>CM067336.1:20930833-21569166 GCA_034376525.1 Nicotiana benthamiana | reverse complement strand
GTCTAACTCAGATTCATAGTCGTCAATTACCATACATTTTTTCCTTTCTGCTGCTGAAGAGGAAGCACGACCCACTGCAGAAGATAAGGGCACGTCTGAAATCACGACGGCAGCCCCAGAAGCCTGATTCTCCGCCGCGGCAGGGATTTTTGATTGAGCCAAGACGAAGACAAGATTTTTCGATTGTTGATCGCGGTTACTGACAATTCCAACGGTTTGCTCCACCCAAATGGGGAACCGTAATAACACATTCTCCAAAACTTGTCGGGGGAGAGTCATCTAGATGAATTACTACTGGGGGCGCCATCTCAAACTCTACTCTCTGTCACTTCGACGGCCCCTCTTGCTCTCCAGTAGATGGTGACTCATACGTTGTGCGAATGACATCGACCGGAACCTCGTCCTGAGAAGCGGCCCTCGCTGGAGTAACCAAGGCCGCAAAGGGATTCGTGAAACAATGTAGTACTCGTAGAAAATGGTCGAACATTCCGCTAACTAAAAATGCAAACTTACGTGCGAAGTTCCACCTCTCGAGCAATCCCTTTGGGTCCGCCACAATGTGTTTAGTCTGCACATAAAAGTAATTCTTATAGAAACAACGGTTGGTCCTGTCGTCCATCTTTACCACCAAACTTCTCGACCCCCGATGATGCATGTGAATTATCAAATCGCGAATAAGTTGAGGTGTAAAGATGTTGTGCATATGGTCCAAAGTGACCTCACGAGCGGCAAGTTCCGCATACTTGAGTAGCATAAGGAATAAATTGTACAGATAAGGCAAAAGCTATGCAGGGCACACTTCGTAGAAACGGAAAAATTCCACCACCAACAGGGGAAGAGGAATTTTGTACCCTACAATGAAGGGGTAGGCGTAGAACACGCAGTACCCAGGACGGTCGAAGTAAACTATATCATTACCCTCCACCGGTCGCATATCAGCATAAATGGGGATTCCCGACCTTTCTTTCAACTCTACAATCCCCATTTCCCTCAAGATAGAGGGGAAAAGTTCTGATTTCGCCCCGCCACTAATACTGCAGTTAGTCGCTTCTCTCCAGGGGTAAGGCAAGATCTCAACCACTGAGGGAACCTCCTCATCCTCCACTGCATCCACCCCTCTTGTGACCTGAATAGAACTCTTCGGTACCGGATTAGCGGCAGGAAGATTGTAGCAAGAAAAATCACCAACCATTTATATTAAACGCATCAAAGAAGGAATAAAAAGAGAGATGAAAGATTTCAGTGAACAAGAGGGTAAGCAGAAATTTGAGGAATCAGAAAAATGCGATATCTGCAGAACTCTCCCAGACAAAAGATGAAGTGAATCAATCGAATGACAAGTTTCCTTTATTTATTAGAGACATAAATCCCCCCAGCATGAAACCCAAGAATCGCCATTCAAATCTGATAGGGCATAAAACGTTTTAGTCTCCCAGAAACATGTGTCGTAATGGTGATAATCACGAGCCAACACTTCAATACCAAACAACTTTTGAGTTTCGAAACCGCCCCAACAGTCCCCGAGGATTGAAAGAGCATCGCCACTCTGCTAAAAACCCACAAAATAAGACTAAGGAACGGAAAGTCATAGGTCTGATTCCTCTCGAATTTGTAAAGAACTTGATCCGTCTACCAAGCCCGATATAGGACGATCCCGAAAGACGGAGGGACTAACTGTATTGGTCAAAATCTGACCATCATGACCAAGTTGGCCGACACCTTGCCTCAGTAACTGGGTAGTGAGAGTCAATAGATCCCACTCCATTTCTTCTCTACGACATCAAACGAATCGGCAAGAGTGACACCTAAAATCACGATTAAGACACATTAATGGCAAGACGATGTCGAGTCAAGCAAAGGGTAATGATGTCTTAACTATATATAACCAAGAGAAGCTCCCAATTAAAGGGGGCTTCTTCGATTTCTAAAAGGGAAAAAAACATCTCCCTTCTTATATTCTAGAAAGAGAGGAAATGCCACAATGAAAATATGTAAATGTACTTCCTCATCGATTGATGAGAAAGACAATGTCGAATCTTAATAAGATCAATCATATTTCTTTTATTTCATGTGCAATCATTGCTATTAACTTTTTGATTTGGAATTAATTATGTTTGACTAAGATTAAACCGTTTATCTTTGATTGATTTATCCAAAAAGGTTTTAATATTTTTTGAGCTAAATAGTGAGATCCGTTGTGCCATTATGCTAGGAAAACGAAAGATGTTAGGGTAGCCATGTGAACTGTAACAGATACAAAGAGAGAGGGTTGGGGTAAGAGGCGTTGGATTTGAGGAGAAGTTTCATTAGTAATTGAATGGGATTTTTGGAGTATAAAAGAGGGATATTTCTGGTGGAAGAATCCTGAAAACTTATTAGACTTGGGGTAATATTTTGGATTTATTTAAGGATTTATTTGGTCAGAGTGATTTGGGTCGTTCAGTTTGGCTAAAATGTGGCCTTTGTGATTCTCCCTTTTAATTACTTGAACTTCTAAGGTGAACCAAACTAATAATAATAACAATAACAATATTAAGTAGACAATTGCTTGACATGTCTAGCAAATATTGCTCACATAAAATTATTATACATTAAAAATGACAAAACTAATATAAAATGGGTATGCAAATAATATATCAATAACTTAAATAAATATTTTATAATAATAGTAAGATTAATGTATAATAAAGAAAATATCATTTCATTGCTTAATTTTGAATAATGTGAGTGATAGTGTCGATAATACGTACAATAGTAATAATGGTAATTAATAATAATAATAATAACAGATTAAAATATCCTTACATCATTAACGATATTAGAAGATCAAGTAAATAATTTGAAAGAAAGGAGTGACAAACTTAGATGTCAACATGCATTATTATACTCCATCCTTATCTTTGGAAGTAGGATTGTTGTCTCGCCAATGGTCTTCATAGGGACGAAGGATCCATCATAGATGACATCCTAAAGCTCCGAATCTTCAGCTATAATAAAATCATGTATTCTGTCTTCCACCAGCCATAGTATTGTCAATTGAATCTTGGTGGTCTGTAGGTTGATTGACCTTCTTTAAAATTTGGTGGAGCAACCATGTAGATCCTTTCTAGATGTTAGCCTTATAGAAAGAACATACTTTGATACCAATTGATGTAAATTAAGATTCCACCAAACGTTATAGAGGGCCAGGTCTTCTATCAGTTCCAACAGAACACACAACAGTAAGTAAATATCACAATAATATTTACGTTAAAAGCTCCCAACTCACGAGATTAGAAATCACGACCTACACTAGTAGGATTTCAATTTTACTAACTGAGAAACTTTAGATTATAACCTATGGTAGCGTAGGAATTAAAATCCCTCACCTATTTACAATAACTAAATAGAAAGCCTCTTTGTAATAACTATATTACAAAGCTAATAACTTGACTTACTCTAGTCAACACAAATATAATATTTATAATTTACAAAGTATCCTACGAGATGCTTCTAAATAAGCCGAGTATGAGTTACAAGTGAATAACATAAACAAATTAAAGGCACAAAAATACTAAGGACAAACGATGTATTAAATGCTGAAATCTAATCTTTTGTTATGTTGTTATTTTATTCTTTAATGCATTTGAGAGAATGAATGTGACTACACACTTGAGAGTAAAATATATTTTAGGATTTGCAAATATTTGTAATTCTGTGCCTCATGTTGGTAATATATAAATGAGGTCATCAAAGATGATGCAAGGGAGTGTCTGTTACACAGCGTGTTTCAACAACGTTGCTGCACTATTGCATGTGTAGTGCAACAACTTTAATAGTTGTAATAGTTGACTTGTACTATGACTAGAGAAACTGATATCTATTTGTTTCCTCTACTATTTTCTTAACTGATTTCATTAGAACTTATGTCCGTTATTTGATCTGTTTAATTGTATCAGATTCCCTATCTGATTCTCATATGAAGTTTGTTATATCATCAAACTCAAAGACACATAATTTATTGGGATCATTTTAAAATGAAATTTGACATGATACAATGCTAATAAGTTTTGCTAGTATTAACAAAGTAACCATTCGCATCCTTCTTATTAGATATACCTGATAGAGGATCAGGGTAATGGGAAAGGAAAGTGAGAATTGAACTTATTCCTATTGTATGAAAAATTTCACTAATGTCATTAGGCAATAGCTTTATAAGTTGGTCTCTACAACTTAAATACGATGACAAATTTTTTCTTTTATTCTCTCTCGTGTATTCATGGCCAAGCCAATTTAAATTTAACAAGAAAAAAGTTAAATAGGTTAAGCGAATTTTATGAACTATCAAAGATTATAGTCAGATGGAATTTATGGAAATTTTTCACATTATCAAATTAGTTCAATTCCGAGAGTCATTTCATTTTCCCTTTGTCATGAACATTTTTTTCCTACAAATGTAAGAGAAAAGTCCAAATTTACCCCTATACTTTCTTATATTATTTATATCAGAAAAGGGTCAAAACTACCCCTAGACAATTGGAGTTGGTACAATAATATCCTCCGTCCATCTATTTTGAAAGAATTGCCCCCACCGAAATCTTTTTGGCTCAAGAATGTCCTTACGACTAACGGCCATGTTAGATAAAAAAAATTAATTAATTTCCATGTGCCATAACAAAAAAAGGTCAAAACTGCTCCTAGACTATTGTAGTTGGTACAATAATACCCTCATCTCAAAAAATCTCTCCCTTCCCCCTCCCCCCCCCCCCCCTCTAGCGTGTGGGTTCATATTCCTCTTGTTTTTCTCATCCTTTTTTTGACTTTGCACTCTATTTGAATAATCACTACAAATATCATTAAAGTTTTATTTTCAGACAACCAAAATTTTTTGTCACTAATACTTTACGTCATACAACTTTCAAAAACCCGGTTAAGCAAAAAAAACATAATTAATTTCCATGTATCATCGTCTCATTGGCGTAACTTAAGACTCACCTAATTAAAATTAACTCACCCACATTCTATTACCGTTTTCCTCCGTTACTTTCTCCTCTTTCTTTTAAAAATTATTCCACCAACTAGAACTCTCGTACACCTATTTTTTTCTTTAAGCAAACAAAACTCTGTCTTATAGTTAATCACCTTCCTCTTCCTATTTCTTTATAAATGTACACATCGATATTCCTATTTTTTTTTCATCACAGAAATACCATTCACCATCAATTCTTCTTACTACACTTTACTGCTTCATACAATACGCTCAATCAAGTGTTTATTACAGTCACATTCACCAATAAGTCGTATTCTCTCATATTCTCAGGCATATAATCTCAATATTTCTCTTGATTTATTGTCTTTTTAAAAAAAAAAATTGGCGGTATTGATATAACCTGAAGAGCATCCTCGTACAATAGCTTAATTTACGAGGATGCTATATTTGAATAATCACTACAAATATCATTGAAGTTTTATTTTCAGACAACCAATCAATGGGACGACGATACATGAAAATTAATTACGTTTTTTTTTTTTTGCTTAACGGGGTTTTTGAAAGTGTATGACGTAAAGTATTGGTGACAAAAAATTTTGGTTGTCTGAAAATAAAACTTTAATAATATTTTTAGTGATTATTCAAATAGAGTGCAATGTCAAAAAAATGATGAGAAAAACAAGAGGAATATGAACCCACACGCTAGGGGGGAAAGGGAGAAGGGGGAAGAGAGAGATTTTTTGAGATGGGGGCATTACTGTACCAACTCCAATAGTCTAGGGGCAGTTTTGACCTTTTTTCGTTATGGCACATGGAAATTAATTAATTTTTTTTTATCTGACATGACCGTTAGTCGTAAGGGCATTCTTGAGCCAAAAAGATAACGGTGAGGGCAATTTTTTTAAAATAAATGAACGGGGCATTATTGTACCAACTCCAATTGTCTAGGGGTAGTTTTGACCATTTTCCGTATTTATATTTATCTTCCATAATATTATTAGGCCACATCTATCCTTACCATTACTAATTGTTTAGAAAATACCCTCAACCAAACTTAAAGCCACCAGATTCAAAAAAGAACCGTTTTTAAGAGAGAGAAAATATTGACCCATAACCCATTAAACCATAAAAACTCTTTTATTTACTGCACTTTTTTTCTTAAATTAGTCATCTCCTCCGCGTGTGCTCCATTAGAGAAACACAAAAATTCATTGCTCATCAAATGGGTTCCTCAAAATCAATTGATAGCTCAATAAATTTGTTCATCATTAAAGCGGCAATTCACTTCATCATCAATGCTGCAACAAATCCAACAAAAAGAGCCCAAGAAATTATAAGAAAAATTCTCATTTCCGTCAATTTGTCTTCAAATGTTATAGCTTTGTTCATCTCCAACATGTTAATAGCCTCCAACGCAACAACTCTATCATTCAAATTGTTGCGTTCAATCTTAATTGTATCCAATGATAACTTTAAATTTCTTATTACAACTAAAACTTTATCCAGGTACATTACATCGTCTTCTCATTTTCAATAGCCACACAAAATAAATTATTGAGCACAATCCAAATAACTTATTGTTAGCAACACTAAAGGAATACTAAAAAACTTAAGTTTCATAAGAGTGAAAAGAATCAATAAAACCAGCATGCAAAAAAAATATTATAAATAAAGTGACATACATTTGGCTTAAGACATATATAAAATCTTCTTCTTGGAAGTGATGTAGTTGGCAACCAAACCATAACGGCCTTCTTCGTGACGACTAATTATTTTGCAATATTTGACAACTTAATCGTACTCAACTTAGGAAGCAAACAAGAAAAAAGATGAGAGGGAAATGAAATTTATTGAGCTATCAATTAAACGAGTTAGTATGAGTTAAGTGTCAATAATTGTTTTTAGGCGAAATACATAATTTACCCATTAAACTTACACTCAAATTTCTGTTAACACCTGTTGATCACAGGTATAACTTTACATATCAAACCTTTCAAATGTGTGTCAATTACACACCACTTTAGTTATATGGGACCTGCGTGTTCTTCACATCAAATAGGTGCGTAAATGCTAAAAAATTTATTTCAGAAGTTTTATAAAAAATCCACGTGTCTAATTTTTAATTTTTTTTCTTTTTACACCAATTAACAAATAAAAAAAGAAAGAAAAAATAACCCCTCCTGCTCTTATCTTCTTTCCCGCCCCCAATCCCCCATCCCGTGTGTCTTCTTCCCAATTCCAAACCTCCCCATCTGCATTATATTCTTTAGACTCTCCGCCTCCCCCCCCCCCCCAGGTTTCGTCCCTCCCCCTATTTCGCTTCTTTCCCGATTCAACCTTCTCCCATTCTACTTGTTCTTTTGGTTGCTCAACATCACATCAGAGAGAAGGGCAGAATTGCAGAAGAAGCTCCGTTTTTAATTTTTTGTTTTGGAATTTTATTGACAAAGTGGCTTTTGTGGTTCTTTCAATTATGCGAAATAAAGGTATGAAAATTTTCCTACTCATTATTTTCTTTGGCTCATCATTGTTGAGTTTTATGAAAAGGAAAAGACAATGCCAGAAAAGAAAGAATGATCGAAAATGGAGTTTCTAGTAAAATTTCGGTCGGTGAATTTTTTTTGAATATGTTGTTTGTGTTTATCTATTTGGGTGTTGGAACTAGTGTTTTTGTGCTAACTATGGTAGAGCATATTTTTTTACAAAGAAGAAGGGGTTGCAGTGGTGGAAAAGGTGGTGCAGTGGTGGTGAAGGTAGTACACTAAATGTTGGATTTTTTTATTTGAGCGGTTCAGATCTTTAAAAAGGTTGGGTGATTAAAACGGTCCTTTTAATTTAGAAATGTGCGTGTTATACACAGCACAACTGTGACGATCCGGCCCGCTGTCACGTGAGTTACCGCTCCATTTTCCTCTTATTGTGTTGATTCATATTTCAATATCAGTATTAGATTCGATCGGGTGTAATTGAATCGGTTTTGGTTGAAAATGAGGCACATAGCCTCTTAGAAGAAAGCTTGTTTTAGAAAAGTCAACCGGAAGTTGACTATGTGGTTAGAGGGCTCGGATGTAAATTCCGGTGGTTCGGTTAGCTTCGAGGGATGAGTTGTGACTTAGGAGTGTGATCGGAATTGAATTTGAAGGTCCGGTGTAAAATTAGGCTTGAATTGGCGAAGTTTGAATTTTGGCGGATTGCGGTTGATAGGTGATATTTTGGTGTGAGGGTCGGAATGGAATTTCGAGAGTTTCATTAGTTTCGTTAGGTGATTTTGGATATGTCTGCAAATTTTCAGGTCATTCAAACGTCGTTTGGTTAGGTTTTTGATCGAATGTGAGTTTTGGAAGTTTAAAGAAAACTTAGGCCTTGATTTGATGATATTTGAGGATTTTGATTTCACTATTCTGTATGCGCACGCGAGTGCTTAGTAGTATATGTGCCTGGATGGCTTGTGATTCCCCGATCGAGGGGCGAGATGTAATCTCCATGAGTTCATATTGGGCCAGTCAGGAGGACTTGAGGCCGGATCTTTGCCTATGGCTTGAGCACCGAGGTGATGATTGTGTGAGTAAGTGTTTTGAACTTATATGTTCAGTAATGGTCTTATTAGCTGAGTTGGAGGTGGGATATCCATGTGATGAGTATGTCAGTACTGCGAGGTATATCTATGTGATTTTGGTAGTGATGAAGAAGGCTAATGGATAATATATGAGTTGTTAAGTGTTTGTTTTATATTACGGTATTTTGTGTAGCCCCAAGTCATAGGCGCGTGAAGAATATTTTCATGTCTCTTAGTTGGAAAGTGTACATTTATGTGGCGGTATGAGCTCAGACTTAGAAAGACTAATTGATTGTGTAATGTATATGATGGAGGAAGGCATATTGAAATATTGAAATGAGGCGAAACACGTGGATTATCTCCTACAGAGTGTTTTTGAGGGGGTATGATCCTTATACGTATGTTAGAATGTCTCATGTGTAATTGAAGGGTATGTGGTGAAATTTGAGAATTTGGGGACGCTTAAGAAAATGGACTCAACTGATGTGGAAATGAATGTGAGGTTTGCAGAGAATGTCAGTGCTAGATGATCTATGTATTCACAAACTTGTAAATAACTTGAGCTTAATCTCACTATAACATTGTGGCATCATTGGAGTAAAAGTGCTATGAGTTGCTAGAGTGCCTTGATATATGGCTTCGAGCCAAGTTGGGGAGGTTGCTGTTGATCAGCTGATTGCACGGTCATGTGCAATGTTGGTTCCGTTTCGAGGGACGATAGCGGATCAGTTCTGGTTGTAGAAGTTGAGCCGAGGATGGAACGTATGAAGGAAACTTTTTACAAAGGTTATGGGGTACTGTTATTATAGGGTACTTTCGTAAATGTGAGGAAATATTAGGGTGTTTTTGAGCTGCTGTTAGTAAAGAATGCTCGATGTATAGAGAAGGAAAATGGTTGTTTGTATTTGTAGGAAATCATGTTTTGCGGTGTCAGAATACCAATAATGCACGAGTGGTTGCGTTCATTCAGAGCAGGTGAATAAGAGTGAATGACTCTCGAGAATGGTTTTACTATGTTCAAGATTTTGCATGTAACAATCAAGTGTCTTAAGTTTATGTATGTGGCTAGAGACTGTGTTTTCATTAGAAAATATTAAGACTTGTGGTATCTTGTGTTAAGCATGGGATTCTACGTATCCGCATTTGGAAGGAACGATAAACGAATTCAGAATCGCAGGAAGTTCTTCAAAGTAAAGCATTCTGGAATGTGGTATTTCTGGGAAACGTTTGAGAGGGTATTCAGTGGCCTATGGGTCTTAGACAATGTGGTTTTATGTGCGAGTCTCGTGTGGTAACTTGGATTGAGGTATTGTGGTGCTACAGCAAGGGAAAATATCAAATTAAAGATGAATCGGGAAGGAAATTGGATGAATGGGATAGCTTGATAATGAACCGAATCGATATGGTAAGAATATGATTAATTATTGTATGTGTTCGAGGTAATGAGCCTTACAGCTATTGTGCAGCAAAGATTTTAAGTGCTGGCAGTTTGCTTAACTTGGTTTAGGTAGAAGGATTTAGTCCTGGCATTTTAGCTTATGCAATGGAATTGAGAGAAAGAGCTTGATGTGTTTTACCGTGGTTTGGAAATGAGTATATTTCATATGGGTACGCGAATCATGGAGTGTGTAATAATTTTTCTCCTATATGGGATCATGAAAGTTCTTGGCTAGTTGAGTGTGTCGATGTCTGCGGCGCAGGAGAGAGATAGAAGTCCTCATGTTAGCCTAGTGTGGTATTGTCTATGTGTTATGATATGGAGAATTGAGATATGCGTGCTCAAGGTTTTGGTTCAGTCATAATGGGGAGTCATTAAATTCATGAGCAGCACGAGCAGTTGCAGGTAAGTTAAGAGTCGATCTTCAGATGATTAGGGAAGATGGTATTTCTATGCTAGTGATTTAGCGGGGGTTTATAATCAGAAAAAGGGCAAGGTAATGAAAAATTGATAATATTTGGTGGTATTCCGGTGTTCTCTTGTGGATCGACCGTTGATAATTGAGTCATTGATGGCGCAGGGAAAAATTTTGAATATCTTTTGTGGTATGAACAGATACTTGATGTGTGTTATGGATTCTTACGGCGGAGTGTGGGACCAGGCTTAGTGATTCATGTGTTATATATGTTGGAGACTAGAAGTTCTTGTGATCCGACTATGCAGTGGTTGTAGATCGTATATATCGACATCGTCCAGCGGTTATGGAAATTGGAGGTCCGAGTGGATATTTCTTTGCTTGGTATGTTAAATTTTGGGTTATGATATTAGATTGCAGACTGGCTATCCCAATGTCAGGTTGTCTAGACTAATGTGTTATGGGCTATGTCGGAAAATGGCACAGGCCGCGCGGCAAGGTGCATTGGATTATGTTCTAGCAGGGTTGCTCGTATTCTAGAGACCAGCGGACGACTGGAAAGAATTGCTTTATTAATTGGGCCTTCATGGCAGACTTCAGTGTAGAGCTTTCTACCATTTATTCTGTTTCGGTATTTAGGGACTTGTTAGGATGCATTTCGTGCGATCGGGCATGAGACTATATGTGTTTATCGTAATGAGAAAATTTGGCTCGATGTGCATCTCCTTTATTAAATATATATGTGGATCCGGTGCCACGCCGCCATGGGTATGTTATCTGGATTGGGTTGCACGCCGCAACAGTGTGATGTTGAGAATAGTTTTCTGTATGTTACCTTTTATGCATTACTTCCTGGTTTCTGAGGAAGGTCCGTATTGGATGTTGCTCGGGGAATATCGCATCGGTTGTGTCCTTTCAGGATCTAATAGAGTATATTACTTGCTTTATCGTAGGTGTGATGGATTGCTGGGTTTCAGACCTCAATCTGTGCGTGGATGTCTGTGTTGAGCATGGTGACTTGAGGTGTTTCATGGGTGATAGTGTTTGGATAGGATCGTGTGTTGTGGCAACGCCACGTGAAATTATGACCTCCCGAGGAGAATTCAGGCACTATATTTCCATGATGTGAGACGGGATCTCAGTTCTGTGTTGTAATGGTACTAGTTCTGTGTTGTAATGGTACTGATGAGCTTGAGGTACAGATCTTTCATTGAGTTATTGTCATAATTTGAGTATGTTCAGACTGCTTCTCATCTGTGCGTGTATTACGCAAGTTGTGGATTACGTGTGCATCGAGGTGTCATATCACCACAGGGGTGGTTGGAGTCAAAGTAGTCATTAATTAGTATGAACCAATTTGATTTTAGCTTGTTATAAAGGTAATGTATGGGTTTGGCTCGGAAATTTATTGTAGTAACAGTCAAGAGAGAAATTGATTCATGAATGGATGATCTGAGAGATAGGTTCAATATATCGCGTGTTTCAGTGGCCGTTGGCATTATATGAAGGTATTGAAATGAGACTTTGTCTAACAAGAGATTTTCTATCGATATTGGTTGTTGTGGGCAGCTGATGTGAATGGAAGTTATCGCTGGATATGCTTGAGTTATGTGGGATATCATATGATTGACGCTGAGGTTTCATGTATGGATTATTACAGCTGGTTTGGGTTTATTCTTCGTAAGAATATGAGGTTGTGGTCTTGTGTAAGATTTTAGAGGGTGAAATGTAGTTTTATGGTTTTTGGACTAAATGGATGAAATGGGTGAAAGATTTCAGCTATATTGTGTTGTCGGACCTATATGAGATAGGGTGACGTGGGATCACCCCTGTTTATATGCATGGTAAAGTTATTCAGCTATTGGTGAACGTCTAGGACGACTCTAGGTCCACTCGAGGACGAGCGTTTGTTTAAGTTGGGTAGGATGTGATGACCCGGCACGCCGTCACATGAGTTACCACCCCGTTTCCCCCTTATTATGTTGATTCATGTTTCAATATCAGAATTAGATTCGATCTGGTGTAATTGAATCGGTTTTAGTTGAAAATGAGGCACATAGCCTCTTAGAAGAAAGCTTGTTTCAGAAAAGTCAATTGGAAGTTGACTATGTGGTTAGAGGGATCGGATGTGAATTCTAGTGGTTCAGTTAGCTTCGCGGGATGATTTGTGACTTAGGAGTGCGATCAGAATTAAATTTGGAGGTCCCGTGTAAAATTAGGCTTAAATTGGCGAAGTTTGAATTTTGGCGGATTCCGGTTGATAGGTGAGATTTTGATCCGAGGGTCAGGTCATTCGGACGTCGTTTGGTTGGGTTTTTGATCGAATGTGTGTTTCGGATGTATAAAGAATACTTAGGCCTTGATTTGATGATATTTGAGGATTTTGATGTAAACAATAGTGTTTTTATGGCTCGATCAAGTTTGAATGAAGTATTAGAATATATTTGTACTTTTGGTTGAGGCACCGAGGGCCTCAGGGTGATTTCAGATGGTTCACGGATATTTGTAAGTTGGAAAAATGCAACAGAAATTTGCAGAGAAAAATTGTTCATCGCGATCGCGAGCCTGTGGCTGCGATCGCATAGAAGGAATTGGAGGAGGGCTCAGAATTTTCTCTCCGCGATCGCGTGAAGGGGCCTGCGATCGTGTAGGCTTGGGTGTTTGGTCAATGCGATCGCGTGAGGGTGCGTGCGATCGCGTAGGGGTCTTTGGGCTGTGTCCTGCGATCGCGCGGGATTACCTGCGATCGAGTAAGAGATTTTTTAGGGCCTGGATTTTTGGTTTATGAGATCGCAATAGAAGTGATGCGATCGCATAGAGGGTGCTACAGTGTTCCAGACAGAATGTTAAAAACATTTTGGTCCGCGACCCAAGCTCATTTCCTCCATTTTTGAGCGAGATTGGGAGCTTTTGTCAAGATTTTTTAAGAGTTTTGACTGGGAATTGATCGGAGGTAAGTTTTATGAGCTTAATACATGATTTTATGAAGAATCATCCTTGAAATTCATGAAAACATAGCCAAATCTTAGGAAATTAGGGCTTGGGTTTGAAATGGTAAAATGGTGATTTGAGTGGTCAAATAAACTCCGATTTTCGTGAATTTGGTATGTACGGACTCGTGGCGAGACGAGGAATCCGGTGATGTGAATTCCATAATTTTTCGAGAATCGGTTCTGGGGCTCGGATTTTGCTAGTTTCGTGATTTTTATTATATTTCGATTGTTTTCGATTGGGTGTTGTCCCATTAGCATATTATGATATATATGTATTGATTTTGGTTAGATTTGATGCGCATGGAGGCCAATTTGAGGGGCAAAGGCGTCGCGAGCGAGGAATTTCACCAGTTCGAGGTGAGTAATACTTGTGAATGATATCCTGAGGGTTTAAAACCCCAAATTTGCACATCATAGTGCTGTATTGTGGTGACTTGCACGCCAGGTATGAGTGTGGGGTAGAGCACCGTTGGGGATTTTGATTTGGTCCGTCCCGGTTATCGATTTTACTGCGTGATTGACTAAAAACTACTTGATGCTATCATGATTTTGGCTGATCGCCATGTTATGAGCTTCGTGCCGATTATTTGAATCCTTCAGGGATCGGTATCACTGTTTTGTATTACATTGCATATTATTTGATCTCAGTCCAAGATTCTAAATAATGTTTTGCAAACTCAGCCATTTTTCAAAGATTTGTAAACTTAAATGATATTTTTACTGATGTTTGAGCTGAGAACTGCTATTTTGCTATTGCCCAAGGGGCTTATGTGCATTGCTGGACTGAGCATGGTTCGGGTTGCACGCTTCAGCAGTATATACATATACATGAATGTATCGGACTGCACGCCGCAGTAGTATATTATATGGATCAGACTGAATGCCGCAGTAGTATATTATATAGATCGGACTGCACGCCGTAGTAGTATATTATATGGATCAGACTGCACGCCTCAGTATTATAGCGCTTGGGTTGTAGGAGCCCCTCCGGAATCTGTACACACCCCGAGTGAGCGCAGGGTACCCAATTGGATTGGGTTGCGCGCCGCAGTGGTCATGTGCATTGCATTGCGTTCACGCATTCGCTCATGTTTGTACTACGTGGCACGACATTTAGCACTCATATATCTTTGGCATACATACGGTTACTTGCCTTGTTGACCAGATACCCTGGTGTTATACGTTAAGGAGTGTTGTGCCCAATGGGCAGACTTATGAGCCGACTTGTTCTATCTGATATAGTATTCATATGCTTGGCTGTTGAAAAAAGGGAAAAAAAAGAAAGATATTTGTAATAAAGACTTTGTAAAAGAGATTTTGAATTGACCTTGAGATTTTCTAAAGGATTTTCATAGTATTTCGATTTTCCTCAAAGGGTTGTACTGTCTTATATAGCATTTTGGTGTGCCCATACGTGTTTCTTATCGGTCAGATATTATTTTCTCTTATTGCCACTGAGTTGAAAGCACTCACTTTACTCCCTGCACCTCGCGTGCAGTTGCACGTATTGTTCACCCGATAGCGGGTTAGTAGCGGATTGAAGGTATTGCTATCGTAGCTAAGCAAGGTGAGCGCCGGCGTTCGCGGCACCGAGATTCTTCTTCTTCTTGATTCCCAAATTTTACTCTATGTATAGAGTTTTAAATTTTAATAAAAACCCTCCTAGATGCTCGTGATTTGTGACACCCCGGTCGGGCTGTATTTGGTTGTATTTATATTGATTAATATTATTAATTCATATTTGAACAGTTATATAACTGACTAACTGTTTTAAGTGGTGTTCTGAAACGGTCTGGCTGGCCCTTTCTTCACGAGAGGCGCCATCATGATCGGGTTTGTGAATTGGGTCGTGACAACAACCTATTACTTGAACTGGTCCAAAGTGGTATGTAATTGGCACACATTTGAAAAGTTTGATGTGTAAAGTTATACCCGTAGTTAATAGACGTGTAACATAAATTTGAGTATAAATTTAATGGGTAAATTATGTATTTCGCCTTTTTTTATAAATACATAACTTTTTTGAATTTGGTGGCTTTTCGTTTGGTCGAGGGTATTTTGAAAAGGTTTGGTAATGATGAAAGTGGCCCATGGAGGGTATGGATGAACAATATACCAAAATAGAGAGGTAAATTTGGATCTTTCCCAAATATATATATATATATATATATATATATATATATATATATATATATAATAGGAGTAACAAAAGCACTACATTAAGATAAGTGTCGTAACCACAAAATGCCAAGTGTCTTTGTTAAGACAAAATAAACTACTTTTCTAACTATTTTTTTTAATTTAGAATTAATTGGTTACACTAATTGAATTAATAAATATAGATATCTTATAGTTATTTATAAAAAAATAAAAATACAAAAATATTCTACTGAGAAGTAGAGTGTAGTTTCAAGTTGGAGTTTTAAAATTATTTTACAATAAAAACATGAAAAAAATAAAAAATAAAAAACTACCATTTCAAATTGGAGAGTAATTTCTTCCTAATATAGTAGTAGTAGTAGTAGTGTGTATATATGGGAATAATTATTATACTAAATTGGTAATTTATTAATAATTCGTATGTCAATTTAACAATATTAAGCTATGGATAACACAATTATATATATATATATATATATATATATATATATATATATATATATATATATAATTAGATTTTGGTTACTATAGAGCTTTCTATTCTTTGATTTTTGTATAAATTTTATTATATTTATGTACACTATATTAAAAAATAAAATAGTAACTAATATTTATTTAAATAAAATAGTAACACTAGTTAAAAGTAAAAAAAAGGAAAATTAAAAGACTTCTACCCGTGTTCCTTTAACAAGTTCCCCGCTTTTGCTGCTTACACTACACCAAAGGAAAGTTGGTTTGTTGTACACATCCCAATTATTTTCCCTCTTTAACCATCTTCAAACGAGAAGTCGCTATCTTCTTTTCAATCCTCTTTGGCATCGTAATAGAGTAGCGGTTTAATATTTTGCTCCCTTTGTTTTCTGAATTCCCATTCATGTCTTCTTCCTCTCTTACCATTACACCCTCTTCATCCCTCCGCTCTTCATCTTCATTACCTCTCCTTCTCCATCGCCATGTAAGCCCTTTTTGCTCTCAATTCTTCATTCAAGAATTAACCCTTTTTTTTTGTTTAATTCTACCTATGTGAGTTTGGTAAAGTATAGTGGTTCTCCTACCTGAATAAAAAATTAATTTGAATTTGAAAATTTTAGATTAAGACGTACTAGTTGATAAATGACAAGATTGTCTTGTTTAATTTCATATATATTTGAAGGTTAGCATTTCCAGCGTGCTGTGCACTCGTCACTTGTACCTACCGCAAAAGCAGTTAACTTCGAGGCATCTGCTGCGTCGTTGTTCTATTAATGCAGATAATAGTGTAACTGCCTCTTCTCTTATCCTATTGTTTTTTGTTAATTTATTCGCTGACTTCATTTTGTATCTTATTGCTGCATTGCCTTCTGTCGATTTAGGATTTAAACCCATGGGTGCTAAGTATCACATACTCTACTAAATTTGTACATTTTGAAAAAAGTTCAATTGGTAATTCCTTCTCTTTTATACAATCATTTTCATGTAGAAGTTAGTTCAATTGTTAGCTGGTCTTTTTCAGAGAAGAGAGATACAGCTAATCTATTTTCTACTACATTGTTGTGCCCAACTAATGAGGTATTGTATTAGTGAAGAGGAAGTAGTAATCTCTCGGTAGAGATGAGTTCTAACGTGATTCATTTTACAGCAATGCTATTACCTGAATAGACTGGAATGGATATAGAGGATCTACATAACCAATCCTAACTGACTTGGGTTTAAGCGTAGTTGATTGATCGTTAACACATCCTACTATTGAAGTTGCGGAGTCTATTCTTGATTGACTGATTGGATTAGTGTTTTTTCGAATTCCTTGGACTATAGTGCCTACTCCTGAGAGTAGATTATTTACTGTTATTTGGTATCACTGATTTGGAGAATTGCTGAATGAGCACAGTAGAAGAACCTAAGGATAAAGGGATATATGCGAATTAACTAAAGGATGAAATTATTCACAAACCAAGCATTGTTGGCAGCCTTGCCGTGTTAATACAAATAATGAACACCCACCAGCAATTGAGCATTAGGCTGAAGAAATCCAACTCTTAAACTTAATCTCAAACACAATCTTAAATAGGACCTAAATCCTTGTTTGATGACAAGCAATTAAGTTAGATTATAAGAAAATAAACAAGAGGGAGAAGATAACGGATCTTTTACTTAGACAGTCATCTCAAGTAGTCCAAGTTATGGCTAAAAAGGGAGAGATAGAGGGCAACGCCCAACGTCACAAGAGGTTTTTTCAAGCTTAACTTGGAAACTCTTCAATTCATCAAAAGTTGATTAATTAAAATGAAATCTAACTCTATATTGTAGTGTTAAGGTGTTAGGCCCATTAAGAACAAATACAAAGCATTGAGTCTCTAAAACTTGGTTCAAAATACAACCTTGTCCATGTTTCAGCTCTGGAGAAGAGATGCCAACGCATCTAAGGGAGTTGCATTCAGTCTCTACACATTTGGTTCCGGAAGCCACTGGATCATTATGGCTCTGTCATGCGACTGCACATAATAATTTGGTGCAGGCGCAAATTAACTCACTAGCTTCATGTATTGCTGATGCAAATGCAGTAGAGATGGCGTGCATTCGCATTTCCAATGGCTGTGATCCCTCTTACTTGCTTCATTCTTCGATCCTGGACAAGCTTGACTCTTCAAGCCCCCTTCCCAGCTCTGTTCATGAGTTGCATAGGTCTTTCAGTACTTTAAGCACCAATATCCATTGTAGCTAGAACTCCCCTATTTGGATCTATTGATCTCACTGGATTCATATGAAAACTGGTTTGTTTCCTAAAAACAGCTATTGAGTAGTCGACGGAACCGAGCCAAAAAGAGGTGGAATAGATATAGAGGATTCATGTAGCAGACTTAAACTAGTTTTGGATTCTGGTGTAGTTTTTGTTATTGGTTGTCATACTAAGGGTGCATGCACTTTAAGACTAATAATACATGGTACTGGGGACGATCATATCATGCATTCTATGTGTCAAACTTAGAGGTTACCCCTGTTTGGTATTATCAAATATGTCTTCGTTGGTCTTCCTTTAATGTTCCCAAATCTTATCCATATTTCCTAAGTTTGGTACTATTTCTATGTTTCATGATGTGGTGATTTATCTCGTAGCTAACCTCTCTGCTGTTGTGCAAGGCAACGTTTACGAGTCACCGGAGTTTCAAAATAGTCCTCTAGATCAGAAAGGTATTTTCCAAAAAAGTAAAGTGTGTATTTGATGTCTTTGTAACAGTTAATATATAATGTTCTCCATACCACCCAAACCTTATGTTTGGGTATACTTTTATGTCTTGCTAGGTACTGCAGAAAACTATGAAAATAGTCAAACAGAATCACTCACATCAAACAAGTAAGTCCCACTTCTTGCACTGCTTTGACCAATAGTGTATGGAAAATCTGAGACACGCTTGATATTGCTATCTATACAGCTTTCCATGTTCGACTCTTCTTTATTTTGACTTTTGAGTTGTATGATCAAGTTCAATATGTGCAAGAATTGTGTCATTTGGTATTTTCTCCTCCCTTAGTCGGCAGAAATATTGTCTGCTATGGTACATAAACAATTACCACCTCCTTCACATATTGAACAAATATATTAAGTGAAATGTCATACAATCATAGGTTCAACTGGAGGATACCATCACTTGTGACAATATAATTCTGGTGGAACAAAGGTTCTAGAGTTCTCCTAAATCTCCACTTTTGACAGACATGACACCAAACAAACATCTCTTCTAAAAAGGACATGAAGAAGAAGCAGAAGAAAGAAAATGAAACCACCAAAAAAAAAAAGCTACACAACCTTTCACTTATGCTCTATACTGTATCGAACTATGTCAGAAGTGCTATTTATGCTGGTAACGTCTTTCATGACCTATTAGTTAATGTGTTTTTAAATTGATGATTGTGGCCAGATTTTCAAGTTTCTTAATATCTTCTGCCTCTTCTCTTTCTCTTTATTGACATAAAATTCTAGTATGGTCTTGGTATATGTTTTTATATCTTGTGGAACTTCCTCTTCACATTTTTCTATGCTGAGGTGAACACTCGCAATATCCAGTTTGGCGGAACACCCAATGTTGAGATCTAATTCTTTTTCCTTGCTGCATTTCAGTATTCTGACAAGATTGAGAAGATATGGTGTTGCAGGAGTATTATCATATGGACTACTAAATACTGCATACTATCTTACTAACTTTCTTATTGTGTGGTATGTGACATGATGTGAACAACAGGACCATTTGTACTTCTACTTCCAATATTTAGTAGCATATTTGACCAGTGATACACTATTTTCATCAGCTATTCGGTCTTTAGAAAACTTATAAGCCCGAGTTTGTAGATTCTTACACACCTCAATTGTACCCTGCGGAGAAATTCAGTTGTCAATTTAATAGGTAAACAACATTAAAATAGGATAAAAAAGATTTTTCTTGTGGAAAAAAAACATGAACATTTTTGTCTATTGATTTTTTAGTGAATTCTTGTGGATGTGGCTGGAGAGGAAAAGTAGTTCTATCAATAAAGATTGCGCACGAGGAATATTGAATCCTTACTAGAGAAGTTATAGCTTTTCTTCCTCTTATGAAAAGGTCTCATTGTACTTTCAAAGGAAGCTTATGTTCATTTTTCGTCAACTCATATTGTGGAAAGATAATATACAAAGAGGTCATTTCATTTCTAAGAAAAATCTCTGATTATTTTTAAAATCTCAGTTAATTGATCCTTTGGATTCCTATGCAAATTTATACTAGCTCATTGATTTGTTTGGCTATACATACACACAAAGACAAGGCACACACCGGAAAAACAAGGTTGCAGGTTGCCTTTTTGCATGCAAGGCCTAAGGTAACAACAACAACAACAACAACAACAAACCAGTATAATCCCACATAGTGGGGTCTGGGGAGGGTAGTATGTACGCAGACCTTACCTCTACCTTGGGGTAGAGAGGCTGTTTCCAAATAGACCCCCGACATCCTTCCCTCCAAGAACTTCCCACCTTGCTCTTGGGGAGACTCGAACTCACAACCTCTCGGTTGGAAGTGGGGGTAAGCATTTGAAAATGGTGACAGACAATATTTCAGTGATCAAATATCAGGGTATCAATAAAAACTTTGCCTTGTCGTATTCCTTCGAGCTGCCATAGTTTACATGTCAGACGCACAACTCCTGCTGCTATCCAATGTGAAAACCAGTTTGTGTCTAGAGCCAATACTCCAACAAAGTTTCAGGGGTAGGCATAAGAGTAATATTACCAAGCAGTGGTGAGGGGAGAAAATATACATTGTTTTACTGCTATCCACAGCTAGTCTCTCATGATAATAAAATGTGTTTGAAAGACCAGAATCACATCTATCTGTTCTGTTATACGATATCATATGGTTTATCCATTTCATTCTCATTAATTTTTACACGATATCATATGGTTTATCCATTTCATTCTCATTAATTTTTGTTTGTTTCTAGGTTTTATGTTGCTCCATCACCTGGAAGAATGGGTTACCTTGCTGCAGTTGAACGGTAACTGTAACTTTATGAGTTCTTTTCCTTTCCAGTTGATCTATGTTTGGCTTCTTTGGAGAAACTTAAGTAGTTCCAGTTCATTTGCAGGTTTCTCAATGTAATGGTCATGGTATGGGCTGGTAGCCAAGTTACGAAGCTTGTCCGAGCAGGAGGGTGAGAATCCAACGATGTACATGTTAGCCACGGAATTGTGTACTATGAGTCCTTGTTCCCTTGCCTGTGTTTGGGAGTTAGTGCCGGAGCCTTCAAATTGCAAAAGTTTCTGTTGGAATTGTCTATTTCATTATTTCTTGTTCAGATAAAACAAATCTGTTTTCTGTCTTTTAGTTGGACTAACTGAATATGTTTCCATCCTATGTACTTCTTTGGAGACAAAGGAAACCAGCATTTCATATTAGAAGTGAACATGCATATAAAAGGAAGTGACGGAGTGTAGATAAAGAAGAGGTCGATTTGGTGTATGATCCTACATTTAGCTCAGCCTCTTAAGCTGACATTTTGCATCTAATAAAAGCACCAATAGGATATCAGCATATACATGATAGGTTCCTGTTCATGTAGAATTCCTTCAACAGACATAACAACAGAATGAGATGAATATTTCTCTCTTCAAATGAAACCAATGGATTTCTTTCATGAGAGAACTCTTTGATTTCTACAGCTTATTTAATATGAGAAAAATTGGAATTATGAGCTGTGAGTCAACCCTTATCATCTATGTTTCCTGGAGTCAATAATGTGTCCGATTCATATACTTTACATACATTTTGCATTTCTGAACATGCTTAGGTTATATATCTTTCTTCTATCTATATTTTCCCCATGGAACGAGAATAAAGGAGAAAATTGTGGATCACATTTCAGATAGAACTGATCTAGTTGTATTTGCCAGAATGATTAAACTAGTTTCTGTCAAGCACGCATGCATGCACACACGCACACCATGCGTCCGGGTTGTTATATAAAATGGGGTTTCCTGAAATTTTATTATAAATTTTGTGCTTTTACAGAATTTATTTTGTCAGATTCTTTTCAGTATGAGGTTCAGTCTTAAAAAGTTAGCTCTTCTAAAACATTTTAGCTCTTCCGCATGGGTATCTTATCTATGAGAATTTGAAATCTAGAGCACATGCTGATTCTCCGCAGGGCTTTAGCTCTCGCTCCTTTTGTGGACAGAGGATTATCATGGTTTACAACCAAGATGAATTTTGAATCACAAAGGAAAGTAAGTGAAATTGTGAATTTTTCCAGCATCATCAATGTAACAAGCTTTTTGCAATTAACCATGTAACTTTGTAATGCAGGCTTTCATGGTTATCGCTGGGTTTTGCTTTGGTTTGGCTTTGATGATGTTTCTCATAGTTACGCTACTCTGGGCATGACCTGCTGTTGTTCATTTGTCCAATCGAGGGATTTCCCGAGCTCTTCTGCTGAAGATAGTGCTTGTCCAGGTGAGCAAATGCTTTAATCACCATGATTTTTGCCATTGTTTCTTTCTATATTTGCTTTTGTAGAACTCATTGGCTGATTTTTCTTGTATTTCATCTTCAGTCACAAAGTTATCGCTATCTAGGCGAATTTTGAACATGGCCTAGGAGGATCTACAAAAGATGCTGCATAAGATTCTTACTTTTATCAGGATAGGATATTGAAAATACTTGTAGATCGTTCCCTAAACATCTGATATCACTTGTAATGCGCCGTGTGTATGCCCTTCGTCTTGTTGCATCTGATATTACTTGTAATGCGTCGTGTGTATGTTCAAAATAGCCCCTTCGTCTTGTAATCTGCCTGTCATATAATCATGCTTTGATAATGTGCAAGTAATTAGCTTTTCACTGAGAAATTTTTCATCTAAAATACTGAATTCATGCTTTGCTATTGATTATCATAATCTGCAACAACAACAACAACAACAACAACAACAACAACCCAGTATAACCCCACTTAATTGGGTCTGGGGAGGGTAGTGTGTACGCAGACCTTACCCCTACCCTGGGGTAGAAAGGCTGTTCCCAAATAGATCCCGGCATCCTTCCCTCCAAGAACTTCCCACCTTGCTCTTGGGGAGACTCGAACTCACAACCTCTCGGTTGGAAGTGGGGGTTGCTTACAATCAGAGCAACCGCTCTTGTCTGATTATCATAATCTGCAAACTGATAAAATACTCTGTTTAAGTGGTCATATGTACTCTGGGGGGGGGGGGGGGGGGGGGGGGTTATACTTAGGTTATTTTTTTCTTTCTCTCATCTGTTTTTTCTTAAAACTTTCCAAGTGCTATAGTGTAATGAGAAGCAAAATTGAGTTTCCTATTTAACACATCCCCTATTTCCTTAACCGATGGTATATTTTCCTGAGAGTTCAGTTTTCACTCACAAAAGCAACTCTAACCAAGAAGCGTTGAGTAGATATTTACCTTAGCATCTGCAAATCATTGTCGCACAGAGTAGATATTGACCTTCTTAGGTGTGTCTTAATGTGCTCTCCAGAAAATAGTCTTTATCTCAACAATCTTTTAGTCCCCTCAGAGTAGGGTGCTTATCGGGCGGATAATTACGTTTAACGGTCGGCTTATCGGTTATTGGATTATAAATATAGTAATCCGCTAGCCATGCAATAAGACAACGCGCAGATTGGTATCGGATTAACGATTATCGGGTGTTTTATCAGCTAAACCAAGTAGAATTTTTTTGTAACAATCATTCAATCAATGCCAAACGGTTTCAAGTCAGAGATCTGTTTCTCTAGTTCTATCTTGAGAAATTGTGTTGATGTTTTCTTTGGTTCTATCTTGGAATTGTGTTTGTACTGTCTCAATTTTCATGAAAAGTATTGATTAAACAATTTATTATATAGCTGGTAAAATTTTGTTATGAAAAAAAGAAAAAGTCTGTCGCTACTGCACAGAATACAGATGCATTTCTAACTTCTTATTAGTTTCCACTTATTTTTCATTTGGTTATTATAAAGGCATCTAAGTTACTTAGTTCAAATGTCATCTAAGGCAACATAGTCGAATCTGCTGCAAGTACGTAGTCTGAATTTGCTGGAACGTGTAAATAGAAAAATTCTTAACGGGTTAACGATTGATTCGATAAAAGAATTGAGTCATCCGTCCCCAAACCGTTAAGCCATTAATTATAAAATCTTACTCTGCTCACCATCCATTACCCCGATAATCCGATACCAATAAGCCAATAAACCATCGATTCGGTTCGGTTAACGGTTTCGGTTCGATTTTGAACAGCTCTACCTCAGAGATGCTAACTCTCGATTAGACACTTCTATTCATATTTTGAAAAAAAGATTCTTGGTAATGTGTACTTTTAAATGTAATTGCCAGTGCCCAGTGAGCCGTAGACGGTGAATTCCTTCCAGGGTCTTGTACACAAGAGTACTAAACTTTCAAAACAAGAGAAGAGAGATGAGATCAAGCCCACAGGCGATGAACTGTTTCCGACTTCTTCATTATGCGAGTATTCACAAAGATTCACAAGCATACTGACATGTTCTTTTCTTGAAAGTATGTTACTCCATGAAATAGCATTATTTGAAATCTGAATCACATTATTAAAACCCCAACAATGCTGACCGCTTTCAGAAGTTTTTGGAAAATGAAAATCTGAGTTAGAATTTTATTTAATATGAGAAGAGAAGTCGATGCTTTACTCCACAATGGATTGAAATCTTTGTTAATATGAAAGTATACACTTGCTAAAGTGTGTGTATATATATATATATACACACACACTAGGATCTTTTGCTGCAATTTTCAGTAACTCAACGCGCAAAACGGTTTTTTCCGAGCTTTATTAGTAGGTTGCGACAGTACTCCATTCTTCGTTTCCTTTTCATCTTTTGGGTACTGTTAGAGCCAGCTATATGCACATAGATTACTAAATTTGCACATACACCCTTACACTAGTACCTTGGTTTCACAGGAAAAATTCCAAGTGTACTGTTCTAAAGCAACCAGAACCCGTTTGAAGGGCGTGATGATAAATTCCATCAGACAAAACGTTGTTTGAACCATAACTAACGTATCCAATACTTGCATTTCGGCGCAAATAAGAATTTTAATCTTCGTGATTGGAATAAGCAAACTATCAAAGAAAACCACTACACCGTACAATCTTATGGTTAGAAAATGGAACTCTGCAAAAGTGCTTGTTGGATGTGGTAATTTATGCTCACTAATATTTCTCAACAGATACAATGATACAGTAGCTAAAAAGACATGATATTCTTGACAGTTCAATAGTAGGTGTATACTGCAAATTTTAAGAGTACAGTTGTGCTATTCCACGTTTCATCACTTCCTGGAACCAGCTTCCCACAAATCAGAGCCAACAGGAAAATGAATCCCCAATCAATACCACCCCATGTAACCACACTGTTAGTCCTTGAGAAAACAAAAATATCAAGCTACGTAGCTGCAGTCATTTTAGTGAAACCCCATCTCAATTTTAATAACCAAGAGTTAGTCTTCACATCCACACCAATCTGCCGAGATATTCCACACGATGTTTAATTGCTCCAGAAGCTGAGAGTGCCAGGCTTGTTACCTTCGCAGGTTTTGTACTGTACTTCAATTCAAACCTAGGGAATTTTCTGTGGTTCTCTTCTGTACTAGAAGGTATATCCAGCTGGATCTCATTTAGGAACTCGTCTGCCACATCTCCATCTTCATCTATCCTAAGACGCTTGGCATACCATCTCAATCCCTAAGCATGGATAAAAATGTGAACTAATGAACATGTGCCTCACAAACTAACAAGTTATTCTAAATTTAAGACAATGAAAGCACAAAACAGGAAGCACTCAGCATCAATCAAGAAATCATAGTTATACAAACAAGTTGATCATGATACAGACTGTCAAACAAATTTGTCATTTTCTCTTCACCATCCAAGAACATGCACCTTTACTCATATGATTCTAATTGAATCAAGAAACTTAAATACTCATGCTATTTGTAACATTATGAGCTTAACTTTAGGTTTTTGACACGCAAGTAGAAGAAAATGCACAACCACCAATGTTTCCAGCAAAGAAGCACAGACGGGCACTAACAAAACTGCAGCAGGACCCACGGTCTCAAGAAGTTAATTGACTACACCTCAAGTGAAGAAGCCTAAAAAAATGTGAATCGTCCTTTTACCAATCTCCCATGTCCTCTGTAACCTAGAAAATCATTTCTTTTTTACCAGATACCCTTTTCCTATTTCTCAAGTACGTTTTAGAGGGAGAAGAAGGTTGGCTATATAGGAATTTTGAGTATGATAGAGAGCACTAAGAAGTACTAGAAGTTAAAAGAATATGAGGAATAAATTAATGAATACTCTTCTTTCCGGCTTTCAAATGCTTATCAGATGGGCCACGTAACATCAGAGCTCATACCACAGAAGGTTAATGGAAAGACACCTGATTTTTTTTAATGTCCGAGAAATCAATTTCCGACCTTTGGGCTAACTGCAGCCTTCGTAACTCGGGATGACCCCCCCCCCCCCCCACACACACACACAGTTGAAAGACACCTTATCTCCAGAGTCATCATTATTTGTTCAATAACAAGCTAGAAGTTAGATCTCCAGAGGACTTCCCCTCCTTATCTCAACAAGTCCCTGGAATTTAGAAACATAGCCACAAACAATACTAGGTCCCGAGAAGAGCGTGTAGGCATATTACAGTATTCAGTGGTACTCTCTAAGCCTTTTAGGACAGATGCACTCATTTAACATACATTTAGTTGGTAAATCCCCAAAATTGGCCTGCAAGTGCATCCTCCCCAACACCAAATACTAATTTTCTTAAAGAGGTGGCCTCTAGCCAGCATAGGGTTTTAGAACTAAAGAATAGTTACATGAGCTATTAAAATAAAGGAAATGGTAAGAAGACCAACACATCAGATGTAGGGGTATTTAATGAGAGAGAATACTTATATGGCGATGCAAATAGCTTTGAGGGGATTTCATCTTCCTTTTTACCGATAATTGTGGTGTCTGAGACTCTGAGCCAGTTTGCGCCTATCTCAACTAATTCCAAGGGGTACCTACATGCTACCTCCCACCAACACAAGTACTAGGTGGATTTCACTTTCTTTCTTATCACATCCTCTCCTTTTTACTTCTAAGTAATCCTCTTATCCAGAGAAATTGATTGTTAGCTCAATAACAGAATATCTAATTTGAACTTCCACTCGTTCATTCAGAGTTTATAAGATAATGTTTTCAACCACCAAATCTTCACAGTTGAAACGCCATTTCATCTAGATAGTATTGTGGAAGGCAGAAACCATAGAAAAGCACCAAGTTGCGATGGCTTTTAGCACAAGGCACAATTAAAGCATGAATTTTAGTTAAGAAGCGGAAAATGGAGGAAATATATCCATGTGCATATAATTGTATATAATGCAAGAAAAATACTTTTACACAGAAAAAAAATATTTATTTGAAGAAAATTGAAAGAAAAATGCCATGGAGTGAAATATAAGAAGTAAAATTATGTCAATCAAATTCAACCAATTTTAAGATTCTGATTTAGATGCAACGATGCCTTTTAAGTGTCAAATTTAATGACCAGCTTTCGTCAACTACATTCTAATTTCATATCTTATCACTTTTTCCCCCCTTCTCCAGTTAATTACCTGAACGCCGACATGGCCAGTAGTACAGGGAATAAGGATTGGACCAGGTAGATCTCTGGGAACAGCAACTTGAACAGGGACACTGAATCCTTTGCGAAGAGGTACATCATTACTATTTTGAGTTCCTTCACCTACGCTGTCCTCTTCTTCTCTCACTTCTTGCCCTTCGTCCTTTGAAATCCCTAGAAACCCAGCTAATCTCCTAAATATACCCATTCACTTTCTAGTTCTAACTTCTAAGTAGATACACATGCATTTCAAGTACCAGTAAATGAAGGCAACAGCGAATGGCTCACAAATCCACAATCGGCGGCAGATCTTAAGTCTAACTTCTTCGACCTGACTGGTAATCGGCGAATCGCTAAGAACAGATGACGATTATGATGATGACTAGATTAGAGGTGCCACGAGCTGGAAAAAAATGCCTTCTTTTTTCACTACCTCAATTAACCACAAAAGATCGCAGGGTCATAGACTCATGGTCAATAATTTAGCGGTGTTCAATTCATGAAACCAAAAAATCCACCTGCATTGCATATGGTAAAATATATTTATATTAAATGATGGCACGAGGAAGTCACACGTGAAGCTGAAGAAGGAAGATTGAAACCGAGGGCAGCGATCACATTTGTCACCAGAGAACGATACTCGCGAAATAAAGTTCTTCGTCCGGTAGCATTTAGTGAGGAATATTCTAGAATATTAGTATACGACTCGTTACAAGAAATATGATATTCACTGCGTGCCGTTATATATTCCTGTCCTCATAATTGACATTAAAGAGGAGCTTAAACCTAGGACCTTGTTCTTTAGGTGCAGTTATAAATAGTAAGCTCTATTATTATTGTAAAGGCCACGAATTTTCTAGCAAACATATGATACTTTCTATTCAAAGATCAATATAATCTTACCTTCTTGTTTAATTATATCATCGATATTGTGCCGGGAAGCCCTGCTCCCGAAATTACTATTTCTGCTATTTTATCTCAATGCCAAGCTAAGTATCATTTTTTACAATCTAATTCATCTATTATTTCAGGATCAAATTAATTTACTTGTCTATAAACTACATATAAATTCAATTGTACCATTTTACGGGTAAAAAGTTTGGTGCCTATCGTGGGGTTTAGACAGTTGCGTAATAATGTTGGTCCTTGCCTCTTTTATTAACGTGTATGATTATTTGTTTCTAGCAAAAAATTTATAGAAAATGGCTGATAATGGTGCTAACAACACACACAACCTTGAGGCTAACGGAAACCAGCCTCGACCCGAGGATTCGCTAGCGACACCCACAGTGAGGGGAACGAGGCCACTCCGATGGGCGGTACCCGCTACATGTTTGAGAGGCGACATTTGATGATGTTGATGAAGAACACGTTGTCGAATCAGTAAGGGTGTTACAGGAGCAACATGAGGCCATCTTAGGTCATATCACACCGCATGATAAGGTTATGATGGAACTCAAACATGGGTTATCGGGTGATTCCACTAACGTGAATGGATAAGGTCCAGTTCCTCTAAATGCTCCCACAAATCAAATAACGCAAATGATCAACAACAACACCCCCAAGGGCGAAGTTGATTCGACGGGGCCGGGAGAAATGGTTTCGGTCATAACAACGAGAGTGATCCCTTCAAAAATGAACTCTTACAGTTTATGAGGGAAGTGAACGCCTCCATGGACCAAATTCTCGGGTGCACCACCAGTGCTAAAAGGGTCGGACTCAAAGAAGTACACTCAGTTGTCCTACAAACCAAGCTTGGCACCAGAATTGATCCCGAAGCGGTTTAAAATGTTGGACGTACTGAAATATGATGGGACTTCAGACCCTCAGGAGCATATCACCACTTATACAATGGCGGTGAAGGGGAACAATTTAGCTCCCCACGAGATTGAATCAGAGTTGCTGAAGAAATTCGGAGAGACTCTCACGAAGGGAACCTTGACGTGGTATTCGCTTCTGCCGGAGCATTCCATAGACTCATTCGAGTTGCTTGCAGATTCTTTCATTAAGGCCCTTGCTGGAGCCAGAAAGGTGCAGGCCCGAAAGGCCGATATATTCAGGATCGCACAAGGAGAGTCTGAGTTGCTCGAGGAATTTGTAACCCCGTTCCAGAAGGAAAGGAAGTTGCTCCCGGCTGTTCCGGATAAATGGGCGGCTTAAGCATTTGCCAAGGGTTTGAATCCAAGAAGTTTCGATGCTTCCCGGAAGTTGAATGAAAGCTTGCTTGAGTTCTATGTGACAACTTAGGCAGTCCTTCACAACCAGTACGAATTAAAGATAAGGATCGAGGATGAACAGTTCGATTTCCCGTCATCCGTTAAGGGTCGAGAGAAGAATAAAGAGAAATCAAAAGATAATTTTGACACAGATAGACGGTCTTTGAGGAGCCGATTTTTGCCATATGAATGGTCTGAAGGACGCAGCAGAGGCTCCCAGGCGGTAGACAGGTTCGACAAAAGAACTGATCGCAATCGGAGTAAAAGGTCATTACAGAACAAGGAAATGTCAGGTTCTCGAGATCTTCCTACCCAGACTTTCATAATACAACTTCAACATCAGTGTAATAGAGTTATTATTGGCTATGAGGAACATTAAAGAAGCACGGTTCACGAAGCTAATGAGATTCGACCCCAGCCAGAGGGATCCTAATTTATGGTGCGAATGATCACCGTACTGGGGACTGCCGGCATTTACGCGGAGAGATTTTGACTCTGCTGAGAGATGGCTATCTCAGGGGATTCTTAGGTGACCGGGCTAAAAACAATTACGGTCACAATCATGACAACACAGAGCCCTTAAAAGCAGGAAAATATCCCTCGCGCTCAACAATCAACATGATTTGGGGGGGGGGGGGGGGGAATTTAGATAAAGGGGGTTACCTTCTTGGCGGAAAAAAAAAAGACAAAGGCATCAGTAACTGATCAAGGCCAACCCTTTACTAATATAGAGTAGCAAGAGAGGTCGAAACAGCGTTTACCCGATGAGGTCGGGATTGATTTCCACATTGAGCTAGATATTGGAGTTGAATTTCTATCTAAAGTGGAGTTGTGTATTCGTTTCTAATTATACTTTTATGCATTTTTGGTTTTGAATTTAATTCTAATTTTATAATACTACAATGCTAAATTAGACTGAGTAAGCTAAGATTAAACTATTGCAAGTTGTTCAAATAGATAAAAGGCACTAGGGTAGTGACTTTGTCACATTTGGGGAGTATGATATAATCTTTGTACGATTCTACTCACTCTATACCTCTCGGTAGTTCGAGTGATTTTGCCCGAATTGACATTCTCAATACCAATTGGGATGCAAATTTGAGCAAGCAATCAAGGTTCAAGTCGGGTATTACTATCTCTAGGTTTAATCCTTTAATTGGTCTATCAATCTCTTGAGTACGCCCCAATTCCTTGTTGGACCAATTTCATGGACTTGGACTCTCTTTCTCACGAAGAGCCAAAGTCTACTAGGCATAAACTAGTGTTTGCAACCACTAAATCATTATTAAAACCCTAAATTAGCCCAAATATCAAACACTCATAGACAATCAAGCATCACAACGCAAGACCCATCAATTACCCACACTAGGGTTGAGCCACAACCCTAGCTAATGGGTCTAGCTACTCAAAATTATAGATAAAAATAAATAAATAGACGAAGAAAAGCTCATAATAATTAATTGTTAAATAAAACTTGAAGATTCAATGTTGAAATTAAGCTAAAATTACTCAAAATGGTAAAACACTATAGTTCACGAGTGCAACTTTCGTCCAAAATTACAACTGATGACCTAAAAATGAAAAAAGAATTTATTTATACTAGGCTAAAAATTCTGGACAAAAATACCCCTTGTGGGGCTAGTGCGGATCGAACAAAATCGAGTACGGTCGCACTAAGGCTCTTTGCTTGATTATTCTGCTTTCTGAAGTTGGGCTTTGCGGACCGCATAAAGTCGAGTGCGGGCGTGTCGGCTTTTATTGCGGTCCGCACAAAAAGGACCGCGGACCGCATTGGGCTTCATCCTCCGATCTAGCATCTCTCTGAACTTGGGAAATGCGGACCACATTAAATTGAATGCGGCCGCAATGAACCCAATGCGGACCGTACAAAACCCTTTTCGGCCGCATTTCCTTGTGGCCAGAAAAGCAACCTATCTGAGCCTTGGCTTTGCGGACTGCACAAAATGATGTGCGGCTGCACTGGCCCTATTTGACTGAGCTTGATCTTGTCTTGGTACTTGTGCAAGTTTCACTCCCTTTTTTAGCTGGTTTTTGACACCTTGTCACTTTGTTGATCAACCTGCAATCAAGTACAACTTGTGAGCCTTTGAGACTATTTTGTACATATTTCTAATCAAAACTTAGGCAAGAAGGAGTGTACAATGCATCATAATCCCTAGTTATAAACTCCTCCAAACTTAAGCTTTTGCTTGTCCTCAAGCAAACAAAATAAAACCCACCCCTTAAGTAAAAATTCAGTTGTCCTAAAGTGACCTAATCTAGCATCAATTGGGACTAACAATTGCTCTCAATACAAATGAACCACTAACAACATTCACTCCTTTAAACACCATGGATTTAGTGCGACACAGAGCATCAAGAGTTGACTCAACATATCAAAGAAACTCTTTTTATTACTTTGGTCGTTGTGGAACCCAAACTCACACATCGTCAACTCTTCCTAAGCAAGAAAGATTTTCTCAAGTCTCTAATCATGTCTCAAGTCAAAATTCACTTAGGATTTCGCATCGACAAACATTCAGGGCAAGTTCTAGACCAATGGCTCAGGACTTGGACTTGCAATGATATTTCTCATCACACAAGCTATTGGGTCGCTAAAGACACTGAGATAGGGGCCCACAACAACCTTAAATAAGATTTGAGCACACAATGATCCCAAAAAGTCACTTGATGATTATCGGCCAACACAAGAGTCTCAAGGTCACAACTTTCACCATCATATACACAACGATTTGTTTTTGACCATAGGATCAAAGTCAAATGTACTAGGTCCAAGTGAAGCTTTGCTTGAGGCAGCCTTAATCATTAACTACTAAAAAGCAAAAAGTAAAGAACAACAAACACAAACACTTAAGAAGGTTGTCATGACATCCATCATCGGGAAGAGCCACCCGGTTCACACAAATTTTACCTTTGGAAAGAATTGTGGCATTAAGAAAACCAATGGCTTATTGCAAAAATCCAAAACAAGAAACTACGAACATAAATAAGAAGCTAAGACAGAAAAATTGCGGAAAGTAAAATGAATGTATATACAAAAGGGGGTTTAATCGAATATACAATAAGGGATGTGAATATATACAATGTAACATAACTTTTATATACATACCAAAGGTAAAAAAGTACAAAAAATGTAATGAAATTATATACATACCAAATATGAAAAAGATAGAAAGAAATAAAATCTATCATATATATACAGTTATCCAAGTCAATCAAAATAGGGCCTACCCCGTAAATGAAAGCTGGCATTGTACTCAATGCTAACTAAGAAAAATAAGCACCAAAAATAGAGGAAAGAGGATATAGAAACTCCTTATGGGCTTTTTGTCAGCATGGGATCCTTCGTGGTTCCTACATCCTCTGTATGGTCGGGAACCTGAGATTGGCTCCCTGCAATTTGTGGCTCTCATGCTGGGACCCGGACCTGGATCTGTACATGCTCCTAGGCTACATCATGTGGCTGACTTGAAGCAGTCTCCGGTGGGTCCGCTAACTAGATAACTGTATCATCGGACTGGAGATCACCCTCTTCCTATTGGGAGGCCTCTCAGACTGCTCTGGCTGGGGAAGTGCTGCTAGCACAGGGTCATGTAGTAGTAAATCCAAAGGCATGTGATCTGCCTTCAGTCTCTCCACCTCGACTTGTAACTCCTTCACAAACTATTTGGAAGCCCGAGTCTGCCTCATCTTCTTAGCCTCCCTAGCAAGCTCCTTGAGAGACTTTCCATGAGAATTTACAGCATCCGTAAGTCACTTCTGAGTCTCAAGGATCTTCTTCTAGTTGTCCAGAAGATCCTTGAGAGCGCCCTCAATAGGCTGTGGGACCTGTGAAGGCGGAGGTGCTTACTGAGCTGCCATGGTAGTAGATAATACAGAAAACTTAGAATTAGTTGTCCGCATCCAATTGTTTATGCTGGTGAGGGCCTGGCTCAAAACAGTGAGCAGTCAATAGATAGGCAATGGTAGAGGAAATGTCGGGAGCTGTAGAGGTGGATGGACCTGGGGAAAGCCTGCTGAAGTTTAAGGAGGCCGTGGAGTAGTCGCTACCACTACTGGATCTTCAGACTGGCCAGCTGAAGTAGTGTATTTTCCTTTGGAGCCCTTGCCTTTAGGGTTGTTATCACCCTATAGGCTATACCATGAGAAGGGTTCCTTTGCCTTCACCTTTACGTCAAATCGGGACTTCTCCATATTGAGGTCCTCTAAGTACATCATTAAGAAATTGAAGAATGGGTAGGACCTGTCACCCTCACTCACCACCTGTGAAATGACCCGGGACATCACATTTCCAACATTGGTCGAGTACCCTGCCATAATAGATGCAACTAAGATCGCCCGATGAAGTGGGAGTCAGTTTTCATTGGTGGTAGGATCTAGTCTGCTGCACACGAATGTCTCCCACCCCTTTGCCTCAAAGTTCAATGTTCTCTGCAATATCTTCATCCCCGCAGTCAGCCAGTCGGGGGTGGTACCTGGGATTTCCAAGTACTCCGCCAACCACGGACAGGCTTCTTCACCCAATTTTGTCTTGTCTAGGTACATGGACTCATCCTCCTCTGTGAAGCCCAAATAGTCATTGATGGTCTTGCCATCAAACTTCACTTTCAATTTCCACACTTATGGTGACCGTGGTACCCTTTTTGATGTGGGCCACGTTGGTGTAAAATTCTTTCACCAAATGCTCATTGGCGTCATCCACATGCCCAATAAAATAGTCATATCTGGCTCTATCTCTGAATTTCCTTAACACATTTGGGTTGGGAGGCAGAAGATCTTGGGTAATAATTTTTCTCTCCAGAATCAACTCTTTTCTGGCCACCACTCTCTGAATTTGTGGTAGGCGATCTCACTAGCGAACCGGTCCTCCCATGCTTCCGGGTTCCGGGTCTGCTCTACCCCACCAACTTGGGGTTCACCCCCTTTTGCTTCTTCCCCCTCCTCTGGTACTGCACCCTCTCCGGATAATGAAGTTGTGGGAGAGGTGGAGTATTCATCCCCACTACCTTCAGTTGAGTCCTTAGATGACTCAGAAGATATATGAATTGAGTCTTGGGCAGTGGGGTATGCTGGAGGTGTATCTCTCTACCGGTTTCTCTCCGGCCAGTCAAGATAGTATTCTGGCACTGAATTTAATGATGCCTCCTGTCGACGCCCCTTTTTCCCATCCTTCAAAAGAAAGCGAAATCGGTTTTACGACATTATGGGCAAAACAACTCTATTTCCCGTTTGGGAATTGGGTTATGGAATTGGAAGAGTTGCCACCTAATGTTTATAGTGCATTACGACACTAAAGAGAGATTATTTTGAAAAGAAATATCAGAGTTCGGGTAAGGGCTTGAGGTTATCTCGAGGGGAAGGTAATAGGCACCCCTCAAGATCCACTAGTGTGGTTCCTGGGCGTGTTAATCGTGACTTTATGAAACATGAAACAAGTAAGGCTCACAAATACATCATTCATATAACTTGAAAAAGATTTGAAGAAGAAAGAGATACGCAGAAATTAAAGAAAGTTAAAGTTGATTTGAAAAGTGTCACTATGAAAGAACATTTGAATAAAACAAGCAAAAGAGAGAAGGATCCTAGGTTTAACTACAATATGAATCATTCGATGCAATATCCCGCACATATTCTCATAGAGGGGTCGCTTTATGATATTATCGCATCGTCATCATCTCCATATTCTACCCTTCTCACCCCTTAGAGGTTATTTAAGCGTGTGAATTGGCCACGAATGCTTATTGCATGCTATTACCCTTCCCGTCCTATGGATCCTAGAGGGCATTTAGGATCATTATTTCTATAAGGTTGGAACTAAGCCGAACCCTTAAGTTTAATGGTTAAAATACTAGGCGACATACAAAACAGATAAGACTTGCATATAAAGGAATCATATAAGACATGTAAAGGCTCAAATAACCCTCTATAAGAGAACACATAATTAGCACGTCTCAAACACATGTAAGGTCTAAGGAAGAGAGAGAGTTTTAAAAGCTGTAGTATGAATTGAAACAGAAGTGGGGGAGTTTGTAGAAAGACACAAAAACGTTCAGAACTTAAGAGAGGCGGTATAAGTTAATTTTTTTAGAAGTCTACAGAAGTCATTTAGTAACATTTGAAAGCTTAGTAAAACATTTTTTAGTTAAGCAGAGTAAAAGAATGAGCGTGGGAGCATTTTGAATTTACAGAACAGTAAACACACAGGCCTTTTGAGCTTTAAAAAAATTAGTACGCATACAGTTGAAACAGTGGTCTAATCTGGACAGGAAATGCAGCAAAACCTTTTTGCATAGATGATATAAAAATGTGACAGAAGTTTGTAAAAAATAGAGAGGGCTTTCAGAAACAAACGGATTCAAAGGCGAATAACTTGAACAAGACTTGAAAGTGATTAGCCCATTTTGGTCCTTTTATCCAGCCTAAGGTTTGCCTAGGCGTCATTAAAATGATGAGCATGCAGTGGTTTCTGATTTTAACAAGGAGTTTGTTAACCAGTTTTTACATTTTTTGTTTAGCAAGATTAATGAGGCATTCAAGGGTTGCAAAAGAGAGACCCTAAGTACATGATTTCTAATGCATATAAAGGCCCTAAAGCATGGCATCTAAATGCAAGGCAGTGATTTTGATTGTTAACTGAAAAATAACAAGCTGAAAGTAAAAGACCTAAGAACAGGATTTCTATGTGTAAGATGCATGTCCTATACATGGTTTCTATTACGCAAATAGATAAGTAAAACCCTATAACATGCTTTCTACCCATATCTTTAATAATCATGCATAACCCTCCCCAATTTCACTGTAATCCCCATTGTTCTTTACAAATTTATTACAGTCAAGTAATTAAAAAAATACAACAGTGATGAAAGGAAAATAAGAAGTTATTCTATAGAGAGACTTCAGCCAGGCCCAAGCATCTCCAACCTCACTCCTTTCGAGTTTCACATCTATTACCAAGGCTTGGATGCGGCAAATTTCACTAAGGGTTCGTTTGAAACCCTGGCAAATACCAAGCACCCAAAAAATGTCCCAATTAGACAAGTGCAAACATTGGAAGTGCCAGCCTTGTGCATCAGAGTTCCATGGGTGCTCAAGGTTCCCATGGCAGTGCTTACACTAAGGGGCAGACCCTAAAGCTCTAAGAATGAGATTGCAATTGAGAGAGTTGAAAACAGTTGAGAGACAATTTAAGAAGAACAGTTGGAAAAATTGAGAAGTTGAGGCAGTTTGAAGAAACAGTTGAAAGAGGTGAAAAGGTTCTTTTGAAATCATTTTAGACTGACCATTTTTAGAACAGCAGGGCATCACACAAACAGGGGAAGGGAAAGGGGAACAAATAAGTAAAGTGAACTACAGACATACATACAACATGCTGGAGGAAAATAATCAGACATGGTTAAAAACAAGAGTTTAGCTGTTACTGTACCAAACCCCAAATTTAGTAAACCTCAGAGAGAGGTTTCAGGGCTATTAAGTAGCCAAGCAGTAGTGCACATGGAAGAAGAACATGTATTGAGACAAGGGGAAGGGGAAAGGGGAAAACATGCTAAGTTAAACTAGTAGACTAGTAAGTAACATGCTAGTGACAAAGATAGCAACAAAACCATAGATAAAAGCACACAAGAAATAATATGAATTGCAAAATCAATAGGAACATGTTGTTTTGGAAACTGTATCTCAAATAGGTGACATACCAGCTGCAAGAAATAAGATACTATAGCAATGTAATAGTGCACAAAGAGAGAGCAAAGTGTGCAAAGAATGAGAGCAGCAGTGTGAGAGGAACAGCAGCAGGAAGATAATAGCAACAACAGACCCAATGTAGACAAACAAATAGAACCCAGAAGTGTAAAGTAACCAATCAAGTTACTCAATCTTGGTTGTTAGCCGATTGAGTGTTCAAAGAAGAGAATGAAAGAGTATATTAATAGTAGACACAAAGAGAATTGAGAGAGTTTTAGATTGTGGGAGCAGTGTGTATTGTGTGTTCAAAGAGAGGGGGGGGGAGCATTTATAGTACTAAAATGAGTAAACAAATAAGGTATCAATCCATATTTAAGGAACTGATATCAATCATAATCAGAGAAGTATAGGGACTCCCCTTTAATTAAGGAGTCATAGTCAAACGGTAACAAGCAGTCATTTTTAAAAGGAAAAGCATCACAAAGTATGGCATGGTCACATAAGGAAATAAATAGTATAAGGTATACAATGCAGACCAGGTAGATGAGACTTAACTAGGGAAATATGTCAAGCAAATAAGTAGACATACTTGTATACATATATAAGGAAAAGTACCATTTTAATTCTGGAAGATAATTTTCGAAATTGAAAACTTGGGAAATCAGTTATTTAATTGGGGAATGTATCCCACTGATTGAGGAAGGAAATTTGAATTCAATACCAAGACTGTAAGGAAAATACACAAATCACAATTTAAGGCTAGTAATCACAGCCTTAAAAAGGTTGTAAGAGTCAGTCTAAAATCACCATATAAACAACCAGAAAAACCTTAAGAGCAGAACAACAACATGGTATGGGAATGAAACATTAGCAACAAAAATCAAAGAAAAGGGCACGGAGCTCATAGAGGAAACCAGAAGAAACATGCAAATAGGCGGATACAGATACAAACATGTAGGGTTAGGCTTTTTATCAGATTTTAACAAAATACTTTGGGAGTAGTACTGAGAGCCACGGATTAGTGCTAAAATCAGAAAAGTAAAGTATTTTCGAAGGGGTTAAGAAACCCTAGAAATTACAGCATGAAACTCAGGCTAATAAAGAAAACAAACAAATAAGTGAAATAAACAAACACAAATAAATATATAGCACTCAGGAAGATTAAAAGAACAATTTTGAAGAAGTGGTTAGAAACCCTAATATGGAAGAATGGTAATCATCGAAAAATAATTGAAATAATCAGAAAAGCTAAGTAGAAATAGGGTGGAAAACAAAAAATCAAACTAAGAGTCACTTAAAAGAGTAGAGATTAAAGAGAAAAAATTAGGGTTTTCAAACATATTAGGTAAACGAAGAACCTGGCTGTGAAACTCGTATACAATGCCATAGAAGGCACCATCATTCAAAGACCACCGGAGAAAAGCCGGAAACAGACCCCAAATAGAGCTTCAGTGACCGCCTTCTATGGCGGAAGCTGCTAGGCTTCAAGCTTGAGAGAAGAAACCACAATATAGGGACCCCATTGTTGCTGGAAGTCGAGAGGAGTAAGGAAGGAGTGAGCTAGTATGGCGATGAAGGCCATGAGAGAACTAGAAGGTTCTAGAGAGACGAAGGGTTAGAGAGTGTTTGGGAGTGAAAAGGGATACAAGGGCGGCAGATTGAGAGAAATGATTTAGGGTAAAAGGGGGTCATAGGTTTAACTAAAATAAGATTGATCGTGGACCGTTGATGAAAATGATCAACGACTACGATTTAAACAGGGATCCGGGTGGGTTGGTCCAAATAGGTCTGGGTCGGGTAATTTTTTAATTGGGTCGTGTTAAAAATGTGGCCAAAGTTGAAAGGTTAAAGGGCTATAATTAAAATGCCCAAATTTCCCCTAATTTAATTTAGTAAAATAGCAAATGATTTTATAAAATTCCAATAAAAATACTGAGATAGTATAAATACGTTTAGAAATTAATTAAAATATTATGAACAATTTTATACTTGAAATACTTATTAAATTGAGAAATATGCTAAAATTACAATTTAATGCAATTTTAGTTAAAAATACCTAATGGTTTTGTAAAAGTTCTATAAAAATTACATAAATTATATTTTATTTAGATGAGAGAATAAAATAAATAATTTATTAAAATAACAAGATTTGGTACTAAATTTTGAATTTTCTAGAATAAAATAAGTTGTAAATTAGTTTTAAAATACCTAGAAAAATATAGGAAAAATATCAAACTTTTTGTGGATGCTTATATATGCATTCACAAGCTATTTTGAAAATATTTTGGGTACAAAAATGCATAAAAAAAGTTGTGTATCAACAGCTGCCCCTCTTTACCCGAGGAGGATGAAAGAGTTGTCGGGTAAAGATAAGATAGCCAATTTTGACCGAAAATGACAATTGTATGAGAATTTCGATTATGCTCTGGCTTCTGAGCTGCCTACATATCCCTGGTTTTACAGGAATTACGCCGCATGTAGTTCAGGAGCCATTGGCGGAATATGCCAATGAAAAATTTTAAAAGGCGGACGCAACGGGGGTTTATGATTTGGCAAGGGTTCGGGGATCGGACAGTCACAAAAACTGGAGCGGGATCGCTCCCGTTGAGACGTCTATGCTCGCTGGTGTACCTGGAAAAGAACGGTGTGCGGACATTTTGTATAATTTAAACGTGATGCAAGTTCCCTTTGGACCATGAATGCTTTCTTAGGACGATTAAGATTGCGTCTTCAGACTATGACGTCCTGGGCTATGAAGAGCATAATAGTAAGGATACGTAGGCCATGAAATGGTGCTCTCGGTCTATGTGGATGGTTCCTCAGAACTATGGCGCCTTTGAATAAGTTGGCGATATTTCAGCCCATGAAAAGGTGGCAATCTTTCAGCCGGATGAATGCAAAGGCGGCGATGTTTTAGCCAAATGCAAAATAAAGGAGATATAGCTTAACCTCGAAAGGCAGAGAATAGCCTTCTGCAATGCAGAATGGAGACAGAGTTTGGCCTCGGAAGGCAGAAGATAGCCTTATGCAGGATGGAGTCAGAGCTTAGCCTCGGAAGTCGGAGAGATAGCCTTATGCAGGACGGAGGTAGAGCTTAACCTCGGAAGGCAGAGAGTAGCCTTATGCAATGCAAAAACGCAGATGGAGACAGAGCTTAGTCTCGAAAGGAAGAAAATAGCCTTATGCAAGATGGAGGTAGAGCTTAACCTCGGAAGGCAGAGAGTAGCCTTATGCAAGATGGAGGGAGAGCTTAACATCGGAAGGCAGAGAGTAGCCTTATGCAAGATGAAGGTAGAGCTTAACTTCGGAAGGCAGAGAGTAGCCTTATGCAATGCATAAATGCAGATGGACACAGAGCTTAGTCTTGAAAGGTACAAAAATAGCCTTATGAAAGATGAAGGTAGAGCTTAACCTCGGAAGGCAGAGAGTAGCCTTATGCAATGCAAAAATGCAGATGGAGACAGAGCTTAGTCTCGAAAGGCAGAAAATATCCTTATGCAAGATGGAGGTAGAGCATAACCTCGGAAGGCAGAGAGTAGCCTTATGCAAGATGGAGGGAGAGCTTAACCTCGGAAGGCAGAGAGTAGCCTTATGCAAGATGGAGGTGGAGCTTAACCTCAGAAGGCAGAGAGTAGCATTATGCAATGCAAAAATGTAGATGGAGACAGAGCTTAGTCTCGAAAGGCAGAAAATAGCCTTATGTAAGATGTAGGTGGAGCTTAACCTCGAAAGGGAGAGAGTAGCCTTATGCAAGATGGAGGAAGAGCTTAACCTCGGAAGGCAGAGAGTAGCCTTATGAAATGCAAAAGTGCAGATGGAGACAGAGCTTAGTCTCGAAAGGCAGAAAATAGCCTTATGCAGGATGGAGGCAGAGCTTAGCCTCGGAGAATATAGAAATATAAAGGAGAGTATGGGGGTGATTTTCTTATCTGGTAGATAATTGCGACATCATGACTGCTGGGGAAGCGTTGAATGTAGGTAGTAAACCTTTGTGAGGTAAGTAGTGGTTTCGGGAATTTCAGTTTTTTGTAAAGCTCCGGCATCGCCTATTTTTACCCTGGATTCCTACATCCGAAGAAAAATCATGAGTTCTATAAAAGGGGAGGTTAGTTCGCATCCCTCGGCTCGTGGCACCTTGCACCATTTGGGATAGCGTTGCTGAATGGTAGCGATCCAAATGATTTTATGCAAAATTTGGCAAATATGATGCGAATGTATATATATATATATATATATATATATATATATATATATATATATATATATATATATATATATATATATATATATATATATATATATATATATAAGCAAATGATAGTTTTTGTTTTATGATGAACCACAACTGCAACATGGTTCAAGGCACGACAACCTTGCTGGTGCCGGAATTTTGAGGGTCCTCCTAGAAATTCTGCCCCAGTTTACTGAGTTGGCGTTGTTGACGGCGATGCTGAATGATTGCGAGCGGATTGACCTTAGAATTTTGAGGGACCTCTTCAAAATTCTGCCCCAGTTTACTGGGTCGATGTTGATGAAACTTGACAAGCTAACTTCGGAATTTTGAGTGTCCTCCTCAAATTCTGCTCCACTTCCAAATGAGGGGGAAATGGAATTTTATTAGAGATGTGACCGAACCCATAGGGATGCCTACGGATCCCCTCTTAAACGTGAATCAGGTCAGACATATGGAGGTAGAGCTTAACCTCGGAAGGGAGAGAGTAGACGTATGCAAAATGCAGGTGGAGACAGAGCTTAGTCTCGAAAGGCAGAGAATAGCCTTATGCAATTTGGAGGTAGAGATTAACCTTGGAAGGCAGAGAGTAGCCTTACGCAAAATACAGGTGGAGACAGAGCTTAGTCTCGAAAGGTAGATATTAGCCTTATGCAATGTAAATGAGTAAATTTCTTAGCTGATAGACAGTTGCGATATCAGGACTGATAGGGAGCATTGGGTGTGGATGGTGACCCCTTTGGAGGGTTTCGATTCTGAAGAGAGAATGTATTTTGATTCGTGGCCTGAATTCCTGCATCCATAGAAAAATTGTGAGTTTTGCAGAGGGGAGGTTAGTTCATATCCTCTAGCTCTTGGTGTCGCATCACGGGGGTAGCGTTGCTAAACGATAGTGATGCAAATGATGTTTATGCATGACTTAGTTAATATAATGCAAGTACATATAAAAACGATTTTATTTTGGATGAATCAATAACTGCAACGTGGTTCAAGACACGGCGACCTTGCTTGCTCCAGAATTTTGAGGGTCCTCCTCAAAATTCTGCCCCAGTTTACTGGGCTGGTGCGGATGAGGGCTCTGCTGAGTAACCAAACGTGGATCGGTTCCAAAATTTTGGGGGACCTCCTCAAAATTCTGCCCCAGTTTACTGGGTCGGCGCTGATGAATATATTGACCAGCTTATTTTGGAATTTTGAGGGTCCTCCTCAAAATTCTGCCCCAGTTCCAATTGTGGGGTGGGGGGAAGATGGAATTTTTAATAAAATGTGACCGAACTCATAGGGTTGCATACGTATCCCCTCTTAAGCGGGAATCAGGTCAGGCGTAGTTCAAATTACATCATGAGAGAAGAAGTATATGATCAAATGTAGTATCTTTTCACTGCGACTGAGTTAATAGGCTTTGGCCAGACTTCTCCATCCATTTCTGTAAGAATAAGGGCTCCTCCAGTTGGAACCCGATGGACTATGTACAAGCCCTGCCAATTGGGAGAAAATTTCCCTTTGGCTTCATCTTGATGCAGAAATATTTTCTTCAACACCAGTTGTCCTGGCGTGAACTTTCTTGGCTTGACTCTTTTGTTGAAGGCTCTTGACATTTTGTTCTTACATAGCCCCTTATCTGTGATTGTTGTTTGGGTGAGGAAGAGTGATAAAGCATGAAGGGTGATGTCTTGCATGATATGATATTTGTGGATCGGGTTGCACGCCGCAACAATTCTAAATGATGTGGATCAGGTTGCATGCCGCAACAATGATATTTGTGGATCGGGTTGCATGCCGCAACAATGATATTTGTGGATATGATTGCATGCCGCAATAATGATATTTATGGGTCAGGTTGCACACCGCAACAATGATATTTGTGGGTCGAGTTGCACACCACAACAATAATATTTGCGGATCGGGTTGTACGCCGCAATAATGATATTTGTGGATCGGGTTGCATGCCACAACAATGATATTTGTGGGTTGGGTTGCACGCCGAAACAATGATATTTGTGGATCAGGTTGCACGCGTAACAATGCTAAGTGATATGGATCGGGTTGCACGCCGCAATAGTATTGATATATATTGGTATCGTGTTGCACGCCGTAAAAATTATTGATTCAAGTGTGTTTATTTTGGATATTTGTTTCTTTGTTCACTGTAATTTCTCTTGGCTGCTTCTATCTTTATATTGCGATTTCCTATTTGTAACTGTTGTCTCCCCAGCGCATGTTTCCCCTTCCTTTATTGACTGTTTACTTCTTGTATTTCTTTCCGTTGTGTGTGTGTGTGTGTGTGTGTGTGTGTGTATATATATATATATATATATATATATATATATATATATATATATATATATATATATATATATATATATATTTGAACTGCATAGGTTTATCTGGTGGTCTGGTCCTAGCCTTGTCACTACTTTGCCGAGGTTAGGCAGAACACTTACCAGCACAAGGGGTCGGTTGTGCTGATGCTACACTCTATGCTATTTTGCACAAATCCAGGTTTTAGATAGCAGCAACAGTAGTATGGGAGCAGGTTTCTAGTTCAGCGAGACACTGAGTTAGCCTTGCAGGCGTTCTCGGGCTCGGCGTCTCCTCTATCCTAACTTTAGACTGTCATCTCATTGTCTTCGAGATAAACAGATTTATGTTTCTTTCAGACTTTGTATTTATTATTCCTAGATATTCGTGAGTATGTGACTCCAGTTCTTGAGTAGAGATTCATGTTGGAAATTTCGTGTTTTAATCAGCTACTTGAAATTTAGACTTTCGCATTAAATGTCTTGTTTTTGTAATATTGTTGATATTTTGTTAAAAGAGGTACTGTGATAATGAAAAAGGTAGTTAATGTTTGTCTTGCCTAGCTCCTAATAGTAGGCTCCATCACGACTCCTGAGAGTGGGATATCGGGGTCGTGACAGAAACTTTCCGCGAGTATGCTACTCGTTGGAGGTCGGAAGCAGCCAAGGTCAGGCCCTCCCTAGACGAAGAACAGATGAATAAATTCTTCGTTAGAGCACATGATCCACAATATTATGAGAGATTGATGGTCATCAAAAATCACAAATTCTCTGATATTATCAAGCTCGAGGAAATGATCGAAGAAGGAATCAAAACGTTATGGTTACAAATTTTGAGGCACTGCATGCCACAAATAAGGCACTACAATCAGGTATCATATCGAAGAAAAGAGATGTTGGGGTATTAATGGTAGCTCAGGGCCCAAAGTCTCCACTTATATATCAAACACCTCCACCCACATATCAAACACCCCCACCCACGTACCAAGCATCATTGCCTGCATATCAGCCTTCATCTCCCAGATATTACAAGCCAACCACTGTCTACCACACCTATAATTCCCAACCATCCCACTTCCAATCACCACCAGCTCGCCAAAATTATACAACTCCAAGGCCCAACTTTGATCGCTATCCACCCAAACAATACACCGCCATTACTGAGCCCATCGGCCAACTGTATGAAAGGTTAAAAGTTGCATGCTACGTCACTCATGTTCCTGCTGTAGCATTAAAAAATCCATCCCAATGGGTCAATCCGAACAAAACCTGTGCGTGGCATTCCGGTATGAAAGGGCATACTAATGTTGAGTTTCGAACATTGAAGGAGAAGATCAAGACGCTCATTGACAACAAAGTCATACAAGCAAAGGAATCCACAACCTAATGTCCGCAACAATCCCCTCCCTGATCACAGAGGTGATGGTGTACATGTTATAGAAACAAATGAGGAATGAGACCCTGAGGGGTCAATCAGGTTTATTTGAGAAGGCGATGACTTTAAGGTTGCTGTCACACTTAATTCTATTGTGGTTCAAACTTAGGCACCTATTGATGTTGAGGTAACTGGATCAATTCCATTCAATGTATAAGTAGCTCCGCCCGCAGCCACCTCCGCTCCATTCGAAGTAGAAGTGGTCACACCTTTTACTGTGATGGTGTCAATCATGCCCCCGATCAACTCAAAAGAAATACCCTTTGATTATGTTGCTTAGGCTCGACAAAAAGGGAAGGCCAAGGTAGGGGAATCTGACGCTGCATAAGGAATGACTATACACATGAACACCTAAGAGGTTCAAGTAAGGAGGCCACTACTAGACAACCTATTATTGAGATCGGGCCAGATGACTTGTGGAGGAAAGTACATGCAAAGGAGTACTATGTTGTTGGTAATCTGAACAAAGTCCATGCTCAGATATCTATCCTGTCACTATTGCAGAACTCAGAGGCACACAAGAACACTTTGATGAAAGTACTGAGCGAGGCTTATGCACCTAATAACATCACTGGTGAGGAAATGGACAACATGGTTGGGCAAGTGCTGGATATCCATAAGATTATCTTCCATGAAGATGAGCTACCGCCTGAGGGTTTGAATCACAATTGAGCATTGCATATCAGAGTGCAATTTGAAGATAAGTTCATTGCCATGGTCCTAGTTGATGGAGGTTTGAGCCTAAATATTTGTCCATTGGACACTCTAATGAGGTTGGACAACAGTATCCACGTTATACGGGTAGGAAGCAAGAATGTGAAGGCTTTCAATGGGTCCCAGAGGGTCACAAGTGGGGAAATCAACCTTTTCTTGCAGATGGGCCAACTTGGTTTGACGTTGAATTCCAAGTGCTTGACATACCAACCTCATATAATCTTCTGTTGGTCCGACCATGGATCCATGCTGCTGGAGTTGTGCCCTCTACACTACATCAAGCCGTAAAGTTTGAATGGAACCGACAGGAGGTAATCATTCCCGGAGATGGGAGTAAGCCCATCTATGCTAGTCAAACCATCCTAGTCAATGGATATAGAAGAAGGCTAGGAGGGGAAACCTATCATCACATTGAATGGTTCAATGTCATCGAGAAGGATAAGTAGTGGAGTAACAAAATAGAAAGCATACTACCATGGTCTGGATATGAACTTGTCAAAGGGTTGGGAAAGAACCTCGAAGGTATTACAAAGCCAATACAACTGAATAATCATGGTACCACTTTTGGGCTCGGATACCAGTACACATGGAAAGAGTACCGGAATTGGTTGCCTCCATGGCGTGGACCATATTACCCTCTTGAGTAGCCAGTGCCACATTTAGAACAGGCTTTCCACCAGGCTGACACAATATGGGGAACTGCATAAGAAGAAGCACCAGCTGGGCTGAAGGATATGTTCTTAGAAGATGAGGACATGGATTGTTGCGCCATAATTGAGGAGGAGGAGGAGGAAGAAGGCCTCACTATTTAGACCGTGGAAAAGGGAGCTGTTCTCAGAAACTGGACCGTCACACCATCTCGAGCCTGCCGATTCCCTCGGTAGCTTGGCAGGATTTACCTCTATAGCCATTTTAGGTATTTAAAATTTCATGTAGTTTCATCTTGTTATTTACTTGTTTCAAAATAAATTCTCGATTCATCGAGTCGTGCTTTGTTTGGACAATTTATTAAGTTTTAATCAAATACATTTGCTCTTTATTATTCACTACTATCTTTACATTTTTTCTTTCCATAGTGTTATTATTACTTTTTCCTGATGAACCAGTAACTGTGACATGTAATGATGCAACGCAACATGAGAATAGTGACTCGAAGGAAGAAGGTGGGATACCTGAGGAAATCGCCAGGGAGGATGAAAATTTTGAGAATAAGCCTAAGTCCAATCTGGACGAGACCAAATCGATAAACTTAGGAGATGTCGAGACCGTCAAGGAGACCCGCATCAGCATTTACTTGTCACCAACAGAGAAGGAAGAGTACGTCTATTTCCTAAAAGAGTATGAGGACATTTTTGCAGGGTCATATAATGACATGACCGGTTTGACCACTTCTATAGTGGCTCACAGGTTGCCTACTAATCCCATGTGTCCACCAGTAAAAACGAAACTCAAAAAATTCAAGCCAGACATGAGTCTGAAATCAAGGATGAAGTTACCAAGCATATCAAAGCCAAAGTTCTCAGGGTGGTTGAGTACCCAATCTGGTTAGCTAATATTGTGCAAAATCTGAAGAAGGACGGGAAGGTCAGAGTATGTGTTGACTATCAAGATTTAAACAGAGCAAGTCCCAAGGACGTCTTCCCGCTTCCAAATATACATATCTTGATCGATAACTGCGCCAAGCATGAACTCCAATCCTGTGTAGATTGCTTCACGGGTTATCACCAGATTTGGATAGATGAAGAAGATGCATAGAAAATAACTTTTATTACATCATAGGGTGAATACCGTTACAAGATGATGTCATTCGGTCTAAAGAATACTGGGGCCACTTACATAAGAGCCATGACGACCATCTTCTATGATATGATACACAAGGAAATGGAAGTGTATGTGGACGATGTCGTTATCAAATTCAAGAGGGTCACATATCATATAGCAGACTTGAGGAAGTTCTTCAACATGCTAAGGAGGTACAATTTGAAGTTGAACCCCTCAAAAGGTGCATTCAGGGTTCCTGCAGGAAGTTACTGGGTTTCATCATCAGTAGTTGGGGATCGAGTTGGATCTGACTAAAGTCAAGGCTATTCAGGAGTTACCACCAACTAAGAGCAAAAAGTACGTAATGAGCTTCCTAGGGAGTCTCAACTACATCATTTGACTCATAGCACAGTCCACATTCATATGTGAACCAATCTTCAAGATGCTGAGGAAAGATGCCGAGACAAGCTGGACAGAGGATTGTCAGAAGCCTTTGACAAGATCAAGGAATACCTATCCACACTACCGGTGCTGGTCCCACCAAATCCGGGACGATCTTTGCTACTATCTATATGTATTAAATGGAGCCTTTGGATACGTTTTGGGACAACATGACGACATAGAAAGAAAAGAGCAACCAGTATATTACTTGAGTAAGAAGTTACACCTTATAAAGCACGATATTCTCTGCTTGTACGCATTTGATGTGCTTTGACCTGGACAACCCAGAAATTGAGGCATTACTTTTGTGCCTACACTACATACCTCATATCCAGGATGGATCCCAGTACATATTTCAAAAGCCCATGCTTACTGGGAAGTTGGCAAAGTGGCAAATACTACTAAGTGAGTTTGATATCATCTATGTAACTCAAAAGGTGGTCAAAGGACAAGCATCGGTATACCACCTTGCCGAAAACCCAGTTGGGGGAGAATATGAGCCCTTGAAAATGTAATTTTCTGATGAAGAATTATCATTCATAGGAGAAGACATTACTGAAGCATTTGACGGTTGGAGGATGTTCTTTGACGGAGCCGCAAATTTCAAAAGAGTAGGCATTGAAGCAGTTTTGGTATCAAAAATGGGTCAGAATTATCCGATATCTACAAAACTCAGATTTCCCTGCACCAAAAATATGGCAAAATATGAAGCCTGAATACTAGGGCTCAACATGGCAATCGACATGAACTTCAGGAGTTGCTGGTGATCGGCGATTCAGATTTTCTCGTGCACCAGGTACAAGGAGAGTGGGCCACCAAGAATTCCAAGATATTGTCATATCTACACCATGTATAGGAATTGAGAAAGAGGTTTACAGAGATAGAATTTTGGCATGTGCCCAAAATTCATAATGAGCTTGCCGATGCACTGGCCACTTTGTCATCCATGATACAACATCCAAATAAGAACTATATTGATCCATTCCGGTGAGGATCCATAATAAGCCGGCATATTGTGCTTATGTCGAGGAAGAAACAGATGGAAAGCCTTAGTTCCATGACATCAAAGAATACTTATCAAAAGGAGAATACTCGGAGCATGCAAATCACACTTAGAAACACACATTTCGGAGATTGTCCAATCATTTCTTTCATAGCGGAGGAAACTTATACAGAAGAACTCATGATATAGGTTTAATAAGATGTGTCGATGCAAAAGAAGCTTCTAAGATACTTGAGGATGTGTATGCTGGGACCTGTGGCCCACACATGAATGGTTTCTTTTTGGCCAAGAAGATACTCATGGCAGGTTATTTTTGGATGACCATGGAGACGGATTACATCTAGTATGTCCGCAAATGCTTTCAATGTCAAGTGCACGCCGATATGATAAAAGTGCCACAGAACAAGCTCAATGCAACAACCTCACCTAGGCCATTCGCCGTCTGAGGAATGGATTCCATTGGTCCCATCAAGCCCACTGCTTCAAGCGGACACAGGTTTATTCTGGTAGTCATTGATTACATTACAAAATAGGTAGAAGCTGCATCTTACAAAGCTATAACCAAGAAAGTCAGTGAAGATTTTGTCAAGGATGGTACTGTCTGCTGATTCAAAATTCCGAAGTCTATTATTGCTAATAATGCCACCAATATCAATAGTGACATGATGAAAGCTATATGTGAAGCTTTCAATTCAAGCACAAGAATTCCACAACCTACAGACCTGAGATGAATGGAGTCGTAGAAGCCGCCAACAAAAACATCAAGAAGATACTAAGGAAGATGGTAGAGAACCACAAAAAAGGCATGAAAAGTTACTCTTTGCTCTATTGGGGTACCGCACTATGGTTCGCACATCAACCGAGGCAACTCCCTACATGTTGGTTTATGGTAACGAAGTTGTCATCCCAGCCAAGGTGGATATTCTTTCTTTAAGAATTATACAGGAAGTTGAACTTAGTGACGCAGAATGGATAAGAAGTATCTATAAACAATTGGGTTTTATCAATAGAAAGAGGTTGAACGCAATATGTCACGGCCAATTTTATCAGAACAGAATGTCCAGAGCATTCAACAAAAGAGTCAAACCAAGATAGTTCACAACTGGGCAGCTGGTATTGAAGAACATCTTCCCACATCAAGATGAGGCCAAAGGATAATTCTCTCCCAATTGGCAAGGTCCATACATGGTTCATAGAGTACTAACAGGAGGAGCACTCATACTCACATAAATGGACGGAGAAGTTTGGCCAAAACCCGATCAAATTAGATGCAGTCAAGAGATACTATGCTTAGATATTTTCCATTTCCTCATTTGATGTAATTGAACTACGCTTGACCTGATTCCCATTTAAGAGGGTATACATAGGCAGATTTATGGGTTCGGTCATGTCATAATAAAATTTTCATTTCCCCAAGATCTGAAACTGGGGCAGAATTTTGAGGAGGGTCCTCAAAATTCTTGAGCAAGTCCAGCCAACTCCATCATATGCCGGGAAGTCAGTAATCAGTCAAGAACTGGGGCAGAATTTTTAAAAGGATTCTCAAAATTCTGGAGAAGGTTCAACATGGTCCGTCATCTGCAAACAATTAGAGATCATCTACCAAACTGGGGAAAAATTTTGAGGAGGACCCTCAAAATTCCATAAGAGAGTCGCAATGCCTTTGAGACGTGCCACAGTCACTAGTTAATCAAAAATTACTTGATACATCAATACATTTCCAAAACAACTCTATTTTATCAATAACTGCATATTTTTCAGAAATTCTATTTTCATAACAGCCAGGTGCTACCTAGGGGTACTTGAAGGGGCTTTCAGAACGGACCGGAGCAAGGCTAGCAGGCGAAGCACGAACGAACCTCCCCCTCCCCCGCCCCCGTGCAAAACCTACAATCTTTATTTGAATGCAGGCACATCTGACAAAATGATAACATCTCCAAATATATGTATGCAACAAGGTTACTATCTATCAGGCCACCAGACATCGAATACATCTCCAGCTAAGAAATACACTGGTCCCCCCGTATTTTCATGAGGCTAATCCTTGCCTCCCTGTTTGCATGAGTCTAATTCCTACCTCCACATTTGCATGAGGTTAATACTTGCATCCCTATTTGCATGAGTCTAATCCTTGACTCCCTACCTGCATGAGGCTAATCCTTGCCTCCCTATTTGCATGAGTCTAATCCTTGACTCCGCACCTGCATGTGGCCAATATTTGCCTCCCCATTTGCATGAGACTAATCCTTGCCTCCCCACTTGCATGAGCTAATCCTTTACTCCACCCTTGCATGAGGCTAATCATTGCCTCCCTATTTGCATGAGTCTAATCCTTGACTCCATGAGGCTAATCCTTGCCTCCACTCTTGCATGAGTCTACTCCTTGACTTCATGAGGCTAATCCCTGCCTCTCTACTTGCCGAAGGCTAATCCTTGCCTTTATACCTGCATGAGGCTAATCCTTGCCTTCACATTCGCATGGGACTAAGCGCTATCACTTTTGCATAGATATTGCTCTATTTTAATTTCTATTTGCTTTCCAGTCAGGCTAAGCTCTGCCCTCCATTTCATAAGACTAAGCATTATCTTGATAACATCATATTATTGCATATCATGTGCTGACATATTGCCAATCTATCCAAGGCGTCATAGTCTAAAGGCATCATCCTCATCGCTGGAAGACACCATGTCATGGCCTGAGGATCTCTCGACTTTGTATATCATTATTCAAAGGCATCATGGTTCAGAGGTAGGGGTGTTCATTCGAATCGGTTTATCGATAAATTGAATTGATTATTTGTCATTGGTTTATCGATTTATAAATTTCTATTTCGATTTCAAAATTTTCCTTATCGAGTTATCGATTTCGATTTTGATTTTGTCCTCTTTGGTTATCGATTTATCGGTTTATCGATAAACTGATAAGATATACTAAAAATATTTTTCTACCCTTATTCTATAATACCCTAAATCCCTAACCCTAACATTTCATATACCACATTTAAGGAATGACCATATTTAAAGCTCAAGGGAATGAAGTTCAAATTAATGAAAAATAGAATTAGCCGTGATGATGTATTTTTATTTTTTTATACCGTTGGAGTGTTGGTAGCATACATTTGATCCCTTACTTTAGTTTCGTTGCATGTGCTTGTTGACACAATTTTTATGTTATAAATGGTGTTCATCTTATTTTAGCTTATTTTTGTCCATATTAGTTAGGTGTCTTTATAGCAATATACTTTCCGTGGAATCCCACAAATTTTCTTATTGGTATAATTGACAACTGAATCGATAAGCCCAAAATCGAAAAAATTATAACCTTATTGAAATGATAACGATAAGCATATGTACAAATCGATAATCGATAAAAAATTATCGATAAGGATCAAAATTGAATCGATAAATTAAATGCACACCCCTATTCAGAGGCATCATCTTCATGGCCTGTGAATCCCTCACCGAAAAATTCATGGCCCTGAACTTCATGGTCTAAGGACATCATATTTAATCGTTCGAAGACAACCCTCATGGTCCGAAGGGAATTTGCACAATGTTTAAATTTTCTCAAATACATTTGCAGCATCTTTTATCTACAGGTAACTAATAAGCAACTGCTATCCTAGCAAGAGCAATCTCTCTTCAGTTCCCTCCAATCGTCCCGAACCTTAATCGCTCATTGTAGCTGCTTCCGCATCTTGTGTCCGTTCTTGCAATAATTTATCGGCATACTCCACGGATGAATCCGAAAATACACATGGACTAATTCGTATAAAAATAAGGATATGTAGGAAACTCAATAATTGGAGTCTATCCTCCATCTTTCAAAACATCCCATCTGGTCAAAATTAGCCTTTTTTTCTTTACCCAAAAACTCTTTCATCCTTCCCGGGTAAAGAGGGGCAGCTGTTGATATCCAATTTTTCCTATATATTTTAAATATGCATAAATGCCTTCAAAATAGCATATACATGAATATATAAGCATGCACGAGGGTTTAAGAATTTTTTCCATAATTTTAGGAATTTAAATTGATTTATTTCCTCCCATTTTATTCATAACCCCAATAATTATTGTTATGATGATTTAGTCATTTAATTTATATATTTATACCAAAATATGGTTAATATATATTTTTTGCATTTTATAATTTCATTTGGTATTTTTTAAGCTGAATATTAGTCCATTTAATGTATAAATACATTTTATATGTGTAAAATTGTTCCCTATATTTTTTAAATAATATATATATATATATATATATATATATATATATATATATATATATATATATATATATAAAATAATTTTGGTGCATAAAATTATTTTTAAAAAATTATTTATTCTTTATTATAAATTAATATAGAAAGAATTGGCTATTTAAAATATAGCCAGATTGACATTTCAATTACAGCCTAAATTGAACCCAACCCCAGCCCAATTTCCTACTAAATTACCCGACCCAAACCCTGAACCCGTCTACCGGATCCAATTAAGCCTTTCCTTTTTTAATTCCTAAGACCCCATAACCCTAGCCTCATTTCCAAAAGCCCGCTGCCTCTATATCCTCTCATCTCCTCTCTTCTCTAAACCTAACCCTAGCCACCTTTCAACCGCCTCCCTTCTCCGGTCTTCTCTGATGACCACCCTTTGACCCCTAACCCTCCAATGACTCCTCCATTTCCATGCCCATCTTCTTTGAAGCCTTCAAGAGGCCCTGGGCCACGTCGACTTGTATCTAAGGTTTGCTATTTGGGTCGTTCTTAGTTACTCCGATGTGATTTCAAGCAAGATCACACTGTATTTGTTATGATCATTGAGTTTCTAAACAGGTTCTTCAATCTCTACTTGGGTTTCTTTTGAAACCCTAATTTTTGTTTACATCTCCTAGATCTGTGCTATTTTTAAACGATTCAAGTATGTTCCTTTTATGTTTCACTGTTCTTGAACCTATTTTGCAAAAGTCATCAATTTCAAGTTGTTTTCACTTTCTTCTAAAGTTAGGGTTTTTTCGGAACTTCTTCTACACTTTGTTTAAACTGATATTTATGTTTAAACTTCTATCCTTTGCATATCTCGATTAATTCTATGTTTTTACTGCTTTTTCAACTCACCTATGTTAAATTCCCTAAAATTTCTAGAATTTCCTTGTTTGGTTCTGTGTATTAGCATGACTACTCGATTCTTGTTACGTTTCTATGTTTACCTTGCTTTGAATATGTTCTTACTGAGTTCTTAGCCTAACCTATACCACCTCTATGTGATTATGTCCATCACTTGTTCAAGACTTGCCTCTTTCTATCGATATTGCTAACTTTGCATATTTGCTACAACTAGTAGTTCTTACTCTATTTATATGTTGATTATGCAATCATAAATTCCTCTTGATTGACTCTGATTTCCTTATTTTATGGTTTGATTGAAAGATCTTCTTTTAAACCCTAAATTTCTACCTCGTCTGTTTAAATTAACTAATTCTCCTACCTTATTTGCTATGGTACTTTATTTTAACTGAACTGTTTCCATAATAGGAGATTTCTGAACTTAGCCCTAATTGTCTACCCTATTCTTACTGAATTTGAATCTTTCTTTATTAGTTGTACACTGATTTATTTACTTATTTATCACTTGTTCTTACTGTTTGAGTTAATTCCCTTAACTTAAGGGGAATACCTACCTTGATTTCCTGACTGATTGATTCTGAGTTACTTATTTACTAATGGACTATGATTTTTACCTTATTTGCTACCTGCTTTCAAACTATAAATACCTTAGTCTTTCATTGACACAGCAAACGAACACTCTTGGTTCAGAAAAGCTATCTCACACTTAAAACTTTTTGTTCTCTTTTTTGCTACTTGCTACTGCTCTAAGTTAGCCAAAGTCAAGGCTAACCATTGTCTTCTCCAGTTCTTTCACTTTGCTTACTGTCCTCTTGTCACACCCCAAAATTCGAGGAGCGTGACCGGCGCTCAGCAGAGTAAAACGACTGAGCAAGCCTGACAGGTTTCATACATGTGAGAAAGCACGAGAGAAAAATATAACTGATGATATTAAACATGATACAATGAGCCCTATATATATAATACACATAATCTAACCTACTCCTAATACAGTTTGGACTAGAGTTCTACTATAATTAGACTTCTAACACTCCCCCTCAAGCTGGTGCATATAAATCATATGTACCGAGCTTGTTACATATGTAGTTAATACGAGGACCAGTGAGGGACTTGGTGAAAATGTCTGCAAGCTGATCATTTGACTTTACAAACTTTGTAGCAATATCTCCCGAGAGTATCTTTTCTCTGATAAAGTGACAGTCAATCTCAATGTGCTTAGTTCTCTCATGGAACACTGGATTTGACGCAATATGAAGAGCAGCTTGATTATCACACACAAGTCACATCTGACTAACATCACCAAATTTCAGCTCTTTGAGCAACTGCTTGACCCAAACTAGCTCACATGTCGCCATAGCCATTGCTCGATATTCTGCTTCTGCACTAGACCGAGCGACCACATTCTGTTTCTTGCTTTTCCAAGATACCAAATTTCCTCCTACTAAGACACAATATCCAGAAGTAGAACGTCTGTCAGAAGGCGATCCTGCCCAATCAGCATCGGAGTATCCAACAATCTGCTCATGGCCTCGATCCTCAAACAATAAACCTTTACCTGGAGTTGATTTTATATACCGAAGAATGCGAACAACTGCATCCCAATGACTATCACATGGCGAGCCCATAAACTGGCTCACAACACTCACAGGAAAGGAAATGTCAGGTCTTGTTACTGTAAGATAATTTAGTTTACCAACTAACCGCCTATATCTTTCAGGATCGTTAAGAGGCTCCCCCTGTCCTGGAAGAAGTTTAGAATTCGGATCCATTGGAGTGTCAACAGGTTTACAACCTGTCATTCCTGTCTCCTCAAGAATATCTAAGGCATACTTCCGTTGTGAGATCATAATACCTGAGCTAGCCTGTGCGACCTCAATACCCAGAAAATACTTTAGTGTGCCCAGATCCTTAGTCTGAAAGTGTTGAAAGAGATGTTGCTTCAATTTAGTAATACCATCCTGGTCATTGCGGGTAATAACGATGTCGTCAACATAGACCACTAGATAAATACAGAGACGTGAATCAGAATGCCGATAGAATACAGAGTGATCAGCTTCACTCCGAGTCATGCCAAAGTTCTGGATAACAATGCTAAACTTACTAAACCAGGCTCGAGGAGACTGCTTTAGACCATAAAGTGACCGGCGCAAGCGACATACAAGGCCACGAGACTCCCCCTGAGCAACAAACCCAGGTGGTTGCTCCATATAAACTTCATCCTCAAGGTCACCGTGTAAAAATGCATTTTTAATGTCCAGCTGATACAGGGGCCAATGGCGAACAACAGCCATAGAGAGAAAAAGGCGGACTGATGCTATCTTAGCCACGGGAAGGTATCACTGTAATCAAGCCCAAATATCTGAGTATATCCTTTGGCCACAAGACGAGCCTTAAGACGATCAACCTTACCATCTGGACCAACCTTGACTGCATACACCCAACGACAACCAACAGTAGATTTACCTGAAGGAAGAGGTACGAGCTCCCAAGTACCACTCGTATGTAAAGCAGACATCTCGTCAGTCATAGCCTGTCGCCACCCTGGATGAGACAATGCTTCCCCTGTAGACTTAGGGATGGAAACAGAGGACAAAGAAGATAGAAAAGCATAATAGGGTGATGACAAACGATGATAACTTAAACCGATATAATGGGGATTAGGATTAAGGGTGTTCCGTATACCTTTCCGAAGTGCAATCGGAAGAGACAAGTACGCAGTAGGAGCAGGGTCAGGTGCAGGAAGTGAATCAGCCAGGCCGGATGCTGGGCGAGGATGACGATGATATGTCAAGAGTGGAGTGTCTTGTGCAGCAAGTCTAGGAGGAGCCACAGTAGATGGTCCAACGTTTGGAATGGGTAAGACTTCTGTAGCGGAAGGTGAAGGAGGAGATATAGTAGACTCCCTAAAGGCCGGTATGGGTAAAACCTCAAATATATCCAGATGGTCAGAATGGTCAGAAGAGGTAAAGAAAGGTTTAGACTCAAAAAAGGTGACATCGGCCGACATAAGGTACCGACGAAGATCAGGTGAATAACAACGATAGCCCTTCTAAGCACGAGAATAACCAAGAAAGACACACTTGAGAGCACGAGGAACTAACTTATCTTTCCAAGGAGCTAAGTTATGAACGAAACAAGTGCTCCCAAAAACACGAGGGGGAACAGAGTATAAGGGTGACTGAGGAAACAATACCTCATGCGGAATCTGATTCTGGATGGGAGATGAAGGCATCCGATTAACCAAATAACAAGATGTGAGAACTGCATCGCCCCAAAAACGCAGCGGAACATGAGATTCAATGAGAAGTGTGCGAGCAGTCTCAATAATGTGCCTATTCTTTCTCTCTGCAACCCCATTTTGCTGAGGGGTATAAGGACAAGAGGTCTGATGAATAATTCCATGAGAAGACATAAACTGCTGAAATTGAGAGGATAAATATTCTAAGGCATTATCACTGCGAAGGGTGCGAATAGAAACACCAAATTGATTTTTAATTTCAGCACAAAAATTTTGGAATATAGAAAACAACTCAGAACGATCTTTCATTAAGAAAATCCAAGTACATCTTGAATGATCATCAATGAAACTAACAAAATAACGAAATCCCAAGGTTGAACATACTCTACTAGGACCCCATATATCTGAATGAACTAAAGAAAAAACAGACTCTGCACGACTCTCAATACTACGAGGAAAGGAGGCACGGGTATGTTTCCCGAGCTGAAATGACTCACACTCTAATGTGGATAAACTGGACAAACGAGGCACCATTTTTTGAAGTTTGGACAAGCTAGGATGTCCTAAACGACTGTGAAGTAGGTCTGGAGGATCTGCAACTACACAGGCCTTAGAGGATGTAAGTGAGTTAAGGTAGTAGAGGCCGTCTGATTCAAGTCCTGTTCCAATCGTCTGTCCCGTACTGCGGTCCTGCATAATAAAAGATTCATCAATAAAATATATTCCGCAATGGAGGGCACGAGTCAAACGACTCACAGATGCAAGATTAAAAGGATAGCCAGGGACATAAAGAACGGAATCTAGAGTGACAGAGGGTAGAGGAGTTGCTTGTCCAACTCCTTTTGCTTTAGTTTGAGACCCATTAGCTAAAGTAACGTTGGGAAGAAACGGTGAATACGTAATATCTGACAAAAGGGATTTATTACCAGAGATATGATCAGAAGCAGCTGAGTCCACAACCCATGATTCAAGAGGACTAGACTGGGAAACACAAGTAAAAGAATTACCAGCAACAGAAGTATCAGGCTGAGCAATAGTGGCTACTTGTGGAGATGTCTGCTTACTTGCTCGATATTTAAGGAACTCATTATAATCCCTTTCAGATACAGAAAATCCCTGGTTACCTGTAGGCTCGGTCTGAGCAACATAAGCATTTTTTGTTGGTCGACCATGTAAAGAATGGCACACATCACGAGTGTGACCAAGTTTATAACAATAACACACTTGGGTCTAGATCTTCCAAAACGACCTCCTCCTCGTCTATACTCCATAGTATGAGAAGCCCGATTGTCCACGGATTGGGAGACGAGGATAGATGAATCAAGTGTCTGTGATGAGCTCACTGGGTGACTTGGTGCTGCAGCAAGGCGAAGTAAGCGAGAAAATAATTCATCAACTGTGGGGACAGTCGGACTAGCCAAAATCTGATCGCGTACTGAGTCAAGATCATTAGGAAGCCCAGCAAGAGTAAGAACTAGAAACAGCTTTTGTCGTTGCTCTTGCTGCTTTGCAACGCTAGCAGAAACTGGCATCAACGTCTCAAATTCCTCCATAAATGCCTGCACTTGACCCAAGTAAGTAGACATATCCAATTCCTGTTTCTTTAAATTTGTCTACCGCGATATCACATCATAGAAACAAGATATGTCATTAGTGTATAAAGTACGAGCATTTTCCCAAACGAAATAACATTTTTGGAATGGACGAAACAAGGGCATCAACTTGGAATCAATAGATCGCCACAAAATACTGCACAACTGAGCATCAATCTTCTCCCAATGTGCTTTGGCTTTTTCATCACCGTCACTAGACTCTTTGGTTAGATGATCCTGAACACCTTGGCCTTTACACCACAACTCGACAGACGAAGCCCAAGCTAGGTAGTTTGAACCTCCCATTAAAGGTTCTGAGGTAATCATAATACCGGAACTGCCAGAACCCTGGTTTCTAGGCCCAAAAGCATCTAGTCCCAAAGACATCGTTGGATTATCAACTGAAAACTCGCTGAAACTGAAACAGAAGACTGAAAACTGGTGCTGCCGGAAAACAGGAACACTATAGCTGCCGGAAAAATTCAAAGTTGTCGGAATTGAAAAGTAAAAATATGGATAGGCTCGGAATTCAAGTAGGAGCAAACTGTCCTGAAGAAATTTTGGCTGGAAAGTACTGTAGCTGCCGGAAAAGTCACTGTAGGTCGCCGGAAAAAATCAAAGTTGTCGGAATAGAACAAAAAGTGGATGGGTAGGGTCGGAATTATATTCCGACCAAACTGTTCTGAAGGAGCGAAGCCAAAAACTGGCCGGAAACAGCCCCACACGCCGGCGCGTGGTCTGACGCGCCGACAGCTGTGTGGCGCGTGGGAGCGCGTGACGGGGATTCTGCCGGAGATATTTCTGGGGTTTGGTCGGAATTGCGAGCCGAACCTCGTGGTGGTCTTTGGATTTTGCACAACACGAACAAAAGAGGGTGATTTAGTTTGGACAGCCTCTTAAGTCGCCGGAAAATTGCACGGCGACGAGGTCTTTCTTCCCGGAATTAGCTAGAATGACGCACAGCTATGATATTCTCACCAAAGCTCTGATACCAAGTGAGAAAGCACGGGAGAAAAATATAACTGATGATATTAAACATGATACAATGAGCCCTATATATATAATACACATAATCTAACCTACTCCTAATACAATTTGGACTAGAGTTCTACTATAATTAGACTTCTAACAATACATACTGCCAATCTTTGAATAAAGAGAAAATATACATCATTAATCAAATTCTATAAACAAGTCTTTACCGATTTCCATTTTGCTTCCATTAGCAACTTAATTCATAATTATCACAATATTATAAGTTTTTATAAATATTTGCCAAACATAAATATTTCTACTTTAATTCTAATACCCGACACTACCCATAACCTGTCTACGGAGATTGTAAACACAACTGAAGAGTGATGTAATATAGAAATGCCGGTAAAGGCTCCGGCTCCACCTTACACAAATACCAAAATAAGATTCAGGGAAGAAAAGCGGCATGAGCCACGTAGTGCCCTGAGAGGAAAGTGGTTCACAAATATAGCTGACAGAAAGTGGAGGGGGTGCTACTGCTGGTGGACTAGGATACCTGCTATGGAACCACCTACAATTATAATAAGAATGTAGTGCCCCTGAAAAAGGGGCATTAGTGTCATCGAATAGCACTAGTATGTATAACTAAACACCATTTAGTTAGAAAGAACATTCATACAAGAACAAGAAATCACAAGTAATAATTCAAAACTTTGAACGAATTACCACATTATCAAATAAAAGAATCATACAACTTTCACAACATATTTTTCCATAGCTTTTAGTTTGGCGTTTCATATTGTTCCACATCGTTCACATTACCACCATTATCTTGAGCGGAGTTCAATCTCGGCCCGATCGGCTAGGCCGTCTCCCGAGACATTACCAATACTCTATTCACATTTTCCATTTTCATTCATTAATGCGTTACTGCCATGTGTACATCTCATGATGTCCGATCACGGCTCGATCGGCTAGGCCGCTTTATCAAGGCGTTACCATTTTCTAATATTAATCTCACTCCATTATTTGGCTACACATGTATTAGTTTACCGGCACTTGGGGCCACAATTTTCACATTCCATATTCATGTTTTACATTGTTCCCATTTTCAACATTAGGTTTGAAATTCAAGAGAGTATGGCACACAAGAGCAAATAAGATTGTAGGCGTAGATGAGACTTCATAGTTCTTGCACCTTTTCATACATACCTTTCTTGAGCTTTCCTTTAATTACTACGATATTCCGGAAATTCTAGCAACTTCAATCTATTTTGAGACATAGCAATTAAACACAAATTAGGAAGATATTCATAATTCTAGCTCATTTGAGCATTTTATCAAATACTAGTTGAGCATCCTGATTTCAAATCTCTTTTACAAGATTTCCTTCATTCCCTAACCCAATGTGTACTTATTTATGTTCAATAATCTTTCCATAAACCTAACTTATACATGCATGTATACATAATAATAATACACCCAATAATCATCCCCTAATAACACATCTTATACCCCAAACTCGAAAATAAAGTCTAGGGTATAGAACCTTACCTTTTAGATGAAGAACTTGTGATTGGGTTCTTTGATTCTTGAAGATTAATGCAAGATTTGGATGGTTATGAAGCTAGACCTCTCCTTTATCTATCTATATGATCTCACCTCTCTCTAGATTTAGTGTAAAAATAGCCCCAAATGAAGCCCCAAAGCTTATTTATCAAAGTGGGATCGGATATAAAAATTTCCAAAAATGACCCCCGAAGTCAAAAATGTGGTGCAATTATGCTATAACCTAATTGAAATATGGGCAACATTCTTGCATTATAATCGAAATATGATAGCATAATCGATTATGCTACAGCATAATGTTTTTCCTGACACTACCTCACTATGTGACGCATATGCGGTCCGCATGGTTGTTTTGCGATCGCAAATTGGTCGAAAATACAGCCTTTGGTAATTTGATCATAACTTTGTGTAGGAATGTCCAAATGAAAAATAGTTTGAAGCGTTGAAAACTAGACTCGAAGAAATTTCATATGATAGGTTTTTAATCACATAAAGCCTTATACATAATTACATATGCTCGTTTAAAGTGGGGGCTTGTGCAAATTCATTTGAAATCTTAGCCTATTGTGAACTTTTCCAATTTTCCTTAGACTTAGGCCTTTCCTTGGACCCCAAATTACTTACAAAAAGATTTATACACTTATTTACCAAGTCCAATTGATTTCCACAATGTTAATAGCATATAAAATATTACAATTAGCCTACGTAGCACCACGAAAGCATAGTTTACTTAGCAAATTTTTTCCCGGGGCCTTACACCTCTTTACTGGTGTAAGCACTAATCAGGATCCTTGAGATCCTTAGGGAACTTTGATGCACCTAGACTCTGACATTGTCTATGAAATTGAGACTATTGGAGGATTTTGGAGATCTGGGCCTAGTCGAAGGCTCCCTATAGAATAGCTTCTTATTTTATTATTTACTTATGTAATTTATTCATATCGTCTGAAATAACTTGTAAATAAATATTTGGCTATTTAGTGAAAGGTATGGGTAGGTACATGTTTATGGGTCAAACTCATAGGACTTTACATTTTATTTTGATCGCTTTACCAAGTAGAAATCACGCTCATACGACTTCATGTTTAAATCTCATTGCTTTACCAAGTAGAAATTTATGCTCATAGGACTTTAAGTTTAAATCTGATTGCTTTACGGAGTAGAAATCATGCTCATAGGACCTTACATTTTAATTTGATTTCCTTACCAAATAGAAATCATGTTTATAGGACTTTACATCTTATTATGTTTAGAAACCATGCCTATAGGTTTCAAATAATTCCGTACATGCCTTCAATGTCTTAAAATCAGCTTAACTAATAGATACCATGCCTATAGGACTTAATCCAGATTCTCTTATGACAAGTGTTTATGTATGTTTTCATGTCTGCATCAGATTAACTAATAAATTCCATGCCTATAGGATTTAACCCCGATTCTGTTATAACAAGTGTTATGTATGTTTCCATGCCTGCAAGTCTTTACAATCAATGTTAAACTTAGATATCATGCCTATAGGAAACCATACTCGAAATTCCGCCTGTCAATCTAAACTAGTCTAAATAATTCAACTTAGTCCATGCTTAGTTCACTTCTGTTTTGGTCTAATTAAGTAGTCTATATTTCCTGAAACAAGTTCTTTAAAACTGCCTCAATATATCATTAGAAATCATGCATATACGTATTAAAGAAGTCCGTTTCAAAACCTACTTTATTTCACTACAAATGTAGTCATCAGTACTCCACGTATAGGCAAGCCTTTAGGGCATTTTATATAATGCAACTATGGAACTGTTTCTATTGCTTAATGTTTTTCTAATCTGAATAGGCTTTAAAAATCAATAGGCAATTGTTGGGGTCACTACTCCTATTTTTATAAAAATAAGTTGTTTGTCTTCTGCATATTCACCTAGACCTTTGCCTTAAGAAACTGTCTAATAAAAGCCCTTAATTGTGCTTGAGTTGTACTGTTTGTGTGCTTGTTTGAGGAGGAAACTTTGAGCCTCTAATTGCTCCCTTTTATGTGCTGAAAGTCCTAAGTGTTTTGCTTGTCACCTTAAAATTTTTACCTTTAAAACCTTAGGGGTCCGTCTAGAAACACCTATAAGTGAAGGTCCTAACTCCCTCCAGGACCAATAAGAAGGGACAGGTAATAGCACACAATAGAGATCGATGATCAAACACTCGCCTTGCATGACTACTAAGGGGATGGAAAGGGTAGATATGGAGATATGATGACTACGCGCTAATGTCACGTGTAACCCCTCATCAAGGAGTATTTATCTGACATTGTGTGGGGTGATCCTATAGGCTAACCAACATAGAACCCCTACTTTAGCAAAATTCCTTTTACTATTTAAAATCTTTGTTCTACAACTTGTCCAAATTTTTATCTTATTACTTGAGTTATCCAACGTGCTTTACTTGCAACCTATTTGATCCAACTGTTTATTGTAATGGACTAATTTGTGAATTTAAGTTCGGCTGGGACCCACAGTTGTGGACCAAGAGGGGTGCCTAATACCTTTCCCTCGAGATTACTTCGAGCCCTTACCCTAATCTTTGGTAATGTAAACCAATCTAAGAGTTAATCACTCTAGGTACCCTAACGCATTATAACTCGTTAGGTACCGACTCATCAAAATACCCAATCCCCAAAAGAAAATGAGTTATCACACCCCATGGAATGTCGAAACCCAGGCCTCTCTCTGTGAGGAGGGAAAAAAGGGGGCGCGACAACGACCCATGTACGAGGCGTTAGCAGAAAGAACTTTCTCTTCAAAGTCTTTAGTTGTGACAAGACTTCTAGGGGTGATGGTGCTCACCGTATGAAGAGCATCCTCATCGACTTTGCCTTTGTTCTTTAAGGAACTAGGGTTTTTAGAAGAAGAAGCCATTCTTTATTAGAAAAGAAGGAAAAGCTTTTTCTCTTAAGAAGAAAATAAAAGAAAGGTTGGAGATATAATGCGAGTTGAATGGAGAGAGTTTGAGAAAGTTCGATGAAGTATGAAGTGTGAATAAAGATGTTTGATGCGTATAAGTGCAAGAATAGATTGCTATAATCGTGGCTATAATTACCGCGATAACCGACAAAAATGATGCTAAATCATGGGATGATGCATATTCGGGGTATTAAATGCAGAGAGACGTGCGTCCAATCAACCGTTAGAAAAAAATTCCGCCAAAAAAGGTATTTCTACCAACTTTCCGATGACATAAGGTTATGCCATCGAAAAACAGGGGGACTATCTGTATAAGGTAAAATATGTTTATATTAAATGATCGCACGAGGAAGTGACATGTGGAACTGAAGACGGAAGATAGTTAAAACCAAAAGCAACAATCCCATCTGTCACCAGAGAGAATGATATTCATAAAGATAAAGTAAATGCATGCCACTGTGGTATTCAATGAGGACTATTTTACAATATTAACTACATGACCCGCTATAAGGAATATGGCATTCACTGGCTAGTATTACACATTCTTTAATGGTTCTCATAATTGACATTAAAGAGGGGCTTAATCCTAAGACCTTGTTCCCTATGTGTAGCTATAAATACTGAGATCATTGTAAAAGACACAAATTTTCTGACAAACATACGCTACTTTCTATTCAAAGATCAATATAATATTACCTTCTTGTTTAATAATATCATCTCTATTGTGCCTCTAATCCCTGCTTTTGGAATTACCATTAATGCTATTTTATTTCAATCTTAAGGCTAAATATCAAATTTTATCTAATTCATCTATTATTTCAAGATCAATTAATTCACTTGTCATAAACCACATATAAATTTAACTACGCCATTCTACGGGTAAACACGAACAAAACCTAAAATCAAATTAAAACCGATACAAAAATTTGATAATATTTGATTTAATTAGTTGTGAATTTTAAAAATCGACTAAATGTTATTCTCTCTCACACACACACACACACACACACATATATATATATATATATATATATATATATATATATATATATATATATATATATATATATATATATATATATATATATATATATATATATATATATATATATATATATATATATATATATATATATATATATATATATATATGTGTGTGTGTGTGTGTGTGTGTGTGTGTATATATATATTAAATTTTTATGGTAGATATTTAATCATTTGCACTCTTAGTTGGTATTTAGTTCTTTGCTATTATAATAATCAACTTTTGCCTTTACATTTAAGTTTAATGGTAGTTTTTTTTGTTAAGTCCAATAATCCATCTTTTGTTAAAAATAACTTGTCTTTAATTGAGATTCAAAATTTTCATCACTATTTGATTTAATTATATATTATAATATATCTTGGTAAATGCTAATTTTTTTAAAATAACTTGGGTTGATAGTATTGCGTTGGAATATAGTCGGCAGAATATGTGTTTGGCAAATGTCTCATAATTAGGGGGAGAGGGGTGGGAACCAACGACAAAAAAATCAAAATAACCGAAAAATCAACTAAAACGACAAAAATCGAACCTACAAAAAACGAGTTAACTAGTTTGGTTTAATTTTACTATTTGAAAAATCGACTTAGTTGGTTTGGTTTTATTTTAAAGGAAAGCCGATCAAAACCGAATCATGAATACACCTAATCAATAATACCATTGCTAGAACTATGCACTGATTGAATCAGATCGGATTTAGCATATTTCAGATCCGAATTTTGGATCTCAGATTCTAGAAAACGGAATCCGAATTATATCGGATTGGATCGAATTTTAAAGTTTGGATCAGATCGGATTTCGGATCGTATTATTATGCCTCAAAGTTAAACTAATATGTATATTTTTTGGCAAAATACATAGTTTGACTATTAATCTTGTACCCAAATCCCTGTTACACATCTCTCGACCACGTGCAATCTTTTACACACCCAACTTTTTAAAAGTGTGTCAAATACACACTACTTTTTTCTTGACCAATTTTCCAAAACATGTGTGATTTCACGCTCCAATCAGATAGTGACACGAGTCATTATTTTTTATTTAATAAATAAAACACTTAAAATTACACCTATACCCCTTAACCATCTTCTCCATTTCATATCTTTCTCTTCTCCGGTGAATTATCCATCACCACCTTCCGGTTAGGTGATAAAGCTACATCTAAGTTGAAAAATAAATAATCTTGAAACTCCTTAAGCACAAATGTGCAAGTAAAGGATTAGATGATAAAAAGCAAAAAGAACAGGTTTTTGATTTAAATTTCAGAAACATGACTCAAGCGGTGTGCTGATTTTCAAAAATTCAGATTCAGAACCTATCTAGAACCTTTTTCACTGAATTAAAAGAAATTTCCATCAAATGGACTTCAGAAAGAACTTGAATATTTAAAAAAGATGCCTCAATTTGCGGTAACTACACTTCAAACAGTTCGGAAGGTCATTTACATAAATCTGCCCAAAACAATAGAAAGTACCATAGAAAGAGACTCCAAATTAAAAATAATTAACCGATCCGTAAAAATTACCATAAAACGAGACCCCAAAATTGCTCTGCCTGAAAATTCTAAAACTCCATAGCAGTGAACAAGATGAAAAGAAGAAGAAGAAATTTTTCTAAAAAAAATAAGAAATGAATAGGATTATGGGACCCACTAGTGCCATGTGTTAAAAATTGTTGACAGATGGCATTTAATTAAGGTTCTGAAATGAAATTTAAAGGTTTTACGCGCTTACTTTGTTTGTTAGACATGCGCATGCTATCGGTCAAAAAGTAGTATGTATTTGACACACTTTTAAAAGGTTGGATGTGTAAAAGGTTGCCCGTAGTCGAGAGGTGTGTAACAAGGATTTGGGTGCAAGTTTAATGCGTAAACTATGTATTTTGCCTTTTTTTTTTGTAAAAGAAGCAATATATTAAGAAAAATTCATGTTTACGCAATATGAGAGTACTATGGTGCCAATATAATTAAATCTAGCAATTGTAAATGTATTAACTTGGAGGTAGATGTAAAGAAAGTACTGACTATCCGAAACTAAAGTGTAGTATTTATACAGGCCCTAATAATTTTGGATTTCGGATCGAATCGGATTAAAATATACCAATCTGAAATTCGAAATTTAAGAAACACAATCTGAAATTCGATCCAATCAAAAATCCGAAATCCGAAATTGAATAAATCAACTCGAATTTCAGATATCGGATTCGAATGAACAGCCCTACCATTGCACCAAAAGTATAAAGTAACGTACTAGTGTATGTTTGAAAGAAAATAAATACTATTACCGTTCAAAATATTAGTGCTTTTGACTCACAAAGAAAAGTGTAATAATAGCTACTAATTTTCTTTAAGAATAAAACTACACTTACAAATTCATTAATGGGAGCGTATAAAAGCGGTGAACAATATCTAATTAAATATTCTTTTAATTGAGGATGTTTATAAATTGTAAGCTTTTTATGGTGAAAATTCTACGATGTTGTTAAAAATACAACTAGTTGGAAATTTCTTTTTTCTATTATAAGATATACAGTAAAGTATATAAAATTAAACAGAACTAATATTAAGTAATTAAGTAGTGGAATTTCTCAAAGGAAAAAAGGTCAAAAGTTAATTCTTATACTATTTGAAATTGCTCAAATTTACAACTCAGTATACTTTGGTTAATTTTATACGATTACATTAGCAAATTGTTTATGTTTGCCCTTGTCATTTCCGGAGCTCCGCCTAAAATGAATTGCTCAATTTGGAATAGTGATTTGATAAATTTGACCTTTTACCTCTCTTAATAAATTAACGGTAAAGGGTCAAAACTGCCCTCAACCTATCGATTCCGGAACAAAATTGCCTTCCGTTAACCTTTTGCAAAGAAAATGCCCCCACCGTTAAATTTGTGGCATACTTCTGCCCCCAAAATCTAACAGATGCTTGTATTTAATTTTTAATTATTTTTAATGCCACGTGTCACGTAACGATTGGCCATTAAATAAACTTGACCCAAAATCAATTCTCACACAAGTTCCGACCCGACCCGACCCGACCCAAAAAAGGTTAAAAATTGGGACATATAAAGAACGGAAAAAGGTCAAAACTGCCCTCAACGTATTGACTCCGGAATAAAATTGCCCTCCATTAACCTTTTTTGGGTCGGGTCGGTCGGGTTGGGTCGGAACTTGGGTGAGAATTGATTTTGGGTCAAGTTTATTTAAATGGCCAATCAAAACGTGACACGTGGAATTAAAAAAAGTTAAAAATTAAATACAAGCATCCCGACCGACCCGACCCAAAAAACACCAAACCCTCTCTTCATCTTCCTCACAACACACCCTCTCTAACCCTAAACCACCAAACGACCTCCCATGGCTACCCCGTTGCTTCATCTTCCCCGTCCAGCCCGTCACCTTCACATTGCCGGAAAACTTCACAACCAAACAGCCCCCCTCCATCACGAACCAGGCGTCCAGCCCGTCCCCCATAACCAAGCCATGAAAAACCAGCCCCCCATTGGATAGGAATGACCAATCCACTTTAACTGAAGATGAATATATGTGATATATCAAGCTTTTTACATTTGTTGGAAAGCGGGAAATCTCATTACACTTCAAGCCTGTTATTAGCAAATTGGGACATATAAAGAACGGAAAAAGGGTCAAAACTGCCCTCAACGTATTGACTCCGGAACAAAATTGCCCTCCGTTAACCTTTTTTGGGTCGGGTTGGTCGGGTTGGGTCGGAACTTGGGTGAGAATTGATTTTGGGTCAAGTTTATTTAATAGCCAATCGTTACGTGATACGTGGCATTAAAAGTAATTAAAAATTAAATACAAGCATCTGTTAGATTTTGAGGGCAGAAGTATGCCACAAATTTAACGGTGGGGGCATTTTCTTTGTAAAAGGTTAACGGAAGACAATTTTGTTCCGGAGTTGATAGGTTGAGGGGAGTTTTGACTTTTACCATAAATTAATTTTAAACCAGGTCAGACGAAAAGCACGTGCCGTCGTCTTCATTTCGTTGAAATTAGAAAATACCGAAGACGGCGATTTAAGCTGGTCCAACTGGCGACATTTCTCTCCTACCTAAGCATTTCAATAGTAATATCTAATTGTTCTTCCTACATTCTTATTCTGAAGAATTAGATCTGAGTTGGTCGAAGCTTCTAGATCCATTTTGGTGTAGCAGCCATGCCTGTGGCAGCTTCAGCTGTATACTTCCTTAATCTCCGCGGCGATGTCCTTATCAACCGCCTCTACCGTGACGATGTCGGGTATGTCCCCCCCGTTTCCCACGAATCAGTGTTTTGGATAATTCTGTATAGAATTCTGATATCATTTACTGATTTTCTGAACTTGGAGAAGCAGTTACTGATTTCTGTGTTGTATTGTAAAAAATTGATGTCTGAACATAGAGATCGATGATGGATCTTAGTAAAAAAAAAAAATACCATTACACCACCACTACTTTGTAGCAATGTATTGAGATTTTGTGTGAATATATATTTACATGTGCGTGTATTTGGAACTTTCTAAAATGGTACTCCAGTTGTACTAATTTATGTGATAGTATTTGACTGGCACCGAGTTTTAGAAGGAAAAAAGACTTGAAAGTTATAGTCCAAAGCAAGTCATAGGCATTTATCTAACTATGAATCATCTCATTGGAGGTTAATGAGAAATTTAAAGTTATATTGTTTCTAAATATAGCGATGTGTATGTATATATATTGCGGAAGCCTAATTTATAGGGAGTGACTAAATCACAACTATTATAACTAGGAATAAGAGAATACAAGAATAGTACTAGTACTATACTAGTACTACTGGTAAGTCTAAGAGAAACTCACAACTAACTATCAACCTACCACCTTAATCCCGACCTCCACACCTTCACAGAGGTCATTCCCACCTTATTCCTAATAACCTTATTCTAAATCTTGTCTTTTCTGGTTTGTCCAAACATCCATGATCCATCTCAACATACAACAACAACAACGACAACCCAATAAAATTTCACTAGTGGGGTTCGGGTAGGGTAGAATTTATGCAGACCTTACCCCTATCACAGAGAGGATAAAGAGGCTATTTCCGGGAGACCCTCGGCTCAGAGACAATAAATATGTGACGACAAAACCCTAAAAATAATATCAGCAACGTGAGAGACAATAAATAAATGGAGAAGCATTAACACAATTAGAACTATATCCAAGGAGATGACTCAGAGCCTTTTCCGGTGGTTATGGGGTTACACTAAGGATCTGCGCTCAGCCCGTTCTTATTTTTCCTGGCGCTGGATGCATTGGCACATCATATCCAAGGAGAGGTGCCATAGCGTATGTTGTTCGCTGATGATATAGTTTTGATTGATGAGACGCGATGCAACATTAATGGGAGACTGGAGGTATGGAGGCAGGCCCTGAATTCTAAAGGTTTCAAGTTGAGTTGGGGTAAGACGGAGTATGTGGAATGTAAGTTCAGCGACGTGACGGGGGAGGCGGATGCGGAAGTCAGGCTTGACTCACAGGTCATCCTCAAGAGAAAAAGTTTCAAGTACTTAGGGTCAATTATCCAGGGTGATGGGGAGATCGACGGGGATGTTAACGCACCGTATTGGGGTGGGGTGGATGGAATGGATCCATCTCAACATCTTTAGCTATTTTCATCTTCTGGAAATAGGACTACTTGATGGGCCAACAATGTGCTCTATACAATATAGTCGGTCTAACCACCACTCTATAGAAGTTGCCCTTAAGTCTAGGTGACACATTTTTATCATACAAACCCCAGTGTTATCAAAGGAGCGAATAAAGTGTACTTAAGCCCTGAAGCGAGACTCAAAATATGTTGAGCGCTTCACCTTGCTTAGCGGGCGCTTTAGTGTTGTTATCAAGGCTCTAAGGTATATTTTTCCTTACCAATGAGCACAATCACGAAGTGGCGACGCTAAATGATTGATATTTCACTTTATCATAAATTTTCTTCAATTTATCTGTCCATATATTTGGTTTTCATGCTTATAGATATTTGTCTTGGACTACACATATATATTTGTTGTTTTTCTCCATTTGCGCCCTTCTTTGTTAACGCCCATGCTTTATTTTCGCTTTACGCTTAAAGCCCCAACAGATATTAAAGCTTTTTTGAGCTTAACACCTTTGATAACACTGAAACCCCCGAAGCTAGCCTCTATTTCATCTTCCCCGCTCCAATGCGATGAGTAACATTATCGTCAATCTCCCCGCTGCCTTGGATTATAGACCAAAGATACTTGGAACTATCTAGTTTGGGATGAGTATATCTAAAGTTAGCTATAAATAGTAGATGAGACAATAATAAAAAGAACATCAGAAATTTACGAGGTTCGGCAAAATTTAATTTTCTGCCGTATTCTCAGGCACAATCAACTCAAACTTTATTTTACTCCAAAAATACAAGAGAAAAAGAAGACTCCAATACCTTATAAGAAGAGAAGGCAAGTAAGAGGTACTTTCTCAAATAAACTAAACCCTTGCTATTTATAGCATGGAAATTGCCTCAATAATGTCATACATGACATCACATGGAGTGTGATCATGTAATGTAAATGCATGAAAAATGCATTTACCAATTTCTTTCTAAAAAAGAGGCGTCCAAATATTCACACTAGTTCACATGGAATCTTGTCAAATTTGACAAATCAAGATTTCACATTTTCATTTTTCTCTACATGACAAATTTTCATTGTTTCTTCAACTTCAATTTTCAAAGTTTCACAATGTTGTTCAAGTTCAAACGATGTTGAAATTTGATAACATTACTACTTCATTAGCATATCGGTAGGATTGTTTGAAGTCCGAATTTTATGCACCATGACTCCACCTTCTTCTATAATGTTCGTACAAAGTGATATCGAACATCATTGTGCTTCGACCTTGCATGATAAACTTGGTTCTTTGCTAATTGGATAACTCTTTGACTATGACAAAATATTATTTTAATACTTTCTTGTCCAATACCAAGCTCTCTTAGCAACCATTGAAGTCAAATTGCCTCATTCACAGCCTCCGTAATTTCCATGTACTCTGCTTTAGTGGTAGACAAAGCAACGGTTGACTACAAAATAGACTTCCAACTAACTAGTGTATTTGCAAAAGTAAAAACATAACCAATAAATGATCCATGCTTGTCCACATCACTCGCATAATTTGAATCACAGTATCCAACGAGATACTGACTATCCCTACTAAAAATCCAACATCTACAATATTAAATACTAAGAATATAGCGTAGGATCCATTCCAGAGCCTGCCAATGCTCCTCTCCTAGATTACGTATATACCTATTTTCAACTCTGACAACATGTGAAATATCAGGTCTTGTGCAAATCATTGCATACATCAAATTACCAACAACATTCACATATGATACTCTTGACATATACTCTCGTTCAACTTCATTCTTCGATGACATGGCGGCACTAAACTTAAAATAGGAGCAAGTGGAATTCTAAACGACTTCGTGTTCTCATTCATGCCAAAATGATCTATTACCCTCTTCAAATATTCTTTCGAGATAAACAAAGTTACTTTGAATGTCTATCTGTCTATCTCTTTTTATCTCCATGCTAAGAGTTTTCTTTGCCTCACCCAAATCCATCATGTCAAACTCCATTCTTAGCTGAATCTTCAACTTCTCAATTTCCTCTTGACTTTTGGAAGCTATCAACATAACATCAACGCATAGGAGAAGATATATGAACGATCCGTCTTCAAGCTTGTGCATATATACACAATGTTCATATTTTCTTCTTTTGTACTTCTGCCGCAGCATAAACTTGTCAAACCGTTTGTACTATTATTTGGAAGATTGTTTCCAATCGTAACGATTTTTCATGTTTGCACACCATATTTTCCTTACCAGTAACTTCGAATTTTTCTGGCTGAGTCATATAGATTTCTTCTTCCAAGTCTGTGTAAAAATGCAGTTTTTACATCCAGCTAAAGTAGTTCCAAGTTCACTTGTGCTACCAAAGCCAACAAAACTCTAATGGAGAAGTATTTCACGATCGGAGAAAATACCTCATTATAATCTATTCTCTCTTTTTGAGCGTATATTTTGGTCACCAATTTTGCTTTGTAACAAACATCTTCTTGGTTAGGAAATCCTTCTCTTTGCAAATATCCATTTGCACCCAATTGCTTTCTTGTCATTCGGGAGATTGCCAATTTTCATATGTGATTCTAATGAAGGGACCACATTTCTTAATTTATGCCAATCCTCCACTCATCTTCTTCTGAACTTTGGACTACATCTTTTTAAGTGGTAGGAATACCATCAGCTACAATTGAGGCTACACAAGCCACCATGTCCATGAGACGAACATGTTTTCTTATTGTTCTTTTTGGCTTGTTGGTTGCTATTGATTCAAGTTGTTATTGAGGTTCCTGAGTTAGAATCTCCCTCTCAACTGGCTATACTTCCATAGGAAAATCTTCTGTTGTTTCCTCGTTTTCTCCATGTGTTGGGAAAATTAGATTTGCCTCGAACTCCATTTGCTTTGAAGCACCATCAATTTGTTTGACATCATGAACTGTTACCTTATTTGTTATGATAGATCCATCAAAAGTAACATCTCTACCTAATATAATTTTTCTTGTCTCTAAGTAATCCCTATAAATATAGCTTTCATTGCTCTCAGATCCAATTTTGACTCTTTCACATGATAATATGCAATTAAATCAATTACATATAAAAAACTATAATCTTAAGCTGGTTTTCCATACCATTTTTCAAATGGTGTCTTGCCACCAATAGCTGCAGAAGGTAGACGATTAATGAGTATATTATTGCCTAAGCCCATAATTCTTTGCCCACGCCAGCATTGGACAACATACACCGAACCTTCTCTAGTAAAGTCTGGTTCATGTGTTCTGCCACTCCATTATGTTGTGGTGTATTTGTGATGGTGAATTCTGGCAAAACCATCATCTGCACAAATGTTATTGATAAGATCATTTTTGTGTTCTCTCCACCATGTCTGCGCAAAGATACCTGATCTTTCTACCTATTTGAGACTTTAAGTCTCTATCATCGCCTTCCATATGAGAAAAAATTCTAACACCTCATCTTTAGTTTCATTCTATATATCACTCTCAAGGAAAAGTCGTCAATAAAGGTTATAAAATAGTGTTTCCCACCTAATGAAGATGTTTTGGAAGCACCCCAAACATCAGAGGGAACATAATCCAAATACCTTTAGCAATATGGCTAGTTGTTTCAAATTTAACTCTTGTGTTAAATTTGACAAGATTCCATGTGAACTGGAGTGAACATTTGGAAGCCTTTTTTTAGAAAGAAATTGGTAGATGATTTTTCATGCATTTACATTGCATGATCACACTCTATGTGATGTCATGCATGATATTATTGAGGTCATTTCAAATAGCAAGGGTTTTGTTCATTTGAGAAAATACCTCTCACTTGCCTTATCATCTTTTAAGGCATTTGAGTCTTCTTTCTCTCTTGTTGTATTTCACTTATATTTAATGTTTGAGTTGATTGTGTCCCGAAGACTAAGTACAAAATTAAATTTTGTTGAACCTCATAAATCTCTGGAGACAAGAAAAATGAAGAGTCTATATCGGGTGTCAGTAATACGCCGTTAACATCTTCACACATGAAAGAATTATATCAAATGCGAAATTTGCAGTTGGATTTTTTGACGGGTCAGGACATTTTGGTGTGTGGAAAGCTGAGGTTCTTGATGTCCTTTTCCAACAAGGGCTAGATATTGCCATAGAAGAAAACAAACCAGACAATAAATGAGAAGAATATTGGAAGATTATCAACCATATTCCGTGTGGTACCAGTCGATCTTACCTTGCAAGAGAACAAAAGTATTCATACACGAAGAAAATTTCTGCAAGTAAATTATGGAATACATGGAAAGAAGACTATTACACTTCACATATGTTCCTAGTACTACAATGAATGATATTACCAACTTTAATAAGTTGGCGACAAATTGCAGAACGTGAGTTTTAGTGATGAAGATATGGCCTTAATGTTGTGAAGTTCAATGAGTACGAGCACCTCGAAACTATTCTGCTTTATGGGAATGATGAAATCTCTCAAAAAAGTTTGTTGTGCCTTGTACAACTATGGACAAAGAAAGAGAGAAAATAAAAATGTGGATAAGGAGAAGCATTGGCTGAGAGATGTCGTTCTCAAACCAGATAAGAACGAAGAAAGAAAGATCTAAGTCAAGATTCAAATCTAGCAAAGATGAATGCGCCTTTTGCCAAGGAAAGGGGCACCGGAAGAATGACTGTCAAAAGTTGAAAAACAAGGCCAAACCTAAAAATGGGAAGATGGTCATGGATTCAAATGTAGCTTATTGTGACGATTCTGATTTCTCTCTAGTTAGAACATAGCCAACCAAACCATCTGACGTCTGGTTGATGGACTCAACTTGTAGCTATCATGTGTTCCAAATAGGACTGGTTTGTTGATTTTCAAGAAGGAGAACGTGGAGTTATTTACACCACAAATAATAATTCTCTTACTGCATATGATATTGGTTCAATCCGATTAAAAGATCATGATGACTTGATCAGGACATTAACAAATGTTCGATTCGTACTGGATTTGAAGAAAATTCTCATTTCTTGAAAAGTCAAATAGGTTTAAAGTCGTTGCAAAAAATGGGATGATGAGAATATGCTCCGGTGCACTAGTGGTAATGAAGAGAATTTGGAGAAACAATAACATGTACCACTATCACGATAGTACAATTATTGGGACAACGACAATGACATTAGTGATGACAATAAGGCAGAAGCAACCATGCTATGACACATGCGCTTGGGATATGTTGAAGGAAAACCCTTGAAAATTTGTCAGAACAAGGATTGCTAAAAGAGTAAAGACTTGCAATTTGGAGTTTTATGAGCATTGTGTCAGAAACAGACAAGGTGTTGCGGAATCCACAATTATTTTATCTTAAGATAACTAATAAATAGTAAATGAGACAATAATAAAAAGAACACTAGAAATTTATGAGGTTCGGCAAAATTTAATTTTCTGCTTACTCCTCGGACATAATCAACTCAAATAGAGAGAATGAAGATTCAAATGCTTTAAAAGATTAGAAGGCAAATGAAAGGTATTGTTAGAAGGGAAATTGCCTCAATAATATGACATTACATAGAGTGTAATCATGCAATGTAAATGCATCTACCAATTTCTTTCTAAAAAAGAGGCTACTTGTCAAATTTAACAGTAAATATTTATTTATTCACACATACTATATTTGAACTCATCGCCTCAAAGTAGTAGTTCCGTAGTGATAAATAACTTTTACTTGCTCAATCTTTCTCGTTACCATTTTAATTACTGATTATTATGTTTGTGCAATAACCATAGCATCTTGTCTTTACTTCTACCATAGTATCTATTATTTGGCTCTAATACCATAGTGAAATGTGTGATCATCTCATCTAAAAGCTTACGCTATGAGAGAAATACACTTTTATTTACTTAATTATGTTTTCAACATGCTCCCTCACACGTGGGCTTAATTCTTTATTACGAGCCAAGCACTTGAAAATTCTTTTTGATTATGGGTGACGGTGAGACTCGAACACATGATCTTTGCCTGCTCTGATACCAGATTGAAGTGTGTGACCATCTCATTTAAAAGCTTACACTATTAGGAAGACAGATTTATTTACTTAATTATGTATTCAACATGTCCATCATGATCCTGTCAAAAATAAAGAAGTCAACTGCAATTTAAGCATGATGTTCTCACTAAACTGTGAGCTTTGATTTAAGCAGGGGTAATATGGTAGATGCCTTCCGGATGCATATAATGCAGACAAAAGAGCTTGGGACATGTCCTGTCAGGCATATTGGAGGCTGCTCTTTCTTCTATATGAGAATCAGCAATGTATATATTGTGATTGTAGTCAGCAGCAATGCAAATGTCGCATGTGCATTCAAGTTTGTTGTTGAGGTAACCTCACCCTCTAAATAATTTTCTTTGTAAGATATTAGGTACTTGCATAGATTTTGAAGATTTGATATCTGGAATTGATGTTTTACTTCTTTTCATATAAGCTTTGAAAATCATTTTGCGTAAAGGCAGGGGTACATTTTTGCTATGTGAACATCGGGCTGTTTATATTTGATAGCAGCATTTTGTTGGATAAATATCTGGAGTAATTTTTTCCTTGACTACTTGCTTTATTTCTGTAGGCTTGTACTACCTTTCTTTCCACATTCTATTGTAGCAGTAAATACGCTTATAATAGCCTCTAATTATTTTAAAAGAAACCATTTGCATTATTGAGCCGTGGGTCTTGTGGAAACCTCTCTACCTTCACAAGGTAGAGGTAAGATCTGCGTACATACTACTAGGGGTGGCAATTTGAGCCCAAACCCATTTAACCCGCCCAACTAACCCAGAGATTAATGGGTTGGGCTACAACATTTTAGCTCATGGGTCAATTTGGGTTGAGCCCAAGTTAACCCATTATTTTTTATAGCCCATTATGACCTATTTTACAGCCCAAATACAACTCATGAAACTCACCCACAACAAAGAATCTCAACCTAACTTATCTAGAAATTTACTTAGTTGTCCCAATTTTTTTCTTTTGTATTTTTGATTTTCTATTCTTTTGTTTTTCCACCACCCACCCACTCACCGTAGCCCTACCCCCCAACCCCCCAAAAGAAATTTTACTTTTTTTAATTTTTTGTATTTATGCGCCACCCACCCTCCCTCCTAACCCCCACCCCCACCAAACCCCTAAAAAAATTTCACTTTTTTTTTTGTATTTTCAATTTTTTGTTTTTATTTTTTTTATTTTTATGTACCACCCACCCTCCACCCCCACCCCCACCCCTGGCGCAAGCCCCCTCAATTTTTTTTTTAACTTTTTTTTGCATTTTCAATTTTCTGTTTTTTTATTTTTATGCACTCCCACCCTACCCCACCCCTCACCCCACTCGCACAAACCCCCTCAAATTTATTTTTTTACTTTTTTTGTATTTTTAATTTTGTATTTTTTTATTTTTATGCACCACCACCCTACCCTACCCCCACCCCACCCCCTCCATCCCCCTATCCATAAAATATTTGTCAACTTACATATTTTAAGGTAAAATATTTTTTTTATGCAAGATTAGCATGGTTCTAAAACATGGGTTAAGTTGGGCGGGTTGGGTTACGACCCATTGTTTAGCCCATCTTGACCAACCCATCTTAGCCCAAATATACTTTGGGCTGGGTTGGGCAATGACCCATTTATTACCTAACCCATCTTGACCCGCCCAAATTCAACCCAACCCGCCCATTTGCCACCCCTACATACTACCCTCCACGAGCCCCACTTGTGGGACTACACTGGGTATGTTGTTGTTGTTAAACTATTTGCACATTATAAATTTTTCTATTTATTTAAATAGAATTAGGCCCATCGTCCCAATTTTCCTGAAATATATACATTTTCAACCGAAGAGTGGTTATACAGTTAATGAAGTGCGTGAAAATTATGAGAAACTAGGTTCGAATCCCAACAGGAACAAAACACGCTAGTTGATATCGTCGTACCTACTTATGCCAAGCCTAGGTCGGGAGAGTTACCTAGTACCTACAATAGTGAGAAGTAACCGGTATTCTTGAATGATGGTCAGCATAAGCTGGCCCTAATACCACCATTATAAAAAAACATCATACATTTTCAACTCTCAAGAGAAGCATGCATGGAATTTCATATGAAATACAGAAGGGGAGCATAAATGATTTAATAGCCTAAATATGTGTTGTTCTTGTCATTGTTACAACTCTTTCTTTTTTATAACTGGTATAATGAATGTGCTATAGTTTATAGGTGCTGGATTGAATTCCGGTGTATTCTAGTTGTCTTTACTCCTTTTGACAACTTTCTCTTTGATTCTCATGTAGGCTGTTGCACTATTCAAATCTTATTTCGGTGGTGCTTTTGATGAAGATGCCATTCGTAATAACTTTGTTTTAATCTATGAGCTTTTGGATGGTAAGCCATCCGGATATAAATTAATTTTTTATATTTTATCTAAAAGTTCCATCAAGGAAAGCCTTTCCATATTACTTATCACTTGTGAGGAAAAGAATCCTCTGTAGTAATTTTGATATACATATTTTTTATTTTCTGTTAGCTAATTGCAGGTGATGTTGATTTCTCATGTGGGTTTGCCCCCCCCCCCCCCCCCCTCTTACACACTTCTTTATGTTTGAGAGGAAAGGCTGTATTATTACTGGATAGAGTTCTGCTATAAGGATACATGGAAACCAAATTAAAGGTGAGGCCAATTTGGATACCTAGCCCTCCTCTTCAATTAAATGCTGGCTACTTGGTGATGTGGTTTTTAACACAAATTAAAGGTGAGGATAAGTGGATAACATACACTCTAGCAAGGAGCTGTTGTTTTAATGGTTACCATTTGTTTGCTTGAACATGGGGTTTGTATGTTTATACTGCTACAAAGGAGAGATGCCGAAGAGAAAGCAGTGGTTTCGGGGGCATGTGTTTGATCGGGTGCTTGACTGTTGGGAGAGAAGAAGAGAAGAAGGAAGAAGAAAATCTACCCAAAGAAGGTCAAAAAGGGTATGTACTGGAGGACGCCCGGGCAAGAGGGTCTTGATATTGTTGGTAGTCGATAGGAGGAGGAGGAAGAAGAAGATGATGAAGAGATGTAAAAACGAAGAACCTTTCCCTACTAAGACAGCATGGAACTAGAACCTTCACAGCAATGTCCTTAAGCCCAGTTGTTACTCCTCTTTTATAGGGGAATGACAATTTAGGGTGTGTTTGGCACGAAGGAAAATATTTTCCGGAAAATGTTTTTCAATTTTCCCATGTTTGGTTGGCTTAAATGTTTTGAAAAATATTTTCCTCCAATGTTTTTCCAAACTCTTATTCAACCTTCTCCACCTTCTTCCTCATGCCCACCAACCCACCCTCACCCACCCCAACCTCGCCCACCACCCACTCTAAATAGAACTATTATTAAGAGCACTTTCTTTTCATGCTATTGATATAGTACTTTTTTTTATTTCAACAAAATGAGTATATTCTTTCATGTAGTGAGAGTAATTTCTTTCATTTCAACAAAATGAGTACTTTCTTTTCATGATGTAGAAAAAGTAGTTTCTTTCATTTCAACAAAACGAGTACTTTCTTTTTATGATGTACAAAAAGTAGTTTTTCATTTCAACAAACTAAGTATTTTCTTTTCCTGAAATTGAAAGACTATTATGTTTCCAACAAAGTGAGTACCTTCTTTTCATCATGTCTAAAAAGTATTTTCTTTAATTTCAACAAAAAGAGTACTTTCTTTTCGTGTTGTAGAAAAAGTCTTCTTTCATTTCAACAAACTAAGTATTTTCTTTCCTGATGTAGCAAACTGATGATGGAGAAAAAAAAAATTCTTTCATTCAACAAAATGAGTAATTTTTTTTCATGTTATAGAAAAGATACTTCCTTTTTCAACAAAATAAAGTACTTTTTTCTTAGTTATTAAGCTCAAATTTTAACGTTGTTCTTGTGTGAAAAGTAAAATAGCACACAAGTTCCTTGGGTTAGGGCGAATTTTGAAAAGAATAATTAACTTCTTGAAGAAAATAGAGTTCGGGGAAGGAAGGGGGGGGGGGGGGGTTACAGGAAACATGAGGATTTTGGGGAAGATGAGTTAAGGAGAGTAGCATAAAAAATTATTTTCCTAAAAATATTTTATATTCTCTAATTAAACACTAGAAAATATTTTCCGGAAAAAATTTTCCTCTAACCAATCAAACAAAGGAAAATAAGTGATAAAACCACTTCATACCGAACACACCCTTAGTCGTTTGTCTCAAATCTGGTAGGCAGATTGCAATCCCTACTCAGATGACAATACACAAATCTGGATCTTTATAAGAAGAAACAAATTCAGATAGAATAATCCAATTTGATCTAATTTGAATGGTACCCAAGGGCGGATTAATTCTGTCTTTGCCTAACCAGAGTCTAATATGGTGTAAGAAATGAGCCCTTACCATTCTTATTTGTTCCACTCATGCACATCTTAATTTGTTCAGGCAGATTGCAATCCCAACTCAGATGACAATCAGTGTTTTAAAAGGTGGGGATGTAACGTTTTGCATATGCCTCAGCGAGGCGTAAGCCCCGAGGCGCAGGGCGTAAGCCCCACGAGTATTTAATTCTTAATATTTTATAAATAATATAATTATAAAAAAATATTATTAAATAGGTAAAATTGCATAAAATTTTTAAAAAAAACTTTAAATAAGTATATATATATATATATATATATATATATATATATATATATATATATATATATATATATATATATATATATATATATATATATCCTATATTATCTAATGAAATATACAGAAGTCCCAAATAAAGTCAAATTATATAAGTGAAATTGCATATAGATGCCAAATAATTATATATATAAGTGAAATCCCATATTATCTAACGAAATTATAAATCCCAAATAAATAAGTGAAATTATATATATATCCAATCAATACATATAAAAGCACGCATACATATAATCCCATATTATATTTTGAAAGAGAGCCAGAGAAGCACTGAACTTAAAAAACTAATTAACTACATATTTACAAACTAATAATGAAATATAAAAAGAGAGGAAAGTAATGAGTTCAAAATAATAAAGTTTTTACATGGAGGAAGGAATAAACCTGTTGAATTTGTCATACGGAGAAGAATGAAGTTTTCTGTTGCAAAAAAAATGATAAATTGTAGCTCTTGGTAGAGGTAGATTAGCGGAAAGAATTGGGAAATACTTAATTTAGGGCTTTTAGTAATATTAAAAAGTTTACTTTTAAATTTAATATTTTTAATTTCTTTTTAAAAAAGATTCTCTTGGGCTTACGCCTCAACCAAAAAACTCGCCTCATCCAAAAAAACTCGCCCGGGCGTACGCCTCGAACTTTTGGGCGTACGCCTTACGGGACTTTTGCTCCCCACCGTCGTCCTGGGCGTTCTTGGTATGCCTCGCCCCAGGAACGCCTTTTAAAACACCGATGACTATACACAAATCTGGATCTTTATAAGAAGAAAACAAATTCAGTTAGAATAATCCAATTTGGTCTAATTTCGAATGGTACCCAAGGGCGGATTAATTCTGTCTTTGCCTAACCAGAGGCTAATCTGTTATAAGAAATGAGCCCTTACCATTCTTATTTGTTTCACTCATGCACATCTTAAGACTTCTTTTATCAGTTCAGTTCTTTGTTTATTTGGAGTCTGACAACAAATGCCAACCGTCTATGGAAAGCTAATTACTTATATCTGCATAAATCTGATAATCATTTGTCATAAGCCACAAAGTTTAATGTTCAGATACTTTCATATACCTATCTAATGTGTTTATAAATTGATTTTCCTTAATTGTATATAATACAGAGATAATGGACTTTGGTTACCCTCAAAATCTTTCACCTGAAATCTTGAAGCTCTATATTACTCAGGAAGGGGTTCGCTCACCCTTTTCATCTAAGGTTAGTTGTCGTAGCATCAGTATAATAGTTTAGAGTATTTTATCTCTTTGATTTTGCTAAAAAAATACATTGATGAGATAATAAAAAAAATGATATAGCAAAGATTTTTTTTTATTATTATACAGATAGCTCTATTGATTTCTTCTTCTCATGCACAAAACACAGCAGCCTTTAGATAAGCCAGTTCCAAATGCAACATTACAAGTTACGGGTGCTGTTGGTTGGCGCAGGGAGGGTCTTGTTTATAAGAAGAATGAGGTGGGTTTCTCTGTTTGCTTCTTGAATATCTCTTTTGTTCTCTTATCTGCTCGATTTCTGAAATTAATTAGGGTTTATATGTTTGACAGGTGTTTCTGGATATCGTGGAAAGTGTTAATCTGCTTATGTCTTCAAAAGGTTTAAAGGTCTTGTGTGTCTTGTTGGATGCTTTTTTGTTTTCAGTTTTACACTAACATGACAATTATAGGTAGTGTGCTCCGTTGTGATGTAACTGGGAAAGTTCTCATGAAATGCTTCCTTTCTGGAATGCCTGACTTGAAGTTGGGGCTAAATGATAAAATTGGCCTTGAGAAAGAGTCAGAGCTTAAATCCCGTCCAACGAAGAGGTAGCTTCTGAATACTTGTGTCTCATTCACAGAAATTATGTATGCAGAATTTGCTTCTTGAGCTACTTGTTTCAGTAGGGTTCACTTAATTAGTTTTCAAATTAGGTTACTGTGTACACTTTCCATTTTTTTTGTGAAGAAAGTTGAAGGGATGGGTTGTTCAAGAGAATCAAAACGAATTTTCTGGATGTGGAAGGTTCATGAAACTCTCCCGCTGACGCAAGTTTGTTTATTTTTTTTTTTGAGCTGAAGGTTAAGATTTTATTAATTAAGTACCAAGAAGTACATATAAGAGTACATCAGAAGAGAGGTCTTCCTTCGATATATTGAGGAATTCAACCGATCCAATAAAGAGGCTATGTTAGATACAACATTCTTCTTACACCAATAAAGACTCTTAGAACCTCGAGATTTTACATTTGCAATGTCATCGATCTTATTATTACAAAATCTATTTTTCGTCTCTAGCCAAGTATTCCAGAAAATGCAAGTAGCTGCATTTCAATAGTGCTTGCTTCCCCTAGCAAATGACTGTGCATACCAGCTGCATAAAGTAAGTTTTATACTTCCTGAAGAAGCACATTGGACGCCAAAAATGCTCAGGAACACCGACCAAATTTTCCTGGTAAAACTGCAGTGGAGAAGTAGATGATTCATTGATTCATTAGCCTCTTCATCTAGAAAGCATCTATTGCACATATTACTTCATTAAAACAAAGCATCTATTGCACATAGGGAGACCCCTTTTCTGTAGATTATCCTGGGTTAAACATGCCTCATGAGTGACTTCCAGATTATTTTCCCATGCTTCATGAGTGACTTCGAAATTATCTTCCATGGGCAACAAGTTCATGGATTCTAGCCATTTTTCTTCAATGGGCTTTTATGACATGCCTTGACAGTAAATTTGCCATCTTACTTAACCTTCCACAACAAAGAATTACTGCCTGATCATCAAGAGAAACAGGTTCCAGCTTTTGAATTAAGTCATTTATGCAATCAAACTCCTAGTCATACAAGTTCCTTCCTAAATGAATGTTGCATCCCCCTATGGAATAGCAATCATCCACAGTATGATTCTTGTTAGAAATGATCGCATAAAGATCTGCAAATTTCTCCACTAGAGGAGTGTCGTCCAGCCACCTATCTGACCCTGTTCAACATTGCGTCTGATGATAAATGTTAATTGTGAGACCAAAAGACGGATCTTTAGGTGATGTGTACATTACGTGGCCTATACTGGATGTTATGGGATGATCTGGAATATCTAAAGAAAAATCATACATGCTTCTTATACCATTAATGAAATGTAAAGTTTTAATATACTTATTTCACCATCCCTAAGGTACAAAACATACAGATGGTAATAGTAATTGCCTAAGAAGTTGGCCAGGGACCATAAATAAGATTTACCTGATGACATAATCTGAAAGTAACAGAACATCGGTTTCCAGTGCTTCCAAGCATGTTTTCGTACTTTCAAAATGTTTATCTTGGATGTGCCATATCAGTTACCTCTGTAACTAAAACAGTAAAAGATGCCCTTAAATGTTGGACAAAAGAGCACAACGTAGTACTTCAGTTCTTCCATTTTCTACAGAGTTCAAGGCTTACTTTCTAGTCTCTTCAAACATGTTAGTATGTAGCTTTCTCAGTTTGGCCTTCATGTTAGTTTCAGCCGCTATATGGTACCATTTTGTGTTGCTTACCAGCATGATGCATTACTCTGCTTCTCTGTGCAGCGGAAAAAGTATTGAGCTCGATGATGTTACTTTCCACCAATGTGTAAATTTGACAAGATTCAATTCAGAAAGGACTGTCAGCTTCGTACCACCAGATGGTGAATTTGAACTGATGAAGTAAGTTCATACTTATTTCTGTACATGGTTGTCTTTAGGCTCTGTTTTTATTATCTTCTCAAGATGGAAGGCGGAGTCTGTGGCTCTTTATTTATCCTTGTAGAACAATGCTAAATATCCTTGGATATTTTGCTGATGTCACAGTGAGTGATGATTTACCTTTAACATCTTAATATCAAGTTTGAGTAAGCATTAGAAATTATTGACTTTTGAGTATTTGTCCCTTGAATTTTTAGCGGGTTTGGAAGTTTACTACAATCAGGTGGAATCACAGAGTATTCTGATCATGCTTCCGAGATATCAAGTTTCTGCTTCCTCTTTCCATCTGCACATTCTATTTCCCTTCTCCAGATATCTCGAACTTTACATTAATTTTACCAGAGATGATCATTTGTACACCATTATTCACAAGTTTTTACAATTTTAAATCTAAACTACGTTGTGCTCTTTTGTCCGTGAAGTACTTTACACAAAAAATTGAACATATCCATTACCAAATTAATAGGAAAGCAAAACTAATATGTACATATAATATTTAATTGCCCCTATAAGCGGTTTTCTATATTTTCGTAAATTGGAATTTGTACATCTTATTGTATATAAAGATAATTGTGATGCTTCTTATTTTGTTGAACAGAATGTCCCAATAAATCAAAAGTATCTAGTTTCACCTCCTTTTTTTGATGAAATTTTTATATGTTTCCACTTATAAGTGATGATGTGTATGTTCCACACTCTAAAAGGAAATTTAATAGTTATATTAGGAGTGGAAAACGGGCGGGTCGGGTCGGATATGGTTCAGGTCGAAAACTGGTAATGAAAAAACGGATTAATTATCCGATCCGACCCATATTTAATACAGATAAAAAACGGGTTAACCGGCGGATAATATGGGTTACCCATATTATCCATGACTTCTTGTATATGATCACTTTTGGGAGAATTCTTAGTCTCCCTAATTTGAGGAGTCCTCAATTTGAGACTTTACAAATGTAAAAGTTAGACCCATTGGTTACTCATTGGTTATCCATTTTCTAAATGGATAATATGGTTCTTATCCATATTTGACACGTTTTTAAAAAGTTCATTATCTAACCCATTTTTTAGTGGATAATAGGGGTGGTTAACTGTTTTTTTTGAACCATTTTGCCACCCCTAGTTTATATATTGAAAGCTTGAATAGTCTTAAGGTTACTCCTGAAACTATTGAACGAATTTGGAAATCTAAATTTACTAGTGTCATCTGTAATGTAATGGAGCAAGTCCTAATGTTTGTGAAATATATGTGTGTGTGTGTGTTTCACTGCTCGGATGTGTTGAAGTTTTGTAGCCCAAATATTGGCAACTTGGTTTAATAAAAATGGCAGTTAATTTTATACGCACATACAGGTATACCTTTCCATGCCAGTGCCTGGATGTGTAATTTTACAAATTCTTTCTTTTTTTTCTCCACAGGTACCGGATTACCGAAGGAGTAAATCTTCCTTTCCGTGTATTGCCAACAATCAAGGAATTAGGTCGTACACGAATGGAAGTGAATGTTAAGGTTTGTCGCTCTTGTTTCAACACAACAACAACAACAACAACTACCCAGTATAGTCCCACAAAGGGGGGTCTGGGGAGGGTAATATGTAGACGGGCCTTACCCCTACCAGAAAGGACAGAGAGGCTGTTTCCAATCGACCATCGGCTCAGTGAAGGAAAGGAACAACAAAAACAAAAACAACAACAAAAGAGCATTAGTAGCTTAAACAGAAATAGCATAAATAATTATCTAAACATAAGAACCATAAATAAAATAGCATGCAATAATATCAGACACTACCATAAATAACTACCATAAGGGATACACAATCCAATACACAAATCATCTATGGATAGCCCTGTCAAGCCTCACCCAACCCCGGGTGAGGAGTACGAAAAACTCTTGGGCCCCTATCCTACAACCCTGATACTAGACCTCCAGACTTTCCTATCAAGGGTCATGTCCTCAGAAACCCGCATTCTAGCCATGTCGCTCTTGTTTCAATATAAAATGGAATTCAATTTGAAACATTGTGTCATGTTGATATTATTTATAATTTGCTAATAGGATATATATTTTTTCAGGTTAAGAGCGTGTTTGGTGCGAAAATGTTTTCTCTTGGAGTTGTCATTAAAATTCCTGTGCCAAAGCAAACTGCAAAAGCAAGCTTCCAGGTGACATCAGGGAGAGCAAAGTATAATCCATCCATTGACAGTTTGGTCTGGAAGTGAGTATGCAGTGATTTTATCTTGTTTGGCATAATCCTAAAGCTCTATTGGACATTATTCTTAAAGACAATGATACACTTTATGCATTAGGACCTCAGCTGCATGTGAATTGAACTTCTAATATCTACTCATTGGCTTAGCAAATCATTTTATATTATTTCGATTTGATTTAGTAATTAAGTGTTTGATTGAAATGCAGCCTTGCTTGATTGGGATTTGATGAAACCCTGCCTCTTTATCAGTTACAAAAAATTAAAATGTAGAATAAATGGAGGGTATATTGAAGTGCCTTATGGCCCTTATATCCACAATCCAATGTCAGGATAAGACATCTGCTTGCTTTCTACCATATACAACAATAACGTACCCAGTGTAATCCCACAAGTGGGATCTGTGGAGGGTAGTGTGTATGCAGGACCTTACCCCTGCCTTGTGCAGGTAGAGAGGCTGTTTCAGATAGACCCTCGTCTCAGCATTATAAATGAGGGACGACTCCTTTTACCATACACCAGATGTTATAGATGTACACCTGCTTGCTTAAATGCTTGAACGAGTGGACTCAATTTTAGCACTTCCGTCGGTTCCTATAGATGATCTACAGATGCCTTAGCCTTAACTTTTACAAATTGAGCTGGTGCTTACGGAGTCGCAGCCAATTTCACTATCTGAATCGTGCTCAACAGCCAGCAGATTTATGATCCCATCAGTAAATCTCTCATAGACCAAGGCAGAGATTCAGACTCAGCTATCATGTGGTCCATTATCAAGATGATGTATAAAATGCATTTTTTAAAATCTCTTTCATCCGTTCACTCTCTCTCTCTCTCTCTCTCTCTCTCTCTCTCTCTCTCTCTTTTTTACTATGGCATTTGCTGCCATTAGTCAAGGAACGAAGATATCTTCTGTTCAATTTTATAAATGTTTTTCTCAAAAAATCTGTTGAAAAATTTTCACCATATTCTTGTTACTAAACTGACAGCGTTATAAAAGAGAAGAATGCGTGCTTCAGAGTGATCCATTTTGTTCAAACTGGAGACAATTGAAATCTTTTGTCTGTGGATGGAAATGTTTAGCTTAGAGTGTGCCGTGCAGTATGTCGTGCAGTTATGTATTATTTATGTCTGTAAGTGCATGATTGCTTGCTCAAAGATTCTTTCCTTTCAACAAGTAGAATCGCATACGCTTCATCTAAGCAAATTTACTTATGCTTGAAAGTAAAAAAGCAGATGTTCTCTACCTTGTGTCTCCTAAACGGAATATTGTCCCTAGTTCTTCAAGGTATATAATCCAGTAAAAGGTTGATTGTTAATTAGTTCTTGCATTTATATAGTAGCGAGTAGCTTAATTGCTCATTTTTTGTGACAAATTTGTTTTTCTTTTTCCTTTTCCCTTTCAGTTTCTCCCTCTTATCGTTTATATCGTAATGTATACCTAATTTCAGTTTCTCGATCGTACAATGACAGAGATATGGAGTACATGCAAATGTTCTCTTCCATTTTGCCAACACTATTTACTTGTGCATTCACTGTTTTATTTATTCTTTAAAAGGATACCAACTATACTTTCTACCTTCATCTGCAATAAATTTAATTTCTAGTGGATCGAATATTCATTATGGGTTTCTTGTTGCAGGATCAGAAAATTTCCTGGTCAAACTGAGTCAACATTGAGTGCTGAAGTAGAGTTGATTTCAACAATAGCAGAGAAGAAGTCCTGGACTAGGCCACCAATTCAGATGGAATTCCAGGTGCCTGATGTTTTCTTCTGGGTCGTTTTGTGGGGGGGGGGGGGGGGGATTCACTTGGTTGATGATGGGATGTATTCCTCGCATCAATGGTTGTCGTTTTTGGAGGGCAGGGGGGCTAAAAGTATAAGAATTTTGGAATTAGATGCAAATGGCCTTGCCTAATGCTTAAAAAACATTTTCAAAGAACAATTAAGAGTATAAGACTGCTATTAAATTTGTACATTATCATCGTCACTATAATTGCTACTGGATACTTTCTTATGAAAAAAATTGGAGGATTTTGGGTATCTAGCCCTGTGGAAATGTTATACTAGCCAAGCTTACTTGCTGATTGGAGGAGAGTACCTTCACTTGGTAAGAAGGGAAGGGAGGGAAGAAAAATGTAGAAGTTTTTCTTATTAACCAAGTTGGACTATGAGAAATTAGACATTGTTCTACATTTATTTTCTTTTAGTTGCTCTTTGCTAGAAAGATAAATGTTGTACCTTTTTCTTTCCGTTTTTTTCATCTTCCAATCGAGGGTGAGTAAATTATTACGAATAGAAGTGGCACTCATGTCTTTTCTGACCAAAATCAGCATAACATAAGAAAATGTAGGTTTGTATAGCAGGATCTGATTCACAGTCAGTTATGGCACTGATTAGGATTATTTAACCTCTGAAATTTGTTGGGTTACTATATTTCTGTCATGGTTAAACTATTGGTTGCAGATGAATGACTCATTCCTTATTAATTGCAGGTTCCCATGTTTACAGCGTCTGGTTTGCGAGTACGTTTCCTCAAGGTATGCTTGCCAAACTTGCAATTAACTTGGGATTTTTTTTGGGGTTGAGATGCCGCTTCACCTAGTAGCTGTCTGCAGGTATGGGAAAAGAGTGGTTACAACACAGTTGAATGGGTTCGCTATATCACAAAGGCTGGCTCTTATGAGATTAGGTGTTGAATAAAATAGGTAAGCTGATCTAGTTTATCGGATCAGAATTATGGAAGTCCAAGGTATAGTTGCACAATTTTGCTATGCTGGAAATACAACTTATGCATCTATTATGAGGGCTTTTAAACACGGTTTGTCTATAGTATATTTGGTGTTTGAAATTTATTATTTTGTTGTACAGGTTAGTACTTTACGAGGACTAAGAAAAGCTTTCGTTTCCATTCTATTTGTATATTTGACATATGCTCCCTTTAAGAAAATATTTCTTTTCCTCTTTTGATCAATGGAGCGATGAAAACCATCGGAGATGAGTACAAATATAAAAAATACTAGGTAATTTCTTTTTGTGCCTTGAACTTGGTGGGCAAAGTTGTCTAGTACTTATGATGGTGGAAGATAGCAGTTACTCAACATTCAAGTGTGCGCAAGCGGGACTGAACATCATAGTTATAAAGAAAGTACCTTTTTCTTCTGTACGGAACAAATGAATTGTTTGAATGGATTTGAATCTGGTGTTTGTTACCTGGTATTCACCACATCTTTCAAACAATTCAAATTCAATGGTTTTTGGCGTCAATAAGATGCGGGATGATTGATGGGAGTATATTTACCTGTAGAAAGCTTGACCTGCACATTCTGAATAAGATATATGTGGAAGTTATATGTATCCTTGTCTTTCAAAATAAATTAGAAAGGAAAGAAAAAAAGATCTCAGAAGTGCTGAAATAGATTCATGTAATTATGGTATAGGAGAATGCTATTCCCAAAAAAAAAATCTCTTAACAAAGGAAATTAAATGATTTTTTATTTATGCCGACGACCATGACTATTCAATTACATTACATTATTGACGGACAATTTTAATACGCAGTTGTTGCTTCAAGTAAATATTCGAAGGTGCATATCATAAATGTTTTAGTAATTCCATGGTGTATATATAAAGCAATACGCTAATCAACCCCCCCCCCCCGCCCCGCCCCCCAAGCAAAAAAAAAAAAGAATAGGAAAGGAAAGGTCTTATTAGGGGAGTCACCCATATGATTCTGAATTAAAAATCCGCATGTTCTAAATTTTGGTGAACCCAGGTCATTTTCCTACTTCCTACGTCATCTAACCATCTTGGCATGGACCAATAGTAGTTTGGCTAAACTTCAAAATTAGCTTATTTTAATAAGTGTTTTGGCCAAACAGTTCGTATTTGGGTACTTTATGTAAAAAACACTTCTGGGCAGCGAAGTGCGCAGTTAGCCAGTAATAAGACATGTATTTACTTTTAAGCCATCATTTAAAATGTTTTTAATCTTTAGTCACCGCTTTAATAAATTTTTACCTACTCGGACGAAAATATCCTTCTGCTATAATAATTTCGCCGAAACCTACGCTCCTTATTTATGGTTAAAATATTATGGTATAACCAGTTTTCACACTGGTCAATCAAAAATAGACAGCGATTACCAAGTCAATGAAAAATAGTCACTATTTTGCTGTAACATGGACCGATCTAGTAAAATATACAGGAGTTCTGGTGCATTTGTGTACGAACTCCAGCATATTATGCTGGACCGGTATACTTTGCTAACTCCTGTAAAATTTGCGGGAGTCTGGAGCACCAGTGCTCCAAACTCCAGTTTATTATACTGGACATTTATACTTGCTGGAACTCCCGTAAAATATGCGGGAGTTCCAGCATAATTATACTTGAACTACCATAAAATTTGCGGGAGTTCCAGCATAGTTATCATGGAACTCCCGTAAAACTTGCGGGAGTTCAAACATACTTATGCTGGAACTCCTGTAAAATTTACGGGCATATTTTCTGGATTTTGAACAGTGTTCGCTCAAATTTATCTTTACATAAAAAGAGACTAAATTTTGATGACTTTTAAAACTTTGCTATTTTTCAATGACCAATAGTAAATCTGGCTATTTTTAAATTTCTCGCATATTTATGTAATAAATTCGCTCAGCTTATTTACGTAAGAGAACACAAATAAGCTTTTTGGGATTGCAGAGAACTTCACTCAAACTTTGCATGTGATCGTTCCAATTACAGAAGTTTTTCTCCCCCTATTTCAATGGGGCTGTGACACAGTTATCCACAAAAATAAAATTATTTATTTTTGTTTATTCATTTATTTTTCTGCTCATAAACTAATTACACTTACTATGCATAGTAATTTTTATGGAAAATTTTTTCTTTATTCTCTAATTCTTTTTTATTTCTATGCTTCTTTTCTTTTTTCTTTTTTCTTTTCTCCTTTTCTTTTTTCCCGCTTTCTTCTTATTTTTTTCTTTTTTTCTTTTCTAATTTTATTTAACTTTTTTTAATAATATTTTTCTCTTCATAATCTAATTTTATTTATTCTTTTCACTATTTTTTTGTTATTCTTTGTTTTATATAATTACTAAAGAAAAATCAAATTGTATACCAATTAAATGTAGCTAATACAATCAAAAAATATTAACTAATACATGATACCAGTGTAGTACATAGCTATACCAACAGGGTATATAATTGTACGCAAAGAGTTAAAAAAATTTAATTCAATTATTAAACTGAAATAATATCAGTTGTCAATAAAAATTTCAAAAATTCTAAAAGGATCTAACTGTAGGAGTATACCGTTACAATATATAGCATACTATAATATTTTATTTTATTTTATTTTATTTTTTTGTATTTTATATTTGCCCCTCATGCTGGGTAAAATCTTAAGGCAAATTAAAAGGGAAAAGATAAGTGAATTTATGGGTAATAAGTATACTATTATAGTATATTTTATATTATTACATCATACTGTTATATTGCATATTATTACAGTATAGTATAACAATATATTGTATACTGTTGCAGTATAAATATATACTTCTATAGTATATTGTATACTGTAGCGGTATAATGTTAGGTAACTACGTTCTTCTTCGATTATTACAATATACGCAATATATTGTAAACTATAATAGTATACTGTTGCAGTATAGCTATATACTCCTTCAACATATTGTATACTGTAGCAGTATGCTATTGGGTAGCTGTGTTCTTCGATTTTTAGCTGAAAATTTCGATCCGAATCACCTCAAATCAGCTCCAAATGCTATCAAATTTCAGTATGAACTTTCAGAAGGTATTATAAACAATATTTAATAACATCCACTTTGAATCAAATAAGAAATCTCAAAATAAAATTTTTAATCCAAGGCAAGAGCAAAAGCTAGGGAAAGAACAACTAAGAAAAAGTGGGGCATAATTGAAACTAGCAATTTTCGTTAGTGGAGCATAATTGATCCATATAATCTTTGTTAGTTTGAACTAATAAAATTCAATCAACTCTTCTGTTAATGGTAGAAAAAGTATTTTTCTACTCTTGCAAAATCCTTAACAACAATATGCTCGTCAGATTTAGAGGCAAAGCGGTAGCTGTATCTCAATATTTCTACTCAACAAGTACAACCCCAGCTCCTTTCCTGACATATTTCTTGGTAAAATACCTGGTTAATTCTCTAGGATTCTCCAAAACCTCTATATCTTCCAAGGTAACGTCATGAAAATCGTTAAAAATCCCGATTTAGTCCTCAATTTCATTAAACAAACCGGTTTGGACAACACCCAGATGAAAAAATTAGTTTCTAGCGCACCAAATTGCTATTCTATGATCTTTCCAAAACCCTAAAACCCAAATGAATAACCGGGTAAATAGTTTGGGCTGCATGGGTAGGAGTAGTAAATAGTTTTGGCCTGGAGATTAAAAGGTAAGTACTTTGGAATTAATGAGTATAAAGTGAGAATTTCTCTATTTCAGACTAGAGAATTCAACTTTCTCGTCCAAATTTCACCATAAATTTACAGTAAATTCTAAAATTTCAAATATCTCTATATGCTTCTGTGTGTTTGTGTGAATTTTTATTTTGTTGCTGGAGAATAAGAAATAAGGGATTTGATATTTTTTTTCCTTTTTCTGGATTGATAAAGTTAAGGACATCGTGTCCTTAACCTTATGAATGTTGTGTAATGTGACGACCCGATCGGTTGTCTTAAGAATTTACATTCCGATCCCTTATTAACTGCTTTCTCCGAGTTTATTTTGCTATTTTGATTTGTCGGAATGTTCAATATTGAGTTTCGGAGAGTTTTGGGACATTTAATCCCTAAATGAGAGCTTAGGAGTTGGAAAATTGACCATAGTCGGAACAATATGAAAACGACCTCGGAATGGAAATTCTATGGTTCTGTTAGCTCTGTTGGGTGATTCGAGCTTAGGGGCTTGTCCGGATTGTGTTTTGGAAGTCCATGACTAATTTAGGCTTGAAATACTGAAAGATAGAATTTTGAAGTTTCCGGTTCGATGGTGAGATTTTGATCCGAAGACTTATTCGCAAATGCGAACCACCCCCTCTTGCCTGCTTCTTCGCAAATCCGAGGAGAAATCTCGCAATTGCAAAGCTCCCTTGTTTGGCCAGACATCGCAAATGCGATTTTTTTCTCGCAAATGTGATCATTCCCCTTTGCATCCATACTTCGCAAATTCGAAGTCAATATCGCAAATGCGAACCTCCCCAGCCTAAGCTTGTTTTCGCATTTGCGAACAATCACTCGCAAATGCGAGGTTTCCTTTATTTCTGCCCAGTTTGCAAATGCTAAGTCAATATCACATTTGCGATATCTACAACTGTGCAACTTATACTTAGCCGATTTCAAACTTCATTTTTCATATTTTCAAAACCCAAACCACCATTGGCTATTTTCTCTCGACTCTTTCTCTCCCAAATCACTTGTAAGTCAACTTTTACTCAATTTCTTCAAAATTTAACTTCTTTTATTATGATTTCAACTTAAAATCCAAGATTTCAATGGGTAAAAATGGGGATTTAGGGTAGAACCTAGGTTTTCATAAAATTGGGGATTTGGACCTCAATTTAGGGTCCGATTTCAAAACAAATTGCATATATGAACTCGTGGGGGAATGGGTAACTCGGATTTGGTTTGAACCTCAAGTTTTGACCATGTGGGCCGAGGGGAATTTTGGAAATTTTTGGGTAAAACTTGGGAATTTCATTCTTATGCATCCAAATTGATTTAACTAGAAATTGTTGATACATTTGAGTAAATTGTGGTTAGATTCGACCGGTTTTTACGCGAATTCGAGGGTAAAGCTATTCTAGAGGAGTGAGTTGAGTTGGAAGCTTTCGAGGGAAGTGTTTGATCTAACTTTGGCTTGAGGGAATAGGATTAGGATAATATTTGCTATGTGCTATGTGGAGTCGGTGTATAGGTATGGTGACGGTTACCTATGCGCCCGAGTCTAGCATGACCGTGATTCATAATTGCTATTAAATTGTCGAAAGAAGTGAACAATTGTGATAATTATTTGTTAAATGAACCATGAAATGATTGCTGAGAAGCAAATGAGCTAAGGAAGTTGGTATTTTTCCCTTGCTGGGATTTGTTGTTGAATCATTTTCCCTTGCCGGGACTTATTGTAGAGTTGTTCTTCCGTTGCCAGGATATTTTTGGGTTGTTAGTTGTACCCTTGCCGGGTTAAATTGTTATATTGATGAGCTTCCCTATCGGGGTCTTCTGTGGAGAGATTGTTGGAGTTATTCAATTATATTATGATTGGGATCGTGTGGCACGCCGACCACGAGATATTATGATTGGGATCGTGTGGCACGCCGACCACGAGATATTATGATTGGGATTGTATGGCACGCCGACCATGAGATATTATGATTGGGATCGTGTGGCACGCCGAACACGAGACATTATGATTGGGATCAGGTGGCACGCCGACCACGATATGCTATGATTGGGAGTGAGTGGTACGCCTACCACAACTTGTATTGGTTATTGTTATTGGCCTTAGATGACGTGCATTGTATATTGAGAGTAGAAGCACGAAGGGTGATGTCGTGCAGTCGTTGATTCACTGGTTTCTTTATTTAATTATTATATGTTCAGTTCCATTTCTCGTTTGTTGAAGTTATACTTGAACTGTTACTCCCCCAGCATGTTCCCTCCCCATTATCTGTTTAAAATCTTGTTCTCTTCATGTTATTGCACGTATATCTGTAGAGGTTGATTGTGGTAGGTCTGGTTTAGCCTCGTCACTACCTCGCCGAGGTTAGGCCGGGAACTTACAAGCACATGGAGTCGGTTGTGCCGATACTACACTTCTGTGCCCTTTTGTGCACAGGTCAGGACACAGCTTTCGGACCGCAGCTATAGTTAGGGAGTGATCCTTCAGTCCAGAGACTCTGAGGTAGTTTGCTGGCGCTCGCGGGCTCGGAGTCTCTTCTATATTTTCCAATTTGTTTTACTGTATCAAACAAACATGTTATGTATTTTCTTTCAGACCGTTGCTTTTAGTACTATTTAGTCGTCCGTGAGTAGTGACACCAGATACTGGGTAGAGGCTTCATATTAATTTCCGTACTTTATCTTTGATATTTTTGTTAAAAGACTTCCGCGTGATTTCTATTTAATTAATCCAATATTTATATTGGTTTAGGTTAAGTTTATGGTGAAATGATTGAAAGGGGTTGGCTTGCCTAGCTTCGACAGTAGGCGTCATCACGACTCTCGATGGTGGGAAAATCCGGGTCGTGACATCACTCTTGTTTTTTTTTCTTTTTAATTGATTTTCTTTCCCTATTCTAGAAGCCGGTCAACATGCAAGCCGAAACAAACAGATGCGCGAGTAGCATATAAGATGCATTAGAATGGTCTTTTAATGTGGGTACACCAGTCCTAGACGGACCCAACTTCTGTGTGGAGTCTCCAAAGTCAAATGCACGTGATGCAAACAAACATAACTACTAGCGATCTAGCACGAGGCATTATTCTAGGTTTAAAAATCTGGGTATATTGTTCTGAACCTGACTTATCTGAGCAGACAACTCGAGTTGGGGAGGGGTACGTACCAGGAACTAAAAGGCCATTCGACTTTGTAATTGATTTGAACCCCGTTCCTAAATTGGGATATGACACTAACAGAAAAGAAGTCACGCTAGCCTGCACTTTCCAGAAGATTAGAAGAGAAGGGTTTCACAGCTGTTTATATACAGTTCAAATAATATCAAAACGGTAAAAATCGGCATTTAGCACATTAGGCCCAAACATGTAAAAATCAAATATTAAATAAAGTCAAGGTATAACCGTTATTCTAAGTTCGGATTCTTGAACCTTGAACCGGAAGATCTGGATTTTTATCCCCAGCAGAGTCACCAATGCTGTCACACCTCCTTATTACACCCGAAAGGGGGTGTAAGGGAGTTTTTTCAATTTAACTGACATAATTCGAAATGGAATTATTTTATTTAATTCAGAATCGCCACTTGGAATAATTTATTTGGTGTTCCAAATCACCAATTTATTTGAAATATCAAATCGAGGAAATTTGACTTTATTTAAAAGTCTTCGAAACCAGAAATTCTAGATAAGGAATTATGTTAAAAAGGGAGAAGGTGTTAGGCATTCTCAGGTGCTGTAATTCGAGCATGATCACTTAAACTATTAATAATTGGCCTATTATCTAATTTACTACATATTTTAAACCTATTGTGTATTTGTTTATCTTATTACCGCTTTTATTTGTTTAAACTGTTATTTAGGATTTATGGAATTATTTCTTGAACAAGTTATGATTATTGTACACTTGCTATTTTGCAACACATTGCAAACTGCGCTACATGAAATGTACCCGGGATTTGCAACATATGTATTTTAATATGACTCGAAATTGTTATGACCGGATCAACCCACACAAATTAGGGATTAGGTACCACGATCATGCCTTGAGAACCGTACCCATAATCGTGATGATTTATTTAATTAAGGCCCCTAAATCAAGCTATGATGTTCATGATTATTTTCCCAAGTTTCTGAAATCTTTTGGTAAGCAGGTACCTAAGATTTGAACTAGCAGATAATGCATTCGAAAAAGCAACTTAAAATAACTAACAGATTAGTAGCTTTTTGGATCTCATACATCACAAATCAAGCAAACGCTACAGTACACATATGATCCACAATCTATATAGCTTTTTCGTTTCAAGATCAAATGAGTGTAATCTTTGGGAAGAATCACAGACTAGTAGAACTAAACTCTAATGTCAGAGGTGCAAAAAAAAACATAGAGCACATAGTGTAAAGATTGCCTTTACAGAGGCAAAGATTTCAACTTTGAATCTTTCAAAATTACTTATGGGGCATGTTTAGCACAATTCCCAATTCACAATTCACAATTCACAATTCCAGAAAACATTAGTACCAATGGCAACATACTCTCAGTAGAAATTGTTAACAGCTCCAAGCTTTAGCATTCAGATACATAACAAATAAGTAGCAATTATCAATAATGAGTAATGAGGAATCTGAAAACTACCAACTAGAAAGAACAACTCTTAACTTAATTAAGGAGTGTAAAGTGTTGCACAAATATTTTTTATTCATAGGTCCTAAAAACCACGTCGACTAATGTTGCGACCTTTTCTTTTCATAATTTTTTTTAAAAACAAAATAGGTTGAAATGTTAGGTCCGTTAAGCCTTGGCCCTTTAGATCTTCAATAAAAGACTATAAACCAAAACTTTCATGATTATAAATAAAATTCATTAAAGTAATCTCAGATTTACAAGCAAATAAATAACTCCCATCAACAGATAATAGAAAAAGCAGTCTCAGATGCTCTCTAAAAATAACAAACAATTAAAGCTTATCAACAACAGATATTAGCTAAAGATAAAGAAAATAACCCCAAAAATAAAAGAACCAAGAACAACAAAACGAAAGGAAAGAGTAAGTAAGATGCAAAAAAGGGGTTTTAACTTTATACAAAAAGATCCAACTTTTTTAAGAACTCAATCTACCTAAGTCTTTAGAGGAAAATGGGGTTTTGATCTTACTTAACTAAGACAGCAAAATATTCCAAATAGCGACAGGACCGCAAATCCAGATAGTTTTTGTAGCAGCTCCAACAAGAAAATCAGCAAATACTGATGAACAACAGCCTTTTGAACCTAGCAGATGTGGATCTAAAGAAGTAAAATATGAGAACATCTTGAAATCTTATTTTTTATTGTTATATTTTTTTCGAAATTTCATATTTGAAAATAATGGTCTGAGCACTTCCTTTCTTTATCAGTGTGTGTTTTTGGATGGGAATCAAGGGAGAGATCGGGAGAGAAGATGGAAGATGGAGGGGATGCTCGTTCTTTTTGTTCAAGAGCGCCACTCCTCTTGAGATGAGTTTGTTCTTCGTTTGTAAAGACTACAAATCAACTTCAGCATATCAACTTGAATACCAAATTTAGCTTCAATAGATTGGAGAAATCAACTTAACTCAAAAGACCTTAAACCAAAAATCTCAGTCAGTTGAAATAAAGAAGAAATTCACCAGTCAACAGCACCAAGACAGAAATATATAAACAATCCCATAAAATCCAAATCAGCATCCAATGCGGCTAAAAGAATATAGTTATGCTTCTGCCACCATTTCTTTTTGTATCATATGTTCAAAATAATTTAATTTTTCAAAGAAAGAACTTAATAGCTATGTTGTCCACCCTATCTACTGATATTTCTTTAAGAACTAACGGAATTGAGATATGGTATGTTCCTTCAACATATATATCTTGAGATTGCACTCCATCTTCTTTCATTGCAGAATATTCTATAACATTTACAATTAATACTTATTACTAATAGTATACTCAAACTAACATGCAACAGATCATGAAAATTCCATCTAACCTTAATTAATAATATTTCATTTTGATTTACAAATTTCTCTTTAAGGGAGAGAGCTGTAGATCGATTGTATATTCCTTATACATATTTGCATACGATATCACTTATACTTGTTCCCATGGATTTTCTACATTCTGAGATTCAGATATACAAATTATTTCTGTACACTTCTTTCTTTTGGATTTTCCTGATCTCGACATTCCACTCTATCTTGAAATTCCACTCCATCAAAAGATTCTATACATATTTATATGCGCAAAACAGTTAATATTTATTATGCTAATGAACATAAATTTATAATGGCAACAAATTCAAAAACTTTATCTAATCTTTCCCAATTTTGATGCCCATATCGGTTTCATCTTCTAAATGCACATCTCTATAAAAGCTTTCATAACGATCTTTAGATGCACATCTGTATCGTCACATTGATCACCAACCACATCTTTGCTAATTGGAACACTAGTTCTCTCTCTTTGTTCTTTTCATGAGGTTTCTCAAGAAGCTTCAATAGAGTATCAACCTTTGACCCTAGGTTTTTCTTTAAAGCCTGTGAGATAGTATTTAAAATAAGAATCATAATGTTAGCTGCTTATAAGTTAAGGACACTTAGTTCTTAACTTAAAGTTACAAGCACAAAAATTAAGGACATGTAATCCTGAATTTATCCAAGTTTAGAAAATAAGGACATGTAGTCGTGAACTTAGAGTTACAAGTTCAAAAATTAAGCACGGGTAATCCTAAACTTAGAGTTACAAGCTTAAAAATTAAGGACAGGTAATCATAAACTTAGAGTTACAAACTTAAAAATTAAGGATACTTAGTCCTTAACTTAGATTTACACGCACAGAAATTAAGGAAACTTAGTTTTAACTTAGAGTTACAAGCTCAAAAAATAAGGACACGTAGTCCTGAACTTAGAGTTACAAGTTCAAAAGTTAAGGACATGTAGTCCTGACCTTAGAGTTACAAGTTCAAAAGTTATGGACATGTAGTACCAAAGTTAGAGTTACATGCTCAAAAATTAAGGGCGGGTAGTCCTAACCTTAGAGTTACATGTTCAAAAATTAAGGACACTTAGTTCTGAACTTAGAGTTACTAGCACAGAAATTAAGGACATCTAACCCTGGATTTAAATTTAGAAGCTCAAAAATTAAACACATATTACCTTGATGTCATTTTGAATATTTTTTCTGATAAAGTTATTTTTTGATGTATTCGATCACTTTCTGCCTGCAAATCGTTTTTGAACTTCTCCGATAATCTCTGAATCAAAAACCATAAAAAAAAAGTCTCTCAAGCAAAAATAAGCAAATAAAACTATGGTATTCAAAGACAGAAAACTTACATTAACAATTTCCTTAAGAAAGCATTCATCAAATTGTATTGAAGGCATTGAACTTTGATCTTAAGATAATGGCACATACACACTAGCGGGCTCTGCATCTTCTTTAAAAGAAAGAAATGATATAATCTCGAGCAACGAAAACACCTATTATATAAGGGGAAAAAACGTAAGTATCAAAATAAATAAAAAAAAAATAAGTAGTAATCCGATTAATTTACTTTTTCATTATGGAAGTATTTTGTACATTGGCTGTCATAATGTGGAGATTTTATATCTGAATAACATAACATCCGAGGGAACCCACATTCTCTGAAGTTCACGGACGATTTTCGATACTTTCATAATCCAAACACAAAAGACGAAAGGGAAGCCAAGTATAGTATAACTGTTCTTTTCTATATCTTTCTCTGTCTCATTCTCATTCTCATTGTCTGAAGTATTTTTTTTTTTGGCTTAAAGAAACTATTCAATGATTTGAGTAACTTTTCTTAACAAAGAGAGCCCCAATTGAAAGAAGAGCAGAGTTTATCGTCAGAAATGATTTTCATTACCTACTCAGACACATTCTGAGACTTGCTCTTCCCTTCAATACAGATTCAACAAAATAAATTATCTTCAACTTTATCGCATGGTCATCGCTGCTTACAAATGGTCCAGTTGTACCAGATGTGTGACTAGTAATAAACAACAACAACTACCCAGTATAATCCCACATAGTGGGGTCTAGGGAGGGTAGTATGTACGCAGACCTTACCTCTACCCTGGGGTAGAGAGGCTGTTTCCAAATAGACCCCCGGCATCCTTCCCTCCAAGAACTTCCCACCTTGCTCTTGGGGAGACTCGAACTCACAACCTCTCGGTTGGAAGTGAGGGTTGCTTACTATCAGAGCAACCCCTCTTGACTAGTAATAAAGTGCCACAAATTTTCTAACTCAATTCTATCCTTTCCATGGAATTAGACTTTAGAAAGCCTATTATCTCTTTCACTCAAAAATTTACAGTTCACTGAAGAAGGACATTTTAACCCAGTAATTATCTAGAAGGCTTCACATGTAAATTTCACTTTATAATAAAAAAAACCTTGAATATCATTGAATTCATGTCATTTCTTACAATTTCAGAAAGCAACACACAGTGAATAAGTTTGCCACAGAATTTCACACCTTTCAATTGGAAAAGCTTTCCGAAAATACCATATCTCAACTTCTTCCATTACATGTTCAACAAGAAACTTTTTATTGTTTTCTTATACCGAAAATATCCTCTTCAATATCTTATCAAATTATGCTAATCATCAAACTCGAAAATACGATCTCCTTTCATTAGCATAGTACAAAGAAGGAAATAGAAGAAAAATACTAAGACTATTTTTCTGAAATGTCCTTAATATTTAAACTGAAAAATTAAAATTAGGACCTAATTAGATGCATCTTTAATAGAAGCACAGATAAGAACACAAGTATTTAGCAAAATTCCTAAACATAATTAGCTTATAAATCCAAAATTCTTAATGACTGAACTACTCTGATTGCATATTATATAATCAATATATTGATTAAACCACAAACACAATTTAATGCTAAAAGGTTCTCAATAAATTTTTCAAAAAATTTAGTTTTTATTCTTCAATGAATCAAGTTATAATCATTATCTTGGACATTTTTATTATTACTACTAAGACACACATAGTTGATCACAAACACAACGTTAAGACCCAATGTTATCGCTGATTTAGCGATATACAAAAAAACTGCATAAAAGAAAATTTTAAAATATACAATTCGATTCACGAAAACGACGACAAGTTCCTCGTAGAGAACATGATAAAGGAGTACAGATGAAGTTGGACAAAGTATGTGAGCTCAGGATTAAACCTAGTGCTGAAATAGCTGCAATCTTTGGGATTGAAATTCCTCCTGTGATCTGGCTTATCTCCCCCCCCCCCCCCCCGGCCTCCCAAGAAAAAAATTTATTATATACGATGCAGAGAAGATGAAAAAGAATTACTGCATGTAGGTAGAGAAGTAACGAGATGAAGTTCTGGAGAGAGAAGCGAGGGTTTTGAACTTTAGATAAAAGATTTTGATAAAGCGAGAGATAAGAGAGGGTTTGGGAAAGAAAAGAGACGGAGGAAAGGTAAAAATGTCTTTTCGTATTAATTTTAATAAAGTAGTGGCTATTTTTGCTAAACATTAGAATTGTTGGATAAAAAATAAATGCCATCTTATATATAGTGGCTATCCCACGCTATTTTTACAATCGGCATTTGGCCAAACTTTTAAATAGGTACGTAATGACTTCCTGACCACTTAAACTTGTATCGGTTTGTAAAGCCGATACATGAACTTATATTTTTCGCATTTGAACACTTCAACTTGAAGAAAACTAATAAACACATTTGACCATTGACCAAGCTTATGTGGAAGTGGCACAGCTGACATAGCTAAATTGTGTGCAAATCACGTTGTCAAGGCAATTGAATAGTTTTATTTTTATTAAAAAAATTACAAATAGAATAAAATATAAATAAGAAAGAAAAGAAAAAAGAAAAAAAGACATTTCTCTTTCCCCCTTCCTTTTTCCCATCCCTTCCCGCCTGTCTTATCTTCCCAAGTGAACTCCCCAATCCTATAAATTTTTTTCATTTTCTATCATTCATGTAAAGTATTGCACAAAGGTTGGAAGCATAGCACATTTGATCGATCATTCATGTGAAGTATGCAAAATCCTCATTTACCTATTTCCTTGTTCTTTTAATGTTTTTATTCTCTCTTTCCACATTTAGCGGGATCCACATTGAATGGTGAAACCCCGGCTGCTGTTGCTACCGGAGAAACCACCACTTCGATTACAGCAGCAGCCGGAGTAGTCGTTTCTTGACTGGAACTTGAAGTGGATGCCGAAATTTTGCCTTTTCAAGTGAAATTTCATCTTCAGATTCAACAAGAAAAGCAATGGTAGAGCCCACAAAAGGGGACCCACCTTCAGGAACAATAATAGTGGCTAAATAACCATCGTAAAAAGATTCAATATCCATGTTAACTTTATCTGATTCAACATCAAGAACTGCTTCAGCTTTAGCAAGTTTATCACCTTTAGTTTTGACCCAATTGAGAATCTTGCCTTCAGTCATACCAGAACTGAGTGCAGACATGAAAATTTCACAGATTTTGGATTCTATTACATGGTTCTCCGTAAACGGGTGACCAGGAAGATGGAAGCCTAGCGGAGACTGATTGGGATGGTGGGGATGAAGGTGGAGAAAAAAAAAAGAAATTAAAAATTTTAAAGATTAATTTTTTTTCTAATAATATAGGATCCACAAACCACACGTCATATAGTAAAGACCAAATATGTGACATGACATTCATGACAGAGCAATTGGCGAACACATCTAACAGAAAGTTTTTATTAGTATTCATTCCGTCAAGTTGAAGTATTCAAATGGGAAAAAAATCGATACAAGTTTAAGTGGCCAATAAACCATTACGTCTTTTAAATATTGCTTTAAGTTATTTTTCTCAAAAATACTTTGGAGAGAAGCTATTTTTTCTGCTTCTCCAAAATTCCTTATGTTTCTACTCAAAAGTACCTTTTTTTCTCTAAAAACTTGGTCAAATATTTTACCTTTTGAAGAAAAATACTTTTTTTAAATTAAAAAAAATTCTTTTGGCTTGAGGAAGCTTATAGCCTGTTTGGCCAAGCTGCTAAAATCAGCTTATTTTAAGAAGTACCTTTTTTTTCAAAAGTCCTTTTCTCAAAATTACTATTAGTGAGAAACAGTTTGTGTTTGGCAAATTAATTTGAAAACCACTTCTGACCAGCAATTAGTGTTTGACCAAGCTTTAAAAAATTGCTTTTAAATGTATTTTTCTCAAAAGTACTTCTCAAAAAAATGCTTTAAAAAAAAGCTATTTTTTTATGTCTCTCTAAAACTGCTTTTATTTCTCTTCAAAAGCATTTTTTCCTTTCAAAAACTTGACCAAATACTTTAATTTTTAGCAAAAAAAGAACTTTTCGCCCAAAAAAAATTAGGCAAACAAATTTTCAGACACCAACCCAAAGAAAAAAGTGAGCGAGAGAGAGACTATAGCTCTCCTTTTCCTCTGCTTTGATCATCTTTCGGTTGCCCTTTTCTTTTTCGTCCCTTTGTTTGGTTTGTCCTTTTCAGTTTGACTGTACACGGTACTCTTTTCTCTCTCCCTCTTTCTGGAGTCAGGAATTGAAATATTATCTTTTTAAACTTAAAATATATAAATAGGTGGAAAAAAACTTAATGATCAAAATATACAAAATGCTATATTAAACCGTGTTTTACCTTAATAAAGTTGAAACAACAACAACAACAATTATCCAGTATAGTCCCACAAAGTGGGGTCTGGGAAAGGTAATATATAGACGGGCATTACCCGAAAGGGCAGAGAGGTTGTTTCCGATCGACCCTAGGCTCAGTGAAGGAAAGGAACAATAAAAACAAAAACAACAACAAAAGAACATTAGTAGCCTCAGCAGAAACAACGTAAATAATTATCTAAGCATAAGAACCATAAATAAAATAGCATGCAATAATATCAGAAAGTAACTACCATAAATAACTACCATAAATGAGATACAATCCAATACACACATCATCTAAGGATAGCCCTGCCAAGCCTCACTCAACCCCGGGTGAGGAGTACGAAAAACACTAGGGGCCCCTATCCTACAACCCTGATACTAGACCTCCAGACTTTCCTATCAAGGGCGATGTCCTCAGAAACCCGTATTCTAGCCATGTCACGCCTAATCAACTCTCCCCAATACATCTTAGGTTTCCCTCTGCCTCGTCGTGCGCCGACCATCGCCAGCCGCTCACAACTCCTCACCGGGGCATCAGGACTTCTCCTCCATACTTGCCCGAACCACCTTAGCCTCGCTTCTCGCATTTTCTCATCCACCGGAACTACCCCACATTCTCTCGAATAACTTCATTCTTAATCTTATCTAACCTGGTGAGCCCGCATATCCAAGTAAATTAAAACAAGTAAATTAAAGAAGTTGACATCTAGTATGCGGTATTAATAGATATCTAGAGACAAAATATATAAAATGCGGTATTAATAGATATCTAGAAAAAAAAGAAACAAAGTTGAAAAGTATATACAACTAACAAAAACTTTTTAAAAAAAATAATTAACGCATCTGTGTAGTCAAGTTTAAAGGAGAAAATACTCAAACAAGTAAATTAAAGGAGTTGACAAGTAACAAATGGTCATTGGGGCAGTTAAAGGGGAAAAGTTGCAGCTTTCAAAATCCAAAGTCCAATACCACGCGTACTTAATAAGCAATGCTTGATTGGAAACATCAAATAAGTAGAACGCACCAAATTTTATATAAAATGTGGTTTTGAATAGCGTTTTATATAAAATACAGTATTAAACAGTTTTTTATCTTAACGATCGTATAATGCGGTTTAATACTATATTTTATATATTTTGGTCACTAAATTTTTTTTTCAATTTATTAATGTATTTTGAGTTAAAAAAGATAATATTTCGGTTACTGACTCGTGTAAGGTGCCCATCTCAACATGTCCGGATCCGGAATGCAGTTGTGGTCTTTTTGGACAAGAATGACATAAATATGTATAAAAAGGATGACCGTTCTATATATAATATGGTTTTATGTCGTGCTATGCTTTAACGGTATTAGCCGTTAAAGTATAGTGCGGTAAATAACCGCGACACTATACATCTTTTGCCAACAATCTGCTGCTACATTTAATTACTTCTCTATACAAATGGCCAAAACTAGCTTCAAACTGAATTTGAGATCACTTGTCTGCATCAGTTTAACGGTTGGTGGTTGCAACAATTTCCCAACTTTGAATTTAGATGGGCAATTTCTGAGAAAGTTTGTTTTAAGTTTTAACACATGCATGAATATGAGAATGTGAGTGTGGTTATACATAATTTTCTAATGTCAAAGAAAGAAACAATCGACAACTCACTTTGTAGATGTAGAAATAGGATGAAATGATTTCTTAAAAAGAGTTTTGTCTTTCGTGTGTTGATGTTGAACACGGCAATAGGCCACTCATTACACAATTAATTTTGAGGGTTTGGTAAATATACTACTTATATCTTAGAAATTAAATATTTTTCAAAAAGGTAAAACTAGGTATATTTTTGTTCGCGCAATGCGTTAAAATACAAACACATAGTATAGCGCATTTTTTTAGCACACTATACTTTAACGATCAAAACACAATTAAATAAAGCGCACCATTAAAGTATAACGCGATGTAAAACTGTATTATATATAAAATAATCATTCTTTTTATATATATTTATGTCACATTTGTCCAGATAGATTACAATTTGGTTCAGGACTCCTTACGAGAGTAATAGGTTTTCTATACAACGTACACCGAAATGATAATATTTTGGACTCAAGTACTTTTTTAATGTTAAAAAAAGTTACATTTTGACATATTTCTGCAGTAATTTACTGCGAAATGATTAATTTTTTTCAAATACAATTCGCAATAAATTACTGCGAATTTTATTTTTATTTTTGTTAATTACTTGTTCCACGCCAAAAAGGGACAATTCACAGTAAATTACTTCGAATTAGCAATTTGCAGTAATTTACTGCGAATTGTCCCTTTTTTTGGCCCAACATAATTACTTTAACTAACACAACAGCAATTCAAAATTATAAAATACAGTATTTTATTGCGAATTCATATGAAAAATTCACTCAAACTAGCATAATTTATAGGCGTTTGATTTTCATGAACATTCATTCAATAAACTTCTCTCTTCTTCTTATCAATCTTTTTTACAATGTCTGGAGTGCAAAAAATAAGGGTTTCTCTATATTGGGGTGGTGAGGTTGTACTGGAGAATAACTCTGTGAGGTACAGTTCACCTCCACAGTGTCCCGTTAAATTACTGCTTAATATGGAGTACGATACATTGGTATCGTTGTTACGTAAAAAAATGAGTGAGGGGAGCCGTTCGGTTAACTTCAAAGTAACCGATAGATTTTCGTATTCAGTGACTCCGCAGAGGTTTGCTTATTATTCGGAGTATAACATCGATGATGATGATACTCTTAGAGAGTTTTTGCGGATTCCGGAGGAATACAGGGAATTTTTCGTAATAAAATTACTGGAAATGTACATTAAGGTGGAAGAGGGCGTGCGTAGAATGGATAGGCCCAGTCATCGGGTGATTGTTCTAGAGCAATTTTTGGCCGGACAGATTGGTGAAGAAAGAGCTTGCATTAATTTAAACTTGTCACCACCGGCGAATGAGCAGACACAAAATAATTTATCGAGTTTATATAATCAACAAGAGGAATGGAAAACTTCAATTTTGCTATGGTTTTGCGTTGTTTATTTACATTTGATTTTGATTTGTATTAACAGTCATATTTTTCATAGGGGGTACCGTCCGGATATGAATTTTACGAGTTATGAGCTGACCCCTAGTTGGATATTCCTAGTTCCGGAGTGTTGGATCACGGTGGTCCATCCGGGAGTCATCACCAACAAGAATTGTCACGACAATACGACTTGTAAGTAAAGTGATATAGCTATATCAAAAATATTTTTCCGGAGTATTAGGTAACTTATCTTGTTGTTCTTTTTGTGTAGTGAAAACCAGCTTCTTGAAGCTCCTGACCTAATACAACTTCCCATAAACGACGTATTCACTTGTGATTTGGATGATGCGCAGAGTCAGGAAGATGATAGTGACTACGACAATAATGCGGATGAGACTGGGGATGACACACCCTTCCCTTTTGAGGTTGGTGATGAGGAGGAGGAAGTGAATGTTGAACCTGATCCGGCGAGGGATCATGTTCCTCCACCTCCCGTGCGACCTAGAGTGTACGAGTCCCACGTGCCATTTCATGGGCGGAATATCCCCTACCTTGATAATTTGTCAAGCATGCCGAATGTGGATTCCCTCACACGAGAAGATGATGAATTTTGATCACAAATGTGGGATGAGTCCGGGCCATCTGTTTTGACTAAGGGCATGTATTCCCCCGATAAAGCTCGCCTAATTAGGGCTGTAAAAATCTACAACATAAAAGAGTGTCGTGAGATTACTGTACTTTAGTCAATTACGGATAAATGGAAGGCTGTATGCCGTAGATTTTTTTGGGTTGTCACTGGATGTTGCGTGCCACCAAGAAGAGATCAGGTATGTGGAAAGTGGGTAAATTTATTAGCGAGCACAGATGTGAAATGGACATATACAAGTGAGAATCACTTCAACTTGGATGTCGACTTGATTTCTCTTGTCTTGATTCCATATTTGGAAGTGTCCGTCAGGTTCAAGATTAAGAGTGTATCACAGTCGTCCATAAGGAGTATGGTTGTACTGTAACCAAAAGAAAGGCATATCTCGGTCGCAAACGTGCCTTTGAACTTATTTATGGCGACTGGGATAATCTTTTTTCAAATCTACCCAGGTACATGGCCGCATTGTAACACTTTAACCCCGGAATTGTTGTTGAATGGAGGCATGAGCGAAGTCCGGACAGACCCGAATATATTTTTAACTATGCGTTCTGTTCATTTAAACCGGCAATTGATGGTTTTGTGCATTGTCGTCCTGTTATTTCCATCGACCGTACACATATCTATGGAAAGTATGATATTAAGATTTTGATTGCAGTTGCTGTAGATGCCAATGGGAAAATATTTCCATTAGCCTTTTCCATATGTGCCAACGAAAGCGAAGAGACGTGGACCCGTTTTTTAAACCACTTGAAGGAGCACGTTGTCAAACAACGTTCAGGTATTTGTCTAATATCTGATCGGCATGGTGGTATTTTAAGTTCTGTGCGTCACTTGCCTGCATGGCAGGAACCATATGCATATCACCGTTATTGTGTATGGCACCTGAAGGCCAATTTTCAGAAGAAATTTTCTGACAAGACCTTGCATGAATTAATGTTGATGGCTGCAACTGAGCACCAGCAATGCAAATTCATTAGTCGCATGGAAGCGATCCGACAGATAGAACCAAGAGCCTACACTTGGTTGATGGTGCATGAGCTTCACATATGGACATTTCATGCTGATGGTGGTAGACGATGGGGAGCGTTTACTACAAATGTGTCGGAGTCATTCAACGGCTTGCTGAAATCTGCCCGTGGACTGCCTGTCACTGCCATGGTTCGCATGAAATTCACATAGAGCGCAGAGAGGTTTATCGAAATGCATGCAGCTGCCTCAGCATTGATGGACCGGGGTGCTGAATTTATGCCAATACCCGTGAGAATATTTGAAAGGTCGAGGAGGCAAGCACAGTAGCATTCATTTCTTCAATACGATCACGAACGGGGTGTTTTGAAGTTAAGACATCCATCAGTGGACACTATGGGAATAATCTACATACGGTGAATGAAAATAGAAGGTTGTGTTCGTGTGGAAATGGACCATCTACCACATGCCATGCACACATGCATTGAAGTGCTTTCAGCAAGTTGGATATGGGGCAACAAACTATATTGATAGGCAATACAGTGTTGCTGCATATGTAGACACCTATAGTGGAAAGTTGCAGCCATTAGGTGCTGAGCATTATTGGTCGCCAGAACCTTTTAAGATGGTATGTAACAAGGACTATGTGCGCAAGTTGCAAGTAAAAAAGAGAACACGCATACGAAACCAAATGGATGTTGGTGACACAGTTTACGTGCGTAAATGTGGCATATGCTCGCAAACAGGACACGACCATCGTAAATGTCCTTCAGCCAGTGTGCGAGGCGGTGGTAATCCCGGTGCAAGTTCGTTTAACGTACCCAACTATCATGGAAACCCCTAGTATTTCATTTTTTTGTTTTTATTAAACTTTGTACTTGCATTAGTTTCAATTTAATGAAATAAAAAGAATATTCCAAATTTCATCTTATTTTTTAACGTTATATTTTGATATGGTTGTTCCAATAATAAACTTGTTTGTGTTTGAAAAGCATGTGAAAATCTAAACATGTAATTCGCAGTTAAATACTACGTGTTATTACGTTGTCATATCTTCCTGAAAAAGCTGAAAACCAGATGTGAAAAAAGCAACTTTTTTCAGAATAATTGAATACGTAAATCGTAGTATAATACTGCGTATTGTATGAAATATATTCAGTGTTTTAATGTATCTTCATGTTTTCTTTGTCAAGTGATTTCGTTAGGTGTACTGTTTGTTTTTGATTTGAGGTTGTCAATGATAGTGTTTGTGATGTACTATTTAAGATAAAGTTGTTGCTCTCATATAATTATTAACAGTATTTACATAATGCACTATTTACATAAATTACAAACAAAATAAATCAATGCGTCCCGCGGCCAGTGTGCTTTAGTGTCGCCGTTGACCTGAGTCGCATCCCCCGTCAGTCGGGTATAGTATCTGGATCATCGTCATCTAGCCGCCTCTTTATCGGAGGATGTGCAACCGCGTTGATTGTGCAAGTGGTAGGATCAGAATAATAGACCGTATGGCCGTCAATATCCTACAAAACAACTAATAAATTAACATATGAAAATAATTTTAGTTTGGTATATGTGTTAAGTAATAAATTATTTACTCACTGTGATCTCCTCGACCTCTTGGGTATATGCATCCGTGATGTGCTCATCAGCTATTCTACTTGCCTCGAAGATGGGCTGGGACGAAGACTTCATAAGAAAATTAAAAATTAATCATTGATGCCATATAAAGGAAAAGAAAACAAATTGAAATTGTGAAGTAATAAAAACATACCGTCGCCTATGATAGATGCACCTAAACCGCTGGGGATGGGGGATAACTCAACCTGCGCCCGTCATCCACGTCACGGATCGGGCGATCATCAGATGCGGAAGATGGGCATGCAAAGTACTGATCTACATCTGTGTCAAATGTACCCATGATCGACAATGCTCCTCACGGGGTGACCTGCGATACTGGCAAAGATAACTGAAGGCTAAACGAAGGCATGCTACTATAAGGCTCGTCTGCATGAGGCATATAACCTTGCTGATCATCTCCAAGCCCCTCAAGCCCAAGGGCATCGTCATGGACCTCTCCATGTGGGTCGACAAGTACCTCACCGCCACCTTGCTGACCACATCCCCGTCGTCCCCCGCGACTCCGTCTGGCACCCCTAGCTCGTGGGGCACCCCTGCCTCGTGGGACCGATCAACCCCGTTGGTACACCTCTGGCGCTGCATACTGAGCCTCGTGGTCTATCCTCTTGGCATCTCTTGCCTGCAACAGTGTCAGTCGAGCCATATGTTCTACCTTCCGGCCAAAGTCAACCAATTCAGGGATGTCGGCACGCTGCTGCATCTGCTGTCCCAAATGGTAAAAACGATGATGACCAATAACATTTGAAGCATTTAAATTAGTAATTAAATAATGCTATATCGATATTATAACATATTAACAAGCCAGAAAAACACACCATTGCCTTGTGCCTCCCGGCGTACGGTCTGTAACGATCGCCAAGTACATGCACATGGTTCCCGATCATCAGTCGGGTGTGACGGCCGTACCACTCTGGATTCAAATGAATAGTGCCCTTTTGGTAAATCGTAGGTGGTGGCGGAATACGCTCAGCTCTCTCGTCCCAACCGACTAGCTGCTGTTGTAGCCACTCCGCATACTGCCCGCCCATGTTGCCACAATCATCGCTCTGACAGTGAGTGGCAACCCATACAGGCTCCCTCGGTATAGTTTGGGGCCGGAAAAAATGTCAAAGGACACGCTTCGTGGCATGATGCTCAACGTAATCCCAGAATATCATCGGGGCGGAGGTGCTCCAAATAAGCTAGTGGACTGAGCAACAAGCTGGCAACTAAGCAAGCAACTCGTCGTTGTATGGCATCCAGATGAACTGTCAAATAATAACATAAATGTTAGTACCCAAACACAACTCAGTTCGGGAAAAACAGTTGTACGTACATATTTACCTGTCCGTCCACCAACATATCTAAGACATCCCTCAGGAGGGGGAGATTATGGTGAACCTCAGTCCCTCGGTATACCCAACGCCGCACAATCCATCTAATAGCGAGAGGGAGAAATGGATAATGCTGACCGAGCGGAAGTGCTGGTGTAGGTGGCTGCAACGGCATGATCCGCTGAGAGACCCAAACCTAATATAAAATGTTGATGTAATATTTATGTGCCATTTAGCGATATCGAATTTGAAGTAAAGAACAAAACATTCGAAATTTTGGTCACCTGTAAGAGGGGGAGAAAACCGCACATATCAACTATTGGACCTATGCTCGCCCAGCACATGCTCCTGTATAGGTACGCAAGCACACTAGCACCCTAGCTGTACTGGGATACCTAAACCAGCTCAACTATATGATGTATGAAGCGCATGCTCACTTTACTTCCAAAGTGTCCGGGAACAATACACACCCGAAGAGCAAGAGCAACGCACAACGTGTGTACCGGGCAATCCATAGATCCTCTGTCTGGTGGGTATTATCGAGGTGCAAATCCTCCATATGATCTCTGATGGCTGATAAAGCAACGCGAACGCCCCATACTGACCCTCAGGTCTAAGTCCAGTCTACTGCCCCATCAGCTCCGCCAACTGTGCATGTGACGCTCCTCTAATGTATTGGGGCAATATCAAGGCGCGTCCGTCTATACACAGTCCGTATAAGACTCGGACATCCTCTAAGGTGATAGTAGCCTCGCCTGTGGGAAAATTAAATATATGCGTCCCCGGTCGCCACCGCTCTATCAAGGCCGTGATAACCGACCAATCTAGCTGCATCCGCCCTAGCTCAAAAATGGGATATAATCCTGTCTCCTAAGGATGTGTACTACACACTCGTGCAAAGGATGACCGGCAATAAACCCCCAAAGATCATCAGGTCTCCTAGGCCGGAGAGGTTTCTTTGAAAACTCTCCCTCCCACACATAGGAGGACCTATGGTCATCCTGTAACACTAATAGCTGATCCTCCCCAGGTCTGGTATGCGTAGGCGTAGGAAATGCCATAACGTCTAATATAATTTAAACAGAATTAATTAGTTGTGTTAGTTTAATAAATTTAATAATTAAATATAATTAAATTAAAATTTTGCATTAATAATGGAATTATGTATGGGTTCTAGGCTCAATATTTTAATACGGTAAAAGGCTATTTTAAACTAATTCGCAGTATATTACTGCGTATTGTATGAAATGTTGACTATAAATAACGGTTGCACGTTACTTTTTTTTCACTTAACAATAACCAAAATTTCTCTTCACGAAATGTCTTCATAACCCGTTTATTTCCCAAGGTGCTACTGTAGATAACCATGTCTCTTGTACGAATGGTGGTCAGAAGGTGGGTGCCGCTACTGGGGTTGTAAGAACAAGCGTGACGTGCAACCAGACAAGCCCACGTGTGAATTTGATGTATGGGGTTGATGAAGAGTGTAGAATCGAATTCTACAAAGAAGAAATTTATAAACTTCATTGTAGGTGTACTAGGCAAGCTGAAAGAGAGCGCCAAACCAATGAACAAATTGAGGCGTAGAAAGCCAAACTGAATGAGGTAGAAGAAGAGAAAAAGGGTCTGGAAGACCAACTCGAGTGGTTGGAGAATGTTTTCGGAAGCGGATCATGATTAGGCAGTAGTTTGCTCTTTGTGTTTGCCTTTTTTATTGTTTGTACTAGTTCTACTGTTTGGGTGTTTATGTTTGTAGTGTTTGTATTTTGATTAACCCATTTAAATAAAAATATTGTTCTACTGATCACCTTATTATTGTTTTCAAAGAACACTAGTCTTAATATATTCTTCTTGTTATTTTCAACACTTAACAACAACCTTCAATCTAGCTTTTCCATAAATCAAGACGTAACTGAAGAAATCTCTCAAAGAATCCTAAATTGTGAATGCGGGACTAAGAGAATGATGTATGGTGATTGGGAAGAAGAGGTTCAAACTCATGTATAAAAAAGTTGTTTTTCCCCGAAAAATGTGCACGGAATTCGTAGTATAATATTACGTATTGTTGAGTTGTCATGCCATTTTGAAAAGGTTCAAACCCATGTAGGAAAAGGCTGGTTTTCCCCAAAAAATTTGCATGAAATTCGTACTATAATACTATGTATTGTTGAGTTGTCATGTCATTTTGAAAAGGTTCAAAACCATGTAGAAAAAGCTATTTTTCCCCGAAAAATGTGCAAGGAATTCGTAGTATAATACTACGTATTGTTGAGTTGTCATGTCATTTTGAAAAAAGGTTCAAACCCATGTAGAAAAAAGTTGTTTTTCCCGAAAAATGTGCAAGGAATTTGTAGTATAATAGTAGTTTAGAGTACAAGGAGCGAAAGCCACTTGACTGTAAGGAGAGGAGCTCTAAGTTGGAATTCAATAGTCTAAGAAATGGTCATCTGTGCGTAACCGCTACTGGTGTCATCACCCTGCAAAGAGGTGGAACCAACCAAGACTAATGTATTGTTGAGTTGTCATGTCATTTTGAAAAAAGTTCAAAGTAGAAAAAATCTATTTTTCCCGAAAAATGTGCAAGGAATTTGTAGTATAATACTACGATTGTTAAGTTGTCATGTCATTTTGAAAAAGGTTCAAACCCATGTAAAAAAGCTGTTTTTTCCCGAAAAATGTGCACAGAATTCGTAGTATAATACTACGTATTGGTCAGACTTATTCCATATTAATAAAAAGCGCCTTCAAGTTATTTTCAACACTTAACAATAACCTATCATCGAGCAATTCAATATACCAAAAGTTTTCTGCAAGAAATGTCTCAACGCTCCCCTTGTGCCCCGAACTGCGAATATGGAGTTAAGGCAACGATATATAGTGATTGGGTAGAAGCTGGTCGACGCTATTTGGGGTTGTTTGAACAAGTTTTATAGGCAGCCCGACGTACCTATATGCAACTTTAAGGTATGGATTAATAAATCATCCGACCAGAAATACTATAGAGACAAGTTCTACTATCTTCATAGAGTGTGTACGGGGCAGTGGGATAGAGCGCGCCAATCCAAGTAAGAAATTGAAGAATTAAAGGCGAAAATAGAGGAGGTGGAAAAAAAGAAAAAGAAGATCGAAAAGAAGTTGTTTTTGATGAAGGAGAAAATACTAACCAGTCGTTCCTAAAGAATGACATGTTAAGTGTTTTCGTTAGTCAATCTTCATGTTTCCTTTGTCAACTTATTTCGTTTGTTCTACTGTTTGTTTTTATTTTTGGTTGTCAATGATTGTGGTTGTGATGTACTATTGTGTTACTTTAACAAATTAAATAATAAATTATGATTAATATTAGAGAAAATAGTCATCTAGGTGCTCCAGACTTGATGTAAACAGTCCCGGTACCACCGAATTATGTATGGGTTCAACATTTTTAGAATTTTCTTACCTTACAGATTTAAATTAAAAATTATAATTATTATTGGAGATAATAATTATATATTTGTTCCAGACTTCATTTTTTTCAATTGGAAATAATAATTATGTATGGGTTCAAATTTTATTTTTTTGGCCCGGTAGCACCGAGTTATTGTTAATTATTACAATTCTCAATTTTAATATTTTTACAATTTTCTTAGCTACTTATAAATATCTGATTTGCAGAGAATAATTATGTATGAGTTCAAAGTTTCATTTTATAGGCACCGTAGCGCCGAGTTATCATTACTACGCTACAAGGCTCTATATTTTACTATGGTACACGGCTCTAAAAAGTTTTACATTTTTACTACGCTAAAAAGGCTATATTTTATTTCGCTAAAGGGCTATATTTTACTACGCTACAAGTCACTATATTTTACTACGCTAAAAGTCACTATATTTTACTACACTACAAGGTTCTATATTTATAACAAAAAATAACCTGCTTTCAGGTTTATTAATAAAATATAATACGTAAATTCGGGTATCAAATAAATCAATTCGAGTATATTAAAGAACACAAAGATAATATAAATTCATATGTAAACTACTAAACAATACTAATATGCATAAATATACGAGTTTCGCCATAAAATAAATAGAAACATCTTGATATAAATTTTTGGAATTCAAATTTTGCACCCGAAATACGCAATCGAAATCAACCAACAATGTGCTCCTTGTTATTTATTCCAGGTGGGGCCGAATTTTTTTTATACGACAACGTGGGTGGGTGGGTGGGGGACCAGAAAGGTTTTGAATTTTGTAAAAATGTGGACTGTGAATTCACAGTAATTTACTGTGAATTGTATTTGAATTTTTTTTTAATTATTTCGTAATAAATTACTACGAATTAGGTTAATGGAATTTTTTCCGTTAACCTAACTCGCAGTAATTTACTGCGAAATATGTAAAAGTATAATTTTTTTTAACATTAAAAAAGTACTTTAAATCTAAAATATTATAATTTCGGTTTCGAACTCCCCATTTCTCCCTCCCTCCCAAAAACCTCAAAATAGAACAAAAATCCAACCTGCATTTTCAAATTTTCAAATTTTTTTCTTTCTTTTTCCTTTATAGCATCGCCATAATAATTTCAACCAAAGTAGAAGATTCCTTTGTCCCATGAATTCCCAAGAGTCCCAACCCGGTCACCATCAACTCCACCACTATCTTCACTCCCTACCCCACCAACTCCACCACCCCCACCACCAACAACCGCAAGGAATAATGACGGCGCTGCCTCAACAACACCAACACCAACACCAACACAATTCGGACGGTTTGCCTGACAACGTTAATAATATGCAACAGCAACAACAAACACAACAAAACCCTCGGTTTAGTTTGGATTACAGTGATGGTGGGCCATCGTCACCTAGGGATTCTTCGCCGGCAAGGAAGAAACGAGGGCGGCCCAGAAAGTACTCTTCTAGTCCTGATGGTAACAACATAGCTTTGGGCCTCTCTCCTACTCCACTACTTACTCCCATTTCTGATTCTGCTGCTGCTGGTGGGCCCGCCACTCCCTCTTCTGAAAACTCCTCCAAGAAGCTCAGAGGCAGACCTCCTACCCCTTTAAAGAAGCAGCTCGACGCACTAGGTACCCTATTTATCATCCTCTCCCTTTTTTAAATTAATTTTAATAAAAGCGAGGTCTATTTTGAAATTATTTTCCTATAAAATGTATTATGTGGAAAATGTTTTATCTTGGAATATTAATTTTTCAATGTTCAATTTCGGAAATAAAATAGTAGGTGATTTATGGTAATTGTGCAGAGTTTAAGATAAACTATTGTACAGATTTTAGGATAAAGTATTCGGATAGAATTTTCACTGATATTTTCTAGTATTAGAAGGTTGACAACAATCATATGGCCTGTTTGGCCAAGCTTCTCTATACTCAAAAAGCACTTCTTTTTTCTTAAGAAAATAGTGCTCCATCTCTTCCCGTTTATGTTAATCTATTTCCTTTTTATTTCCTTCCAAAAAATGACTTATTTCTAAATTTGGTAATAATTTAACTTCAACTTACAATTATACCTTTAATAAAAAGCTTTTATAATCACACAAATACTCTGGCCCTTTTTGACTTGTTTATAACCACAAATTACAAAAGTATTTATTTTTTTAAACTCCGTGGCCAGTCAAATATGTTCATATTTTACCAAGTTTTTCTGGAATAAAAAAATGCTTTTGAGTAGAAGCAGAAGCAGAAAAATAGCTTCTACCCAAAATCACATTTTTGGAAAGTACTTTTGAGAAAAATATACTTTTAGATGCACTTCTTAAAACCTTGGCCAAATATTAATTATTGCGCAGAAGTGTTTTTCAAATTATTTAACTTAACATAAACTGCTTCTCGCCAAAACTACTTATAGAAAAATCACTTTTCAAAAAAAAAAAAAAATTTTTTTTGAAGCTTGGCCAAACATGCTATAAATGTTAGTTGAAGCAAGTGATATAATTAAGAGCATGTTTTGCCAAGTTGCCAATTTTTTTCTTTTTAAAAGTATTTTTGGAGAAAGTACTTTTGCAAAGCAATAGTTTGTTTTTGGCCAATTTATTTGAGTGCTTTTTACGAGCAAATTGTGTTTGGTCAATCTTTATGAAAAGTACTTTTGAATATCAAATTACGAAAAAGGGAAGTGAAATTTCAGTTTGTAATTGGTATTATTTAAAAAGCGAGATATGAATATAAATATATATATTATAATGAAATTCAATTAAAATATAAAATGTAAAGTAAAAATATAAATTAAAGATTTTAATTAATATACATTAGAGTTATTCCAAAGGAATAATATTAGGTACCTTATGTTCCTTGTTCTCTACATAATGATTTTAAGATATCAAAATACATCATTCAATATAATTTAAAAAATCTATTCTTTTATATTACTATATAAAAAAGGATATCTATTTATAGTAGACAGAATATTTCAAAGAGGAATAGAAGAAAGAGAATAAAAATATGATGGAGAAAAAAGAGAACAAAAGTATTGCAGAAAAAAAAAAGGAAAAGGTTAAATCAATGAGGCATAATTTGAAAAAATATAAGTTTATTGTAAGGATATTTTTGTTTTGAACAAATTAATTTTCTGCTTCCGGGAAGAAGTTAGAATTTGTAGTTTCTTCTCAAAAGCAGGAAAATTGCTTCTGTTGCTACTCAAACGAACTTTTTCATCTTGATTAAACATCTCAAATGATCCAAAAAGTGTTGTTTCAACAAAAAAGTACATTTGATTACCCATAAGCTTGGTCAAACATGCTCTAAGGCCAGGACATTTTAAAGGGATAGACTTTTGCCCTCAAGTAACTATCATTTTACTCTGTAAATATATCTGTCTTTAGTTTTAGAAACAGCTTCATGTGGAAATAGGCTGCCATTGTCCACATTCCTCAGTCAATTTGATTGTTTTTTCGTATTTATATCTCTATTTGAACTTTCACCTTATAAAAATAAATAAATAAATAAATTATATATCTATTAGAGTGACTGTTGGGGTTTCCTGATGGTTGACAGGTACAGGCGGAGTTGGCTTTACACCACATGTACTCTTGGTGAACGTTGGGGAGGTAAATTTTTTTTCTCTTTTAAATCATTTTGGGTCATAGATAACAACTAGCCAGAATGAGAAGCAAATCGCGCCTAATGGGTGTTTATAAAAGTAAAAAACACAAAAAAACCAGCACGGTCCTTAGAGCTTGAAGCGAAAAACAAGAAGTGAAGACCATGCTTATTTGAAGTGAAAGACACAGTTCACAACATTAAAAATACTGAACACATGAATTTATTACTAGAAAGATGAAATTGCATTAAAATAAGTAATTTCAGTATCAAAAATACAATAACGCGCCTAATGGGTGTTTTTAAAAGTAAAAAACACAAAAAAACCAGCAAGGTCCTTAGAGCTTGAAGCGAAAAACAAGAAGTGAAGACCATGCTTATTTGAAGTGAAAGACACAGTTCACAACATTAAAAAATACTGAACACATGTGAATTTATTACTAGAAAGATGAAATTGCATTAAAATAAGTAATTTCAGTATCAAAAATACAATAACGCGGATATTAATCTAACTCCTCAAAGTTGTGATTCAAAGAATTGAATGCTTCTCGTTGGGATCACTTTATGCATTTATCATTTGAAGCACATAGTTCAATGAAGCACATAACTTCACCCATGCATTTCTTTCTACTAAAGGTGCTAGCGTTCTAGAATGTGCATTTTATTCCATCATTTGTGGTTGGTTGTCTCACAAGGCACAACATTAGTGCAGTGTGAAACCTTTGTTTTCTTTGCCTTTAACTGTCCATGTTTTAGGTTTACTTTTCACTATAATGTGAATATGTTTTCTTGGCTGAAGGACATAGCATCGAAGCTACTGGCTTTCTCAGAGCAGGGACCACGTACAGTTTGCATTCTATCTGCACATGGAGCCATTCGTAATGTCATCCTCCGGCAACCAGCCATGGGGGGTAGCACTGTGACTTGCGAGGTTTGTATGCTTTTGAGCTGAATGATGCCTTGCTGATTCGTTACACTGTTAATGTTGGTAATTATTTGTGCCTAGTAATGCACTGGAGTTTTATGGCTGAGTGATCCGCTGCCTTTCTTGATGCTTATGTATAATTATCCATTGTCACATCACCTTTGATTATAAGATATTAATTTGGACATAGACTATATTATTTCAGTTATGTATTAATTTTTAACAAAATTTTAATGTTATTTCCCATCAAACTGATTTGTGTGGTGGCATGAACTGCGTCTTTTGCATGAAAGTTGGAATATATGTCTTTTGCATGAGATTTTTCTTGTGATTTAAGTGATGAATGCATCTTTTGCATGAAAATATCCACTCTCGCATCACTTTTGATTCTAAGGTAATTGTTCAGAAAGTCTCTCTTTGTTTGTAGTAAGCAGTTTGTGAAGCTTGTATCATTCTTCCAAAAGGGTGGCTTTATAAGTAATAATTAACAGGTCCTAATATGCTTGACCTCGAGTTGCAACCAAGAGCAACTTTTCACAGATTTTTGGTTGCCAGCATGGGTTGGCATGTTTTTCCTTGATGACGAGAAGAGATGCTATAGCACAAGGGTTGTCCTCTGGAATTCTCCCGAATTATTTCTTTCCTTTGCATTCATATTCTTCTTTGCTTCTCAATCTCATCATCAGATTGAGCGTAACTCTGCCTCAATTGTGTATCATGTACTAGTATCCTAGATTGACCACTTTGTTGAGGTAGGAAGTGGAGCACTAGTTTGTTTTATTTTATTTTATTTTATTTTTTTTGTAAATAAAAGAGAAAAAAACAGGGAAAAAATCACTTGAGGAAGGGGTGGGGTGTCTGCTTTCCAACTGCAAAACTCTGTTTATACATCAATACATGTAACATTTGATTAAGATGTAACATTATTTTCCAACCAAACTCTTAGCTAGACAGAAAAGTGGTAGCGGTTAGCATGTTTTTATCTGGATTAATGCACATCTCGTCTGGTCACCTTAATGAACTAGGTTATTATTGGATACACTTAAAGTATCAGGCCTTGTAAAACGAGGAGGGATATAGTTTGACTGAGTGTTGTGGACTCAAAACTCATTCACATTTTATGATCAAATAACATAGGATCATCACGGTGATGTGCATATTTTCTGAGTTTCTCCAACATCATACTGTGTTTGCAAACTGGTAATAGGATCTGTTGTGCTTTGAGAAAGATTTGCTCTGGGCCAAATATTTCTTCTGGAATCTGATTTTGTTCAGTATTTTCTTGAGCTTGGTTAGAGAAAGGGCTATCTTTTGGCAGTTGAGAAGGTAGAAGGATGAAATTTGAATGTCTTTCCGTTATCATATTTATCCTATCACCAACTGATTGAGTAAATAGTGACATTGAATTACTATGGAGATCAATGTTTTCTATTTCAATTTAAAATTTACTTGTTTTTGTCATTGGAAATTGGCTTTCATCAGTTGGTGACTGGTGATCTACAGTTGGTTGTACCATTTATTATTTGAGTTTAGTTTCCAGAAGCCTAATTTAGTGATGAATTGCTGTGAAGTGATATCTTGAACATATTAGTAAGTCGGATTGTGGATTAGCTAGGTGGCTTTATCTTTTCTAAAGTGTGCATTCCACCTGTATTTATATCCACTGTATTGCTAGAATGGTCAAATTTTCTGCTATAATTGTGTCATTCTATGTGCATGCAGAGTTTTCTAAACATGATCATAGTACCTGCACTAATTTTTCGCTTACGGTATTCCAACTTGTTTCATCAGTCATTGCATATGGTGGTATTCTTCATATGCAGGGCCGATTTGAAATCATCTCTTTATCAGGTTCGTTCTTGCGCTCTGAAAGTAACAGTGGCAGAACAAGTAGTCTAAGCGTGTCACTGGCCGGGTCAGACGGTAGAGTTTTGGGCGGTGGAGTTGCAGGACTGCTCACGGCTGCAACACCAGTACAGGTGCTGTTCTAACTACCTTTGTTCCTGCACTCTCATTTGAGTGCATATTGTTTAATTGGTAACTGTCTTCAGTTCCTCATCAGGTGATTGTGGGTAGCTTCATTGCGGAAGGGAAGAAGCCGAAGTCTAAGACACCATCTTCAACGCCACCACCTTCCAATATCTTGAATTTTGGTGCTCCGCTCTTAGGGGCGAGCCTTCCTTCCCAGGATGCCTCAAGCGACCCATCTGATGAAAATGGGGGTAGTCCTCTCAGTCATGAACAAGAACCTTATGGTAATGCAGGTCAACCATTGCACGGTATGCCAATGTATGCAAACATGGGTTGGCCAAACAACAGTATGAAAATGGTTCCTTAATTGACATAACATTGCAGAAGGGTATTTGACAGCTTAATAAATACCATATGCCAGAGAGAGTTGGCAGTTGATTCTAAATGTGAACGAGCAGATTTTAGATGATTTTAGGTGTTCCTTTGAGTTTCAGACCTGAAGCTCCCCACCCAACCCCCCTCCTCCCTATTCACCTGTTTATTCCCCTTTGATTTTTTTCTTTGGTATGTAGTTGATTGTGCTAGCTCTGGTCAAAAGTATGGCTTTTTTAGAAAAAAAGCCATTCGTGATCCTGGTATATGTTATTTGACCTGGAGTTGAGTCTTTTATTTTCATTGGCAGAGCAGACTTTGGGTGTGTTTGGTATGAATAATATTTTCCAGTTTTCCCATGTTTGGTTAGTTTAAATGTTTAGAAAAATATTTTCCTTATGAACTCATTTTACTTCAATTGGAGGAAAATATTTTCCTTTTCAAGAGAATGGAAAATATTTTCCAAAACTCATTCACAACCTTCCCCACCCTATTTTTCATCCCCGCCAACCTGCCCCCACCCCACACTCAACCCCCACTCCAGCCCATGCCTACCCACCCCATCCCCTCACTCCCACCCTTAAATAAAAATACTATTAATACTATTTTCTTATCATGTTATAGATAGATATTTTTTGAACAAATGAGCTTTTTTTTGTACATGATAAGATTTTTTTTTAATCTCTGCATGATATGAAAAAGTATTTTCTTTCACTTCAATAAAAAAAGTATTTTCTTTTCATAAGGTAAAATTTATTTTTTATTTTTTTCAAATGAGTACTTTATTTTCATGTTGTAGAAAGGGTACTTTCATTTTCGACCAAAAAAAGAGTATTTTCTTTTAGTTATGGAGCATAAATTTTAGTGTTATTTTTGTGTAGGAAAGTAAAGAGGAATGGGGAGTGAGCAGAGTAGTATAAAAAATTATTATTCTAAAAAAATATTTTCTACACTCTAACCAAATATTAGAAAATATTTTTCGGAAAAAGCTTTTCACTCGCCAACCATACAAGGAAAAATAAGTGATAAAATAACTCATTTTTCATGAAAATATTGGTACCAAACATACCCTTTATAGCTTTCTTTTAGGAACTATTAGAAGGCGGGTAGAAGCTGGCCTTTCAACTGATTGGGCATTTTTCTTTTAAAATCGCCTTTTGGTGGGAGGTAGAGTTAGGATTGATCCTATCTTACATATCGATAGCCAAAATAAGCAGAAGAAGACACTAGTATATTGTGTGAACTAGGATTCTGAACCTAAATTTTGCAAATGAAAGTTAGCCTTCTATTCTTCAGCAAATCACTTGGAATAGGGTATATACATTATGAACAATTCTGAAGAATATGATTTTGTTCTATTTTGACAAGAAGATACAGTTGGGCAATATTTTATAAGATCCAAGGTTTCACAATGGACTCCAGGAACTGAGTATGTCACTATTAAATCAAGTGTGACTGAAACAGATGTATGTTGGTAGCCAACGAAATTAGGAATATCCATCCGATGGATAAGATCCATTATCTAACTTTGCAGATATTACAGCGCATTTTTTATTTTTATCTTTATGTTTTATATCCTAAGCTAGTTAATCACTAAAAACCAATTCAATACGAAATTACATGTTAGGACTGATAGGTGCAAGAGCTCTATTTACTTAGAAATTATATGAACCAATGTTACAAAACAAATAATTGACTATTATAAGTGATATTTCCGTATTGGAGTGGTCAAGTACAACCTCGGAACCCAACTAGTAGACTGTTAGGAGTAAACAAGAGAATTAATCAGTAACCAAAGAAGATTATTCTTCATAGGCCAACCGAAGACGTAAACATCTGTAATTTCTTGATTTATATAAGATAGGTTATCTTGTCACTTATTAATTACAACTAGTAAATCTATTAGGCAGTAGACTAACTTACAAAAGATGTTACAACCGCCATTCTATACCAGAGATGACTGATCAAGGGCGGATTTAATTGTAAAAATATGGGGCACGTAAACCCATGATCTTTCCGTAAAATTAGATATTGTATGTATATATTTTTTAATATTAGTATAATATTAACTGTTGGCATTCATAATATGAGAAGGTCGAATGGTGCACTTGGTTGAAAGTTGAGTTAATTACTAAGAGGAATAAGGATTAATTCCCACTTAATATATTTTTTCTTCTTTCTTAAGTAGTGCACTTATATATTAGAAATCTTAGATTCACCTCTATGACTGATGAGGTCATCTTAGCGGGATAAGAACAACAAACAAAATAGGGCGATAGATGTATTTCGGAAAGGCAATCAAACACTTGCAAACAAGCTCGCAATATTATTGTTTGGAATTGATCTAAACTAATAGTTGCGAATGGTAAATTCACTAGAAGTATAGCCATGAATAATAAATATAGTAGTATAAACGTTGTAAAAATCATAAATATACTTTCTCACGGATGTTTTTTGTTAAAGGGCCTAATCACCCTACAGCCACAGTATGTAAAAAGACACTGTGATATCTTGGCCATTTTGAGTTAAACGAAAATCAAAATTCTTTATTAGGATATCAAATATACATAAGCTCAATCAAACAGGTTATACCTTCATACCGAAAATTTCGTCTCTAATATATAAAGATGTATAAAAACGATGAGAGTTAAAACATGCCTGTGAAATAAAAGACAAAAAACAGATGTTAGTTGCTCAAGCTAAGACTTGGTCGCATCTATATGTCTGGAGATAATCACAGTCCCACGACAAAAGGTATGTGCCAAAACCAAACGTTGTTAATTGCTCAAAAAAATAAAAATAAAAAATCGTTTAATCCAATATTCCATCAAGTATCAATTAATTATCCACTCATGAATCAAGAGCAACTCCCAAACTACTTGAATAGATTGCCAGTGAGACATCGACATGAATTCATACCAAGAAAAAAGCGTTAATACTTAAGTCTTAAAGTCTTTTTTCTAAAATATTAGAGTTACTAATACTAGACAGGCTTATTATATTCCCATTTTTGTCATGATTAGCTGCTAAACTCTACCTACATACTCTGAAAACCTTGTATATATCTTCAGCATAGCTAGGGTTTTTGTCTCCATTTCCCCACATTCAGCCCATCCTCTATTTAAACCTTGTCCTTGTTCCACATCTTATCTCAAAAATCAACAATATATGTTCTTATCATCATGACTGATGAACTTGATCCTTTGTCCTTGAGTCAATTCCAAAAACTGGCTCAATCCCAACATCAACAGCATCAACAATAGCAACAGACGGCAATATTTGTCACCACCATCACAGTTCAACCCTAGCTCAACCGCTGAATATTGGATGTGAGCAACAATAACACCAACAATATTTATCACCACCTTCACCGTTGAACCCTAGTTCTACAGCCGGATATTGGATGTGGAACCCTAAAGATGACGACGATTCATGGGAAATCAGAGCATTTGAGGAAGATACTAGCAATTCCATGGGTGCAACTTGGCCTCCAAGGTCCTATACTTGTACCTTTTGTCGAAGAGAGTTCCGTTCCGCCCAAGCCCTAGGTGGTCATATGAACGTGCACCGCCGTGACCGTGCCAAGCTCAATCAAACACCACTTGCTTCAAATAGCTCCACTACTTTCCCCAATGCTAATTCTACCCTCCTAATTCAAACTCCAGAATTCATCACGAATGGTGGACTTTGCCTTCTTTACTCCTTACCTAATAACCCTAATACTATCTTCAACCCTTCAACAGTTAAATCTAGTGTGGATCCCTCTACTCTTCTCACTATCCCACACTCTTTTATGAGTAATTTGATGTCTTCTTGCACTCCTCCATCTTTAAATTTTCCAATCAACCAGCCTCAAAATATCAACTCTTCATCTAACACTAGTGAAACTTCAGCATCTAATGGTACTAGTAATGATAATAATCACGACGATGGTAGCACCAAGAGAGATTCAGTTATTGAAGATGAGATTGATCTCGAGCTTAGGCTAGGATGGAGATCATCATCATCAAATTAATTTCCTACACTTTGTGAGAACTTATTTTTTTTTCTCTTTCATGGATTGATTTCAGGATAGGCTGCTTGCGTCATATTTCCGGGGTGTCTTCCCTGGACCCTGCATGAATGCGGGATGCTTGGTGCATCAGACTGTTTTTTTTTAATTTGTAGATTGATTTATTTTGTTATATGTAATAATAAAGATGATAGAAAAGTTTTTAGGGTTGGAATCCGAGCTAGACTGTTAAAAGAGCCTTGCAGTGCAGTGTCATTTTCCGTCTGCTGCGCGTATTTTATATTTTGGCTGGGGATTAGTGAATCGGTATGATTGGACTGTTATATATTACCACATAAATAATTCGTTTCTGATGAACTGATTTACTAAAAAAGGTTGGTAGGTAAATGAACATTATAAATTCAATCTAGTGTGAATTCTTCATATATTCGAACTCTATCTATGAAATGAAGATTTATGTGCTTTTTTCCTTTTGCTTCCTTCTCTTTTCTTATTTGTTTTTTGTTCTTCTCCTGCTTCCTTCTGTTGGCCCCTCTTAGAAAATTTTCATTTTTCTTAATATATTTTGAAGTGTTTAATTTTAACGGCTTTTTTTGTCTCACCATTTTAACAAATTAAACTGTACGAATTAATAATCCCCCCTCCCCTCAATTTTTTGAAACAATTTTGGTCGGCATTTAACTTAAGAGAGAAATGAACGCTTTTAAAATTTGTAATCTTAAACATATCATATACTCCCTCCGTTCCAAGTTATGTGAACCTATTTGACTGAGCACGGAGTTTACGAAAATAATGAAGACTTTTGGAATTTGTGGTCCTAAACAAGTCCAAATGGGGTCCAGAGTATTTGTGTGGTTATAAAAGCTTCCCATTAAGGGTAGAGTTGTAATTTTAAGCTAAATTGTTACCAAATTTAGAACGGATTCATTCTTTTTGGAACGGACCAAAAAGGAAATAGGTTCACATAAACTGAAACATAGGGAGTAATATTTGTATAACTATAAGATTTTTGAAGTTTTTGATCTAAGATATATCATAATATTTTTATGGCTATAAAAGTTTCTCCTTTTACCTAAATTTAAAGCTAAGTATTTCTGTAATATAATATAAAGAACTTCTGTTTGCTAGATTGTTGATGGAAAATTTTATTCCACGTTTTAATTAAATAAAATAGAAATTAGCTCTTGACCCATATATGATGCACATAATAGACTATGATTTCTCTTTCTTGTTTTTAATTTCCCCAACTTATACAAGTATTGGACAAAAACGGTCCAAAGTAATTTTTGAAATTGTTCGCTTTAGGTCAAGCTGACACGTTTGTTCCCAAAATAAGAGTATTCAATCCCTTATAAATATTATTTTTTTATACTTTTCATGTGAGACTTTATTCACATACATCCAATATTCTCCTCCTTGAACTATGTTCCACATGAGCCATCACCATTTATGGGCTAATTTGATAATTAATTGTGTACCACCACATGATCCAAGTATTTACGATCACCGAAGCCTAAGGAGAGACTGTGTATGTGTCTTTGAAGCTACGGGTGAAGGTAGGAAAACGGTTCATCCGGGTAAAGGCACTAGTCCAACACCACCACTCCGCCATCTCCATACTTATCCCACCAAACTATTGGCTCCGATATCAATTATTGGACTAAAATGACTTAAAAATACTCTTAATATGGTTTGATATTGTCCTTTTTAGATTAAAGACTACATGATTTTTTCCAAAAGATCTTAAATCATTAAGAGTATTCAATTCCTTATAAGTAACTTATTTTTCTTGTTTACAAGTTCTATGCAGGATAAAAATTTAAGTTTTCCAAATGTACAGAGCCAGTCTTTTAACTTGACTAATATAAGAAAATAGTAAATTGAAACGGATGAAGTATAAAGAAACTTTTGTTTATTAGCATGTTGATTTTAGAATTTGATTTTTACATTTTAAATACAGTAGAATTATTTAGCTCTTGACCCATCTATGAAGCACATAATATACTATGATTTCTCCTTCTTGTTCTTAATTACCCCAACTGAGATAAGTGATGGAAAAACAATAAGCTAATCAAGTAGCTAGCTAGAACCAAACACTATAAAAAATGGAGTAAAGCTTACCATTGATTACGATATTGCCTGCATGATTTTAAGTACTTTTTGCAGGACAGACAATGCTTTGGTCCCCAAATTCAGCTAGCTTAGCTTGCATATATCAGAACAATGAATTCAGTGTCCACCATTCATTATATGTATCTTTAAGGCTTTGGACAGACTTTGGAAGAAAAAGAAATAAATTAAAAAGTTTAGAAAACCTTGTCCAAACCCAAAAAAGAACCCACAAAAATTATACTAGCGTCAAAGAATTACAAGATCCATACATGGATTGCCTTTGGTTTTATCTACTGACAAGAATCGACCAAGATTCGGAAAAGTAAAAGAGTGTTGCAGTATCTCTGTAAGTAAAATTTATTTTTCTAGTGACAGTATGGCTAGGTTTTCAAAAGGGTAGAGGAAATGCTATAAATGCATACCTAGGCCAATTGATTTATGGCTCTTTCACAAATTTGTTTTTAATTTTATGATCCTACCTCCCTTTTTTTACACATAAAATATTTAATTTTACACGTAAGAGATATAGAAAAGTTATTTTTTAATTTTAAAATTGTAAAGAGGCATGATATACAAATACCAAATTAAATAATTTTATTATAAGAGTCACAATTTAAAGTGAAAATACATGACATAATCATTAAAAGAAAAAGTTTATATGCGAGATATATATTTTGCACAAAAGAAGAATTCTATCTCCTAGCTATAGGTTACTAAGATTGCTTACAAATGACCTAGCAAGTTGATAGAAATATCACCTAGTGTTGCTAGAGATTATATTTTTTGGAAGATTACATGAGGTAAAGGAAAGGATATAAGTGTGTAGATCACCATTTAATAAAATAATAAAGTGGTAACTGAATGCAATAATAACTCGTAAATTAAATTCAAAGGATTGAATGATCATTGTCTACTACTTATGTACACTTCTATTTTGTTTACACACATTTAACTAGGCGTGGGCCAAGGTGCGGAGCTAACCGGGAGAAAAGAGTTTAACTGAATATTCTTCATTAAAAGATTATATAATAAACAGATAAAATTAGGTATCTTTTTTGTTATAATACTCACGCTGTTGGATTCCTATAGAATATTTTAGTTAAGTGATTATAAATGGGGTTCAAAAATTGCGTTTAAGTCACGATTCAAATCTTAGTGAGGAATTTTTGCCCCGTTTGGCTATAGATTTGACTTTAATTTTTTTAAAAAAATTAAAATATTTTTTGGTTATAAAATTGATCATGTTTTGGGAATTTTTTTTAAAAATTTCAAGTTCTCAAAAAGTACTCGTTTAGGGCAGCTTTTGGGTAAAAATTTTCTTCACTCACGAAACTTCTAACTTTTCTTCAAATAAAATGCATACCTAAATACAACTTCAACTTCTAAAAATTATGTGGCAATACAACTTCAAAAACTCTTTTTTCGAGTCTTGAACCGAGGGTCTCTTGGAAACAACCTCTCTGTCCCCCGAGGTAGGAGTAAGGTCTACGTACATATTATCCTTCACAAACCTCACCTATAAAATTATACTAAATTATTATTGTTATAATCAAATCCATATTCAAACGCTAGCTTTTAATCTCTTATACAAAGTCTGCATTGATCTGTCTAAAATTACTTCAGCTAACCAACTTGACGGTAGCTGATCCTTTATCATTTCCTTTTCCTCCAACTGCATATATAAGCTTCTCTAGAGTTGATCAGATATGAAAATTTCCCCGTGGCATGCTAATTGGGCTCTAATTGCTTCTTGAGGGTATCTTCTAGGCTTAATCCATGTTGTATTGGTTTCTTTTACAAATGAACTTTGTCCCTCATTGAATAGGATCATTGGATAAGAAAAGAAAATATTTTGTGCTTATATGTAGAAGCACTTCTTTTAGCTTTTAAAGAGTTGAGAAGAGAGCAAGTCTTGCGCCGCCACCGTCGTTGCCCGCTCGACTCGACTTCGACTTTGGATTTCCATTTCTGTTATTTAAATTTTTCTTTTCTAATATTGTTTGTGCGATGGAAATTCACATCATCTTTTCTAACGATCAAATTAGCGACCAAATATTTCATTTAATAGAAATCTAAATAATTTCTGCCGAATTGGCACCTTATCAAATGAACACGCCCTATGTTGTTCAATCAAAAGCCTAATTGCACGACCCAAAATTCATTAAAAGTCGTGGTGATGCTTAACACCGTAACTTAATTACTCATTTTAGTATTTTTGAAATCATAATTTACTTTAACTAAATAGTAAGAGATAAAATTTTATAGAGTATATGATAATATTTTTTTTGGCAACTACAATACTGAACAACCCATAATCACTCCCAAAATCCGGTGTCACAAGTGCATGAGCACCAACTAGGAAATACCGTAAAATACAACATTTGTCTGTAATACAATTAGACATGAGAGTGTTCATAACTCTGATGGAGACTCTGTGTGCTCGATCAGTGCGGACTCAAGCCTAAGGATGAGTGAGCGCGACTACTAATAATCCAATAGTGTATTGGGGTTGATAATTCCACAGGGAGCTTCAATTTAGAGTTGATGTATTTGCTAGCCTAGAAATGCATTTTGACTTCTAATTGATCTTCTTATCATTTTTGATCTTTTTCTTTTGTTATCAACTAAATTTACCAACTAATATTGTAAGTTATAATTATGCTAAGTTATAGTGCTAGATTTATGCAATAAGAGAAAGGCACTAGGGTCATGACACTCACCTAGGTGGCTAACTAGCGGGTATAAAATTCTAACACAAGGACGATAATTTTGGGGAATATGGATAACCGTTGCACTTTAGCACTCACTCTCACATCTCTCGGTAGAGAGGGTGATTTTGCCCAATTGACTCTCTCGAGACCAATTGGGTAGGCTAATTTACCCAAGCAACTTAAGGTTCAAGTATGGTGATTACTCTCTCGAGGTTTAACCCGTTACTTGGGACTACCATTCTCATGTGTCCATCTCAAATCCTTGTTGGGTTGCATGTGAGGTCATAGACTCTCTTTATCAAGAAGAGTCAAAACCCACTAAGCTTGACTTAGTGTTTGCAACCACCAAATCTAAGTAAAATCATACAAACAACCCAAATACCAAACACCCAATATCATGCAAGCATTAATCAAGAATACCAATTAATTACCCACACTAGAATTGACTCACAACCCTAGATAATGGGTTTAGCTAGACATGGAACAAGCAAAAAAAGAAGAAATACTAGAAGAAATTAACATAATCATTAACTACAAGGTTAATCTACTTGAATCCACGCTAAATACAAGATAAAACTGCCTAAAGTAGGCTAATAACGAGAGTCACAAGCTAGCTATAGAGAATGATAAAACTTGACCTAAAAAAGTAAAATATTCTATTTATACTACACAAAAACAATCGAACAAAAATGCCCCTGAGGGTCTGTTGCGGACCGCATAGGGCTTGTGGTCTTCAGATCTGGCTTCTGGACTTGAGGATGTGGACCACATAGAAATGACATGCGGCCGCATAGGTCATGTTATGCGGACCGTGTGGAAATGATACGCAGCCGCACAACTATAGTGATGTGGTCCGCTTGGAAATTGCATGCGGCCGCATGGGCCTGTTGCCTTGAGTTTCTGAACATCTAGTCTTTTGTCAGAGCGGACCGCGTGGAATTGGATGCGGTCCGCATGGGTTTTCCTCAGTTTTTGTCACTCTCAGAACTATCCTGCGCGGTTGCACACCAAAATAGTGCAGTCCGCGCAGGTCAACGTTGACTTGGCTTCTTGCAGAATTATTCTGTGCGGCCGCACATCAGAACAGTGTGATCCGCACAGGTGAGCTTCTTCCCGCTTTAGTTTTCCGTTGGCGCTTGGCAGGTTTCACTTCTCTTTTGAGCCGATTTGTGATATATATCATATCGTCGCTCAAACCTGCAATTAAACACACTTTGTAAGCAATTTAAGACTAATTTGAAGCAGTTTATGCACAAAGCTCAGGTAAGAAAGGGTATAAAACATGTATAATTCAAAGATATCAACTCCCCCAAACTTAAACCTTTTCTTGTCCTCAAGCAAATAAAAATGAGACCTATCCCTCAATGAAAAACACCCCAGTAATTAATGTTCTTCCTAAGGTTACCTCAATGAGCCTCAGTTGGACTAACAATTGCCCTCAATGCATATGTATCATTAACATATTTAAAACTTTGAACACTTGTGGATCAAGTGCGATACAAGAGCATCAAGGGTTGACACAACTCATCAAGGAACCTTTCTCAAATACTTCGGTCATTGTGGAACCTAGACTCACGTATCCTCGGCTTTCCCTAAGTGGACCTCACCTTTAAGAATAATTGCACGCAAATCAAGGTGAATGAACTCTCTCATCTCTCACAAAGAAACAGCCCTAGGACCTGCTTTAAGCACCATATGCTTTCCCTTCATGTAAGTATCCACTAATGTAGGCTTCTCTCAACTCAAGATCACATAAGGCTTTTGCGGAGTCATTGTGAAGGCTTTTGGTTAGAAGTAGGATATGATGTTGTTTCAATAGTTTCAATCTTCCCTTAGGCACTTCATTTGATTCATTATGGCACACTTTCTTGAATCAATTGAGTAATTCACTTCTTTTGGGGCTAGAGGGATGCAATATCGCTATTTTTTTGCAATTTAACACCTTTCTCCTTTTTGTATACTTTTTCACACCTTTTTCACTTTTGTTGTCCTTTTGATTCCCTTTTTGATTGTTATTCTCTTTTTGTCTTTATTTTTGTCTTTTTCTCTTTTTCATTTCCTTCCTTTTCTTTTGCTTTTGTGCCTTTCCACCACATTGATACCTTTCTTGTTTCCCTCCCCAAACTTAGTCATTTGCCACTGCCCAAGGGAATATTTGGGTGCCAAGAGAATGTCTAATTGAGAACGGGTATAGGCTTGTAATTTGGTTCATGAAAGAATAAGGTTCGAGGCTCAAAAGGGGTGAACTAGAGATCATTTGATTGGTTGGTCATGGAACTGTTCAATTTTGCACTTTTGGATCAAGGAGAGCCAAAGATCATTTCGCAAGACAAGTTCCACCTATTATTTCTCCTCAACAAACATTTGGGGCAAGTTCTAGTCCGTCAGCACGGTACTTTCAGTTCCTTTTCGATTAGCTACTTAGGATGAATCACACAGAAGCGATCTCAAAGTATAAAATGGGCTTAACGCATCGAATCCTCACCACACGCACTCAAGGAATGCCAAAAATGGATTCGAGGGCCCACAACAACCTTAGATACGATTCAAGCACACAATGGCCCAACATGAACATATGATGATTGTTTGGTCAACACAAGATTCTCAAGGTCACGACTTCCACCATCCTAAACAAAACTTAATGTATTTGACTAGAGGATCAAAGGCAAATGTGTTAGGCTCAAGTGAAGCTTTGCCTCAGGTACCCTTAACTACAAAAACTTTAAAATCAAAAAGAAAAATGAAAAACTGACTCAACCCTTAAGAAAGTTGTCACGCTATCTATCACTGGAAAGAACCACCCAGTTCGCACAACATTCTACCCTTGGAAAGAACCGTGGCATTAAGAAAACCAAGGGCTTATTTCCAACGCTAAAACAAAACCAAAAAAAAGGCTACGAGCCTACTATGCAATTAAAATGAAAAAATTTAACGAAAATAACGAAAAGAGAAAGAAAGCTCAAATGAAACACAAATGAATATGTACACAGGGGAAGTAGAATATACAACTAAGGGAGTTCAGAACCAAGAGTTAAATACAAATCTACTATAACTATGAATTTACTAAAAGCAGTCAATATGTACAATCATCCAAATATATACAAAAAGTAGGGCCACACCCCCACGAATAAGAGCTAGCATTGTTCTAAATGCTAACTACCAAATAAATCATCAAAATCAAGCAAAGGATATAGAAGCGGCCCCTCAAGCCTCATCAGCTGCTCTCTGCTGGTCAATGGCTCCCGTGTCCTATATACCGGCCGGGACCTCAGACCGGTCCTCAGCCTGCTGCTGTTGGAAATCCGGTGCCTACTCCTGAGCTGGCTCAACTACTGCTGGGGCCGGAGGAGGCTCAATATCTGCAGTGCTGAATGGGCCCTCCTGAACTAGTGCTACTATTATCACTACTCCCTCAGTATTGGGGAGCTTTCTCTTCTTCCTCTGCCTCTCCTCCTCCTGTGGCTGCGCATCTGATGGATCCACGGATGACTCAGCAAACAATAAGTCAAGTGGTAGCTTATCCGCTACCAACTTGTCTACCTGTACCTGTTACTTTTCCACCGACTCCTTGGAAGCCTTCGTATTTCTCAACTTTCTGTGCTCATTAGCCAAATCTTTGAGAGCTTTGCTGTGCTCCCCAACTGCCTTTTCCAAATTTTCCTGCTCCGCAATCATCTTTTCCTGGTTGGCCAGGGTTTTCTTAAAGGTCTCATCAATCGAGGCAGGCACCTCAACAGTCACCTCAATAGTCACCGGGGCTCTCTCTGCCTGAACGAAAGTGGTCAATGTGGACAACTTGGATGTCGCAGCCGACATCCAGTTGTTCAAACTAGAAAGTGTGTGCGTGAGCTGGTTGGCAGTGAATCTGTGAGTCTTCGACACCAGAATCACCGGGTCATCTGTGACAGTAGGAGGAGCTATGGATGGGCCTGGAGGCACTGTCTCAGTAGTGGGCTTCTCAATGGCAGCTAACTCTTCAGACTGGTTAGCTGCGGAGGAAATAGAGGCTTGAATCTTCTTGGAGCCCTTAGGGTTGTCCGGACCCTTTATATCATACCAAGAATACAGGCTCATCGGAGGCACCATGATGTCATATTTCTTCTTTTTCATTTTCATCTCCCGGAAGTATAGTGTCAATGTATTGGGGAAGGGGTAGTTGGTCTTCGTCTCGTTCCCCACATGGGAGATCACCCAAGACATGATGTTGCCGACGTTCAACGAAAAACCCGCCATGATGGAGGCAACAAGAACAACACGACAACTGGAATAGAATGATCATGTGTGGTCCGGTCTAGTTGATTGCACACAAAGGTCAACCACCCTTTGGCTTCAAAGTTGAGGGTGTTTCTGTATATTTTCTCCTGTGGCTTCAACCACACAAGAACTATACCTGGACTAACTAGAATCCCAGCTAAACACGGGCGAACTTATTCTTTCATTGCAAGCTTCTCCAAGTACTGAGACTCGTCTTCTTCCCCAAACACTAGAAAGTCATACAAGGATTTCCCGTCAAACACTACCGTCTTGTTCCTCACCTTTGTCGCTTTTGTATCCCGAACCACATGGTGAACGTTGCTGTATAATTCTTTCACTATGTGTTTGTTTGCATTGTAAACCCTTTCCTTAAAGAACCCCCAACCGTCTCTCGTACGGAGTTGAGCTTGTACGTGAGGGGTGTGAGGGAGAAAGTTGGCATCAATGAAACTCCACTCCAAAATAAGCTTTCTCTTTGTCCACCATTCCCTATACCGGTGGAAAGCCACCTCACTAATAAACCTGTCCTCCCAAACCTCCGGCTTCCTTGTTCTATGAACCCCCCCAACCTTTTGTTTTCCTCCCTCAGCATACCCCACACTCTCCCCTGATATTGAATATATGGGAGAGGTGGAGTATTGTCTTCCCTCTTTTTCATCAATCCCGAACTTATCAGACGAGCTCGAGACTACATTAACTGGCTTTTTGGAAGTTGCCATGATTGCATCCTCCGTAGAAGGGTCTTCAGGTACAGGGACCTCTATTGACATGTGGTCGGGGATGGATTCTGAAGTGATGTCCCGGGAGGGTTCGTACTCACACCCAGTTGAATGAGAAACCGCCCTGTCGGCTGCTCGAATTATCTTTCTCTGCTTCTTCAATGTCTCCTTATCTTTGGGAGTGAGTTTCACTATTCTTCGAACAGTTTTCCCTCGGGAAGCACCACCCCTCCCGGGTTGTTTGTCTGAGCCCCCACGTTGTATTTGTTTACTACCCCATTTCTGCACCATTGTCTGCAAAGCATAAATGTCTGAGGTTGTTAGTAGAAGCACAGAATGAGAAACACATAGTTATAGCATCATATAAAAAATTGCAGGACATATGTTGCAGACAGGGGTCATGCAGACCACATAGAAAAGACACGCGGTCCGCACAGGCCAAATTGTTTCACAGATAATTCCCAAAAAGTACCTACACATATCTAAATGTTTTGGATTGCGATCGCGTAGGATGGACGCGGACCGCCCAGAAATGGACGCCGTCCGCAAAGGTTGAGCATCAAAATTCACCTTCTCTAAACTCTGGCCATGCGGTCCGCACTGATTTGCACCGCGGCCTCACATATACATGTGGACCGCACAAAAGTGGATGCGGATCGCACAGGTCAAATTCCAAAAAGTCTAACTCTCTGAACCTCTAGGCACGCGGTCCGCACTGATTTGGACCGCGGCCGCATTTTCACGTGGACCGCACAAAAGTGGACAAGGTCCGCAACGAGAGGGTACTCATATTGCCTATTAAAACACACGCGGACTGCACAAGAAAGTTGGGCGGCCACGTAGGGCAAATTAACCGGTAGGCACAAACGTTTCAAAATTCAACATTAAAGAGCCTAAGTGCCCCTACTCAGTTATCTTTAGGAGTTTATATGCCCATTGTTCAAATAACTTAACCAAATCCTAATATAATCAGTCGATTAAGAAGAAGAAAAAAGAAAATAAGAAGTTACACTAGTGGGATTTAATGAAAATAACAAAAATTGAACTAAGAATCTAATTAGATGATGAAGTGTTATCATGTAATTGATGAAAATGATGTTGATTGCACAATTTGAGCGGGTGAACAGTAGATGAGTACTTTCTGATGAAATTTTACGAAAAGAGTAAAATGAGGCCCCAACTGTCTATTCATAGACAACCGTGGGGCCCAATTCTCACCTACCGGTGCGACCGCACAAAAATGGCATGCGTTCCGCGCAGGTTTTTGCCCTTCAGGTCATGCACACAGCCCACGCGGACCACATTGATTTGACATGCGGCTGCGAGGGAAACTTCTGAGACTTGATGAATTTTGCCATTCCCACGCGGACCGCACTGATTTGGACCGCGACCTCGTGGGAAATTTATCAGACACTGGCCATTTCTGATTCCTCCTACACGGACCGCACAAAAATGGTGTGTGGCCGTGTAGGGTCTTCTGAGTTTATTACCATCAATTTGTCAAGCCCAAGTGGACTGCATTGTTTTGGGGTGCGGCCGTGTGGGCACTGTTCAGAGACTATTCATTTCTTACATTTTTCCTTTCACTGGTTCAACAATATCCCTGCAACACTGCACAAACTATCAGCTCCATAATCCTATTCTACAACAGAAAAATGAGGAAAAAAAAGACATGGGTTGCCTCCCAAGAAGCGCCTGATTTAACGTCGCGACACGATGCATATTACCATCATAGTCACCTAAAATGAATCAGCGCCACCACGTGGCTATCATCAAACTTTACTACATAATGCTTGACTCGATGCCCATTGACTCGGAATACCTCACCATTCTTGTTTTTGATATCAATGGCACCGAAAGTAGTAACACCAACCACTTCAAAAGGACCGCTCCACTTGGACTTAAGCTTTCCCGGAAACAGCCTTAAACTTGAATTGAAAAGAAGAACCATATCACAAACTTTGAATTCTTTCCTCCGGGCATACTTGTCATGGTGATACTTCATCTTGTCCTTGTACAAGGACGAGCTGGAGTATGCATGAAACCGGAACTCATCAAGCTCATTCAATTGTTCAACCCGGAGATTGGCTGCAATATCCCACTCTAAATTCAACTTTTTTTCCACCAGAAGAGACATGCTTTTCCAAAAACTAACCGATAAGGCGACATGCCAACCGGAGTCTTGAATGTTGTACGGTAGGCCTAAAGAGCATCATCCAATTTCTTGAACCAATCAGTCCTATTTGCATTGACAGTCTTGGACAGAGTACTCTTGATTTCCCGGTTTGAGACTTCAACTTGGCCACTCGCTTGAGGATGATAGGGAGTGGTCACTTTGTGGTTTACCCTATACTTGGTAAGCAAAAATCGAAAGCCTTGTTGCAAAAATGAGAGCCACCGTCACTAATTATGGCACGGGGTATGCCAAACCTAGTAAACTGCTCTTCTTCAAGAAAGCCACCACACTACGAGCTTCATTGTTGGGTAAGGCGATGGCCTCGACCCATTTTGACACGTAATCCACAGCTACCGAAATGTAAGTGATGCCACAAGAATTCACGAATGGTCCCATAAAGTCGATCCCCTAAACATAAAAAATATCGACCTCAAGAATTGTGTTAAGGGCCATCTCATATTTCTTTGAAATTCCTCCGGCACGTTGACACTCCTCACATCTTTTATCATAATCACTGGCATCCTTGAACAAAGAAGGCCAATATAACCCACAACTCAACACTTTAGACGTCGTCCTCGCCCGCCATGATGACCGTCATAGGGCGAAGAGTGACAAGCTTCCTAAATGCCGGGCGTATAGTGGTTTATTTATACTACACAGGAAAAACCAGACAAAAATGCCCCTGAGGGTCTGGTGCGGACCGCATAGAAATGTCATGCAGCCGCATAGGGCATGTAGTCTTTGGTTCTGACTTCTGGACTTGAGGACGTGACCACGTAGGAATGTTATGCGGCCGCATAGGTCATGCCGTGTGGACTGCATGGAAATGGATCACGGCCACACAGGTCAAGTGATGCGGACCACGTGGAAATGGTGCGCGGCCGCACAGAAGGTTTTTCCCAATTGCTGGTTCTCTGAACTTCTCCCATGCAGACCACACTTCTTTGGTGTGCGACCACGTGGGCCTTTTGCCTTGAGTTTCTGAACCTCTGATCTCTTATCAGTGAGGACCTGTGTGGAAGTGGATGCGGTTCGTGTGGGATTTCATTAGTTTTGGTCACTCTCTGAACTATCCTGCGCGGCCGCTTGGAAAAACTGGGTGGTCCGCCCAGGTGAGGCTTGACTTGGCTTCTGTAGAACTCTTCTATGCAGCCGCACATTAGAACAGTGCGGTCCGCGCAGGTGACCTTTTTCCCACTTTCAGTTATCTTTTGGTGCTTGGCATGTTTCACTCCTCTTTTGAGCTGATTTGTGATATGATTCATCAAGTTGCTCAAACTTGCAATAAAACACACCTTGTAAGCAATTTAGGAGTAATTCAAAGTAGTTTATGCACAAAGATCAGGTAAGAAGGGTATAAAACACGTACAATTCACAGATATCATCTCCCCCAAACATAAACCTTTGCTTGTCCTCAAGCAAATAAAATTGAGACCAATCCCTCAATGAAAAACACCCCAGTAATTTATGTTATTCCTACGGTAACCTCAACGAGCTTCAGTTGGGACTTATAATTTCCCTCAATGCATATGTATCATTAACACATTTAGAACTTTAAACACTTGAGGAGAAAGTGCGACACAAGAGCATCAAGGGTTAGCACAACTCTTCAAGGAACCTTTCTCAAGCACTTCGGTCTTTGTGGAACCTAGACTCATGTATCCTCGACTTTCCCTAAGTGGAGCTCACCTTTTAGAATAGTTGTACGCAAATCAAGTTAAATGAACTCTCTCTCATCTCTCACAAAGAAACGGCCCTAAGTCCGGCTTTAAGCACCATGTGCTTGCCCTTCATGTAAGTATCCACTAATGTTCGCTTCTCTAAACTCAAGATCACAAAGGGCTTTTGCGGAGTCATTGTGAAGGCTTTTGGGTAAAGGTAGGATATAATGTTATTCTAATGGTTTCAATCTTCCCTTAGGCACTTCATTTGATTCATTTTGGTGCACTTTCTTGACCCAGTTGAGTAATTCACTTCTTTCGGGGGCTAGAGGGATACAATATCGCTCTTTCTTTTGCAATTCAAAACCTTTCTCCTTTGTATACTTTTCCACACCTTTTTCACTTTTTGCTGTCCTTTTGATTTCTTTTTTTTATTGTTATTCTCTTTTTGTCTTTCTTTTTATCTTTTTCTCTTTTTTTCATTGGCTTCCTTTTTTTGCTTTTGCACCTTTCCACTACATTGATACCTTCCTTGTTTCCCTCCCCCAAACTTAGTCATTTGCCACTACTCAAGGGAAAATTTGGATGCCAAGATAAGGTCTAATTGAGAACGGGTACGTGCTTGCCATTTGGTTTATGAAAGAATAAGGTTCAAGGCTCAAAAGGGGTGAACTAGGGATCATTTGATTGGTAGGTCATAGAATTGTTCAATTTGGCACTTTTTGCATCAAGAAGAGCCTAAGATTATTTCTTATGTCAAGTTCCACCTATGGTTTCGCCTCAACAAACATTTGGGGCAAGTTCTAGGCCATCAACATGGAACTCGGGCTCAATAAATAGAATTCTCACCACATGCACTCAAGGATTGCCAAAAATGGAGTCGAGGACCAACAACGACCTTAGATATGATTCAAGCACGCAATGGCCCAACATGACCATATGATGATTGTTTGGTCAACACAAGAGTCTCAAGGCCACGACTTTTACCATCCTAAACACAACTTAGTCTCTTTGACCATAAGATCAAAGGCAAATGTGCTAGGCCTAAGTGAAGCTTTGCCCGAGGTACCCTTAACTACAAAAACTTGAAAATTAAAAAGAAAAATCAAAAATTGATTCAACCCTTAAGAAATTTGTCAAACTATCTATCATTGGGAAGAGCCACCCTCCGAACCGTGGCATTAAGAAAACCAAGGGCTTATTGCCAATGCCAAATCAAAAACAAAAAGAGGCTAGGAGCCTAACTTTGCAACTAAAACAAATTTTTTTAATGAAAATAACAAAAATAGAAAGAAATCTCAAATGAAAGCCAAATGAATATATACACAGGGGAAGTAGAATATACAACTAAGGGAGTTCAGAATCAAAATTTATGTACAAACCAACTATACCTACGAATGTTCTGAAAGTAGTGAATATATATACAATCCTCTAAATAGAAAACAAAAAGTAGGGCCATACCTCCATGAATAAGAGCTAGCATTATCCCCAATGCTAACTACCAAATAAAGCATCAAAATAAAGGCAAAGGATATAGAAGTGGCCTCTCAAGCATCATCAGCGGCTCTTTGCTGGTCAATGGCTCCCGTGTCCTCTGTACTAGCTGGGATATTAGACCGGTCCCTAGCCTGTTGCTGCTGTGCTACCGGGACATCAGGTGCCTGCTCCTAAGCTGGCTCAACAACTGTTGGGGCTGGAGGAGGCTCAATATCCGTAGTGCTGGACGGGCCCTCCTGAACTGGAGCCACTGCTATCACTACTCCCTCAGTGTTTGAGTGCTTTCTCTTCTTCCTCGGCCTATCCTCCTCCACCTGTGGCTGCACATCCGATGGCTCCAAGGACGGCTCTGCAAACAACAAATCAATTGGTAGCTGATCCGCTACCGGCTTGTCCACCTGAACCTGCAGCTTCGCCAACGACTCCTTGGAGGCCTTTGTCTTTCTTAATTTCATACTCTCTTTAGCCAAATCCTTGAGAGATTTTCTATGCTCCCCGTCCTCCTTTGCCAATTTTCCCTACTCCGCTATCATCTTTTCCTGGTTGACGAGGATCTTCTTCAAGGTCTTATCAATCGAGGCAGGTATATCAACAGTCACCGGAGCTCCCTGAGCCTGAACAGCTGTGGTTAATGTGGAAAACTTGGATGTCGCGGCCGACATCCACTTGTTCAAACTAGCAAGTGAGTGTGTGAGCTGGTTGGCGGTGAATCTGTGAGTCTTTGACACCGGAATCAGCGGCTCATCTGTGGAAGCAGGGGAGCTGTGGATGGGCCTGGAGGCACTGTCTTAATGGTGGTCTGCTCAATGGCACCTGGCTCCTCAGACTGGCCAGCTGTGGAAGAAGTAGAAGCTTGACTCTTCTTGGTGCTCTTAGGGTTGTCCGGACCCCTTTGATCATACCAAGAATAAGGGCTCACTGGAGGCACCATGATATCATATTTCTTCCGTTTCACATTCATCTCTTTGAAATACAGGGTCAATGTGTTGGGGAAGGGGTAGTTAGTCTTTGTCTCATTCCCCTTAGCAGAGATCACCCGAGACATGATGTTGCCGACATTCAACGGAAAACCCGCTATGATGGAGGCAACTAGCATAGTACAATCAATGGGAACTGAGTGATCATGTGTGGTCAGGTCAAGCCGACTGCACATGAAGGTCAACCACCCTTTGGCTTTAAAATTAAGGGTGTTCCTGTATACTTTCACCTGTGCCTTTGACCACACAGGGACTGTACCTGGAGAACCTAAAATCCCGGCTAACTACGGGAAAACTTCTTCTTTCATCGCCAACTTCTCCAAGTACTGAGACTCATCTTCTTCCCCAAACCCAAAAAAATCAATTAAGGACTTCCCGTCAAACACCACTGTCTTGTCCCTAACTTTAGTTGCTTTTGTATCCCAAACTACATGGTGAACATTGATGTCGAATTCTTTCACCATTTGTTCATTTGCATTGTACACCTTTTCTTTGAAGAACCCCCTACCCTCTCTCGCATAGAATTGAGCTTGTACGTGAGGGTTGTGAGGGGGCAAGTCAACATCAATCAATCGCCGCTCTGGAATAAGCTTCCTCCTGGGCCACCATTCCCTATACCGGTGGAAAGCAACCTCACTTACGAACCTGTCCTCCCAAGCATCCGGCTTCTTAGTTCTCTCTATTCCCCCATGTTTAGGTTCTCCTCTCTCAGCATACCCCGCACTATCCCTTGATATTGAAGCTATGAGAGAGGTGGAGTATTGCCCTCCTATTCATCATCAGTCCCGAACTCATCAGTCGAGCTCGAGACTACATTTACGGGCTTCTTGGAAGTGGCCATCAATGCATCCTCAGGAGAAGAGCCATCTGCTACTGGTACCTCTACTGACATATGATTGGGTGTGGACTCTGAAGTTATATCCTGGGAGGGTTCGTACTCACTCCCTATTGAATGAGAAGCAGCCATGTCGGATGCCCGAATGATCTTTCTATTTTTCTTCATAGTCTCCCTCTCTATGGGAGTAAGTTTCACCACCCTTCACAGTTTTCCCTCGGGAAATAGCATCCCTCCCGGGTTGTTTTTCCGTGCCCCCATGTTGTATTTGCTTTCCACCCCGTTTTTGCACCATTGCCTGCTTAGCATAAACGTCTAATGTTGTTAGTAGAAGCACAGAAGGAGAAGCAGATAGTTTTAGTTTCATTTCAAAGCACAAATAGCATGTTGTTGATAGAAGTCACGTGGACCGCATATAAAAATCACATGGTCCACACAGGCAAAATAATTTCAATATCAATGCTCAGAAATGACCTACGTGGACCACACAAAAGTGGACTACGGCCGCATAGGATCAACGCGGACCGCACAGGTTGAGCCTCAAAATTGTATACTCTCTAAACTCCGGCCACGTGGTCCACACTACTTTGGACCGCAGCCGCACTGGGTTCATGCAGACTGCACAAAAGTGGACGCGGTACACATATTTCAAACTTCTAAAATGCACCCTCTCTGAACTTCTAGGCACGCGGTCCACACTGATTTTGGACCGCGACCGCGCTGGTCTCACGCGGACGACAATGAAGTGGTCATGCAGATGCGCTGAGAGGGTACCACATATGCAAATCAAACACACGCGGACCACACAAAAAGGTTGTGCGGCCGCGTAGGGCAAATGAAACTGACAGGTTTCATAAGTTCTTTTCAGTACCAAATTCAGCATTAAGGATCCTAAGTGTCTCTACTCAGTTGTTTTCAGAAGATTATATGCCCAAGGTTCAACAAAATTAACCAAAACCTAATCTAATCAGTTGACTAAAAAGAAGAAGAAAGAAAATAAGAAATTATTCTAGTGTTTAACGAAAATAAACAAAAATAACACTATGAATTTAATTGAATGATGAAATGTTACCAGGGAATTAATGAGAATGAGAATATGCATAACTGGAGTGAATGAACAATGAATATATGTGCTCTTATGAAATTTTGCGAAGAGGGTTAAAGAGGGCCCTAGGCTTCTATTTATAGACAACGGTGGGGCCAAGGTCTCACCTACCTGTGCGGCCGCAAAAAAATGGCACGCGGACAGCGCGTGATTTTTATCCTTCAGGTCATGAACACAGCCCGCATACCGCACTACTTTGGTGCGCGGCCACGTGGGAAACTTCAGAGACTTGCTTAATTTGGCCAATCCTACGTGAACCGCACTGCTTTGGACCGCGGCCGCGTGGGAAATTTATCAGAGAGGTGGCCATTTTTGATTCTTCCAATGCGGAGCGCACAAAAAAGCTATGCGGCTGCGTGGGGTCTTCTGAGTTTACACCTTTTTATCAAGCCGACGCGGAGCACACTATTTCGGAGTGCGGCCGCGTAGGCACTGTTCAGAGACTGTTCATTTTTTTTCATCGTACCCTGCACTGGTTCAACTGTATCCCGCAACACTTTACAAACTATCAGCTCAAAAATCCTATTCTACAATAGAAAAATAAAGGAAAACAAAAATATGGGTTGCCTCCCAAGAAGCGCCTGATTTAATGTCGCGACACGACGCATGTTACCATCATAGTCATTTCAAATAAATCGCGTCACCACGTGGCTGTCATCAAACTTGCCCAAATAATGCTTGACTCGATGCCCATTGACCCGAGATACCTCACCATTCTTGATTTTGAGATCAATGGCACCAAAAGGAGTAACACCAACCACTTCAAAAGGACCGCTCCACTTGGACTTAAGCTTTCCCGGAAACAACCTTAACCGAGAATTGAAGAGAAGAATCATATCACCAACTTTGAATTCTCTCCCCCGGGTAGACTTGTCATGGAGATACTTCATCTTATCCATGTACAAGGACGAGCTGGAGTATGCATGAAATCAGAACTCATCAAGTTCATTCAATTGTTCAACCCGGAGATTGGCCGCAACATCCCACTCTAAATTCAACTTTTTCAAATCCCACATTGCCTTGTGCTCTAATTCCACCGAGAGATGACATGATTTTCCAAAAACTAAGCGATGGCGACATACCAATCGGATTCTTGAATGTTGTATGGTAGGCCCAAAGAGCATCATCCAATTTCTTGGACCAATCGGTCCTATTTGCATTGACAATCTTGGATAGAATACTCTTGATTTCCCGGTTTGAGACCTCAACTTGGCCACTCACTTGAGGATGATAAGGAGTGGTCACTTTGTGGTTTACCCCATACTTGGTCAGCAGAGAATTGAGAGCCTTGTTGCAAAATGAGAGCCACCATCACTAATTATGGCACGAGGTGTGCCAAACCTAGTGAAAGTGCTCTTGTTCAAGAAAGCCACCACACAATGAGCTTCATTGTTGGGTAAGGCGATGCCCTCAACCCATTTTGACACATAGTGCACCGCTACCAAAATGTAAGTATTGCCACAAGAACTCACGAATGTCCCCATAAAGTCGATCCCCAAAACCTAAAAAATATCGACCTCAAGAATCGTGTTAAGGGGCATCTCATATTTCTTTGAAATCCCTCCGGCACGTTGACACTCATCATACCTTTTCACGAAGTCACCGTCATCCTTGAACAATGAAGGCCAATAGAACCCATAACTTAACACTTTAGACTCCGTCCTCGCCCCTCCATGATGGCCACCGTAGGGCGAAGAGTGACAAGCTTCCACAATATTCAATTGCTCTTCTTTGGGAACACACCGGCGAATTACACCATCGGTGCAAATTTTAAAAAGGAATGGCTCATCCCAATAGAAGTCCAAAGCATCCCGCTTAAGCTTCTTCCTTTGCTTAGAAGAGAGCTCATACGTGACCACATCGGTAACCAAATAATTTGCAATGTCGGGAAACCATGGCATTTCAAGCGTAGAAACTGAGAGGAGTTGTTCATCCGGAAAGGAATCATTTATCTCAAGGCCATCCGAAAGCCTCCCTTCCTTCTCCAACCTAAACAAGTGGTCCGCCACTTGGTTCTTACTTCCTTTTCTATCAACGATCTCCAAATCAAATTCTTGTAGAAGAAGCACCCATCTCATCAATTTCTTTTGAATCCTTCTTAGCCATCAAGTACCTATGGGCGGCATGATCGGTATGAATAATCACTTTGGCCCCATAAGGTACGGGCGAGACTTCTCCATGGCAAATAGAATGGCAAGCAATTCCTTCTCGGTGACCGTACAATTTCTTTGTGCCTTATTCATCATCTTACTAGCATAATACACCGGATGGAATAATTTATTGATTTTCTGGCCTAAGACCGCCCCCACCGCAACATCGCTAGCGTCGAACATGAGCTCAAAGGGTAAGCTCCAATTGGTTGTGGTTATGATGGGGTATTCGTCAACTTTTGTTTTAGAAGCTCGAAAGCCTCCATACACTTGTCATAAAACACATATTTTGCATCCTTTTCCAACAACTTAGACAACGGGTTCACTACCTTAGAAAATTCCTTAATGAATCTCCTATAGAAACCCGTGTGTCCAAGAAAACTCCTTACCCCTTTGACAGAGTTAGGGGGAGGAAGACTTGAGATCACCTCGATTTTTGCTTTGTCGACCTCGATCCCTCTTTTCGAAATTTTATTGACCCAACAAAATTCCTTCTTCCACCATAAAGTGCCTATTCTTGTAACCTTGTTCAATTTTCGGTAGTCCATGCATACTTTCCAACTTGTTACAGTACAATTCAAAATCAGCTCATTATTATCATTGGTCACTACCATCATTCCTCCCTTCTTTGGTACACACTGTACTGGAGAGGTCCATGAACTATCAAAAATTGGATATACTACACCGGCGTCAAGCCACTTGATGATTTCCTTCTTAACCACCTCTTGCATGGCCTCATTGAGTGTCCTTTGATGTTGAAGAGATGGTCTTGCATCTTCTTCCAATTTCTGTCTTGTGCATGTAAAACGCGGGGCTAATACCCCAAATATCCGCCAAGGTCCATTCAATTGCCCGCTTGCGCTTTTGAAGAACCACCAAAGTGGCGTCTACCTGCACGTTAGTGAAACAAGAAGAACAAATAACCGGTAAAGTGAAATTAGGACCAAGAAACTCATTCCTTAGGTGAGGAGGAAATGGTTTCAACTCCAACATCGGTGGCTCCAATGGATGGCTTGGTTGTTGGAGTTTTGTGATTTTCAAGATGAAGAGATAGCTTCCTCGACTCATAGGAATACGAGCCCATGCCATGAAGTGCATTCACACACTCCAACCTTTCAGGAATATCATCAACCTCCATGTTCAAGATCACGGCCTCGAGTGGGTCCTCAACATTTGCCATTGCACTTGTGTCATCCACTATCACCACCGTGACGATGTCAACAAATGAGCACACTTCGGTGCTATTTGGTTGGTGCATAGACTTGCATACATGGAAAACCACTTTTTCATCACCAACACAGAAAGTCAATTCTCCTGCCTCTACATCAACCAAGGCCTTCCCCATAGCTAGGAAAGGCCTTCCCAGAATAATAGCCACCTCGATATCCACCTCGCAATCCAAGATCACGAAGTCCGCCAGCAATATGAACTTGTCAACATAAACAAGGACATCATCAATAGTTCCCAAGGGCCGCTTCATAGATCGGTCCGCCATTTGAAGCCTCATGGATTTCGGGTGAGGTTGTTCGATCCCCAAAGTTTTGAATACCGAACAAGGCATGAGATTGATACTTGCCCCCAAGTCACATAGGGCCTTTGCAAAATCTGCGCTTCCAATAGTGCATGGTATTGTGAATGCACCGAGATTCTTTAGCTTCGGAACTATGGAGTGCACGATGGAACTCACTTGATGCGTTATTTTGATTGTCTCGCACTCCATAGATCTCTTCTTAGTAACCAAGTCCTTCATGAACTTTTCATATCCGGGCATTTGTCCAAGTGCCTCTACAAAAGGCACATTGATGGTCAAACTCTTCATCATCTCAATAAACTTTTTAAACTGATTGTCACCTTTTTTCTTGGCCAATCTTTGAGGATATGGAGGAGGAGGCCTAGGTAAAGGTGCCTTGGCTTTTGGCACCATAGGTTTTGGCATGTCAATAACGTATTCCCTAGACGGGTTCACAGCCTCTTGGGTCACCTTTTCACCATCTTCAATATCTATTTTCACTTCATTTCTCACACTTGGTTCAACAATATCTTCAACCACTAATTGGACATCATCTTCCCACAACTCATCATCATCGACCCTAACTCGACTTTCTTGCACATCACCCCCTCTCCCGCTATGCGTTTTCACTGCCATGAAATGGTTATTGTGCCCACCCTTGGGGTTCACCACCGTATCACTTGGTAGTGCACCGTTCGGGCGAGTGTTGAGAGATTGTGATATTTGTCCAAGTTTCACTTCTAAGTTATGGATCCAAGTGTTGTGGGAGGCTAATTGGGCATCCGAGTCTTGATTCTTCTTCATCGTTCGTTCAAATATATTCTCAATTCTACCCATATCTTGACTCGAAGAACTCGACCCTTGAGATCAGAATGGAGGTGGGTTGTTCGGTTATTGGTACATCGAGGGCCTTTGAATGCCTTTCCCCCGATTACCTTGATTACCTCCTTGATTATTGTTCCACCCACCATTGTTGTTGTTGTTCCGATTCTTGTTGTTTCCTCCCCAATTGCCTTGATTGCCTTGGTTACCCCAATTGTTTTCTTGATTGCCTTGATTACCCCAATTATTGCCTTGATTGCCCCAATTATTGTACCAATTTAAACTATTTTGTTGGTTCCTCCAATTTCCTCTATTACCTTGGTAGTTATTTACATATTAGGCCTTCTCACTTTGGTCCTCATAACATTCATTCGAATAACCACCATTTCCATCATAAAAGTTGTCAAAATTTTTCGGAGGTTGTTGTTGTCCTCTTTGCGTTCTTTTCATTATATGTACTCCCTCTATGGCATTGACTTGGCGTGGATTTTGAACTTGTTAAAGTTGTGCTTAGCCAATTGGTTCATTATTGTTGTGAGTTCGGTGATGGCTTGGCCGTGATCACGCAACTCGTTGTGCAAGTGTATAACATTGGTATCACCTTGAGGAATATTAGCCCGGCTTTGCCATGCCGAAGAAGTATCGGCCATTTCATCAAGAACATCACAAGCTTCGTTGTATGGAAGCTTCATAAAATTACCACCAGCTAATTGATTGACAATGCACTGGTTTGTTGTGTTTATACCCCGATAGAACGTTTGTTGGATCATCACATCATTCATATCGTTGTTGGGGCACTCTTTTACCATTGCCCGAAATCTCTCTCATATCTCATGTAAAGGCTCCGTCGTCTCTTGCTTGAAAGCTAGGATCTCATCTCTAAGAGCCGCCATATGACTAGGCGAGAAGAACTTCGCAATGAATTTATCCGCCAACTCATCCCAAGTAGTGATGGAATGATTTGGAAATCTCTCCAACCAATCCAGTGCCTTCCCCCGAAGTGAGAAGGGGAAAAGTCTTAGCCTCAGTGCATCTTCCGAAATATTTATCTGCTTGCTCCCCCAACAAGTATCCACAGATCCTTTCAAATTTGTACGCGTTTTGGTCCGAGGCGCCTGTGAAATACCCTCATTGTTCATGAAAAGTGAGCATGACATTAGTGATTTGGAAGTTCCCCCCAGATTAGGGGAGGAACTATCGCTCTTGCGTACCCTTGATTGGGTAGAACTCATGGAGCTACTCTTGGTGGAGGTGGAGGAGGGTGTGGTATGTTATCATAGCATTAACATTAGCATTTCTACCCCTCCTTTGTGCTTGGGGTAAAATCTCATCTTGTTCCACATCTTCCACCTCCTCCACTCCAACATTAATAGGATCATTCGCATTTAAAGCCATTGGTACCAACAAAGCAAGTAAAAAGCAGGAAAGAAAAGAAATAGCACAAAACTAGCCAACAAATAGTCAAACACTGTAAAGCTCCCCGGCAGCGGCGCCAAAAAGTGATTAGTGCGGACTCAATCCTGTGAAAGAGCAGGCGCAAATACTTAATACCCAATAGTGTATCGGGGTCGATAATTCCACAGAGAGCTTCAAATTGGAGTTGAGTATTACTAGCGTAGAAATGCGTTTTGGCTTCTAATTGATCTTCTATGATTTTTGTTTTTCTTTTGTTAACAACTAAATTTATAAACTACTATTGTAAACTAAATTATGCTAAGTTATGATGCTATTTGTATGCAATACGAGAAAGACACTAGGGTCATGACACTCACCTAGGTGGCTAATTAACGGGTATAAAATTCTAACACAATGATGATAATTATGGGGAATATGGATAACCGTTGCACTTTAGCACTCACTCTCACACCTCTCGGTGGAGAGAGTGATTTTTCCCAATTGACTCTCTCGAGACCAATTGGGTAGGCTAATTTTCCCAAGCAACTTAAGGTTCAAGTAGGATGATTACTAAGTCGAGGTTTAACCCGTTACTTGGGACTATCATTCTCATGGGTCCATCTCAAATCCTTGTTGGGTTGAATGTGAGGTCATAGACTCTCTTTCTCAAGAAGAGTCAAAAACCACTAAGCTTGACTTAGTGTTTGCAACAACCAAATCTAAGTAAAATCATACAAACAACCCAAATACCAAACACCCAATATCATCCAAGCATTAATCAATAATACCCATTAATTACCCACACCAGGTCCCAGTTACGGACCGCATAGAAAATGTCATGCGGCCGCATAGGGCATGTGATCTTCAGTTATGGATTCTGGACTTGACGACGCGGAACACATAGGAATGTCACATGTCCGCATAGGTCAAGCCGTGCGGGCTACGTGGAAATGGAGCGCGGCAGCAGTGGTCAAGTGATGCAGACCGCGTGGAAATGGTGCGCGGCCGTACAGAAGATTTTGCCCAATTGCTGGTTCTACGAACTTCTCCCACGCGGACAGCATTGCTTTAGTATGCGGCTGCGTAGGCCTTTTTCCTTGAGTTTCTGAACCTCTGATCTGTTGTAAGTGCGGACCGCATTGAAGTGGACGCGGTCCGCGTGGGATTTCATTAGTTTTGGTCAGTCTCTGAACTATCCTGCGCGGCTGCATGGAAAAATAGGGTGGTCCGTGCGGGTCAGGCTTGATTTGGCTTCTGCAGAACTCCTATGCACGGCCGCACATGAGAATAGTGCGGTCCGCGCATGTGACCTTTTTCCCACTTTCAGTTATCTTTTGGTGTTTGGCAGGTTCCACTCCTCTTTTGAGCCGATTTATGATATGTATCATCTAGTCGATCAAACCTACAATCAAACGTACCTTGTAAGCAATTTAGGAATAATTCAAAGCAGTTTATGCACAAAGGTCAGGTAAGAAGGGGTATAAATCATGTATAATTCACGGATATAAGTTGTCAACATTTGTTCTCATATGCCGGATTTGGGCCTTAAGAGCCTCGTTCTCTTGGGCCCATTTCTTTTTATCCCCTTCGTCGGCTGCAGCTTGTAAATTGTTTTCAAACCGGACATCATGTACCTGTTTCTCTAATGCTCTTATGCGGGCCTTGTATTCCCTTTCTTTTTCTAACCAACCCCACTGTTCCTGCAATGACTCGGCAACGTCCCGGAGGTGAGGTCTTTTGCTGGCCTTTTGAATGCAACTTCACTTCGGTACCAAGAATGGTAGTCGGGAGAAATTTCTCCTCTAGATTGGTCCCTCACAGAGGTGTCCCCTGCCAAATATTGACATTCACTCCAAATTTGGCGGACCTTTACTTTAGGAAATTGGATATCAGGACCAATCTTGACCACTTGGATGCTAAGATCGTCGTCATTTGGCACCACTTGACATCCCCAGTTGCCTTAAAACCCGATATGAAGCATATCTCGGATCCACAAAATGACCAGTTTTGTCTCGAAAAACGCTCTTCGGGTAGATAGTCCTCTTAGACTGGCCATCGGTCTGATACCAACAAGACCACTTGTTACAAATAAGATCTTGTTGTTGCATCGTAAGAGATAAATGTTGACTAGGTTCAGTATGCCTTTCAGTCCCATCAAGAGAAAATGCGGCCTAGCTGCTAGCATATATATGATTTCTTCAACGGGCAACCATCCAAGCGTCCACTATATCTGACTGGCAGTGAGAGTCTGAAAGTATGATATCCACGCTGTTACTCCTTTAAGTAGACTGACCCCGTCAATTCTCGTGTAAAATTCCTCTATGCAGGTTTTCTCAGATGAACCGTAACTCAAGAACTGAGGACGATGGCGCAGGTGTTCGGTCATCCACATTAGCAACAAGAGATTTCACCCCTCAAAGAAATCCCCCCAGCTTTGCAGATTGTAAGATCACAGAAGATACTAGCAACTATCATGGGCGTAAGAGTTCTTTTGTCTTAAGTCATTAAAGTATCGATGACCCCGGTTATCTTTATATCAATATTCCCATCTTTCCTCGGGAATACCTGAAGCCTAAAAAAGACTACCATAAAAGCAATACGTCTATGTTCATCCCATTTCTGCCAGTTTCCTTTGCTACATATCTTGCTTTCCGGTTATTGAGTTCGCCTATGTGGCCATATCGGTTGTATAAAAAGCATGGAGTACAAAATACCTTTTCTAAATCCGGCTTGTGGACCATCCTGGTTATCTTCAGTTAGTCTAAAAACCTTTGCACAACTACGGTTCTCGGGGAAACCAAGTACTTGTGCCTTAACAGAACCTCATTACATCCGATGTATCCAGCTATTTTCTCTAGGGTCAGAGTGAGTTCAAAGTACTAAAAATGGAACACATTGTGTGTTGGGTCCCAAAATATGGCCAATGCTCTAATGAAGTCTTCCCGAGGCACAATATATATCAAACCGGTAAGCCCTTTCAAGTATTTTTTGACTTCGTCTTGTCCTTCTTTACCCATATCGTTCCACCATAGACGCAACTCTAGATGGATTTTAGTCATGATTGAGAAGGGTTTATATTGAATCGTGCTCATCCTGCACATTCATTAAGGCAATTTAATCGCTTATTTTGACCTAAAAGAAAAGAAATGACACTATTTTTTTCAAACTTCCAATTTAAAACAAACATTTGGTTTTGTGGATACGACCTTTCAGTACTTCTTGAAGAATCTTTTAAGGTTGTGCCCGCTAACTGTTGAAGATGACCCAAGGTGGCTGTTCTTGCAAAAACTGCCTTCCAGTGCCCTTTTAGGGACATCCGGCTAGTTTTTGACAAGAATGGCATCACCCGAATTATTCATGATGAAATATAAATTTTGTTGTTGTTTTGGGATATTTTTTTTAATGTGAAGGTTGGACCCGATGAGGGTTGCCTACGTATCTCACATCTGGTGAGAATCAAACATGCGTACTTCGGGCTGATAAAAGTAACCATTTTCGAAAAAGGACTCTTTTTCATTTGTATTTTTGGCATTTCATAAGCAGACTCTTTTTCCTTTTTCTTTTTCATCAAACAATAAAATGACATATTTTTCCAAACTAAAATAAAAGACTATTTTTTTTCTTTTCCAACAGACAAGAGAATAACCTATTTTCTTTTCTGTTGGAAAAGAACTATTTTGAAAACAAAAAAAATGAAAGATAAGACTGGTTTCCTTTTTGTTTTTTTTTGTTTTTTGCTTTTTTGAGTAAAACAAACTATTTAAAAATAAAATATTTTCTTTTTTATTTTCTCAAAATTTCGGCATAGTTTCGACAGTATTTGGGCATTGGTATTTTTTTCTGCTCTTTCTCTCTTTTTCACTTTTTCCAAATTTTCAATATTCAAAAGCCAGTCAGCATGCAAGTTTGAAGCAAATAAATGCAGAAAATAAGTAGTATGCATCAGGATGGTCTTTTCATTTCAGGTTGCTTGTCCTAGACGGACCCAACCCCTGTGTTGAGTCCCCTAAGCCAAATATACATGATGCAAATATGCGTTCCTACTAGGGATCTGACATGAAGTCAAGTTACTCTAGGTTCAAAACCTGGGTATTTGTTATAGACTGTGTACCCGAGAGGACAATTCGAGTCGAGGAGGGGGCTACATACCGGGAACCAAATGGTCATCCAGCTTAGTAACTTATCCGAGCCTCTTTCTTATTTAAGGGTATTATACTAATAGAATAGGGAGTCTCAACCAGTAAGCACATCCTCAGAGATGAGAAGAGAAGTGTTTCGGCACAATTTATATACAGTTCTAATAATATCAAAGCGGTAAAGCATTTAGCACATTTAGCATAAAACATGTAGGAAAATCAGGTAAAGCCAAACATAACAATTATTCTAGGCTCGAATTCTTAAACCCTGAACCGAAGTTCTGGGTTTGTTTCCCCAGCATAGTCGCCAGAGCTATCACACCTCCTTTTTCACTGCACCCGCAAGGGCATAAAGGAGTTTTTCCAATTAAAGGACAATCAGAACGGTAATTATTGTTAAGATTCAGAGTCTCTACTAGGGAGATTAATGGTATCCCAAGTCACCGGTTGAACCGAACTGAGAAAAATATGACTATGTTAAAAGTACATGAACCAAAAATTTGAGTAAGAAATTTTGTTAACCCGGGAGAAGGTATTAGGTATTCTCAAGTTCCGTGATTCTGGCATGGTTGCTCAACCGTTATATTTGGAGAACTTATCTGATTTCAAAACATGTTTTAGCTTATGTGCTTTTTAACCTTAAACCGTATTTATTATTATTTTAACGAGAATTGCAATGTCATGAAAACGTTTCTCGAACCACGTCACATAAATGCACCCATTGTTGTTGCCACATTTCAACTTCGTTGAGATTTAGATTTGGGTCACATAAATTTGCACCCGAGTTTAAGAAGGTAAAATTATTAAAAGTCGCGCCTAATGGGACCAACGCGTTATCATCTTTGGGGAGGGCCGTGAAATTAGCTAAGCGGCCCATCCCGAAGTCTAAGTATTTTAATATAAAAATTTATTGAGGGTCCTGCAATTTATGTGTTTTATTTTAGTAAGGCTCATCTCGTTTTATTATTTAAGACAAATCTAAAGTAACTACAATTTTTTTATTTGTTTCTAAAAGTACAAGAAAAAGTCCTAAATAGCTTGTTATTTAACTGAGGTAGACCAGGCATTGGCCCAGGTCCAAATGTATAGGAAATTAACTAGACCTAGGCCCACGTTTCAGACATCTTGAGGCCCAAACTGCACAAAACCTCATTTCGAACCCTCATGACCACAATAAGATTTCAGCCACATTTGGGCCAAGGTTTGTAGCCCAAGCGTGTATGGAGACTTCAAATCTAAAGGCCGAACGTGATGTCCTAATTCCCGCTAGGGTTCCAATTTTCAGTAACACACACAGATCAGTACAGAAGTAAAGAGTTATTCCAAATGATTTGAACCAATTATGCTAGCAAATGAGAGATACTAAGCGATCAGAACATGACAACCACTAATCAAATTATTAATGGTGAACATGAATTAGGAGCACAAATTGAGCACTAACCAAACTACGTAATTTGGTATATTAATCACAGAATACTAATTGGACTACGGGGGTGAACTATATGAACAAAGAATCTTTGAACTTGTTTTACACTTTTGAAACGAATCGGTGCTTAAAAGCTTCATTTGAGAACTAACATTGTTTGCCATCATATTTCAATATACTATTCAAATGAACATCATCCACTTCAATGCTTCACGATTTCCTAATAGAATTGTTGAATGGCACATTGCAACTCAAAACCATTTGAACCTATTTTGTAACTACTGCAACTAGATTAAGCATTCAACTCATATCGTGAATCTGAAAATAACAGTCATATAGTCCAATTATTACAGACAATACAAATTTACATAAGCATGACTGTTTCCTCTCAATACCAAACAGAAACTAAGTGATTCAACAATCAACTCACACACTTCATCATTTAGTCTCCAAATAAGTAAAATCTACATGGATCCTTCCTAGTTCAGACGAGGCCAAGGAAAAATACCTAGAAATTGAAATGTAATTAGAGCAGGAGAGGTCAACAACCGGGAATAAATAGAAATATCACACAACAACAACAAATTGGATTCAAACTAGCAGGGAAATCAATTTCCACCCAGTAACACACTTAAACAACAACCAGAAAGTTGTAAAACCAACAGCAGCTGTAAACACCCACAATTAACCCAATTGAACTCGAATTAACCCCAAAACTGGACCAAAAGTTCTTAGAAGGAACATCAGCAAATTGAAATCACGATATAAGATCAAAAGCAACTACTTAACTTCGAAACTCAACCAAAAGTCCTCTATTTATTAACTTATTCCTCAATTAAGTACACTATGTTTTCCTAAAATGCCAACTTAGACCCATTCTAGAATTTTCTAGGAAAGTCTAGTATGATCTACAACATTTTTGCCCAGCCCTAAGTACCCAAATACCCCTGAAATTACACTAAAATTGCAGCTATAACCAAACAAATTCCTAAATTCTGATTTGCCAATTATTGAAAAATATTCCTAATTTTACCTCTTGTTAAATCTAGCAAGTAAACTCAAAATTAAAACCCAATTAAACTATCCAAGAGACTACTTAAACTGAAATTGAACTAATTAGTTATTAACTTAACTAAAGGAATACTAGAAATCAATTCAAACAACCTAACAAAACTAATTAACAAACTAACATAGGATTAACTAAAATTAAACTAAAATAGGAAGTTGGAACAAATTACAATCAAACAAACGACTAGAACTAATCAAAATATCCAGATTAAAACAGCATTGATGAAATTTAAAATACATATGAGCATGAAAATTAATATAGTGAGAACAAGCGACATAGAAGATAATGAAACAAAGAAAAAAAGAAAATTGAAAACTCACTTGGCAAAATTCCGTCCCAATCTTAAATTCCCAATCCGACCATTTTTGGTGATATGTGAACTCCAATGACGCTGAAATCCTCATGAGGAAAGGGAGCGGATCACATGGTATTAATTTTAAGTGGTTTGGGGCAATTAGGGTTTTGACTGGAAAGTTTCAAATTTTTATTCGAACAGTTCCGGCCATCTTCGACGGACGGGGTTAGGGGGGTTTGATAGAGAAAGTTCAGTGATCTTATGGTGTAAATTGGTATCATTAGGATGAGTTGGTGTCATGGCTGGAATATTTTTGAACTATGATTCGACGAGTTTGGCGTTGATTCGAGGGAAGCTGAGGGCGTGGCTGGAAAGAGGGGGACGGGGGGGGGGGGGGAGTTAGTGGTGTATTTTTGGTGGTCATTGGCATAGCTACCGTCATCGCCGCTGGCGGATTTCCCCGGAGGATATGGGGGCGGCTTGAGTTTTTAGGATTTGGTGTAGAGACGAAGTGGGGGAGAGGGGTCTGAGAGGGGGAACCTTTATGACAGTTTTATAGTAATTTTTGTCAGTTCGGGACCGTCCAATCAATCAACCTCGACTGTCCAGATTTACTGGGCATGGAACGACGTCATTTTGCTGTCCAACGTGACCGGACCGAGGGGTTTAAATTCAGCCTGGACGGGTGTGGCTTTGGGCTATTGAATTGATTATAAATGTAGCCCAGTGTATTAAACAACCCATTTCTTATATTTTAATTATTTTCTTTTCTTATCATTTCTTTTACTTATTTTTATTTTGTATTTTACACTCTCTTTTTTCTCTTTTTATATTACTATTCAGAGATAAAAACCTAATTAATTTCTAGAATTAGTAACCACTCCCCCAAATACCATAATTCCTACTAATTGCAAACTAAAACAATTGAAGATATAAATTCAAGAAAAACCCCTTTCATTTTTGTTATTTTCTCTATTTTATTTTAAAAACAACTGAACGACTGATTAATCCTAAAAATATAAAATTAAATCCCGAATAAATGCCAAGTATATTTTTTATCTATTTTCCATATAGATTAAAATGCACAAATAAAAATGCATACAATTAACAGGAAATAACAAAAAATCACAAAAATTCAAAAAAATAAAGAAAAAATCATTTTGTTTGAATTTTGGGAATAATTCACGTGTGCAAAAATTACGTGCACACAACGAACACACTGAGAAAGTCACACCCACACACAAACTCTTGTTCTTATTCATGCACACTCTCTATTGCAAATCTTTCTGTTGCTTGTGTTTGCTACACTATCCAGCCTGCTGAAAGCCAATGCTAGACTACTGGATTCTGCATGCTTTCACCTTTCTGTTTTGCTATCTCTTAACCGGGTATGCCTCCACTTCTTCTATCATCCAATATGCTATGAAGTTAAATCTATGTACTTCCTGTTTATTGATCTTAATCAGCATGACTACTTCTGTATACCTAGACTTATGTCTTTCCTGTTTATTGATGTTAATCAACATGAATTTTTGTATTATCATTCGATATGCTATGTAATTAGACCTATGTGCTTCGTGTTTATTGCTCTTAATCAACATTTCTATCTCTGTTACTATGTCCTATTCAGTGTGTTATGTAATTTGCCTACAGTAGATATCTACCTGCCTCTGCCTGCTTTATGTTTCTGCTAACTAGCATGCTTTCCTCCCTGTCTTGTTTTATGTGTTTACTTAACAAGATCCTGATTAATAATTTCTATGCTCTCAGCCCCTGCTGCCTTTTCTCTGCAATTGTCTAATTAGGACTATGATCCTAGCATGATATTTCCTGTTTAATACAGCTAATGAACTAAGTCAATCCCACGCAATGTGGAACCTAGTTTGAATTGATTGTGACTCTGTTTCGTCTACTGTTTGACTGTTGGAAAAGATGTTTGAACTCAATCTACTGAGTATGGTCTTGTTTGTAGTTTTAATCTTGTAACCTGTTTCTACTCACTTTTAAAAGCCAAACTATTTGTTTTTAAAACTATCTCCTACTTTCATATACTATTTTCAACTCCTACTCTTAGATATCTAGGGTCGTACCCTTCCAGTGTGAGTACTGCCTAGGAGTCCATAGAATTTTCCCGAACTCTGACACACCAGGGCTGTCTTTGCCAAACTTATTTACAAAAACTATTTCTTTGAAAAGGTTCTGGTGTGCGCATTGCCCGGAGTCCCTGAGGCCCTTGGAAACTTTGACACATCAGAAGCCTGTTAGGTGTTTATGGACTGCCTGTTGGACTCCAGATTTGATTGAAGGCCTAGCTTCCAGGTTTACTTTTGGGCCTGTCAAGGCTCCTTATAGTATAGTAATTTTCATTACGTGATTCATTTGTTTTGGTCAGTAATAATAATTCTTGTAAATATAAATAGGGTTATTAGTAATGCTGGGAGGGATTTTTATATATCTTTGTTGGGATCGAGTAGAAATCACACCAATAGAATTGTTGTGATTATTTACATGCATTAGAATCCATGCCTATAGGCCTTATATTTATATTTGTCTTGAATTTCCACTTTGCATCCTAGAAATCCTGTTATAGGACATTTCTAATTTTGTATCAAAATTCCTATTCATAAATTTTCTCAAATTTCAATGTGCACTAGAAACCGTACCTATAGGATCTTTTTTGGGAATAATCAACTCGTATAACATTATGCTCACTTAGATATCATATCCATAGGAAATCATGTTTGAAATCAGCATGAATACTTAGATATCATGTCCATAGGAAATCATATTTAAAATCAGTTTGACAACTTAGATATCATGCATATATGTAGTACAAAATCAGTTTCTATGCCGTGAAATAACACTTGTAATCAGTTTCAACACCTAGAAAGCATACCCATAGGTTCTAATAGATAAAAACTCCACCTGTTTAAATTAATCACTCGTTTATAATTGCATGTTGATTAATGTTTAGATACCATGTCTATGAAATTCTGCTTGGTTATCACCTAGGCAAGCCTGTAGGACAAATAAAATCGTATTTGTTTGACAACTGTAAATGGGCCCAGCTTCAGTAACTGATAAAAATCAGTAAGAAAAATAATAAGTATTCACTGTCTCATCTTAATAAAACTGCTGCATGTTGTGTGCTCATTTAGGTTCCTGCTTATAGGACACTAATCAATTTAAAACTGCTTGTTTGAATAGAATGCATTTGTTTGTCTATTTGTGGTGGTAAATATGGGTCCCCTTAAGTGATCTTATATAGGACAATCCTACTTGTTTTGTTTTATCCTTTAAGCACTACAGGTGAGTCTAGAACCACCATAAATAGAGTTTCTAAACACCTCCAGAGCCACAGGTAAGGAACGGATAATGCAAATATAGGATACGTTTTCGGTGCTATTAGAATACTTTGGAAATAATTAAGGGGAGGGTAATCAGATCGTAAAGTATATGATGGCTTGTGTGCTAACGCTACGCGTAACACCTCTATTTAAGGAAGGTTACTGAATATTGCACAGAAGTGATCATATAGGCTAATAAACATAGGACCTCCTTTATTCGCGTTTTGGAAAATAATCTCTATTTGTTTAAATTGCTTTATGACTAATTTGCTTAAATTGACTTTGGTCAGGACACACCATTGTGGACCTCGAGGGGTGCGTAACACCTTCCCCTCAAGGTAATTTCAGGCCCTTACCCAATCACTGGTGATGTAAACTAGTACACAAGTTATTTGTTCTAGGCTACCTAACGGACCACAATTTGTTAGGTGGCGACTCTTTCAATCTCATACCAATTCCCAAAATAAAGGAGTTCTACCAAAATATTGAAACATGGACTCTGCAAGAAAAAAGAGGGTGCGAAAACACCTTGATATTTGATTTGAATGGTGAAGGTCGGATTTGGAGGCCCGTAGCATCTGATTTTTAGCCCCGAACATCAGCTTCATTTTTGTGATTTATCCTCCTTTTTTAATTTATTTGTTGTTGCTATTGTTGCTCCGTATTTGGTACTTGTTATGTAGCCAATTGGAAAACTTCAATAACCATGTTATTGTTATAGTGAAAATTTTGGATCGTTGTGATCCCGTGGTTTTTTACTTTTTATTTGAAGGATTTTTCATGTTAAAATTCGGTGTTCTTCATTTTCAGGTTTGCCTTCCTCGACATAATAATGGTATCAGAGCTTTGGTTATTTATCCGGGGTTTTTATGGCATGGAGACGAATATTATCAAGATGGTATGTTGGGAGAAATTATTATGTTTGTCGAAGCATGATGAAACACTTGTTGTTTGTGAAGAAGATTTATCTACCCATTTTTGCAGCTTATAACTCCGACAGTATATCAAATGAAGATTGGGATTTCGAGCATCAACAAATATGTGGATATATATGATAGTGGGTAAAGATAATATTCACAACCATATTGTGAATGAGATATATGCGATATCATTATGGGAAAAACTAAAGACTCTTTATGCTTCAAAAACTTGGAACAACAAGTTGTTCCTACTAAAACAATTGATCACCTTTAAATACAAGGAGGGCATGTCTATCTTTGATCACATAAATAATTTTCAGGGCATCCTTGACCAACTGTCTGGAATGGGAGTTAATTTAGATGATGAGATAAAAGGGTTTTTGGCTTCTTAATGCTCTTCCAAATTCTTGGAAACTCGTTGTGTTTATTTTATAAATTAGGCTCCTGGTAGTAAGGTGAACATGGAATATGCCAAGAGTAGTGTGTTTAACAAGGAAGTAAGGATAAAGTCTCAGGGTTCTTCCTCACAAGCAGTGTTTTGGTTACAGAAGAGGTTTGAGGAGCAGAGGTAAAATCAAAATTAAGTCAAGGTCCAAATACCATAAAGTTATGTGTAATCATTGTGGAAGAAAGGGCATATCAAAAGATTTTTCCACAAGTTGAAGCAAGATATTAGAGAAGGAAAGAAAGTTGAATGAGAACAATGTTGCTTCCATTGTTTAAGATGACCTTCTTTTAACTAATGATGAAAACATTATCAATTTGTATCCTATGAGATGAGCTAGATAGTAGATTCTGGATCTACCTCAAATATCACACAAAGAAAAGACTTTTTCTCATCTTATATTCCTTTTGATTATGGAGTGTTAAAGATGGGCAATGCTAGTGAAGTTAAGGTATTTGGTGTTGACACGGTTTATTTGAAAACTAGTAATATTTTAACGTTAGTTTTTTAGATGTCAATCACACTTCGAACTTTCTTTTTAGTTTGATATCCACATGAAGATTAAATGATGAAGAATGCCCTTTTTAATGGCCAATAGAAGCTCACCAAGGGCTCGTTAGTAGTGACTCGATGAGATGTGACAAATGGATCTATTTTTAATGACTACATAAATCTAGTGGATAGTAACATTTTACCATAATTTGGCATACAAGATTGTTACACCCCATATTTTCGTACGTGAAAGTACATTGCAAGTTAATTGATGTAAGCCCAATAATGAGATCATCCTTAAAAGTACATAAAGAAAGTTAATTATATTAACTTGGAGGTTACAAATATTTATGATCATGGATTGCAAGTACCAAGAGGGTTGGAAGGTTTAGAAGCTGAACGAATTGAAGAAAATAGGTTTTGTCGAATGTTGACAAGTTGGGAATGTTATAACATGTAATTTTGGGGCAAGACTAGGGTGCTCACAATGATAAAGATGTTATGTTATGATTTATTTTAGTCTTATGATACTATTGTGTTATGTTTTGAAGTCAAGCGAGTTGTGGAATAAAAAATGGCAAAGATCATCTCAAGTTACATTCACAAATATGCTAAAAATTAGGTCAAATGCAGCTGAGCATTTCTCCCAATGTACTTGTAAATACGGGATGATCTACCTATCAATTTAAAGATCTACAAGTCTAGTTACCAATGGAATAAACCATTCATTGATACCACATTGGAGTAGATAGATATTCATATTTTTTCGAGACTGTGCATATTGGTAGGTGACAAGTAGGTGCATGCACCTACTTGCAAAAAGGAGAGGCCTCAATTAAAAGCTCCAAAATCGGACAGGAGGGGAATTTTAAAGGCTGATAAACTCTTTCCTTCCACCCATCTTTCAGTCCAAGAAAACCAAACTGACCCCCTGCAACTCCTCCCCAAAAATCTCGCACAAACCCTAGGTTATTTCGAATGTTATGATGTGATTCTAGTGCCAAAAAGCTCATACAACTGCTGGTTTCTCTTTCTCCTTCTTGTAGCTGCATTGGGGAATTAATTTTAGATGAATAAGGGATAGGTTTCGTAGGTTCTACTCAGTCCAAGGAAGATTTATGCTTCTCCTTTTATTATTTAGGCTTGTACGAGTTGTAACTCATCGTAAAAACTAGACCTAGCGAGTTTCGAAAGACTCGTATGCTGTTTGTTTTTACATCACTATTAGCTGGTTGTAGATTTATTTTCAAGTTGAATTTATAGCTGGTTTATTGGATAAGAGGCTTAATTATGTACTGTTGGTTGTGTTTCCCAATTTGAAATAAAGGACAAGTCTGAATGCGTTTTAATAAACCCAAAAATTAATTTTGAGTTGCTGAAACTGTGGGACAGTTTTGTGGATTGTTTCGTGTTTTTATTGGGTTGTATATCTTACTACTATTTTTATGGATTTGGGAGGGAAAAAGGTGTAGAGAAATACCGCATAATGTCAGGGTGGTTGGCCGATCGTTCGTCATTGCATTCTCGTGTTGTTTGACACAACTAGGGGTATCATTTTTTGTTGGGGTGTGTGGGCTGCTTTATGGTATTTTGTGATATATATAAGGTTGGAACGTGATGTATACATATTGTTATTGTTGTATTCTCATTGTTGTAGGTGTTATGTCTAATTGGGAGGAAGTAAAGATTATAGGGAAGTTGCTGCCCGTTTTACTATAGAATAAGCTTGTGATTCGTTATGCGATAATTGTACCTTCCATAACTTGATCATAGTATTGTATCATTGTTGTAGATTAAGGTGCAAAGAGACGATTTTAACGTGGTTATTGGACAGCTTGTGATAAGGTATGTTAACGCTAAATCTTTCCTTCATTTTGGCATGATCTAATGACGGCATGTGTTTGATAACGAGACATAAAGAGAAGTTCATATTTTTGAATTTATTCACATTATCCTAGTCTCATATGTTATAGTATTCTCCCTTATTGGGACTTTCCATCCAGTTAAGTATTGTCTTTTTTCAGTCAAAAGAGTAGAGAGTTTCTATATATACACACATATACACGCACACATACATAGTTTTACAGTATTTTCACCACCACCGAGCTATTATCGATGGGCAAGCCCATATTGAGCAACCTCTGATCAGATGATAAGTTATATACTGATGCTACTATGGTCGAGCACCTATGAACAAGCCCAGAATGGATGAGATACAGAGTCAAGTATTGACGAGTGCCTATGAGCGAGCCTACTGTGGCAGAGCAGTTACATATACCAAGCCTTATAGGGCCGGACAACTATTTTACTTACTATATTGAGAGAGGTGAATCAGTATCAACATGTACACATCTTTCGATTATCTATTACTCCAATTACTTTCAATTATTATATATCAGTTTAGTTTCAGCATTTAGTTATTCTGTTTCCTTACATACTTGGTACATTATTTCGTACTGATGTCCCTTTTGACGGGTATGTTGTATTTCATACATGCAGGTTGTGATAGATAGCTCGATATACCTTTCTATTAGAAAGAGCCAAACATCAGGTTGGTTGGTAAGCTGCAATTCCTTGGAATTACCAGGTTTAGATCTTGGAATCCATTTTCTTATACATGTTGATGGATAGGCCAAGGCCCTATATGGACCATGATAGAGTCATCTCTTGAGATTTGTAGCCAAGTCCTGTATAGTTTGTATATCACTAGATGTTCATGGAGGCCTCATAAGCCTGCACAGTTATATATATGAGCTTTTGGGTATGCTTACTCCTCAAATAAAAGAGACAATGTTTTTATATGATTCATAATATGGCCTCATCGTCTTAAGTTGAGGGTTACCCCTCTAGAGTTTAAAATTAAAAAGTGGTACGCTCGGTTCGAGCGCCTCGTTAGATTTGGGGCGTGATAAAGATTGATTTATATGAGCGGGATGGGGATTACATGCCTAGCTAAAAAAATTGCTTTCTGGAGTTAAACAAGCAAAGATGAAAAGGTGTATCCATTATTTAGTTGGCAAACAGAAAAGGGGTTTCTTTCATAGTCATCATCCTTGAAGAAAGCCCGAATTATTGGAGCTAGTACACTCTTATTTGTGTAGTCCTTTTAAAGTAAATTCTAAAGGTGGTGCACTTTACTTTGCAACCTTCATTTATAGTCATTCTTTTAAGCTCTGGGTATCTTTTAAAATCTAAAGATAAAGCACTTGGCATGTTTAATGAATTTAAGGCCTTAGCTTAGAGATAGACGGGGAAGAAATTAAAATGTATCCGCACTGACAATGGTGGTAAATATTATGGTCCCTTTGATAACTGTTGCAAGGAACACGGAATTAGTCATCGGAGAACTCCGTCCAAGACATCTCAATTGAATGGTTTGGCAGAGAGGATGAATAGAACTCAAGTTGATAGAGTTAGATGTTTGCTTTCAGAGGCTAAACTTCCAAATACATTTTGGGCGGAAGCACTTAATACTTATGTTATCAATTTGTCTCCTACTATTGCTTTGGATAGTGATGTCCTAGACAAAGTTTGGTTTGCCAAAGATGTTTTCTTATGATCACCTGGGAGTTTTGAGTGTAAAGCTTGTGTGTATATCCCTAAAGATGAGAGATTGAAATTGAATGTCAAAACTAAGTAGTGCATCTTTATCGATTATGGTCAAGATGAGTTTGGGTATCGTTTTTATGATCTAATTGACAATAAATTTATTAGAAGTCATGATGCAATATTATTTGAAGACCAGACTATATAACATATTAAGAAAGATAAGAAGATAGATTCTCAGAGTAATGAGAGCTTAGTTGATATTGATCCAGTTTCTATTGCTTAGGCACTTATTGCACATGAAGGAACCCAAGACAATAATAAAGATAGTTATTGTGATCAAAATAATCATCATGGTGTATATGTTATGGATGCTCCACTCTCTTAGAATATTTACAAGGGATAATCAAATATCCATGCACTATCCTACTTGTGAGTATGTACTTCTGATAGACATGGGAGAACCTGAGAATTATGATGAATCCATGCAAGATATTCATAAATATAAGTGATAGAAGCCATAGAAGATGAGATGAAGTCACTCCATAAAAATGACAGATATGAGTTAGTGAAATTGCTGAAAGATGAGAGAGCTTCATCAAACAAATGAATATTCAGAGTAAAGCAATATCGACATACCACTGCGGCTAAGTACAAGGCAAGGTTAGTAGTTAAAGGTTTTTGCCAGAAGATGGGAATTAACTTTGATGAAATTTTCTCCTTGTTGTGAAGATGTCTTCTATTCTTGTGGTTCTAGGCTTAGCCGCGAGTCTAGATTTAAAGGTTGAGTAGATGAATGTCAAGACTAATTTTCTTCATGGTGATTTAGATGTGGAGATTTATATAGAGCAGCCTGAAGATTTGGTAATCAAGGAAATATAATACTATATCCTCATATTAAAAAGAGGCAGCATAGATTGAAGGAAGCTCCAAGACAATGGTATTTAAAGTTTGAATCTGTCATAGAAAAATAAAGGTATAAGAAAATTTCTTCATACCAATAATGTATTCTTCCAGAAGTTCTGTAATGATGATTTTATTATCTTATTGTTTTATGTGGATTATATACTTATAGTTGGCAATAATAAATCTAAAATTGCAATTATTAAGCATCACTTGAGCAAATCAATTGCGATAAAGGACTTGAAATCAACAAAGAAAATCTTGGGCATTCAAATCTACCGACACAGAGATAGAAATGGATTTTTTTTGTCCCAAAAGTAATATATTGAGAAGGTACTCAAGAGGTCCAATATTATGCAAAAGTAGTTAGTACTCCTCTTGCTAAATACTTTAAACTGAGTATTAGTCTGAGTCCATGTACTGATGAAGAGAAAAAGGTCGTATTCCTCACTCCTCTGTAGTTGGTAGCTTGAAGCATGCTATGGTTTGCACTATACAAAATATTGCACATGTCGTTGGTACTGTTAATAGATTCTATTCTAATCGTGGAAAGGAATATTGATATATGGTAAAATTGATATAAAGTATTTGAAAGGTTCTACATATTTGAAGTAGCGCTTTGGCAGTGAAAAGCCTGAAATTATTTGTTACACAGACTCGCTGATTTAGGAAGAAATTACGATAATTCAAGATTCAGTTCCGATTATTTGATCACTTTTGTTGGGTGAGATTTATTTGGCAATCTAGACTACAAAAGTACATAGCTCTATCCATCACCGAAGTCGAATATATTATTATCATATAAGGTGCCAAAGAACTGCTATGGATAAAGGGGTTTATTAATGATCTTGTCTTTGAGCAACCAAAGTACATCTTATTTTGTTATAACTAGGGTGCTATCTATCCACCAAGTACTTCACTTTTCATTCTCTGACCAAACGTATAATAGAATGTATTATTTGATAAGAATGACCATGGAAGAGAAATTATTTGAGTTTAAGAAGATTCATACTGATGAAAATACTTCAGATATATTGACAGAAGTTGTGGTTGTAAATCAACATGAATTGTGAAATCCTCTGCTTGAAGACAAATTTGGCCCCTTAGCTGAAGGAAAAGTTTGTTGGGTCCATATCCATATTATCCAGCCAAAGACCCAATGGCCTAATCTTATTCTTTTTTGTTTTCTAATTCTATTGAAAATTGGATTCAATTTTTATTCCTATTTAGAGTTGGTTTTTCTTTAAGAGAAAGCACCACTCATATATATAAATAAGACAACCTTGAAGAATTGTTTTAAGCTCATTGGTACAAATATTTAAAAGACTTAGTACATAAGAGTGGTTATTGAAAGAGCTTTCATCAAGAGAGAAGAGAGAAGAAAAAGTGCATGTTCTGCTGCAGATTTTTGTTCCGACTAGCCAACTCCAACTCATATTTTTTGATTCGTTAACTATTGGATCGCGCTGATTTAGACCAAGTGTCCAGAACATCGTGTTATTTAATTTTAATGGTGGAGATAGGATTTAGAATCCTGTAGTATCTGTTTATTAACCTCGTACAACATCTCTATTTTTGTGACTTATCCTCCTTCAATTAATTTGTTGTTGCTCTGATTGCTATTGTTTCTCCGTGTTAAGCACTTGTTATATGACCAATTTGGAGAACTTTTGCAATCATCTAATTATTAATGTGGAGATTTTTGGATCTTTGTGATCCCGTAATTTTGTACCTTCAATTTGAAGGTTTTTTCATGTTAAAATTTAGTATTCTTTATTTTATTTATTTTTGGGTTCGCCTTTTTCTTGACATAGCACATACATCTTTGTACATGTTGGGACTCAACTTTGTTGGTTATAAATAGAGAGGCTTGAGGCTTAGCCTCATATTCCCACTATTATGAAAACTTTCCCCTCTCTTCTACATTCTGCATTGATTTTTAAAGCAAAACGTAAGCATTTTTTGTGATTTGCTTCACCATTTGAGTTCGCAGAAGTTCTGTGATTTGTAGTGCCACTGTCATAGAATAGCTATTCTGTTTCATCTTGGGAGAAATTAATCTGAAACCTTGGCAACTTTGAGGGAATTAAATTTTTTGAGGACACTAAATTTCTATACTAATTTCAAATTCAAGCTCAAACCCAAAGCTTCAACCTTGTTAATGATATTTTTTGAATTTTATCAAAAGTAAGCACCTAAATAAATTTTTACTTAACAATTATCACAAATTCAATCTTATTACTATGTCATGGAACACCAAAATTAGCAAGACCCGATTAAATTTTTATGTTTTTTAAAAGGTCAATAGTGGTGATTTTTACAAGACCCAATAGCTCATCTTTTCTTCTTCTTTTTCTTCGTAGTCATGGGGGTTGAAGAAACGAAACATGACGAGTAGACAAACTAGAATTTGGGTTGGGGAAGATGATGGGGGGGGGGGGGGGAGGGAGGCAACGCTGAGATTTGGGGTTGGCAAGAAGACATGTGTTATATTCTTTTTTCTTTAATTTGAAAAGGAAATAGTTAAATAAAGGAAAAAAATAAATAAATAAAAACTTAATTTCAGATGAATTTTTAAGTTTTCACGCGCTCTTTTTATGTGTAATACACGTATGTGACACATAACAAAAAAATATGTAATTGTCACACTTTAAAAATTTTTAATATATAATATTATACCGTGTTTAATACCTGTATAAGGGGGATTTGAATACAAATAGTAAAATATGTATTTTGCCTATTTAATATATGAGTTCTAAAAATACTTTTGACATATAGTGAAAATCTTTTGAATTTGATATTGGCTCAAACACTTGTCAGTCAAGCGAGAAATTAGCCAAACATCTCATATGAAAGTCAGTTCACTTTACTATTAGCAAAATATTATTCAAAAAAGGCAACTCATAAATGTGAGTGCACTCATAAAAGTGGCTGGTTCTGCAATTTCAGTACATTATTTCTTCCTTCTGCCCTAAGTAATTTTCCTTTTTTGGTCTAAATCTGTATGCAATCAAAGAAGGAAGGCAGTAACTTGGAGACGCAATTTATTCGAACCACCATTTATAAATACATACATTTATTGGAGAAGCGAGCCTATGATGACATTAATTAACTATAAATCTCTCACCCACTCTGTCAAAATTTGCACAAGGTACGAATCTGCGCCCTCTTCTTCTCCACTCCTTCATCACCTTCTACAGGTACGAATATATAGCAGTTCTGTATATTTTTGTGCGAATACCGATATTGACTCTGTTATATATGCTTTTCCTTCACTATTTGATCTGATTATGTAATATTGGTTATATTGGCTATCTTGGAATTTCAGATTACAGCTCAAGATCTTGAAATAACATTTTGGATTTAATTTGGTTGGGTTGAAGTTGGATATATATATATAGTCGTTTGCACTATCCAGAATCACTCAGGTAATTAATTTTATTGCTTTTGTTTCTGAGCTGGATTGTGTGATTTTGTTCTAGTGTTTTGTTCTGAGCTGGATTAAGGAATAGTTTGGTTTGAGGGTAAACTATGCTGAGATTAATTATATTTGATTAGTTATGCTGGTGTTATTTTTTATTTACGATTTTAGTATGTATTAACTCTAGGATTGTCAATGTTACTGTTTTATTCTAGAATAAGTTATTATAGATTAATCTTCTACCCTTTGGCGGGCATAAGTTTTTCTGGTACTATTTTTATCATGGAATTAACTTATCTGTAAGCAAACAAGACAGAAATCTATACCAAATTTTTATTACATGATTATTTTTGCTTATTTATCGGACCGATCAGCTCTTATTTTGGAGAAGTATAAAGAGAGAGAATTCAAGAAGTTGGTGGCATATTAATTTCATCATTTATTCTCCAGAAGTACCTTTCTTTCGCTGGCATCTTAAAGCCCACAACTAGAAGTTTTACTCCCTTCTATCCATAATCAATGTCTTTTTTAATTTTGATTTTGGTTCAAAATAAGTATTTGGTTAGGTAATCAAGAAAAAATTCAATTTGCTTGTACTCTTTTACCTTTATGTGCATAAGAACAATAAATGTCACTATAATCATGTGCTTAATATTTAATAAGAATAGTTTAGTCATACTAGGTAATTTGTATAAGATTTAATATTTTCTTAATGAGCGTGTTAAAAGTAAAAGGAACACTTACTATAGACCGGAGGAAGTATTTCCGCCATGAAGACTACCAACCTAACCAGGCTTCAAGTAAAAGATTTTGACTATTCCATGCAGTAATCTAATTTACTTTTTCTTTTGTAATCTAAAAACTTTATATTTTAGTTAATATTCCACCTAAATGTTACACGTTATGTGCGACAGTGTGCGCATACTTTAATTCTTCCAAGTTTTGTTTTGTTTTTCCTTTTAAACAAATTACCTTAAATTGTCCCTGTCAGCAATATTAACTAAATTAGGGATTGCATAACTTGTTCACAAAGATTTTTTCTAAATCAGTACTTTTTTTTAATGATAAGAAATTAGTTTTGGCCATTTTTACTGACCAAATAATGCTTAGAATGGCTAATTGTCTACTGTTCCAGCACGTAGGACCCCCCCTCCATTACTGCAAGACAAAATGCAAAAAAATTGCTATCTTTTCTCCTCTCTTTGTCTGGGTGTTAAACGACTAATCGCAATTATAACTGGTAGATTTATGTGTTTAATTATTAGTCTCGGATTATAATATAACAATACTATTAGAAAACGTTGAATGAAATATCTACCTTTTTTGTGAATCAAGTTATTATTGTTAAGAGAAACTAAAAATAAAGTATATTCTACAAAAGTATCTAATATTGTAAGTTTTTTAAATAAATATGTACCACTAAAATCTATGGTTAAGTAAAAGCTCTCGTAATTAAGTGGCCCTGTTATTAAAAAGATAATGCAACCAAAATTCCAATCGACAGAATCAAGACATGCTTCAGGATACTTTGATCTGTTGTACGGATACTAGCAAAGAAGGTGAAAATTAGAACAGCAAAAATTATAATACTAGTATAACACTATAATGAATATTATTTCAAAATAGTATTAATTGTCCAGCAGTCTTAACAAAAATAAAGACATATTACAAACATGGATTTGTGTTGGTGTCAGTAATAGTATATCAAATGACATTAGTCTTCCTCAGACAAGTATTTTTGCCTTTCCAATCAATATAACTCTCTCAAAGAAGTTACTACATGGTATCTAGCCTTACTCTCATTGTGTTCAAAATAACAAGCTGCGCGCAGTTGGAGATATGCCTATTCCTTAATTCTTGTGTTTTGTCTTCATAATGTTGCAGATGGATATAGCAAAGGATTTAACAGCAGGGACTGTTGGTGGAGCAGCACAATTGATAGTTGGCCACCCTTTTGATACCATTAAAGTCAAGCTCCAAAGCCAGCCCTCTCCATTACCCGGGCAACCTCCAAAATATGCAGGTGCCATTGATGCAGTCAGGAAAACAGTCTCTTCTGAAGGTCCAAGGGGTTTATACAAAGGCATGGGAGCTCCACTTGCAACTGTAGCCGCCTTCAATGCCTTGCTTTTCACTGTTAGAGGTCAAACCGAGGCGCTGTTAAGGTCTGAACCTGGTGCCCCTCTTACTGTCAAGCAGCAAATCCTTTGTGGAGCTGTTGCTGGTACTGCTGCATCATTTCTTGCCTGTCCAACTGAACTCATCAAATGCAGGTTAGCTCTTTGTAGCATTAAAGTCAGAGATTATAATACTCCCTCTGTCCTAATCCATTTGGCACATGTTACTTATTCAGAGATAAATTGTACTAGACCAATAAAGATATTTAGAAACTATACCTACTGAGTTACAATTCAGCTCATATCAAAATGGTGAAATACGACTTGTTAGGATGTTAGTCAAAGTTCACTAATCTAGGAAAAACAAGAGTACCAAGTTTTATGGAGAGTGTCATATCGTAAAATGTTTGTAACGTTTTCCTCAGCTCCTATATTATCAACAGTCAAGTTGGCCGGTTGGATTAAGGCCTCATTGTTATGATTTTCTTTTCACCAAAGTGGCGTTTACATGTGTTCTGCAGTTGGACTCTTTAACTGTGTGCTTTGGTGGTCTAATGTTCTAACACAACTTGTAAAAACTATTTGCATCATTTCATGTGCTTCAACTTTTAAGGCTTCCTCTATGTAGCATTAGTGGTAAACCTGCTTATGTATTTAGCAAAATTGATTGCTGGATTCTCAAATTTGATGCAGATTGCAAGCCCACAGCGCGTTGACAAGTGTAGGATCAGGTGCTGTGGCCATAAAATATGCAGGGCCAATGGATGTTGCAAGACATGTTCTTCGTTCTGAAGGAGGTGTAAGGGGTCTCTTCAAAGGTCTATTCCCAACCCTGGCACGAGAAGTGCCGGGAAATGCTGTCATGTTTGGTGTATACGAAGCGTTAAAGCAGTACTTTGCAGGAGGCATGGATACTTCTGGACTGGGAAGGGGTTCACTTATAGTAGCTGGAGGCTTGGCTGGTGGTTCAGTCTGGTTCGCGGTGTATCCAACAGATGTTATTAAGAGTGTAATTCAGGTTGATGATTATAGATACCCAAAATACTCTGGTTCTTTTGATGCTTTTCGGAAGATTTTGGCATCAGAAGGTGCCAAAGGCCTTTACAAGGGGTTTGGACCTGCTATAGCACGTAGTGTCCCAGCAAATGCTGCTTGCTTCTTGGCATATGAGATGATTCGGTCTAGTTTGGGATAATTGCTCCACTAGGATTGATGGAAGGTTTAGGGAACGGTTACAGTTACTTCTTTAATGTGGTTTTTTCCCAGTTGGAATGATCTGTAGTTCCAATTGCTATTCCAGTAGGACAATTGTGCTTTAAAAAATTTTTATACCATTTTTTAGGGACTAAGAAGAAAGAGATTATTATGATCTAAGTTTTGTTATCAACCAAAATAGTTGCCAGTTTTCGTTATCTGCTATGCTTTCATCTTCAGCGTTTATTCGTTTTTGTCGATGTCAAGAATGACAAGATGATGGACTAAAAACCCAGGAGATTGTACATTTTATCCAGACATTCACAATGCCGTATCTTAACATTCCAAATAATTGAAGCATGAGTCATGGTTGAAGACTTAGTGCACCAGGCTATTTTCTTTTTTTCCTTTCTATTTTGGCTTCAACTGTAGAGGTAAATATGATGAAAGAGAAGGTACAGTCACAGTGATAAAAAAAAATAGGAGTAACTTATTGCAGATTGTCATCATTAAAAATATTATTCATCCCTTCTAGCTAGTCGTCCATGCATTCCGAGCGAATGGAAGTAAAACAGATTTATATCTTGATTTCATGACATGTTTAGAACCAGGGGTATATGTGGTGTGATAACATCAAAGTTGAATTAAACCTATAATTTTTAATGCGAAGTAAAAATTTATATGCGAAATTTTATTAAAATTGTAAAAATAAAATATATGAACCCGTAATTTAAAAAATATAATGGGTTCAATATTAAAAAACTTAGTTAAATTCATAGAGTTCAAATTCTATTTTTTTGGTGGTGATTGATTTAATTTTTTGTTAATTACCACTAGTAAACCTTACAATACCCTAGACAAGCTCACACATCTTGCTATCCGTAGAAAAATAAAATAAAAAGGAATACTGATCAAACTATTTCATAAGCTACTATTTAGAATCTAAACTTGTCTAATAATATGTGAATTCTAGGAGTAGCTTGAACACAACAGCTACATGCAATCTCCTTTGCGTTTTGATCACATCCTTTGCTCTCCTAACGGGTAGCGGGGTTGAGTAGGGAAAATTAGTAATCGTACAGGTTGTGGTCTGGGTCGGTTACGGGTTGGGGCTTACCGAATTTAACGGGTTCAGGTTCATCCGGGTAAAAAATGAACCGTAAAGGTTACGGGTACAAGGGGCCGGTCGGTTAGTGTATGTCACGACCCTAGTTCATTGATTGTGAACCTGTCATGACAGTACCTAGTTTTCACGACTAGGTAAGCCTAACACATTGTGGAATTAACAAATTTTACGAAAAATAATAACTAAAGCTAAATAACATAAGGAATGTATAAAGTTTCCGTCTGGCACATACACTTCAACATTAAAATTCTGAAACAACTCCCAAGATTCGGAATCTCACGAGAAACACAGGCGAAAAGAGTATCATAACATGATCTACACCAGAGTGTCTAAACAACACAAAAAGAAAGGGAAAAAGGGGCTATCTATTACAACTGATATGGAATAGAGACTTCGAGTCTGCGGACGTAACAAATATACATCAAGTCTCCACTAATGCTCTCTGCTGCGAAGATGATACGCCTGTGAAGAAGTACTTGGGTCTGCACATTAAAAACATGCACAGAAGAGGCACGAGTACACCACAACTGTACTCAGTAAGTTCCAAGCCTAACCTCGGTCTGGTAGTGACGAGGAAGGTCGAGGCTCTACCGTGAATAAACATAATAATCAATATGATAAGGGAAGGACAACATGAATATAATCTAAAGTGAGAATCTAGCAAGATAATAAATAAAATCAGTAACCGAGAACCAACACAGTAAATAAATTGAAGTACACACCATAACTAGATATTTATCATCGGGGATCTCCTGGTATCCCGAGGATCTCCTTGTATCCTCATCATATGCACGAGGGATCTCCTAGTATCCCGAGGATCTCCTGGTATCCTCCATTTATACACGGGAGATCTCTTAGTATTCCGAGGATCTCCTGGTATCCTCCATTTTATAATCATATCTGTGCCAGGGATCTCTTGGTATCCCGCACTCTCAGTCTTAGAACCTAACATGTGCAGGGGGAGCTCTCGGGATGCCGTCCCGTAGTTCCACTTGTAAACATAGCACAACAATTCAAATATTGGATAATGCTAAGTAAGAATAATTAATATAATTTCTAGTCTAGAATGCTTCACGGAGGACATATAATACAATTTAGGCAAATAAGCAAGTAAATCAGCTAAACATGCTTTTTTTAAGCTAACACAGGTTAAATTGCATTTAGAATAGGCGAATACGTAAGAAAACACAGTTTAAATATTCTAAGTAAAGCGGATTTTCAACAATTAGCTCGAGTACACGCTTATCACCTCGCGTACCAGGCATTTAAAATAACAAGTAATATATCCTAAGGGAAGAGGTCCCCCACACGAAGTTAGACAAGACACTTACCTCGAACCAGTACCAAAATCAACTATAAACAATGCCTTTGCCACAAATATCCGACTCCGAATGGTCCAAATTTATTCAATCTAATTACATAACATAAATAACATTGCAAGTAACTAGTTCCACCATTAAAATTACGGCTAAAGCGTGAAAATAGGTAAAATGACCAAAATTCCCCTCAGGACAACGTCTCAGAACCAAATAATTTTTACGTTTTAAGAAATATCGTACTCGCACGAGTCTAACCATACAAAAATCTCCCAAATCGAAGATAAAATTCCCCCCTTGAAACCCCACGGTTAGGTCTAAGAACGTTTCCCCAATTTCATTCCAAAATCCGAAATTAAAGGTTGAATTTAAGATTAGATTAGTGGGTTTTAGTCATAGAAGAGTAGAGAATCGTTACCTAATAGTTGTATCTAAAAATCCCTCAAAAAATCCCTCAAATCCGAGCTCTCTAGCCTGAGTTTTGTTAAAAATGGTTAAGCCCTCATTTTGAAATGTTTATGTCTGCCTAGGGGTTTTGTTTTATGCGATTGCAAGAGAGGGGATGCGATCGTGAAGAGTAAATATTGAGGGCCCAGAAATTGGTCTATGCAATTGTAGGGAATGGCCTGCAATCATGGAAGAGGAAGGAGCAGACCTATGCAATCGCATACGGGGTCCTACGATCACATAGAAGAATTGAATCTCTGAGCCACCAGCTAAACTTGCTCAGTGCAAGCACGGGAAAATGGAATGCGATCGTGAAGTAGGGGGAAGCATAGCTATGCGATCAAGGCAAGATTTATGCTATCACAATTAAGGAAATTGGCCCCCCTCTGAGATAGCACTACTCGATCGCATGGAGAGGAGTGCGATCGCAAAGAAGGAATGTCTGCAACAGCTGAGACTGATTTTTCTGCAACACCCTAGTCCCAAAATTGTTCTGTTGAGCATCCGAAACACACCCGAGGACCCCGGGACCTCAACCAAACCCAAAGAAATATCCCATAACATCATTCAAACTTGTACCAATCCGTAAAGCACCTAAAACAACGCCAGAAACTCGAATTAATCCATGATTTGAACCCAAGAACTTCAAAACTCAAGCAAACACTCTTTCTATAGAAAACCTAACCAAATTACGTCCTATTGACCTGAAATCTTACACGTACATCCCGAATGACATGATGGTGCTACAACAACTTCCGGAATCCCGTTCCGATGCTCGGATCAAAAATTCGTTGTCGGAGCGAAAACTTCAAAACTCCAACTTTCGTCATTTTGCCTAAATAAGTTACGAACTTCAGAAACATATCCCGGATACGCTCCCAACCCCAAAATCACCTAACAGAGCTAACAGAACCATCAGATTTCCATTTCAAGGTTTTCTTCAGAATGTTCCAATTACGGACCACTTTCAACACTAAAGCTCTCAATTGGGGACTAAGTTTCACAAAACACTCCGAATCCTAATACCAAACGTCCCGGCAAACCAAAATAGCAGAAATGGACTTAGGGGAAATAGATAAGAGGGGAACGGGGCGTAAGTTCTAATAACAACCGGCCGGGTCGTTACATCCTCCCAGACTTAAACATTTGTGTGTCCTCGAACGAGCATGGAGAACATACATGAAGTAGCAAATAGATGAGGGTATCAGCTGCGCATATCTCGCTCGGTCTGCCAAGTTGCCCTTCGACCGGCGGACCCCGACACTGAACCTTTACTGAAGCTATATTCTTTGACCCGATGCCTGTCCAATATTGCCACCAGCTCCTCAATATAGGACAGTTCCTTGTCCAACTGGATTGAAGTGAACTTCAACACATGATACGGACCACCGTGATACCTACGAAGCATCGAGACATGAAATACCCGGATGAACCCCAGCCAAACTGGGAGGTAAGCAAGCTCATAAGAAACCTCCCCAACTCGCTTCAAAATCTCAAAAGGGCCAATGAACCTCGCACTCAGTTTCCCTTTCTTCCTATACCTTATGACGCCTTTCATAGGCGAGACCCGAAGCAGAACCCCCTCACCAACCATAAAGGAAACATCACGAACCTTCCGGTCCGTGTAACGCTTTTGTCTGGACTGGGCTGTACGGAGTCGATCCTGAATTACCTTAACCTTTTCTAATGCATCCTGTACCAAATCTGTACCCAGTAGTCTCGCCTCACCCGGATCAAACCAACCCACTAGAGATATGTATCTCCTAACATATAAAGCCTCATACGGCGCCATCTGAATGCTAGACTGGTAACTATTATTGTAAGCAAACTAAACCAATGGCAAGAACTGATCCCAAGACCCTCTAAGCTCAATCACGCATGCGCGGAGCATATCCTCAAGAATCTGAATGGTGCGCTCGGACTGTTCGTCCGTCTGAGGGTGAAATACCGTCTATCTGAGGGTGAAATTCTGTCCGTCTGAGGGTGAAATTCTGTACTCATAGTCACCTGGGTACCCAACTCCTGCTGAACGGCTCTCTAGAACCGTGATGTAAACTGAGTAACCCTGTCCAAAATGATTAAGAAACTGGAATACCGTGAAGACGGACAATCTCTCTGATATAAATCCCCGCTAACCGCTACGCCGAGTAAGTAGTACACACTGGAATGAAATGAGCAGACTTGGTCAGCCGATCCACAACAACCCAAATTGAATCAAATTTCTTCGCAGTCAAAGGGACATCAACAACAAAATCCATGGTGATCTTCTCCCATTTCCACTCTGGAATCTCAATCTACTGAAGTAACCCACCCGATCTCCGATGCTCGGCCTTTACCTACTGACAGTTCAGGCATCTAGCTACAAATCCTTCTATGTCCTTCTTCATTCGTCTCCACCAGTAATGCTGTAGCAAATCTTGATACATCTTCGCTGCACCTTGGTGGATGGAATACCGCGAACTATGAGCCTCCGCTAATATCAATTCCCAAATATCATCCACATCGAGTACGCATATGCGACCCTTTATCCTCAATACCCTATCATCTCTAATGGTCACATCCCTTGCATTGCCATGCTAAATCGTGTCCCCAAGGACAAGTAAATGGGGGTCATCATACTGCCTCTCCCTGATATGATCGAAAAATGAAGATCGAGAAACCAGACTGGCTAGAACCTGATAGGGCTCCAAAAGATCCAATCTCACGAACTAACTGATAAGGCATGAACATCCATCGCCATGGGTCTCTCTGACGCTGGTAAATATGCCAAACTCCCCAAACTCTCCGCCCCGCGACTCAAGGCGTCGGCCACCACATTGACCTTGCCCAGATGGTACAGAATAGTGATGTCATAATCTTTCAATAACTCCAACCACCTCCTCTGGCAGAAATTTAGATCCTTTTGCTTGAACAAGTGCTGCAAACTCCGATGATCCGCATAAATATCACTAGGCACGCCATACAAGTAGTGACACCATATCTTTAAGGCATGAACAATAGTAGCTAACTCAAAGTCATAAATGTTAGAAACTACGCTTTACGCTAGAGGGGGGGGGGGTGAATAGCGTATTAATAGAATTTAGCGTTTTCTTGCTGAATTTAAACTTTGCAGGAAGTAAAATAAATGCAGAAAAATAAACTTACACAAAGATGTATACTGGTTGGCCACCAACGTGGTTAGTCCAGTCCCCGAGAGACTCTCTCGAGATTTTTCACTATCTTGTTAAGCTTAAGGGTGCTCAACAAACCGTTACACACTTGAGGACACAAGCCTCAAACAGTTGCTCGGAGATCGCAATCTCAAAGACTTCACCCAAGGAAACACAAGTTCCTTGAAACAAGAGAATCGCAATTCTCTTACAAGTATATCAAATACTTGGACACTCACTTAACTAAAGTACTCCTTATTGAGTAGATATGAGTAAAAGAATATGTTCAAGATCACAACAACTTTAAGCAATAATATGGCTCTCAAAAGCTTTATGAAATGAGTAGAAAATGAAGAACAATTGAATGAAAGCTTATAGCAATGTAATGATCAGTTTGTGTATGTTGTTGTTTTTAAAACACTGAAATGAAGCTGTATTTATAGTTGAAAAAGTTAGTTTAACCGTTGTCTAATTGCCAATTAAGAGTTGCTGAAATTACTCAGTGATAATCGATTATTAAGACCAAACAATCGATTATCTGCCAGTCAGTTTAAAAATCAATCCCGGATTTAACGCTTCACAATCGATTATACATAATCTATAATCGATTACTGGCAATATTCAAAATCAGATAATCGATTATACTAAGTTCATAATCGATTACTTTAGCAACGTTCTAAAAATCATTTCCAGATTTTAAGCAAAACATCGATTATATAAAATCAATAATCGATTACTTCAGCAACATTCTAAAAATCATTTCCGGATTTTAAGCAGAACATCGATTATATAAAATCAATAATCGATTACTTCAGCAACGTCCTAAAAATCATTTCCAGATTTTAAGAAGAACATCGATTATCTAGAATCAATAATCGATTACCTTATGGTATTTGAAAATCATTTGACAACGGCCAGCTTCAACAATCGATTGTCCTTTGCAACAATCGATTACTTGTTATTTTCTGAAAATCATAAAACTTACTGTCTCAGTGATAATCGATTATCTAAAGACATAATCGATTACTTAATTAAATTTAAAATCACTGGAAGACATCAACTCAACACAATCGATCACCATTAGTTCATAATCGATTATTTTGAGTATTGAAAAACTTTACCTCAACAACAATCGATTGTCATTTGTTCACAATCGATTATCATGCAGATTTGGAAAAACCTGATGTTCACTGTCTTACTCACAATCGATTACCATTAATTCATAATCGATTGTCATGCAGTCTTGGCTCAGAAACAATCGATTATCATAAGTACATAATCGATTATTTTAGCCCAGATTTTTGAGGCATGTTTAGAAAACATTTTGTCTAATGTAAATATGCATGATTTAAAATCTTTTTGACACAGAATTAAATATGCATGATTTTGGAAAATAGTTTTATGAGAGAGGCCATACTATGAGTCAAGTTATAGGATCGAGATTACAATTTAGAACAACTCAATAACAAATAAAAGCTATATCTTGAACTTCAATCTTATTCGCAACCATTGTGCGCTTGTACTTGAATTCCGTCATATATCAATTTTTTGCTTCGTTTGTCATTCATCAAAACCTACAAAAGAGTACACGTTTAGTATATTGCATTGAGAACGTGTTTCTAACAATTTCCCCTTTTTGATAATGGCAAACATTAAGCGGGATATGCAATTTAGGCAAAAGATATTGACAATTCAAGACAAGTAACAATTATGCAATTTTGTTCTTGTTCCCCCTCAATTTTAGCTTATAAGCAATCAATGAATTAAGAGGTGGTGCATACCCCCGATATCCGATATCCCGTTTTCTTCCCCCTTTTGCCATTAGCAAAAAAATAGTAAGGAAAGATGCAATAAGATGAAATAAACAAGGTTTATTTATTGGAAAAAAAAGAGGGTACATCAATGGGAACCAAAGAGAACAACAGCAAAAACCACACAAAACACAAACAAAATTTATTCATTTCCGTCGCTGTCCGCCTCGTTATCCGGCGCTGCTTCAAAAGGAACGAGAGCTGCATATGGATAATTGACATGATCAAAGTATCCATGGATCTCATGAGTGAGTTGAGCAAGCTGGTCGGATATGGTTTGGAGAGTAGGCTCTTGGGACGAACGAGCACGACGGGGTGGACGACTTGAAGAAGGAGCTGGAGCATGATCACTATCATGATGGAAAGAAGACTCCAAGATTTCCCAAATTTTGGTACTCCTTTTGAGAGGACCATTTTCCGTGACAAATCCGGATGCTTCAAGGAAGTTCATAATGAGGAGGGCATAAGGAAGAGGCATGTCATCACCGATGGCATCGAGCATATGAATTTTGATGAGCCGACACCAATTTATTTTGGCTCCGGTGACAATGGCATGCAGAAGTTTGGTATCCTCCTGGGAGATGGTGGTGTGATTGTGCCGTCTAGGCTTGAGGACTCGGGTGATGAAGTAAAGAATCAACCGGTAGTTTGGATCCATTCCCGTTATGGTAGGACGACGGGTAGAGATAGATGGATCATAGGAGGTTATACCGGCTTGGTGGAGAAGGATGGTTTCATCAAAGAGAGCCCCGGCCTTATCAATATACCGGTAAAGGTCTTCACCTTCATTTGGAAGGCGGGCAATGGTGTGGAGATTCTCTTCAGAGAGAAGAATTTGAACCCCATTAATGGAGGTGACAAGTTCGCCATCTTCATCTTTATGGAGGTTTGAGTAAAAAACTTGAACGAGAGTTGTGTTTATGTGAGGATGAGTGAGAAGCAAGAAGTCATATAGTTGACACTCCTTTAACATATTTGCGGCAGGGGTGAAAGGCTCAAGGAGTTTACTATTTGAGAACCGAGGAGGAAGAATGGTGCGTTTCTCAAATTTTGATAGGAACCTTGTGAGTTCATTTTCAGTTTCAAAGAACAAGACGGAACCGTCTTGGTATGGAAAATTTAAAGGAGGAGGGGCGGTTGAGGCTGATGCGCCATGTTTGGATCGGGAACGTTTTGAAGATCGTCCAGACATATTAGGAGAAAGACTGCTGGAATTTGGCAAAGAAAATAGAAGAGATTTAGCTTTTGAATACTAGAGATAGTGCTTGAGTGGGTGAATGTGAGCTCTTATGATGCCTATTTATAGAGGAAAGGATTATCAAGCATTGAATGGAGACATTTGCTGAGATTTTGGTTTAGGAGCAGTCAGAAAACGGTAAGAATTAAAATTACTGACCGTTAGATAATCGATTATTGAACTGGAATAATCGATTGTATTTACTGTTTGATTGAGATTTTGAATCTGACAAATCGATTCTTGAGTCAAACGGTAAAAAATTTGAATGAAATAATCGATTGTTAAATTTTGGTAATCGATTATGGAGCATTTAAGACCTGACAGGAATCGATTGAGGAGCCAAACGGTAACAAAAAATTAATATGAAGTAATCGATTGTCAATTCTTGGTAATCGATTATTTAGGGAACTAATTTGATACAGTGAACTTGGAGAATATCAGAATTTGTCAAATAATCGATTGTATGAAAAAAATAATCGATTGTTGTAGAAAGCATTGCTGAATGACTGAGGCGGAAATCGATTATGCAATTTAGGAAGTAAAAAATTAAACACAGATGCATAATAGTAATAATCAGTCATAAACAATCGATTATTGATACTGATAATCGATGTACTGCACAGAAAATAATCGATTAGTGGCTTGAATAGTCGATTATTTTGTGCTAAAACTTCATAATTCCCCCTACCTTTGGGGTGGTACCTGCAAAATAGATTTAAACGTCTCCGACGCTCAAGTTAGTAATTTATAGCGAAATTAATAAATTACACTAGTGTTAACAAGTAATGCCGTGAACTCTTAAGAATTGTGTCCTAGAGTGTTCTTAAGAGAGTTTCGGGTACTTACCTTTTCTCCAACATCGCCAATTACCTGTTCGACAGGATGATCCTTGATCGTTCTCCACTCGTTAGGCGTATTTATTCCTTTTTCTAATTGTGGCGCTTCTTCCGTTGGTTGTTCCCCAATTTCATTTTTGTTTTCCTTTGAAGGTTCTTCTTGGATTTTATCTTTCAAGCTATCCAAGATACCTGCAAGATCAAAACCGGATTCCTTTCTCGCCAAGCGAGTATTATCTTCGGAAAACACAACATGAGGGGATTCCTCCACAATTTGGGTTCTTTTGTTAAAGATCCTATATGCTTTGCTACGTGAGGAATAACCAATGAAAATACCTTCATCCGATTTAGCATCAAACTTACCCAGTTGGTCCTTCCCATTATTATGAACAAAACATTTACAACCAAAAACACGTAAATGAGAAATGTTGGGTTTTCTACCCTTATAAAGTTCATATGGGGTTTTCATGAGTATCGGCCGAATTGCTACTCTATTTAAAACATAGCAAGCGGTACTCACGGCGTCCGCCCAAAAGTATTTGGGAATCTTAGCTTCGTCGAGCATGGTTCTAGCCATCTCTTCGAGACACCTATTTTTCCTTTCCACCACCCCATTTTGTTGTGGTGTCCGTGGAGCGGAAAAGGTGTGTTCGATTCCGAGTTCGTCACAAAAATCCGCAAAGAGATTGTGATCAAACTCTCCCCCATGATCACTTCTAATCGAAGTGACGGTCGATTCCTTTTCGTTTTGAACACGCTTAAGGAAATACTTGAAATATTGAAAAGCATCACTTTTATTTGCAAGAAATAGAGTCCAAGTAAATCTAGAAAAGTCATCAACAATTACAAAAACATATTTATTTTTACCAAGACTTTCAATACGAGAGGGACCAAATAAATCCATGTGAAGTAATTGCAAAGGTCTAGACGTTGAAACAATATTCTTGGATTTAAAAGATGCTTTGGTTTGCTTCCCTTTTTGACAAGAATCGCAAATAGAATCATTTTCAAACTTTAGACTGGGAAGACCAACTACTAAGTTTTGAGAAAGAAGCTTGTTCAAAAGATGCATGTTCATGTGTGCTACTCTACGATGCCATAGCCAAGAGTTATCCTCTTTGCTTACTAAACAATCAACATATTCCGGTGAGGAGTTTGCAAGATCAACCATATAGATATTATCAATTCTAAAACCACGAAGTATGATCTTGAAATCACTACGTCTAAATACAAGACATTCATCCGAATTAAATAGAGCAAGATTTCCCTTGTCACATAATTGGCTTATGCTCAGGAGATTATGCTTCAAACCTTTCACAAGTAGTATATGTTTAATAGAGGAGTTTTCGTCCTAACCGACCGAACCAATGCCGATGATTTTTCCTTTATTGTTATCACCAAATGTGACACTTCCTCCTTCTTTGTGCTCTAGTTGAAGGAATTTGGATTCATCTCCCGTCATGTGTTTGGAGCATCCACTATCAAGGTACCATAGTACACTTGATCCCTTCAAGCACACCTACAAAACAAATTAATGTTCTTTAGGTACCCATGCCATCTTGGGTCCTTGAGGGTTAGGCATGTTATAATGATGCAATTGATTTATATGTCTATGACGAGTAAAGCAAGCGGGAGCAATATGACCAATACGTCTACAATAATGACAAGTCACGTTGGGATTATGCATTTTTCTAGGTACATAGTAACTAGATGAATGAAGGTTGCTTACTCTACTTTGAACACCATTGTTTCTCCTATTATGAGCTCTAGGAGGTTCACAAGTTTGTCTAAAATATGCATCATTTCTAGAATATCTATTTCTAGGTGGAGGGTCATTTCTTGGTCTTCTAAATTGTTCAAGGTTTGGCCTAAAATATGCATCATTTCTAGGTCTTCTAGCATTTTCACTGTTTGGTCTAACATGCAAGTTATTTCTAGGATTTCTACTTCTAGGATAAGCATTTTGGTTATTAGTCCTAGGTTGAGCTCTAGGTTGTTGTGGTTTAGCACCAACCTTTTCTTCATTCTTGAATCCTATTCCATGTTTAGTTGATTTTAGATTAACAAGCACATCATTCAAGTTTTTATGCGAAGAATTAAACTTATCTAATGTGCCTTTAAGTCTAGCTACTTCATTCTTAAGAAGCACACAAGAAGAACAGTTTCTAGTAGAACCTTCAGGTTTATCAACACTTCTTTTTCCATAAAACTTGTTTTCCTCTTTTAGCTTCTCATTTTCGAAAACCAGTTTTTCTAATTCTTTTTCTTTTAATGAAAGCTGTGTTTGAAAAACTTTTTCTTTTAGAGAAGCGCTTTCTTTAACACTTTTGACAGTTTTTGAAGCTTTGATAAATTCAGCATATAGTTCAGCAAAAGCATTTCTCATTTCATCAAGAGTAAAGAAATTTTGAGAAGAGATTTGACTTACCTCGTCTTTGCCGTCTTCTTGAGCCATGAGACATAAATTTGCTGCTTCATCGTCTTCTTCTTCGCTTGCTTCATCTCCGGAATCTCCTCCCCAAGAGATGTATGCACGTTGCTTTTTGAAGGGTTTCTTCTCCTTTTTGATGTTAGGGCAATTTGATTTTATGTGCCCGATTTCTCCGCATTCATAGCATTTTAGTTGATCGCCTTGCTTTTTGTTCTTGCGTTCATACTCTTTGCGCATGAATTTTTGAAACCTTTTGATAACGAGTCCAAACTCGTTGCCACCTTCCTCATCAATTTGTGGTTGGCTAGCCTTTAGAGCAATCCTTTGCCTTCTTTGATCATCAACAAACGGGTTAAGTATAGTTGATTCATAGGTTTTGAGATTACCTCTTAATGCGTCAATTGTGACATTTGTGATGCCAATGGATTCTTGGATTGCATCGGCCTTTGATCGCCATGCCGGAGTGAGACTTCTGAGGATCTTCCGGACAAGTTCTCTATCCGTAAACGTCTTTTTGAGGGCGTGTAGATCATTCACGATCTTTGAGAATCGCTCAAACATTTCGTCTACTTTCTCTCCTTCCTTCATGTGGAATAGTTCATAAGAGTGAGTTAAGAAATCAATTTTAGCTTCTCGTACCTGGTCGGTTCCTTCGTATGTCACTTCAAGCTTATTCCACATTTCTTTTGCTGTTTTGCAACATGATATCTTCCTGTAGTCGTTAGCATTAACAGCACAATATAATAAATTTATAGCTTTGGCATTATTTTGAACCTTACGAATATCCTCCGCGGTATATTCCTCTTCGGTCTTTGGAACCCATTCGTCTTCCACCTTCTTGGTTGGGATTTGGTTTCCATTGGTGAATACTCTCCACAAATGAAAGCTATTTGATTGCACAAAGATTTGCATCCTCTCCTTCCAGTATGAGTAGTTTGTGCCGTTGAATAGAGGAGGTCGTGTAGAGCATTGTCCTTCTTCAATTCCTGCAAAAGAGTCAAGAGTAGAAGCCATGGATGGTTCTCTCAAACGGTTAAGTTTTCAGAGAGTTGGGCTCTGATACCAATTGTTAGAAACTACGCTTTACGCTAGAGGGGGGGTGAATAGCGTATTAATAGAATTTAGCGTTTTCTTGCGGAATTTAAACTTTGTAGGAAGTAAAATAAATGCAGAAAAATAAACTTACACAAAGATGTATACTGGTTGGCCACCAACGTGGTTAGTCCAGTCCCCGAGAGACTCTCTCGAGATTTTTCACTATCTTGTTAAGCTTAAGGGTGCTCAACAAACCGTTACACACTTGAGGACACAAGCCTCAAACAGTTGCTCGGAGATCGCAATCTCAAAGACTTCACCCAAGGAAACGCAAGTTCCTTGAAACAAGAGAATCGCAATTCTCTTACAAGTATATCAAATACTTGGACACTCACTTAACTAAAGTACTCCTTATTGAGTAGATATGAGTAAAAGAATATGTTCCAGATCACAACAACTTTAAGCAATAATATGGCTCTCAAAAGCTTTATGAAATGAGTAGAAAATGAAGAACAATTGAATGAAAGCTTATAGCAATGTAATGATCAGTTTGTGTATGTTGTTGTTTTTAAAACACTGAAATGAAGCTGTATTTATAGTTGAAAAAGTTGGTTCAACCGTTGTCTAATTGCTAATTAAGAGTTGCTGAAATTACTCAGTGATAATCGATTATTAAGACCAAACAATCGATTATCTGCCAGTCAGTTTAAAAATCAATCCCGGATTTAACGCTTCACAATCGATTATACATAATCTATAATCGATTACTGGCAATATTCAAAATCAGATAATCGATTATACTAAGTTCATAATCGATTACTTTAGCAACGTTCTAAAAATCATTTCCAGATTTTAAGCAAAACATCGATTATATAAAATCAATAATCGATTACTTCAGCAACGTTCTAAAAATCATTTCCGGATTTTAAGCAGAACATCGATTATATAAAATCAATAATCGATTACTTCAGCAACGTCCTAAAAATCATTTCCAGATTTTAAGCAGAACATCGATTATCTAGAATCAATAATCGATTACCTTATGGTATTTGAAAATCATTTGACAACGGCCAGCTTCAACAATCGATTGTCCTTTGCAACAATCGATTACTTGTTATTTTCTGAAAATCATAAAACTTACTGTCTCAGTGATAATCGATTATCTAAAGACATAATCGATTACTTAATTAAATTTAAAATCACTGGAAGACATCAACTCAACCCAATCGATCACCATTAGTTCATAATCGATTATTTTGAGTATTGAAAAACTTTACCTCAACAACAATCGATTGTCATTTGTTCACAATCGATTATCATGCAGATTTGGAAAAACCTGATGTTCACTGTCTTACTCACAATCGATTACCATTAATTCATAATCGATTGTCATGCAGTCTTGGCTCAGAAACAATCGATTATCATAAGTACATAATCGATTATTTTAGCCCAGATTTTTGAGGCATGTTTAGAAAATATTTTGTCTAATGTAAATATGCATGATTTAAAATCTTTTTGACACAGAATTAAATATGCATGATTTTGGAAAATAGTTTTATGAGAGAGGCCATACTATGAGTCAAGTTATAGGATCGAGATTACAATTTAGAACAACTCAATAACAATTAAAAGCTATATCTTGAACTTCAATCTTATTCGCAACCATTGTGCGCTTGTACTTGAATTCCGTCATATATCAATTTTTGCTTCGTTTGTCATTCATCAAAACCTACAAAAGAGTACACGTTTAGTATATTGCATTGAGAACGTGTTTCTAATAATAAACAGGATAATTCTTCACATGTACTTTCAAATGTCTGGACGCGTAGGAAATCACCCTACCGTCCTGCATCAATACCGCTCAAGACCAATCCTCAAGGCATCATAATAGACAACATAAGAACCCGAACGTGTAGGCAATATAAGAACTGGGGCTGTAGTCAAAGCTGTCTTATGCTTCTGAAAGCTCGCCTCGCACTCTTCCGTCCACTAGAATGAAATACCTTTCTGGGTCAGCCTAGTCATAGGTGTTGCGATAGAAGAAAACCCCTCAACAAAGCGACGATAATAACCCGCCAAGCCAAGAAAACTGCGGATCACTGTCATGGAGGAAGGTTTAGGCCAACTCTGCACTGGCTCTACCTTCTTCAAATCCACTCGAATATCCTCTCTCGACACCACGTGACCTAAGAAAGACATATAATCCAACCAAAACTCACATTTTGAAAACTTTGCATACAATTTCTTCTCCCTCAAGACCTAAAGTACTGTCCTCAGGTGTTGCTCGTGATCTTCCCGACTCCGGGAGTCAATGAGAATATCATCTATAAAAACAATGACGAACAAGTCGAGATATGACCTGAACACATTCTGCATCAAATGTATAAAGGCTTCATGGGCATTAGTCAGCCCAAATGACATAACTAAAAACTCGTAATGGCCATACTGAGTCCTGAAGGTAGTCTTCGGGATATCCGGCTCCCGAATCTTCAACTGATGGTAACCTGAGCGCAAATCAATCTTAGAAAAGACCCGTGCGCCCTAAAGTTGGTCGAATAGATCATCAATATGAGGTAAAGGATAACGGTTCTTCACTGTAACCTTATTCAACTGATAATAATCAATGCATATACGCATAGAACCATCTTTTTTCTTCATAAACAAAACTTAAGGACCCCACGGTGAAACACTGGGTCGAATAAAACCCTTATCAAGCAATTCCTGTAGGTGATCCTTCAACTCCTTCAACTCACAATGAGCCATACGCTAACGAGGAATGGATATGGGCTGAGTTCCCGACAACAAATCAATACCAAAATCAATGTCCCGATCGGGTGGCATGCCCGGAAGATCAGTTGGAAACACATCGGGATAATCCCGTACAATTGGGACAGAATCAACTAAAGGGGTATCAGCACTGACATCTCTCACATAAGCTAAATACACGGCGCACCCCTTCTCAACCATATGCTGAACTTTAAGAAAAGAGATAACTCTACTGGGAGTGTGATCAAAAGTACCACTCCTCTGAATATGAGGAATACTTGGCATAGCTAGCGTCATGATCTTAGCGTGGCGAACAACATAATAGGGCAACAACCGGTCCATGCCCAAGATAATATCGAAATAAACCATATCAAATAATAAAAGGCCTGCCCTCGTCTCAAAACTACGAATAGTAACCAAACACGATCGATAAACACGGTCCACAAGAAGAGAATCTCCAACGGGAGTAGAAACATAAACAGGAGAGCTCAATGACTCTCGGGCTATACCCAAATACCGAGCAAAATAAGAAGACACATAAGAATAGGTAGATCCTGGATCAAATAGAACCGATGCCTCTCCGTGACTAACCAATATAATACCTGTGATAACAGAATCGGAGGAAATATCCTCGGTACGAGCAGGAATATCATAATATCTAGCCCGGACCCTCCCTTGAGGGCGACCTCTATCTCCCCAATCTCAGCCCCTGGCTGACTGGGCAGGTGGGGTGGCAGCTGGAGTTGTAACAATAACCTAAGAATCCTGCTGAGCACGCTGCGACTGAGGAAGCTATGGAGGTTCACTCCTCCCAAGCCTAGGGCAATCCCTCACTACATGCCAGGTGTCCCCGCACTCAAAACAAGATCTAGGATGGCGCGGTGGCTGTGACTAACTGGATCCACCCCTGGTGGACTGACCTCCGAAAGCACTCCGAGTAGCAGGTGCGCTAGAAACTGTAGGTGCATAGTAAGGCTCCTGAGATCTGGGAGGAGCTAGAATATTGATGGATGAAGGAAGAGCTGAATGAATTGGGTAACCCATATATCCACTACCATGACGCCCTTGTGCTGGGGTACGGGTACTAGAGTAGTGACCCAGTCTCAAGACCTCTTGGCCTCTCTCTCCTCACGCTCTCTGGTGTGCAGAACCTCGATCCTCCTAGCTATGCTCACTACCTGCTGATAAGGTATATCCATTTCCAAATCTCGAGCCATGCTAGATTTGATGGATGGAATAAGACCTTCAATAAATCGGCGAACCCTTTCGCGGACAGTAGCAACAAGGGCCGGTGCATGTCTGACCAACCTAGTATAACGGATGGCACACTATGAAACAGTCATAGCACTCTGGCACAAATGCTCAAACTCCATGCGCCATGCGTCCCTGAGGATGTCCGGGACATGCTGAACCTAAATTCACCGCTCAGGAGTGCGGGTAGTGGGAGCCTGTGCTCCTCTCCCGGCCTGGGATGTGGCTGCAGGAAGGGGAAGCAACCATGCATGTGACAACGTAGTATACATGCTCATAAACTATTCCAATGCCTCCTGAACTGCTGGAGTAGTAGTGGCTGCGGGTGTGTCAGGTGTCTGAGCCCCGACTGGATCTACTGGTGGTACCTCATCGGTGTTAGAATATACTCTTAGCGCTAGAGGGGGAGGGGTGAATAGCGTTATAATAAAAAACACTATAAACTTGCGGAATTAAAAATTGCAGGATTGAAATAAGTGCGGTAAGTAAATAATAAGGAACGAACGCACCGAAATTATCCTGGTTCACCACAACCTGTGACTAGTTCAGTCCGCGAGAGTCTCTCTCGAGATTCCACTAACTTCGTTAAGCTTACGGGTGCTTAACAAACCGTTACAAACTGAGAACTTGAGTCACACAAGCCTCAACAACCTTTGCTCGAAGATACCACACTTCAAGACTTCAACCGAAGGAATGAAAACGTTTCTTCTTACAACCACAAGGGATTAACACTTCCCTTCAAGTGTATACAAACACTTAGCACTCAAGACAAGACTCTCTTTAAGAGTAGATATGAGTAAAATAAATACGCTCAAGAACACAACAACTTTCGTCAAGAGTTTGGCTCTCAAAAACTTATTAAATGAATAGAAAATGATGAATATGAGAGTATGCAAGCTTTAGCAAGAATATAATCAGTTGTTGTACTTAGAAGACTGATTTTGAGTTGTATTTATAGTGTTCAAAACCCCCAAAATCGTTGCCTAATTGCCAATCAAGAATTGCTGATTTTGTGCTAAGATAATCGATTATCTGATTTGCATAATCGATTATTTTTCAATCGTTCAAAAATCAATCCCAGATTTTTAGTAGAATAATCGATTATCCAAATCGTATAATCGATTACCTGACAACGTTCAAAAAATCATATTCAGATTTTACTTAACATAATTGATTATCAAATTGTGTATAATCGATTACCTGACAACATTCAAAAAATCATATGCAGATTTTACTTAGCATAATCGATTATCAGATTGTGTATAATCGATTATCTTTCAGAGTTTAAAAATACTTTGGCAACGGTCATTTGCATAATCGATTATGCTATAAGGATAATCGATTATCTTTTATATTTTGAAAATTTCGGACTACACTGTCTTAACATAATCGATTATTTTACAGTCTTGTAAAATTTGATAGACACTGCATCAACATAATCGATTAACATAATGTGCATAATCGATTATTTTATAGCTTTGAAAAATCTGATGGACACTGCCTTAACATAATCGATTATCATAAGGTACATAATCGATTATCTTGTAGCTTTGAAAAATCTAATGTACACTGCCTTAACATAATCGATTATCATAAGGTACATAATCGATTATTGTTCAGCTTTGTAAATCTGGTGTACATTGTCTTAACATAATCGAGTATCATAAAGTACATAATCGATTATCTTTGTCCAGATTTGAGAGGCATGTTTAAAAATTATTTTGGCTAAAATAAAATGTTTGAAAATAATTTTGCTTTAAATTAAATATGCATGATTTGATAAAGATGATTTTACGAGAGAAGCCAAGTCTTGAGTTAATTGTCGAATCAAGATCACAATTAAAGAACGACTCATGTATAACTTTATTTCTTTGCTTGATCATGATCTTTGTTCGTCTTGTGCTTGAATCTCGTTTTGTGTCAATTGCGCGCTTGTGCTTGGACCTCGTCATATGTCAATTGCGCGTCGTTTGTCATTTATCAAATCCTACAAATATGAACACACGTTTAGTTTAGTGCCTTGAGAACGTGTTTCAACAATTTTCCCCTTTTTGATAATGGCAAACCAATATCGAGATATGCATATTAGATAATTCATAATGACGATCCAAGACAAGTATATAGATGTGCAATTAGTTCCCCCTCAACATATGAATTCCCCCTCAATTTATGCCAATAAATATTAAGTGCATAGTGCTTATTCTTCCCCCTTTTGATATTAGCAAAAAAACATTAGTAAATAACTTGTTTATTGATTAATCAAAAATCCGAGTACATAAAAAGAGACAATGAAACATAGAACAAAAAGAAAGAAATTATTCATTATCATTATTAATTTCCGGCTCGGCATCCGGTACAATTTTCCCGAAGGACAATTTGGGCATATGGATAATTGACATGGTCAAAGTATCCATGAAGTTCATGGGAGAGACGAGTGACATTCATATCGATGCGATTCATGGAGGTGGACAGAGACGAAATTTGCTCGGAAATGGTATTGAGGGATACATCGGATGGGGCCGGAGGACGACGCCGCTGAGTTGGATGAGGAGGTGGATGCTCACCGATATTGGGAAATGAAGATTCTTGTATTTCCCAATGTTTTGTCGCCTTTTTGTGAGGGCCGACGGAAGTGTCGACACCGGATGCAACAAGAAGGGTCATAACGACAAAAGCATAAGGGAGAGGCTTATCTTCCCCAATAGCATCATACATATGGGTCTTGACGAATTTGCACCAATTGATGCGAGCTCCGGTGATGATGGCATGCATGAGTTTTGAATCCTCATGAGATATAGTTGTATGATTGAATTTCTGCGGTTTTAGAAAGCGGGTGATGACATAAAAAATTAAACGGTATTCGGGGAGCATGTTTGTGATGGTGGGACGACGATGGTCCGGAGTTGGAAAAAATTCACCGACGCCGATTTGAGTAAAAAGAAGTTGTTCATCAAAAAGAGCGCCTTCTTCCCTAGTATAGCGTAAAATGTCTTCCCCATTGCGCGGAAGTTTAGTGATGGCTTGAATATTTGCCTCAGATACAGGGATGTGAATTTCATTGACGGTCGAGAAGAGTTCATCATCTTCGTCTTTCTCGAGATTTGAATAGAAAGCCTGAATTAAGGAAGGATGAATGTAGGGGTTGTGAAGGTATAGGAAATCAAGAAGTTGGCTTTGTAGGAGCATATTTGCTGTGGATGGAGGGGCATTTTGACTAAGAAATCGATTAGTGGAAAATCGAGGAGGGAGGATTTCTCGATTTTCAAACTTTTCAGCTAAGCGCATAAGTTGTTCTTCACTGTTGAATCGTAAGAAGGAGCCATCTTTATAACAATAAACTGGTGGACGAGTGGCGGAAGAGGAGGCAACATTTTTGCCGGCACGAGCACGTTTTGAGTTTCTGCCCGACATTTTTGAACAAGTAGTAATAGCCTTTGAAAGAAATTTGAGAAATTTTGAGAGTTTGGGAGATAAGTTTGATGTTTGAGTGAAGAAATTGAAGACTTATAGCACCTATTTATAATGAGAAATATGGCATTGCATTGAAGATGAAAATCTGCAGAAATTTAAGAGACAAAACGGTCAGAAATGGTAACAATTTTGAAATACTGACTGAGGATAATCGATTATTGAATTATGGTAATCGATTATTCTAACACAGAGTGCACAGTGATTTTCTGACTCGCGAAATAATCGATTATACTTTTGAGATAATCGATTATTTTAGGAAGTGCAGTAATGAATAGCCGAGACGGTAATCGATTATACAGTTTTAAAAAATTGATTATTGTCACAATTAACATCTGAAAAATAATGTCAACAAAATCGATTGTAAAAATTGATAATCGATTTTTATATATACCATCCAAAAACCTGCAAAGCAAAAACTGTTAGATAATCGATTATAGTATTGCATAATCGATTATGTTAATTTTTCGGTATAATAAACATAAAACGTAAATAATCGATTAGTGATACTTGCTAATCGATTTTCCGGCATAGTAAGCATAAGACAAAAAGAAGTGATAATTGATGATTGACTTTAGAGAAATCGATTATTCTACATCATCGTCTTATAATTCCCCCTGCTTTTAGGGTGATACCTGCAAAAGAGAATTAGGCGCCTCCGACGCTCAAGTTAGTAAATTTTTAAGAGAATAATGCAATGCGTGACTTGGATCAATGTGGAGTCAAGAATTAAGAATTCTTTCTCTAAGAGCTTTGTGAAGATGTTGACAAATTGACAACGTGATCTCTTAAGAAGTGTGTCCTAAGGTGTTCTTAAGAGTGTTTCGAGTACTTACCTTTTGTTCAATGTCGCCAATTACCTTGTCGAGAGGATGGTCTTTGATTGTCCTCCACGCGTTAGGCAGTTTCGTTTCTTTCACCAGTGGTGGCGCTTCCTCCGATAATTGTTTCAAGATTTCATCTTGAATTTCCTTTGGATTTTCCTCTTGTACATTGTCTTGAGGACTTATTGTGTTTAAAATACCTGCAAGATCAAAACCAGAATCCTTTCTCGCCAAGCGAGCATTATTTTCGGAAAATACAATATGAGGGGATTCCTCAACAGTTTCGGTTCTATTATTGAATATTCTATATGCTTTGCTACGTGATGAATAACCAAGAAAAATTCCTTCATCCGGTTTGGCATCAAATTTTCCCAAATTATCTTTTCCGTTGTTATGAATAAAGCATTTACAACCGAATACTCTAAGATGGGAGAGATTAGGTTTCCTTCCCTTGTAGAGTTCATAGGGAGTTTTCATGAGTATTGACCTTATGACTACTCTGTTTAAAACGCAGCATGCGGTACTTACGGCATCCGCCCAAAATTGTTTGGGAATCTTAGCCTCATCGAGCATGGTTCTAGCCACCTCTTCGAGACACCTATTTTTCCGTTCCACCACTCCATTTTGTTGTGGTGTACGTGGAGCAGAGAAGGTGTGCTCAATACCGAGTTTGTCACACAAGTTCGTGAAGAGATTGTGATCGAACTCTCCCCCATGATCACTTGTTATGGAAGTGACGATTGTGTTCTTTTCATTTTGAACACGTTTATGAAAACATTTAAAATTTTGAAAAGCCTCACTTTTGTGAGCAAGAAATAGTGTCCATGTAAATTTAGAATAATCATCAACAATAACAAAAGCATAACGATTTCTACCAAGACTTTCAATGCGAGATGGTCCAAAGAGATCCATGTGAAGAAGTTGCAAAGGTCTTGTAGTTGAAACAATATTCTTAGATTTAAAAGATGCTTTTGTTTGCTTCCCTTTTTGAAAAAAATCACAAATAGTGTCATTTTCAAATTTCAAATTTGGAAGACCAATAACTAAATTTTGTGAAACCAATTTGTTTAAAAGATGCATGTTGATATGAGCTACTCTACGATGCCATAACCACATATCGTCTTCTTTACTCATAAGACAATTCACATACTCTGATGAAGAGTTTTCAAGATCAACCATATAGATGTTATCAATTCTAAAACCACGAAGAATAATTTTAAAATCACTACGACGAAAAACTAAGCATTCTTCCGAATCAAACAAAACAAGATTTCCCTTGTCACATAATTGACTTATGCTCAAGAGATTATGTTCTAGACCTTTAACTAGCAATATATGCTTAATGGAAGAAGATTCATTCTTACCGACCGAGCCAATGCCGATAATTTTTCCCTTGTTGTTATCTCCAAAAATAACGTTTCCTCCTTCCTTGTGTTCTAGTTGAAGGAACTTGGATGCGTCTCCGGTCATGTGTTTGGAGCATCCACTATCAAGGTACCAAAGTACACTTGATCCCTTCAAACATACCTACAAGACAAATCAATGAATTTTTGGTACCCAAGCTGTTTTGGGTCCTTGAGAGTTAGGTGTAAAATGCTGTTGTGCTTGACATGCAGTTAAGTGTCTGTGTCTAGTAAAACAAGCAGGAGCAATATGTCCTATTCGACTACAATAGTGACAAATGACATTAGGATTATGCATTCTTCTAGGTTGGTAGTAGTTGGAGATACGAAAATCGTTTGCTCTATTTTTGACAATATGGCTATTGCGAAATCCTTGAAAATCATTTCTCATACTGTTTGTTCTAGGATATGCAGCGTTTCTAGAGTAATTGTTTCTAGGTCGAGTATGTCTAGGTTGCGATTGTTGAAGGCCATTTCTAGGCGTTCTAAAATGTTCAAAGTTTCTTCTAGTGTTTGGTCTAGGATGCATGTTGATTCTAGGATGAATGTTTATTTTATTTATCCAAGGTTGAGCCTTGGGTTGTTGGGGGATGGCTTCAACTTTTTCTTTAGGCTCGTTTTTGAAACCTATGGCATGTTTGGTCGATTTCAAATTGACAAGAACATCATTCAAAATTTTATGAGAAGAATTGAACTTATCTAGGGTGCCCTTAAGTCTTTCTACTTCATCTTTTAGATGCATGCAAGAAATACAATTTTTACTAGAACTCTCGGGTTTGTCGGCGCTTCTCTTGCCGAAAAATTTGTTTTCTTCTTTCAACTTCTCATTTTCCAAAATCAATTTTTCCAAATCTTTTTCTTTCAAAGAGAGTTGTTTTTCAAAATCTTTTTCTTTCAAAGAAGAATTTTTCTTTACGTCTCTAACAGTTTCTGAAGCTCTAATGAATTCACTATACAATTCATCAAAAGCATTTTGCATTTCCTCAAGAGAAAAGAAATTTTTTGAAGAAATTTGACATACCTCTTCTTGATTGTCTTCGTGTGCCATAAGGCATAGATTTGCGGCTTCGTCTTCTTCATCGTCGCTTGATTCGTCTCCGGAGTCACCTCCCCAAGATATATATGCTCATTGTTTCTTGAAGGGTTTCTTCTCCTTTTTGACATTTGGGCAATTTGATTTAATGTGCCCGATTTCTCCGCATCCATAGCACTTTACTTGATCTCCTTGTTGTTTGCCTTTTCGTTCATACTCTTTTCGCATGAACTTTTGAAACCTCTTAATAACGAGTTCGAACTTGTTATCTCCGTTGTTTGTGTCCTTATTTTGAGGTTGAGCCGTGCTTGCCTTGAGGGCGATTCTTTGTTTCCTTTGATCATTAAACGGAGGGCTAAGTATAGTAGATTCATAGGTTTTAAGATTACCTCTTAGTCCGTCGATGGTGACATTTGAAGCGCCGATAGACTCTTGAATCGCGTTGGCCTTGGGCCGCCATTCCGGAGTGAGACTTCGGAGAATTTTTCGGACAAGTTCCTTATCCGTGAAGGTCTTCTTAAGAGCATGTAGGTCATTGACGATTTTTGAAAATCGTTCGAACATGTCATCGATCCTCTCGCTTTCCTTCATGTGAAATAGTTCATATGCATGGGTTAGAAAATCAATTTTAGCTTCTCTTACCTGGTCCGTACCTTCGTACGTGATTTTCAGCTTATCCCACATTTGCTTAGCCGTTGTGCAACATGATATTTTTCTGTAATCATCAGCATTTACAGCACAATATAATAAGTTGATGGCTCTAGCGTTGTTCTGCACTTTTCGGATATCATCCGCATCGTATTCATCTTCGGATTTTGGAACCCACTCATTTTCAACCTTTTTGGTTGGAATTTGTTCTCCCTTCGTTATAACCTTCCATAGATGAAAATTATTCGATTGGATGAATATCCTCATCCTCTCCTTCCAGTACGTATAGTTTGTGCCGTCGAACAGTGGTGGTCTGGTGGAGCATTGTCCTTCACCTATTCCTGCATTAAAGTCACGAGTAGAAGCCATGGATTGTTTCTCTCAAACGGTTAAGTCTTTCAGAGAGTTGGGCTCTGATACCAATTGTTAGAATATACTCTTAATGCTGGGGGGGGGGGGTGAATAGCGTTATAATAAAAAACACTATAAACTTGCGGAATTAAAAATTGCAGGATTGAAATAAGTGCGGTAAGTAAATAATAAGGAACGAACGCACCGAAATTATCCTGGTTCACCACAACCTGTGGCTAGTCCAGTCCCCGAGACACTCTCTCGAGATTCCACTAACTTCGTTAAGCTTACGCGTGCTTAACAAACCGTTACAAACTGAGAACTTGAGTCACACAAGCCTCAACAACCTTTGCTCGAAGATACCACACTTCAAGACTTCAACCGAAGGAATGAAAACGTTCCTTCTTACAACCACAAGGGATTAACACTTCCCTTCAAGTGTATACAAACACTTAGCACTCAAGACAAGACTCTCTTTAAGAGTAGATATGAGTAAAATAAATACGCTCAAGAACACAACAACTTTCGTCAAGAGTTTGGCTCTCAAAAACTTATTAAATGAATAGAAAATGATGAATATGAGAGTATGCAAGCTTTAGCAAGAATATAATCAGTTGTTGTACTTAGAAGACTGATTTTGAGTTGTATTTATAGTGTTCAAAAACCCCACAACCGTTGCCTAATTGCCAATCAAGAATTGCTGATTTTGAGCTAAGATAATCGATTATCTGATTTGCATAATCGATTATTTTCCAATCGTTCAAAAATCAATCCCAAATTTTATGCAGAATAATCGATTATCCAAATCATATAATCGATTACCTGACAACGTTCAAAAAATCATATTCAGATTTTACTTAACATAATCGATTATCAGATTGTGTATAATCGATTACCTGACAACGTTCAAAAAATCATATGCAGATTTTACTTAGCATACTCGATTATCAGATTGTGTATAATCGATTATCTTTCAGAGTTTAAAAATACTTTGGCAACGGTCATTTGCATAATCGATTATGCTATAAGGATAATCGATTATCTTTTATATTTTGAAAACTTCGGACTACACTGTCTTAACATAATCGATTATCATAAAGTACATAATCGATTATTTTACAGTCTTGTAAAATTTGATAGACACTGCCTCAACATAATCGATTATCATAATGTGCATAATCGATTATTTTATAGCTTTAAAAAATCTGATGGACACTGCCTTAACATAATCGATTATCATAAGGTACATAATCGATTATCTTGTAGCTTTGAAAAATCTAATGTACACTGCCTTAACATAATCGATTATCATAAGGTACATAATCGATTATTGTTCAGCTTGTAAATCTGGTGTACATTGTCTTAACATAATCGATTATCGTAAAGTACATAATCGATTATCTTTGTCCAGATTTGAGAGGCATGATTAAAAATTATTTTGGCTAAAATAAAATGTTTGAAAATCATTTTGCTTTAAATTAAATATGCATGATTTGATAAAGATGATTTTACGAGAGAAGCCAAGTCTTGAGTTAATTGTCGGATCAAGATCACAATTAAATAACGACTCATGTATAACTTTATTTCTTTGCTTGATCATGATCTTTGTTCGTCTTGTGCTTGAACCTCGTTATGTGTCAATTGCGCGCTTGTGCTTGGACCTTGTCATATGTCAATTGCGCGTCGTTTGTCATTTATCAAAACCTACAAATATGAACACACGTTTAGTTTAGTGCCTTGAGAACGTGTTTCAACAATCGGCAGCTCACGCAGGTGCTCTGGCTGCACCACGTGCGCATGCACGACCTTTGGCCCGGCCCCTGACTCTAGCGGCTACAGGAAGGGGTGTGGGTGCCTAATTGTCCTGAGTAGCGCGTGTCCTCACCATGTGTAATAGAACAGAAGATAGAAGTTTTAGAGTCGATGTCACTCACCATCTGTAATAGAATAGAAGATAGAAGTTTTAGAGTCGATGACAAAATATAGCATGACAAGGAATTCAGTGAAGTGAAGATTTTTCCTAAACAGTTACATAGCCTCTCGTAAATAAGTACAGACGTATCTATACCGATCAACGAGACTCTAATAAACCGCCATGTATTCCATGACTCCTATGAACCTAAAGCTTTGATACCAACTTTTCATGACCCTAGTTCACCGATCATGAACCTGTCATGACGGCACCTAGTCATCACAACTAGGTAAGCCTAACACATTGCGGAATTAACAACTTTTACGAAAAATAATAACTAAAGCTAAATAACATAAGGAATGCATAAAGTTGTCGTTTGGAATATACACATCAACATTAAAATTCTGAAACAACTCCAAAAACCCAGAATATCATGGGCAACACAGGCTGAAAGAGTATCATAACATGCTCTACATATGAGTGTCTAAACAACACGAAACGAAAGGGAAAAAGGGGCTATCTACTATAGCTAGAATGAAATAAAGACTTCGGATCTACGGACGTAGCAGATATACCTCGAGTCTCCACTAATTCTCTCCGCTGTGAGGATGATATACCTGGGAAGAAGTTCTTGGGTTTGTAGATGAAAAACATGCGCAGAACAGGCGTGAGTACATCTCAGCGGTACTAAGTAAGTGCCAAGCCTAACCTCGGTCGGGTAGTAACGAAGAAGGTCGAGGCCCTACCGACAAAAAACATAATAATCAATATGATAAGGGAAGGACAAACATGAATATAATCTACAGTGAGAATCCAGCAAGATAATAAATTAAAGTAGTAACCGAGAACCAACAAAGTAAATAAATAGAAGTACACACCATAACCGGATATTTATCATCGGGGATCTCCTGGTATCCCGTGGATCTCCAGGTATCCTCATCATATGCACGAGGGATCTTCTAGTATCCCGAGGATCTCCTGGTATCCTCCATTTATACACGAGGGATGTCTTAGTATCCCGAGGATTTCCTGGTATCCTCCATTTTATAATCATACTTGTTCCAGGAATCTCTTCGTATCCCGTACTCTCAGTCTTAGAACGTAACACGTACAGGGAGAGCTCCCGGGATGCCGTCCGTAGTCCCAAATTGTAAACACACCACAATAATTAAATACTTTATAATGCTAAGTAAGAACAATTAATAGAATTTCTTGTCTAGCATGCTTCAAGGAGGACAAATAATAAAATTTAGGCAAATAAGCAAGTAAGTCAGTTAAACATGCTTTTCTTAAGCTAACACGGGTTAAATTGCATTTAGAATAGGCGAATACCAAGAACACACAGTTTAAATATTCTAAATAAAATTAATTTTCAACAATTATCTCAAGTACATGCTCGTCACCTCACGTACCATGCATATAAAATAACAAGTAATATATCCTAAGGGGAGAGGTCCCCACACGAAGTTAGACAAGCCACTTACATCGAACCGGTACCAAAATAAATTACAAACAACACCTTTGCCACGAGTATCCAACTCTGAATGGACTAACTCTATTCAATCCAATTAGATAACGTAAATAACATCGCACGTAACTAGTTACACTATCAAAATTACAGCTAAGGCGTGAAAATAGGTAAAATGACCAAAACGCCCTATGTTTTTAGAAACCTCGTATTCTCACGAGTCTAACCATATAAAAATCTCCTAAATCGGAGGTCAAATGCCCCCTCAAAAATCCATGGTTAGGTCTTAGAACTTTTCCCCAATTTCATTCGAAAATCCAAAATTAAAGGTTAAATTTAAGATTAGATTAGTGGGTTTTAGTCATAGAAGAGTAGAGAATCGTTACCCAATAGTTGCCTCTAAAACCCTCGAAAAAGCCCTCAAATCCGAGCTCTCTAGATTGTGTTTTGTTAAAAATGGTTAAGCCCTCGTTTTAAAATGTTTATATTTTCCCAGGGGTTTTGTTCTATGCGATCGCAAGAGAGGGGATGAAATAGCAAAGAGTAAATGTTGAGGGCCCAGAAATTGGTCTATGCGAACTCAGGGAATGGTCTGCGATCACGGAAGAGGAGGAGCTGACATATGCGATCGCATACAGGGTCCTGCGATCGCATAGAAGAATATGATCTCTAAGCCACCAGCTCAACTTGCTCAGTGCCAACGCGGGAAACGTGGAATGAGATCGTGAAGTATGGGGAAGCAGAGCTATGTGATCAAGATTCACGCGATCGTAATTAACCAAACTCGTTGTCGATCAAAAACCTAGCCAAACCACATTTGATTGACCTGAAATTTTGTACGCACGTCCCAAATCACATGACGGTGCTACAACAACTTCTAGAATTCCGTTGTGATACTCGGATAAAAAATTTGCTATCGGACCGAAAACTTCAAAATTCTAACTTTCGGCATTTCTAGCCTAAATGAGTTACGAAGTTCCAAATCACATTACGGACATGCTCCCAACCCCGAAATCACCTAACAGAGCTAACAAAACCATTGAATGTCACGACCTAGATTTCCCACAATCAAGAGTTGTGGTGGTGCCTACTGTCGGAGCTAGGCCAGCCAACCATATTTAAACATTTCACAAGCTTAATCTAAATAGTACAATAACTGAATTAAATAATTAAAATTACGCGGAACACTTTTAACGAAAACAATCATAAGGTGCGGAAGTTTATGACATATCTCTACCCAGTATCTGGTGTCACTACTCAGGGACGACTAAGGACTACTAAAAACATAAGTGTGAAAGGAAATATATATAACTGTTTTTTCCGAACACATGGGACAACAGGATAATGTAAGGATAGAGAAGATGCCGGGCCTACGGACGCCTGCAAGCTACCTCGGTGTCTCCCAGATCAGAATGCCAACACCTGCACTGCTACATCTACCGCTGATTCTGCATGTGCGCAAAAGGAGCATAGAGTGTAGAATCAGCACAACCGACCCCATGTGCCGGTAAGTTCCTGACCTAACCCCGGCGAAGTAGTGACGAGACTAGACAGGACTACCACATAAACCTGTGCATTTCAACATATATGGGCAATAGAAGAGGATACATGAATTTAAACAATTAAGAGGGAAGGGAGCATGTTGTGGGGGTGAAGCAGTTGAGATGTAAAGTCAACAGTTAGAAAAGAATAAAATTGTACAACAACAATCCGTTGAAGCAGAATAACTAACGGTTGCACGGAACTATCCATCGTGCTTTTACTATCGTCCTTACCAAGATAATAATTTAAAGTGTACGACATCACCCATTGTACTTTATCACTCTTTCTCACCCAATCAATAGTATGGAGTAAATCCATGGTTACACGGCATCACCCATCGTGCTTTATTACTCTTCCTCTCCCAGTCCATAGTATGGAGTAAATCAATGGGTACACGACATCACCTATCGTGCGGTGTCACTCTTCCTCTCCCAATCCATAGTATGGAGTAAATCAATGGTTACACAGCATCACCCATCGTGATTTATCGCTCGGAATAATAATAAGTAGATCAATGGTTACATGGAATCACCCATCGTGTTTTACCGCTTATCCTCACCCAAACGATAATCACAAATGATAGGGAGAAGGTATAAATGAAAGCGTAATAATAACCCTAACAAGGGGAATGCAAACAACCGAATGAGTCCCGGCAAGGGTACAACTAATAGCTCAAATATACCGGCAAGGGAGAATCAAAGTAATACATAAATCCCGGCAAGGGAATGATCATAGTACTCTCACTTGTAAACACTTAGCTGCCAACAAGTTCTAAGTCGAGCAAATGCTCCACAATTTTACAAATCACTATTTATCCTCAACCTTTCATATCATGTGAACTAAAACAATTCCTACAAGCAACCATATCATATTGTTTGAAATAAAGGCAATTAAGACCCACGTTCATGCTAGACTCGGGTGCATAGGCAAACGTTACCAAGCCTATACACCGACTCCACACTTAGCACGTAGCAAGTAATATCCTAATCCTATTTCCTCAAGCAAAAGTTAGAACAAATACTTACCTCGAATGCTCCAAACTCAACTCACGCCTCTAGGATAGCTTTACCCCTCGAATTCACCACAAAACCGGTCGAATCTAATCACAATTTACTCAAATATATCAACAAATGCTAGTTAAATCAATTTAAATGCATAAGAATGAATTTCTCAAAGTTTTCCCCAAAAATTCCCAAAATGCCCCCAGGACCTCGTGGTCAAAACCCGAGGTTCGAACCAAAAACGGGTTACCCATTCCCCCCATGAGTTCATATATGTAATTTATTTTGAAATCGGACCCAAATTGAGGTCCAAATCCCCAATTTTAAGAAAATCTAGGTACTACCCCAAATCCCCATTTTTACCCATTGAAAGCGTTGATTTTAAGGTGAAATCATGATAAAAGATGTTAAAGATTGAAGAAATTGAGTACAAGTTACTTATAATTGATTTAGGAAAGAAGGAGTTGAGAGATAATCGCCAATGGAGGTTTGGGTTTTGAAAATATGAAGAATGAGGTTCAAAATCGTCTAAGTATAGAATGCACAGGTGCATATATCGCCATTGCGAAGATCTGTTCGAAATTGAAAAATATGCAAAGGAAAGGCGGATCTAGAATTTGCGAGGAAATGCTCGCAATTGCGAACAAGGCAGAATTTGGGCGGGACTCGCATTTGTGAGGAAAGGTTCGCATTTGCGAACACATTGCTTAAGCTGGGGCAATCGCATTTGCGAGTTGGACTTCACATTTGTGAAGACTGGGCTAAGTGGTCGTACATCGCAATTGTGAGGTCTTCTTCGCATTTGCAAAGCTAGTAGCCCAAGACCCAGTTCGCTTTTGTGTACCAGGCTTCGCAATTGCGAAGCCTGCTGGTCTGCTACCACCGAAGCATTTTCCCAACATGCAAAAATGAACCCAACACCTATGCAAAACTCACCTGGGCCCTCATGGCTCCAACCCGAACATGCACTCAATTTCAAAAACATCCTACAGACTTACTCGCGCGATCAAATCGCCAAAATAACATCATTTACATAGAATCAAGCCTCAAAACACACAATTTTTTCCAACTTTCCATAAAACTCTTATTTCTCATTTCAAGTTCGAAACACGTCAAACGACGTTCATTTTCAACCAAACTTTTCATAGCTCTTAACGCTTATCTAAGACTTGTACCGGGCATCAGAATCAAAATACGAGCCCGATACCTTCACTTTCTAACACATTTTCATTTCAATTTCTCATATAAATTTCAGATAAACAATTTCTTTCATAAATTCCATACTCAGGCCTGGGACCTCGGATTTTGATTCCGGAAATACGCACAGGTCCCATATTTTTTTACGGACCCTCCGGGACCGTCGCATCACGGGTCTGGGACCGTTTACCCATAATGTTGACCAAAGTCAACCACATCAATATTATTATCAAAATTCGTAGTTTTAACACAAAATTCATATATTTCCACATAAATAATTTTTGGCTTTGTGCCCGGACTGCGCATGCAAATCGAGGCGATCAAATAAGATGTTTTCAAGGCCTTAGAAGCACAAAGAAAGGGAGAATTACGGTGATACGAATACTTATACCAAACTTCACGGCAAACCAAAATAGTAGAAATGGACTTAGAGGAAGTAGTTAAGAGGGGAATGGGGCATATGGTCTAAAAATGACCGGCCGGGTCGTTACAATGTAATTTATAAATTTTTTTGTATTTGTATAACTATTATAAGTTATATTAATATAAAGTAAAAAATATAAATAATACAATGAAGATCGGAAAAAATTGCACTTATAAATTTCAAATGCTACATTTATTTCAAAATTCAAAGTTTCAAACTTACAAATTGAAAGGTTTACATTTAACCACAAGTAAATTAACCAAAAAAGAATAAATTTAAAGGTTTTGCATTTCCTTAGTAAGTTCATCATAATCAATATAAACTGAGTGATCTCCTTCTAGGTTATTAAATTCGGATGTGTTACCATGTGTTAATATATCTCTAAGTTCCTCGTCTTCTGGTCTATCAACATCTTCATGTCCTTGATTTTTTCGTTCCAATCTAATTCAATCTCTGAAACATACTAAAACTTCCAAAGTTTTGCTTCCCAATATGTGATGGGTGTCTAAGTTGTTGTCTTGCTTGGCTAAATGTACTCTCTGATGCAACAGTTCAAATTGGCACATTCAGCACGTCCCGAGGCATAGCAGAAAGAATATGAAATTGCTTTCCATTTTCATGCCACCATCTCAACGGTGAAATTTCTTTTGTGCGATGCTCTTTTTTATTTTTCAAGTATAATTGAAGTTGATCAATGTTCCCGCTACTGGTTTGAGTGTTAGAAAATGTAGAAAAAATATTAAAACTGTCAAAGCCTTCATCCTCATCCACAATAGTAAAAGTGGTACAGTGCATAGTGGGATTAACATTGCCTACACTAAGAGCAGCATCATCAATTACTTTTTCATAATAAATATATAATTATTGTAAAGAATCATTTAGCTTGTTCATACAAGCATATAAATCCGGTGTTTCAGTTGGTACAATCTCCATATAAGTATATAAAATATTTATTAATTGGTGATAATCATACATCTTAATAAAAAGATTTAAAACAACACCAATTAAAAAACCCAGAAAAATTGAAAAGAAATATTTTTTGAATTTTTCTTGCATTTTTTCCAAAACATCCCTATATTTTTTTTCTTCTTAAATTGAAAGAGTAGAAAAGAACTTTAAGCTATATGTACTAAATCCGTAATAACAGTAGGGTAATATGCTCGAAAAACTCAAAAGTAGCTGTATAAAATTTATGTAAAAATTTAACAACATCATTAATGACCTCCCAAGTAGTAATTGTTGACATACGGTTTGAATCAGTACAATGCGCATTAGCAACTTCAGTTATTGGGAATCTATATTTGCATTAATATTTTTAAAATATATATGTATAATTCCATCTAGTAAAGGGTTTCAGTAGACCAAACATTTTGCCTTGGGGTGCTCCAATGTTATTTGTGAAGAAAAAGGATGGTTCGATGATGATGTGCATTGATTACCAGCAATTGAATAAAGTTACAATCAAGAATAAGTATCCAATGGCAATGATTGACGATTTATTCGACCAGCTTTAGGGTGCCAAGGTGTTTTCAAAGATAGACTTGAGATCTATCTATCATCAGTTTGGGATTAGGGCATCCGATGTCCCTAAGACAGCTTTCCGCACTCGGTACAGGCATTATGAGTTCTTGGTCATGTCGTTCGGGTTGACCAATGCCCCAACAACGTTTATAGAGTTGATGAACAAAGTGTTCATGCCTTATTTGGACTGGTCGTGATAGTCTTTATTGATGATAATCTGACGTACTCCCGCAGCAAGGAGTAGCACGAGTAGCATCTCAGAGTGGTTCTTCAGACTTTGAATGATAGTAAGTTATATGCTAAGTTCTCAAAGTGTGAGTTCTGGTTAAGTTCGGTTGCATTCCTGGGTCACATTGTATCAACTGAGGGTATTCTGGTGGACTCGAAGAAGATTGAGGCAGTCAAGAGCTGGCCTCGGCCAGCCTCAACTATAGAGACTCAAAGTTTCTTGGGGTTGGCAGGCTATTGCCATCGGTTCGTGGAAGGGTTTTCATCCTTTGTAGCCCCGATGACCAGATTCACCCAGAAGGGTTTCCAGTTAAAATGGTAAGATGAGTGTGAGGTGAGCTTTCAAAAGCTCAAGACAACTCTGACTATGGCACCGATATTGGTTTTTCCCACAGGTTCAGAGCCTTATCCGGTCTATTGTGATGCTTCTCGTAGTGGGCTTGGTGTAGTATTGATGCAGGATGGAAGAGTCATTGCCTATGCTACGAGGTAGTTGAAGATTCACGAGAAGAATTATTCGGTTCATGATCTACAGTTGGCAGCCATTGTTCATGCACTAAATATTTAGAGGAATCATCTATACGGTATGACGTATGATGTGTACACTGATCACAAAAGTCTTCAGTACTTGTTCAAGAAAAAAGAGTTGAATTTTAGGCAGAGAAGGCGGTTGGAGTTGTTGAAAGATTAAGATGTTGCTATCTTGTATAATTTGGGGAAGGCAAATGTGGTGGCTGATGCATTGAGTAGGAAGTCAGCCAGCATGGGTAGTCTTGCTTATATTCTGGTCAGCCAGAGACCGCTTGCTTTGGATGTTCATGCCTTGTCCAATCAATTTGTAAGTTTGGATATTTCTAATCCTAGTCGGGTGTTAGCATGTCGCTCGTTCCTCGTTATTGGAGCGTACACGTGATCAGGAGTTCGATTATCCCCATTTATGTGTCCAGAGAGACACGGTGCTGCGTGGAGGTGCCAAGCAAGTGACCTTAGATGATGATGGTGTTTTGAGATTGCAGGGGCGAGTTTGTGTGACTAATGTTGATGGGAATTAAGGGTTGATCTTAGCAGAGGCCCATAGTTCCTGGTATTTTATTAATTCGGGCGCCGCAAAGATGCAACGATATCTGAGGCACCATTTTTGATGGCGTAGAATGAAGAAGGATATTGTGGAATATGTGGCATGATATTTGAACTATCAGTAGGTTAAGTAGGAGCATCAGAGACCTAGTATTCTAATTCAGAAGATTGTGCTTCCCCAGTAGAAGTGGGAGAGGAATACCATTGATTTCATTACTGGACTTCTGCTGACCCGGAAGAAGTTTGATATAGTTTGGGTCATTGTTGATAGGCTGACCAAGTCATTGCATTCATTCCTATTGCAGCCACCTATTCATCCTAGAGGTTAGCTGAGGTCTATATCCGAGAGATTATTCGTCTTCATGGTGTGCCGATATCTATCTTTTCGGACTGGGGTACGCAGTTTACCTCGCATTTTTGGATAGCAGTTCAACGAGAGTTAGGCACCCGGATGGAGTTGAGTACAATATTTCATCCTTAGACGGATGGTCAGTCCGAGCGGACCATTCAAATTTGGGAGGATATTATCCGAGCCTGTGTCATTGATTTTGGGGGCTCGTGGGACCAGTGTTTGCCCTCAGTGGAGTTTCCTACAACAAAAACTACCACTCCAGCATTCATATGGCTCCTTATGAGGCACTGTATGGTACACGATGTCGATCTATAGTTGGATGGTTTGAGCCGGGAGAGGCTCGGTTATTGGGTAGAAATCTAGTTCAAGAGGCGTTAGATAAGGTAGGAATCATTTAGGATAGGCTTCGTACAACCTATTCCAGGTAGAAGAGTTATGCAGACCGCAAGGTTTGTGATGTGGCTTTTATGGTCGGTGAGCGGGTATTGCTCTGAGAGTCGCATATGAAGGGCGTGATGAGATTCGGGAAGAAGGGCATGCTTAGTCCTAGGTTCATTGGTCCATTTGAGATTTCTCATCGAGTGGGGGAGGTGGCTTATAGACTTGCATTGCCACCTAGCTTATCAGCCGTGCATCCAGTGTTTCATTTGTCCATTCTTCGGAAGTATAACTACGATCCATCCCATGTGTTAGATTTCAGCATTGTCCTGTCTTCCAAGGATCCTTCTTATAAGGAGGAGCCGGTAGCTATTCTATACCAGCAGGTCCGTCAGTTGAGATCCAAGAGTTTCCCTTCTGTTCGTGTTCGGTTAGAGGTCAGCCTCCTGAGGCATCGACTTGGGAGTCTGAGTCCGACATGCGGAGCTGTTATCCTCATCTTTTCCCCGGCTCAGGTACTTCTTTCTTTTGTTCGTTCGAGGACGAGCAGTTGTTTTATAGGTGGAGAATATGATGACCCAAAGGGTCAGCACTTGTTTCCTTACTCTTTCTGTGCTTCCGTGGCCTGGAAAACCTCATTTAGGCTTGACTCGATTTATGTGCACAGTCCGAGCGCGTAGCCGGAAAGCTTTAATATGAATAATGTGTGAAAAATACTAAATTTTGATATCAATATGAATAAATTTGACTCCTGTCAACATTTTGGTTAACGGACCCGGACCCGGGGTTTGGGGGTCCCTCTGGATCCTTATAAAAATATGGGACTTGGGCATATGACCGAAAACGAATTCCAAGGTCTAGAGCCCGAGAAATGAATTTTTGTGAGAAATTGTCTTCTAATAATATCTAAGGAAACTTGAAATGAAATTTGATTTGAATGTATTGGTATCAGGCCCATATTTTGGTTCTGGTGCCCGGTACATATCTTATATGTGATTTAAGAGCTTTCTGCGAAGTTAGGTTGAAATCGGGTGTCGTTTGATGTGTTTCGAACTTTAAACTCTAAATCTAAAAGTTTACGAGTTTGAAGAAAAACTAGTGATTTTGTGTTTGATTCGTTGTTTTTGATGTTATTTTGGCTATTTGACGCACGAATAAGTCCGTATGATATTTTGAGGTTGTGTGCATATTTGGTTTGGAACCTCTAGGGCTCGGGTGAGTTTTGGATAGGTATCAGAGTGCATTTTTGAACTTAGGAAAAATCTGGTGCATCAAAGCTGCAATTTTCGCATTTGCAAAGCAGGCCTCGCAAATACGAGGAAGGGGGCACTGGGATGTGGTCGCAAATGCGACCAATGGCCCGCAAATGCGAAGGGCATAATTTTTGCAAGTGCAACTAATAGTTCGAAAATACGAACAAAAAACTCGCATTTCCCTTTCATGTAGGGTTCGCAATTGCGAACCCAAGTTCACATTTCCCATATCTGTTGCCCAGCATATTTTATACTTAACCGATTTTGAACTTCATTGTTCAAATTTTCTCAAACTCAAACACCCATAGACGATTTTGCAAGAAATCTTTCTTCTCCAAATTAATTGTAAGTTAATTTCTACTGATTTCTGTCAATCATCAACATCATTTAACATGTTTGCCACTTAAAATCAATGATTTTCATGGGTGAAATTGGGGGTTTTGGATAGAACCTAGATTTTTTAAAAATTGGGGATTTGGATCTCAATTTAAGGTCAGATTTCAAAATAAATTACATATTTGAGTTCGTGGGGAATGGGTAATCAGGTTTGGGTTCGAACCTCGGGTTTTGACCACATGGGCTCGGAGGCAATTTTGGAATTTTTAGGAACTTTTTTTTTATACATTCAGATTGATTCATTTAGCATTTGTTGATGTATTTAACTAATTTGTGACTAGATTCGAGCAGTTTGGTGGTGGAATCGAGGGGTAAAGTCATTTTTGAGGCTTGAGTTGAATTCAAGACATCGAGGTAAGTGTTTAGTCTAACCTTAGCTTAAGCGAATAGGAGTCGAGTCTTGTTTGCTACTTGCTAATTATCGAGTACAGTGTATACGCATGGTTACGAGTATCTATAAATTAGTGTCTAGCATGACCGTGAGTCCTTATATTGTGATTATCATGATTTCGATGTAATTTCCATGCTTACTTGATGATTTCTATATGTTGTAAAGAACATGTGAAAGACATTATGATCATGTAAATTCGAGGAGCATTGGCTCGGGTGGTGATACGAATTGAAAAGGTATATGAGTTCATTGGGTTCTTTGGAGTGTTGGATCAAGTGATAAGTGAATTACGAAGTAAGAAATGAAAGAAAGAGAAAGAGTTATTGGTTTATTCCTTTGTTGGGATGTTGTGCTGTTTGGTTGATTTTCTCCCTTGCTGGGATATTGAAATTGTTGCTATTTTCCCTTGCCGGGGTTTAACATTTTAATTGTATTCCCTTGCCGGGATTCCTATCATTATTTGTTTACTTTCGTGTCCCTTATTCGTGATTATTTTTTGGGTGAGGAAGAGTGATAAAGCATGAAGGGTGATATCGTGCATTATTTGATATTGTTAGGAAAGAGTGATAAAGCACAAAGGGTGGTGTCGTGTACTGTTTGATATTGTGAGGAAAGAGTGTAAAGCACGGAGGGTGAAGACGTACCCTACGATGTACCATTCCGTACTAATATCCATTGATTATATATATATATATATATATGTGTGTGTGTGTGTGTGTGTGTGTGTGTGTGTGTGTGTGTGTGTGAGTAAAGAGAGTAAAAGCACGAAGGGTGATGCCATATACATTATTTACTGATACCATCGATTTGGTGAGGACGAGAGTAAAAGCACGAAGGCTGATGCCATGCAAGTTTGTGATTTCTGATTCTGGTTTTGTTGTTTCCATTTTTGATTGATAATTACTATTTGTAACTTTTAGCTCCCCACAACATGTTCCACTTCCTTTATTGACTGTCTACTTCCCGTATTTCTTCCCAATGTATATATATTCTTGAACTTTACAGGTTTAGTTGGTAGTCTGGTCCTAGCCTCGTCACTTCTTTGCCGAGGTTAGGCTAGGCACTTACTAGCACATGAGGTTGGTTGTATGGATACTACACTATGTGCTATTTTACACAGATCCAAGTCTTGGACAGCAACATCATTAGATCGGGATCAGGCCTTCTGTCCAGTGAGAGATGCCGAGGTACCCTTGCAGACGTCCATGGACCCAGCGTCTCCTTTATCTTGCTTTCAGTTTGTTGTCTCTTGTATTTCGAGAAAAAAATTTCACAATTTCTTTCAGTCATTGTATAGTAAAATCTTAGTTTTTCGTGAGTTATGTGACACCAGGTTTTGGGTAGAGAATTATATTGAACTTCCGCAGTTATATTCAATTTTCTTTACTATTAAGTCTTCCGCTTTATTATTTGTATTCAGATGTTTCATGTTATCATTATTAATTGTGAAAAAGATGATAAAGTTGGCTTGACTAGCTTCTATTAGTAGGTGCCATCACGACCTCGAGGATGAGAAATTCGGGTCGTGACAACATGTGGTCTACTACTAGCACCACGACCACCACCCCTGCTACCAGCGCTACTAGGTGTTAGTGGTATCTCGTCTTATATTTCTAATTCATTATCTTCTATATCAAAATCTTCCTAGAATTGTTCATAGTCTATATTATTATCAAGCAATGTTTTAGCAATATTTGTAGAGTCATTTAAATTACTACCAGATGCTGAACTACTACCTTTTGTTATTTCCTCGATTAGTAACCTTATTACAAACTCTTTTTGCAGCATTGATGTGCCGGAGAATTTTGACACATTTCAATACTAATTGCTTAGATTTTAGCTTGTTTTAGATGCAATTATCTCCTTTACTTATGTAATTTTAGTGTTTTTGCAGTACATAAGGTTTAATGATCCAAGAGCATGGAAACGAAATCAAAAAGTCACAAAAGACAAGAAAAGAGAAAAAAGGCATCGCTTCATATGCGGTCGCAAAACTCACATGCGAGCCACATAATTGACACCGAGATCGCAGATCAAAGTAAAGTGTTGCAAAAAATTCAATGTTAAGAATGCGGTTCATTCTACGACCGTATAACATGTTTGTGAGCCGCAAAGAGGACCGCAAACCAACCATGAAGGCTGCTGAAGGAAGAAAATGTGATGTAAAATGCGGTCGCATTTCTACAATACGGACTGCAAAACATAAATGCAGTGAAGGTCTAGAAACTAGGGTTACATTATGCGATGGACTTGTCAAAAATGCGGACCGCGTGTCGTCTTTGCGACATAAATGCGATCGCATATCTGACTTGACACGGCATTTTTGTCTGTTTTCTGTCGCGATTTTTAGCCCTCTATAAATAGTTTTATGGTGATTTTGTAGGCTTATCTTGTCTAGTTTTTGAGCTACATTCCAAGGATTAAATATTCTTCACTTTTTGTTGGGTCAAGAATCTTCACTTTGTAAAGCTTTATGATATTAAATACTCTTTGGTTTTTGTATTGTAGTATGAGTAGTAACTTTAAATACAGGTTGTGGACCCTAAATGTGTGTTATGTTAGTAGGTGTTTAACATTGAATATATATTATATATATATATATATATATATATATATATATATATATATATATATATATATATATATATATATATATATTTAAAATCATTGATTGATATTTATTTACTTCTCATTCTTCATTTATTATTGGTGGTTGCAAACATTAACAAGTGCCATTAAATTCTTGCTTTACTTAGGAAAGTGGGCTATAGTTTGGTAGAAGTAAATATCAAAGACTCAAGGCTTTAAACCTTGTTTAATAGAATCGCTTAGGAATAAGTGGGTTTTATTTTGCATATATTGATTATTCTTAATTGCAACTCTTTTATATTTGGAAAAATCATAAAGAGGAAATACTACCCAACTATTGGAAAATATTGGGTAGTCATTTGGACCTTCCATTAGAAATATATCATAATAACACCGATAACATTACACTTCATTAAAGGGAACACAACCTTGGTTTCCTTAATCCAATTATTTACATTCTCAATATTCCAACTAGTTGTTACTTCACTACAAACTCAACTCATACTCTTGTAACTAATAATTCATACTCTTTTTACCGTTAACTGAATAGAATTATGACTTTAGTCGAGCTAAACACTATTCAAGTAACCTTTTCACACCTATTCCTTGTGAGATTTGACCCCAACCTTATTGGATTATTATATTTGACACAGACTGCCTTACACTATTTATTAAAGTATAATTTGAGCGTATAAATTTTGGCACCCATAGCCGGGGAATACGGTTTTGAAATTACTATTTAGTGTGTTCTTTACTTAACGTCTATTTCTATTCCATCACATTTTGCTTGTTTTGCTTGGTGTTGGTAGTAAAACATGTCTGAATACGGTAATGACGTAGAGGCAGAAATGGGAGAAAATCCCTTTGCAGATATCGAGGAGTACATTGAGGACACAAATGCTATTGTACCTCCAGTTGTTGGTGCTGCAACATTTAAAGTGGAACACGGTTTAATCCTTATGCTGAAAGCAGAAGGGTTCTTCAGAAATTCCACCGAAGATGATCCAACACAACACCTTAGGAACTTCTTGGGTGTGTGTGTAATGCACAAGCAAAATAATGTCTATGATGATGCCTTGAGTCTGAATTCTTCAAGTATTCTTTAGCCGGGGATGCAAGGAAATGGCTCCTGAATCTCCCCCCCCCCCAAACTCTATCCATTCTTAGCCCGAACTTGTCTGGGCAGTTTTGTCTAAGTGGTTCCCACAAAGTAAAAAGTCTGAGCAGCAGGATAAGATCTTCTTCTTTAAGCAAATACAGGGAGAGTAGTTGCATGAGGCATAGGATCGTTTCAAATTATATTTGGTGAGGTCTCCCAACCATAATTTTCCATATTCTATGTTATTTGAAAATTTTTACATGGGCTTGGATCTCATGAACCAAGTCATAGCCAAGAATGCAGCTAACAGATCTTTCATGGACAAATCATTCGCAAGGGTGACACAAATCCTCGACAAAATGGCAAAGCATAACCAAGCATGGCACCCCGAAGACACAACATGTGGAATTACATATGGTTCTCCTTCCTTGAGCAACATGATCAAGGAAAATGAAGAGATGGATAATGTGATTGCAGGGCTTACTACAAATGTTAATGTGGTGACAAAGATGTTCACCGAGAATTAAATGGAGAAAGTGAATGCGATGGAAGATGTGCAGCCCATATTAGATTAGATTTTGAGGAAGCAAATTAAATCAACAACCCTCAAGGAGGGTATCAAAGACAACACTACTATGGTCAAAGGAAACAAAGCCAGTGGAGGCAAAACCCTTAAAGGGCAAGACAACCAACAATGGAGAAATGACCAAGGTAGCTCGCATCAAGGAAATTGGAACAACAACAACAACTTTGCAAACCGTAGCCCAATCTTTATGTTCCCCCGAAAGGTCAATATGAAAATCAAGTGTCGTCAGGTGAGTCTAAACTAGAAAGCATGCTTGAAAGAGTATTGCAAAACCAAGAAAAGTCTGATGCGTCCATGAGGAACATGACCGAGATTGTTGGCTCTCACACCGAATCTATTCAAAAGTTGGAGATGCAAATGAGAGACCTTTCTATAGAGCAAAACTCAAAGCAAAAAGGGCAACTTCCAAGTGACGCTATTGCGAACCCAAAGGGTGGTGGAATTGGCCGAACTTCTCACGTCATGGCAATAACTACTAGAAGTGGGAAGGTGCTACAAGAAAAAAATAAGCAAGAGGTTGTAGGGGAAGACGCCGAACAAGAAGTTGAAGCGGAAGAGCAAAGGGTTGTTGAAGTTGAAAGGGTTCCGGAAAAAGAGAAGGTGCAAGAAGTGAACCAAGAAGGAGTAAAGGAAAAAGTGATAGAGACATCAAATGCTCCACTTCCCATTCCTAGACATCCTCCTCCTTTTTCTCAAAGATTTGTGAGAAGGGTTGATGAAAGCAAGCTTGAGAAAATTCTATGACATTCTAAAGCAATTATCGGTGAACATTCCATTCTTGGAAGCTTTTCAAGAAATGCCGGGGTTTGCAAAATATTTGAAAGATTTGATCACCAAAAAGAGGACCATAAAAAATGAGGTGGTAAATATGAATCAACTGGTAATCATTTCGTCTTTGTTAAATGATGTGCAGGTAAACCAGTTGTTAGAAGTCTTGAAAGAGCTTAGGAAAGACATTGGATGGACAATTGCAGACATTCATGGGATCCCTGCCGAAATTTGTGAACATAAAATCCAATTGGAAAGCAAGACGAAACCAAGTATAGAACATCAACATCGGTTGAACCCCTCAATGCAAGAGGTAGTAAAGAAAGAGATTATCATGTGGTTGAATGCCAATGTAGTCTACCCCATTGCTGATAGTTCGTAGGTGAGCCCGGTGCAATGTGTGCCAAAAAAGGGAGGCATGACCGTGATCAAAAATAATAAGAATGAGCTCATCCCAACGACAACAGTGACTGGATGGCATGTTTGTATGGATTACCAGAAACGTAACAGTACTACATGCAAGGACCACTTCCCTATGCCGTTTATTAATCAAATTCTTGATCGGTTAGCGGGGAGGTCATTCTATTATTTCCTTGATGGGTATTCTGGGTACAACCAAATCAACATCGCTGTGGAAGATCAAGAGAAGACTACCTTCACTTGCCTGTATGGCACTTTTGCCTTTAGCCGGATGCCATTTGGCTTGTGCAATGCTCCGCCACTTTTCACAGTTGTATGATGTCCATTTGCTCCGACATGGTAGAGGACTTTCTCGAAGTTTTCATGGATGATTTCTCAGTGGTTGGTGATTCTTTTGGGAACTATCTTAATAATCGTAGACAAGTGCATAAGAGATGTGAAGAGACCAACCTTGTGCTCAATTGGCAGAAGTGTCACTTCATGGTGGACGAAGGCATTGTGCTGGGGCACAAAATGTCAAAGCATGACATTGAGTTCGACCGTGCAAAGATTAAGATTATTTCTAAGCTTCCTCCACCTACCTCCATGAAAGGTGTTCAGAGTTTCTTGAGTCATGCCGGGTTTTATAGGTGCTTCATCAATGTCTTCTTCAAGATTGCTAATCCTATGTGCAAACTCCTTGAAAAAGATGCCAAGTTTGTGTTTGATGAGAAATGCCTAAAAGCTTTTGAGGAATTGAAACAAAGGCTCACCACGGACCCTATTATTGTCACACTCAATTGGTCATTTCCTTTTGAGCTCAAGTCATACCAGTACTCCATACTGTTACACTTGTTCACTAATTATGACAGTTCATCGGGCCTCTTTCCTCCTCCCTTTTCTGCTCACTCGTAGGGGTCAGGAACCCAATAAAGGGGGAGGGAGTCGCCTGAACATCTCATCCATTGGCAGGAATTTCGCCCGCATCCGATCCTTAATTCTTGTTCACCCCGGATGATCGTGTTGGGTGAATTGTGACCTCGTACGATCGTGTCGGGTGAGCAACAACCGCTTCGTCATAGTGCTTACTTATGGGCTGACGCCAGTGATGTAGCCATTGGAGCAATGCTTGGCCAACATTACAACAAAATTCTCTATCCGGTCTACTATGCAAGTAAAACACTCAATGGGGCAAAAATGAATTACATGGTAACTAAGCAAGAGCTTCTTGCCATTGTTTATGCCTTTGAGAAATTTTGGGCTTATGTTGGAATCCAAAGTGGTAGTATACACAGTTCATGCAGCTCTTTACTATCTCATGGAAAAGAAGGATGCAAAGCCTCGATTGATTCTATGGGTCTTGTTGTTGCAAGTATTTGACTTCGAAGTCAAGGATCACAAGGGAACTCAAAATAAAGTGGCAGATCATTTGTCAAGGCTTGAGGAGCTAGGGAGACCAAAAGGAGATCTTGAAATCAACGATGCATTCCCGGATGAACACATATTTTCACTATCTAGCACTTTTGCTCATTAGTATACCAATATTGCTAACTTACTGGTTAGTGACCTTACCCCAGACGCATTGGAATCATATCAAAGAAAGAAGTTTTTGAGAGACTACCAGCAATACTATTGGGAGGAACCGTTCTTGTTCCGTGTTTGTGCTGATAATATTATCAAAAGGTGTGTTCTCGAAGAAGAGGTTATGCCAATTCTCAAAGCAGGCCATGAATCACCGCTTGGGGGTCATCATGGAGGAAATCGAATAGTGGCTAAGATTCTGAATGTGGTTATTATTGACCTTCCATCTATCATGATGACAATCAAATGGTCAAGGATTGTGACAAATGTAAAAGACAAGGTTCAATCTCCAAGAGGCATGAAATACCGATGCACTTTGTGATGGAGATAGAGATCTGTGACGTGTAGGGAATTGATTTCATGGGCCCCTTTGTAAACTCTTGCAGGATGAAATACATCTTGGTAGCTGTGGACCACGTGTCCAAATGGGTTGAAGCTGTTTCCTTACCAAACAACGAGGCAAGGAGTGTGACCACCTTCTTGAATAAAAACATATTCACTCGGTTTGGCAATCCTAGAGACATTTTAGTGACGGTGGATCTCATTTCTGTAACAAGACTTTCTCGTGGCTACTTGAGAAGTATGGTGTCAAGCACAACGTGGCCAAACCTTATCATCCGCAATCAAGTGGTCAAGTTGAGGTTTCCAACCGGGAGATCAAGAGAATTCGAGCAAACGCTGTTAATGTAAATAGGATCGACTAGTCAAGGAAGCTAGATGACGCAATGTGGGCGTATCGCATGGCGTACAAGAACCCTATTGGTACTTCTCCTTATCGTTTAGTCATTGGTAAAGCTTATCATCTACTCGTGGAATTGGATCACAAGGCTATGTGGGCGCTGAAAAGGTTGAACTTGGACTGGGCTGAAGCTGCAAATTTGAGGTCAACACAATTCAATGAAATGGAGGAATTCCGGTTCCATGCTTATGAAAGTGCAGCTGTGTACAAAGAACGGATGATGTTTGTCCATGACAAGAAGATCTTGAAAAGAGAGTTCAAGATAGGTGACTTGGTCTTGCTCTTTAACTCAAGGCTAAAATTGTTTCCGGGCAAGCTCAAATCAAAATGGTACGGTCCATTCAAAGTGGTCAATGTATCTCCTTATGGAGCTGTGAAACTAGCATCAGAAGACCGAACTCCATAAGATGCAGACTCTGGAGTTTGAAATTTCATCCTTTATGCCCATAGGAGGTGAGCAGGTGCAGACACAGTTGCACCAAAGCTAGGCCTTGACTTCTCCACACTTATGACTGATAGTGCCTTTTCGACTGCCGGAGCTTCCCAGCCTCCAGTTCCCCCTGCCCATATTGTGATCCCTTCTAACGAGGATTCCAGACATTCTGCTGAGTCTATGGAGGAGGAGATAAATGAGGGCAAAGATGAGGGGAGTCCATGCTCATCGGAGGATGATGGACCTCAGGATAAGGACAAGCAGCTTGCGGATGCTACTATTGAGGATGCGACTGTTGAGGATGTTGTTGTTGAGAAAGTGGAGCAAGAAGATATGCAGAGAGTGATCAGGTAGTCCCTAGTAGAATTGGCCATCCCTGTAGTTCCATCAACCATTCAGCCATCATTGGGCAAGACTAGCAGCTCACATGCCCCGGCTCTAGTTCTAGATCAGCCAGATATTCCTCCATCACCAGTGGAGGTCACTCCTCAGGCCGAGCATCAGTCCCAGCTTATACATCCAAGGGTGACCCCTCCATCACTCAACTAGCTGCCGAATCCCATAGCACTAAGTGTGCCTCAGGGATCCCCTCAAACACATATCTCTATTCTTATGCATTGGGGACAATGCATACTTTTATGTTGGGGGTGGGTGGTAGCATTGTATATATTTTTGTGACATCAGAAACTGTTGTACATATTCATGCCTATATGTTATAAATATGTGTATTTTGTGCTCTATATACCTTAGTATGATTTCTGTACATATGTTGTGTTGTGTAGTTCGTGATTATGTTTATATAACTGTTTTGTGATTTCAGTGCATAAGTGATGGAACCCTTGTGAATATGACACCTTTGTGAATATATAAAGAAAAGCAACAAAAACAAGTAGATAGTAATTAGTAATGAATTCCCCTTGGTTTTTCTTCTCTAGGTTCTTTTCCAAAGGTGTAATAGTAGAACCAGGACAGTAGAATGAAACATGTTGACGGGTTTTATATAATTGTATAGTCTCAAGCATGTGTGTCTGTATATAGCCTTTACCCTTCCAAAGAAGAAGAGATCAACTGTGTGAACTTAAGACTCACTCTATGACTCTATGTCGACCTAGAGTTATACATGTCTCTATGATGAAAGCTTTGAGTTGTAAAGTGTTGATTCGAGGGCGTCAAAATATGTGAGCAAAACAGTTTGTGTGCCATGTATGTGTGAGTTCTGTGTGTAAATAATTCTTGTGTTTGCTGCTATCATCTAGAACTTGCCCGGTTAGTTTTCGATGCTTATAATTATTACAATTGGTTAGAGAAATGACCTTAAACAGTCATTGTGATTTTTTGAAAAATCTGTCAGCCTTTCAAGCCACCCATTGTATAGATAGTATCACTAGTCACCCCATTTGAGCCTTTAGCCTCTTCTTTGGCCACCTCATTACAAACCGTTCCTTTTTATGAAATAATTCCCTCTTTTGAACCTGTCCATCCTTGAGCATTAACACTGAGGCTAAATGCCTAAGTTGAGGGTATGGTGTAAAGTCGGAAGCTGGCAAGATTGTACAATGAGCGTAGGAGAGTGAACCTCAAAATGTGAAACTACTCATGCTCCAAAAGCAATGTAAGAAAACACAAAAAAAGGAAAAAGTTTATACTATAAGAGTTGTGAGTAGTTACACATAAGGAGCCTTGAAGAGAATAAAACAGGATACTTGGGGTAACTAAATGGAGGAAAAGTTGAAACTAATGAAGGTTATGTGGTTAGAAAAGATCAAAAGGGCAACAAGAAAGAAGATGTGATTAGTGTTCAAGGACGGTGTAGTCACTTGTAACTAAATACTTATCCGACCCTTCCCTATACCTACATTAAAAAATTAAAAAGTCCTTATGGGATCTTAAATCGAGCGTTCTTAGAAGTAAGCGACAAATTAAAACAAGAGCAAGCCTATGGTATGGTATGTTGTAACACTTGAAACTCTTTTTTGAGAGTGGGTGTATTTGTGAATTTGTCCCTTTTCGTTGTCATTGTAAATATTGTGATTTTGGGACTTTCTTTCTAGTGAGGGTACATGAACTGTAGAGTTGAACAAACGTTGAGTTTTTGAGTCAACGGCAATTGCACTCAGTTGAGGGTAGCATTTTGTCGTAGTGTCTGAGGCTCAACGATTACAAGTTGATTAGTTTTCCTTGTATATATTGTCGGTTTAGGAAGGGCAAAACAATTGAAGATGCATGCTTGAAGTAATAATAACTGACACCATCCATGGTCATTATCGTTTCATGTTTTGTAGATGGAGTCTATAATAGGTTAGTGTTGTATTAGTTGCTTGAGGACAAGCAAGAGTTTAAGTTGGGGGTTTTGATGTGCCGGAGAATTTTGGCACATTTAAATATAAATTGCTTAGATTTTAGCTTGTTTTAGATTCAATTATCTCCTTTACTAATGTAATTTTAGGGTTTTTGTAGTACATAAGGTTTAAGGACCCAACAACATGAAAATGAAAGCAAAAAAGTCACAAGAAGACAAGTAAAGAACAAAAAGGCACCGCAAAGGATGATATGCGGTCGCAAAATTCACATTTGAGCTGTATAATTGACACCGGGATCGCAGATCAAAGCAGAATGTTGAGAAAATTCAATGTTAAGAATGTGTTTCATTCTGCGATCGCAGAACATGTTTGCGAGCCACAAAGCTGACAACAAACCAATCATGAAGGCTGCTGAAGGAAGAAAATGCGATGCAAAATGCGGTCGCATTTCTATAATGTGGATCGTAAAACATAAATGTGGTGAAGGCCTGGAAACTAGGGTTTCAATATGCAATGGACTTGTCAAAAATGCGGACAGCATGTCGTCTTTGCAACAGAAATGCAGTCACATATTGACCTGAAAGGGCATTTTTATTCGTTTTCTGTCTCAATTTTTAGCCCTCCAAAAATAGTTTTATGGTGATTTTGTGGGCTCATCTTGTCTAGTTTTTGAGCTACATTCCAAGAAATAAATATTCTTTACTTTTTGAAGCTTTTGGGTCAAGAATCTTCACTTTGTAAGCTTTATGATATTAAATACTATTTGTCTTTTGTATTATAGTAAGAGTCGCTAACTTTAAATTCTAAGATTGTGGACCCTAAATGGGTATAATGGTTGGTTGATATTTATTTACTTCACATGCTTAATTTATTGTTGGTGGTTGAAACATTAACAAGTGCCATTAAATTCTTGCTTTACTTGGGAAAGTGGGTTGGAACTTGGTAGAAATAATTATCAATGACTCGAGGCTTTAAACCTTGTTTAATTGAATCGCTTGAGAATAAGTAGGTTTTATTTGGCATATATATATATATATACATATATATATATATATATTGTTCTTAATTGCAACACATTTATATTTGGAAAAATTATAAAGAGGAAATACTACCCAACTATTGGGAAATATTGGGTAGTCATTTAGACATCATTTGCATATCAAAAGAGCCTTCCATTAGAAATATATCATATTAATACCGATAGCATTACACTTCATTAAAGGGTACACAACCTTGGTTTCTTTAATCCGATTATTTATATTCTGAATATTCCAACTAGTTGTTACTTCAGAACAAACTCAACTCCTTCTCTTATTACTAATTATTCATACTCTTGTTACCGTTAACAGAATAGAATTACGACTTTAGTCGAGCTACACATTGTTCGAGTTACCTTTTAACACATATTCCCTGTGGGATTCGACCCCAACCTTGTTGGGTTATTATATTTGACACCGACCGCCTTACAGTATTTATTAAAGTGTAATTTGAGCGTATCAAATTTTGGCGCCATTGTCGGGGAATATAGTTCTTAAATTACTATTTAGTGTGTGCTTTTCTTAACTTCTATTTATATTCCATCACACTTTACTTGTTTTACTTGGTGTTGATTGGAAAACATGTCTGAATACGTTGATGACCTAGAGGTAGAAATGGGAGAAAATCCCTTTGCAGACATCGAGGAGTACATTGAGGATACAAATGCTATTATACCTTCAGTTGTTGGCGCTGCAACATTTAAAGTGGAACACGGTTTAATCCTTATGCTCAAAGCAGAAGGGTTCTTCAGAAATTCCATCGATGATGATCCAACACAGCACCTTTGGAACTTCTTGGGTGTGTGTGCAATGCAAAAGCAAAACAATGTATATAATGATGCCCTGAGGTTAAGATGCTTCAAGTATTCTCTAGCTGGGGATGCAAGGAAATGGCTCCAGAATCGTGCACCAAACTCTATCCATTATTGGCCTGAACTTGTCCGGGCATTTTTATCTTAGTGGTTCCCGCAAAGTAATAAGTTTGAGCTACGGGATAAGATCTTCTTCTTCAATAAAATACATGGAGAGTAGTTGCATGAGGCATGGGATCGTTTCAAATTATATTTGGTGAGGTCTCCAAACCATGGTTTTTCGGATTCTATGTTATTGGAATTTTTTTACATGGGCTTGGATCCTATGAACCAAGCCATTGCCAAGAATGCAGTTTACCACGAAGAAATGCCAATTGTTCCAATTTTAAAGTTCAATTGTTCAAATCCAAATAATAAATACTACGATAAATAAATCCCAAAATAAGAGCCAAATAGTTGATTGCACTTTAGGTGAAGATGGAAGTATGAGAGAATATGAGAATTGAGATAATAAAAAATGAGTGAAGAAATGAAGTGGTGCCATAAGGGCAGAGGACCATTACCAACGGTTAGAAATAAGGCCCACCATTAAAAAATTTAGTTAGCCATTATACCGTTCTAGGCCGATCCGGTCTGGGCCGGTTAACCGGCTGAACAATAAAAATCGTTGACTAGGTTTGACCATTCAGGTTAATCGGTAGGAATTAAGTAAACGGACCAACCCCTACCCATTTGACCCTGCCCCACCCAACCTCCTTATACCGGTCCAGGATGGTTTCAATTTTAACCGGTATGGGTCGGTCCGGAAACGGGCTAACTTGGCATGTTAGATACCCATACTCTCAGCATACACCATCTTGAATATTTGAGTAGCCTTTGATTTGCCTTTGGCATTGTTGATGACCTAATCTAAGTGGTGTTCCCAGATTTCTCCCTGCATGTGATCATGTTTTATCCATCTTATAAGCTCCTTCGATAATTCTTTTGTATAATCACAGTGCACAAATAAGTTATCCCTCTACTCATTACAGTTTTGGCAAAGGATATAGCAGAAGTCTACTTGTAATCCTTGTAATAGCAGCCATACAATAAAATTTGTTTTTGGCCTTACATCATTGTTGAATACTAAGAATTTCCATGGAACTCTAGTATAATCCCCTAATAGATGTATATATATGCTCCTGATTGCACATTTACTAGGGGAGGATTTGTATTGAAGCTGATGTAAGTTCCCAACAGCATGCAGAATTTGTCTCACCATCCAATAGGCATGTGGTGATACTCGAACGTCATTGAATTGTTGTCTCTTGATGTAGTATTCATGAATCCACTTCATCCATAGTCTGTCTTGTATATGAGCTAAGTCCCTACAAGTTTTTAGTGATAGCCGCTTTAGTTCATAGTTGGCTATTAGTTGAATTCAAACCACCTGCAGCTTTTGGTGTGCATATTCTCTCACCAAGCTATTAGAGCTTTTTGGGTTATCTGATTATTTCCAGATCACTGGTAGCTCCTACAATAGGAACCAATAAGCTTAATCACTTTAATGAGCAAGGTGAAGAGCTATGTCCAATATGCTTGTATGTCAAATAACACAGACTGAATTAACTAAACTCTTCCAACACATGAGAGTCTTTTTGTTGTCCAGGATGAAATTCTGACAGTGATTTATTCCACTAAAGGTTTTCATTAGATCAAGGAAAGATTTTTAGTTGACAATGGAATCCCCAGGTGCTTAAATGGTAATTCTCCCTGCACAAATTCTAGTTGCTTCAAAATGTTATCTTTGGTATGTTGTATGACACCCCTAAAGTAGAATGAACTTTTTCCTATGTGCAGTACATACCACAATTGGATTATGCTCCTATATTTGGATGCCTAATGTACATCATGAATACACGACCAGATATAGCTTGTGCTTTAAGTAAATTGAGTCGATACACGAGCAATCTAGGTCAATCTCATTGGGTGCTAATGAAACGAGTTTTGTAATATATAGAACATACCCAGCGCTTTTCTTTGCACTACACTAAATATCCTAGAGTGATTGAGGGATATTTTGATGCAAATTAGATCATCGGTCCAACTGATTCTAAGTCCACAAGTGGATATGTATTCACTATTGGTGGAGGAGCGATATCTTGGAAGTCGTCCAAACAAACTTGTATTGCCTGCTCTACAATGGAGCCTGAATTTATAGCCTTAGATAAAGCCCGTGAAGAAGAAGAATGCCTCCGGAATTTCTTAGAAAACATTCCATTTTGGCCCAAACCGTTGGCACCAATATGCATAATTGTGATAGTCAAGCGACAATTGGAAGGGCTGGGAGCATTATGTATAGCGGTAATTCTCGTCATATACGACAAATGCATAAAATTGTTAAGCAATTAATTTCTAGAGGAATTATCACGATTGACTATGTAAAGTCAAGTGATAATGTATCGGATCCACATATAGAAGGCCTAATGTCACGATACCAACCTCCCATCATGATGGCGCCCAACACACTTCTAGGCAAGCCCGGCCAATTTACCAACCATTACCCTTTTTATACACATGATTCAATTAACACAAATAATTACTAAGTCATAATACCAAAACTCTAAAATATGGTTACACCATGCGGAAAACCCAAGTAGAAATACTACACAGCCCCAAGAATCCGGTGTCACAAGTCTGAGCCTCTAATACACGGGTGTCAACCTACTACATATTGCTCTAAAGAAATGCAGAATAAAAACAAATAGGTTAGATGGGAAGATCAGGACTGTGGGCGTCATGCAGCTACCTTAATGCTCCCAGATATGATGCTCAACAGAGAAATCCTCACTCCGCCTCAGTGGGTGTACCTAGATCTGCACGAAAGGTGCATGGAGTAATGTGAGTATTTCCAGCCCATAGAGTAATAAACATAAATAAAGGCTGAGAGTAAGAAATCCTGGATAGGCATAGTGTAAGCTATAATTATAGCATTTAGTACAGATAATATCAACTTAATAAATCAATGAAAACAATGATGCTGCAACAGATAAGTAAATGAATGACAATCAACAAAGAAATGCAATAAATAGTACGGTACTCTTTTCTACCCGCTGCGACGTGCAGCCCACTCCCTTTATTTATCGTTGACGACGATCACTGAGGGTGTGCAGCTCCGGAGGGGCCCCTTACGGTCCATGCGCTATATCAAAATAAGGCTTGAATGCCTTCTCACATCACACATAAGGCCAGAAAGCCTCCTCACATCACACTCAAGGCCTGAAAGCCTCCTCACATCATTCATAAAGCTTTAAAGCCATCTATCAATATCAATATAATATTGATGTGGTGCGCAGCCCGATCCCATACTCACTCCAGAATCATATAAGCCCCTTTTTAAATCAAAATCTACTAAACCATCTTAAATAAATAAAAAGATTTACATAAAGCTCGAAAAGGATTTTCAATTAGAAAAGTGACCAAAATGGTATTCAAAAGGATTAACTCAGAGTCGCCACCTGACATTGGTTTTGGTGTGCCAGGTCACCATTTTTTAGAAATACTTTTCCTTTAGAAACACTTTGGACTCCAAACTATGTCCGCACCAGATATTCGGGCAAGGAGGTTCATTTGACTCAGGGAGAAGGTGTTAGGCACTCCCCAAGTCCCGTGAAATCAGGTTGCGTACATGATCAAGTTGGCTTTTAAAACATTCAAATTGAGGTATAATCACAAAATAAAAATCAAAGTAAACACACACAAGGCTCGAGATCGTCTCCACCTAATAAAAGAAAAAATGAAAAGGAATATAAAATAAGAATAAAAGTACTACAAGTTTTGCTTTCGGCCTACAAATACAAAAACCTCGAGCATACCCCGGGCAAAATATATATACAACTCATTCGGGGCATTCCCCGTATAAATTTAAATAAGGGAACGACATTTCTCTCGAAATTAACAAAATCTTATGGTTTGCCTACCCGGGTGATGACGACCTAGCATGCTCCTAACGATTAAATTAACTAAAATAGGAATAAAAGAGCAACACTATTATTTTGAACCTAAATTTTCTTTTAATTTTACCCCACAACCCAATTTCTACACTGTGATAAAATAATGTTCAACTATTACCCAATTCGAGTAATATATGAGCAGGTAAACTAAATGAGTAAACTCAGAACCAGAGACAGTAGCTAAACAAATTATAGAATCAAGTCACCAAAAAAGCAATTAACATTCAGCTAAGATAAAGTGAGTAAGGGTTGAAGAGTTGAACCTCAACGAGAGTGATGATCTTTTCGGAGTAATTGAGTCTAAACTGAATGTACTCCTCAAACCCGAGTTGAAACTCTCACGAGCCGACAAACTCAAATATACCCCGCTTCAAAATTCCAACACAAACTTAACGACATAACTTGAAACACTAGACTTAATTTAGTAGAAACTCAAACATAGACATAAATAACCAAATCCAAACATGGAGTTTCAATTGAGTTAATATACAAAAAAACACAATAATCTGAAGCTCGAAAAGCAGTCGCGAGACCCGGTGACAAGGACCGACGAAACCTCTAACCTCACCGAATAACACTGAAGCTCAAATACAAGAGCAAACTCAGGCTAATTCTAGTTTGGTAGCAACGAACAAACTCGAAACGCTATCGGCTCAATCAAATTCCATATTTAAAACCAAACTCCAAAAAAATGAATGAAGAAGCAGACTTTTTTTGTTTTCTGATTTAAAAATGAAACTAAAACTTGAATTGTTCCCTACCCTTTTTAAATTATGTTCAAAGCTACCCAGATTCCCTTCAACTCTATGTGTGTGTGTGTTTCTGAAGAAGCAGCGGAAGGGTCGTGAGAGAAAAATGGCTGTTTTGTTGTTGTTGGTCGAATAAGAACAAGCGGGGTCGTTTATGGCTGTTCAGTGGCGAGAAGGGTGGTCCGTCGGTGACTGTTCAGGAGGAGAGGATTGGTTGTCGAATTCCGGCATATTTTGGTTGAGCAGACGACGGAGGGGTGATCGTGTGGCCATTTTCCGGCTAGTATGATGAAGATGAGTATCGACTTTACGGTCTTATGTTTGTATGGAAGTGTTGTTGGTTGAAGAAGGCTGCTAGTCTCTCTTGGAGAGGGAGTGACTGGTCGTTTGGAGGAGGGCAGAGACGGTGACGCTGGTTGGATGAGGGTGATCGCTGGCTATGGAGGACACCGGCGTGACAGGTCTGGCGACAGCTATTATGGTGTTATAGGGTTCACCTCTTGTCTTCAAGAAGAAGAGTTCATCTAGGGTTTAGTTTTTTTTCTCCCTTAAGGTTTATGGCTACCCCCCTTTTTGTAGTCTGTACGATTTGTGTCTTGTAGTTCATGAGGAAGAATGATTTGTGGGTTCATAGGATTGGGCTCAATTATTTTTGGGCTCAAATTTTATGGGCTAGACCTCCTAAAAATGAGCTGAAAATAGGTTCTTCTAATTAAAACAAGACAAGTTAAAATTAAAATTCACTCGCATTTCCAAATATAAAAATAAATAGCAAAATACTACTAGAATACTAGTAATTGACTTAAATAAAAAGATAAAAGATATAATTGAAAATATTTTTGTATTTTTGAATTTTGTGTTCTACTATTAGACTAAAAGTGAAAAATAGGCTAAATCCTAATAAAATAGAAATAAGTAAATATTTTTAAGATACTACTTTTAAAAGTTGTGCGGGTCAAAAATTACGTGCTTACAATAATATATAAATATTCAGTCCAAGCTTCGTTAGAAATATTATTTAAGTTCCAAGTTTTAAGAAAAATATGGCTGAGTTTGAAATATAATATTAAATATTAGGACTGAGTTCAGTGATATGTACAAATGGTAAAGAACCAATAAGATCAATTCCTGAAGGATTCAATCAGTTGGCACGAGGTCCAATTATGACAATTTAATCCACTTTTATAAGGATATTAATTAAGCTTCATTCAATTAGGTAGTATTTTCATTAAGCGGGACGGACCAAGTCACAATCTTTGATGGTGCTCTACCCCACGCTCGTTATCCAACGTGCGAGTCACCTCAACATAGCACTACGATAAGCAAATTCAGGGTTTCAAACCCTCAACACAGCATTTACATCTACTACTAACCTCAAGTAGGCCAAAATCCTAGCTCGCTATGCCCTTGCCCCTCAAATCAACTAAAAATCACAATGAATATGTCACATTATGCTATAGGATCAATATACAATCAAAAATAATCGAAAAACATCAATAATTCCGAAATTGACAAAACCTGAGCCCCTCGATCACTTCTCGGAACTCAAATTTCTTTACAGAAAATTGTTGCATCTTCTTCTGATTCCGTACATATAAAGAACACAAAAATCGGAGTCCGTTGACCCCTCAAATCGACCCTTAAAGGTCTCATAATCTCAGGCCCCAAAATCCTATTTTTCTACTATTGTTTATGAATTAAAGGCTGGTATTATGGTCTATAATCACCCATAAATGAGTTTCGATAATCAAATCACATACCTCTATGATACCCAATGATTTTCTCTCTTAAAAATCACCTCAGAAGCTTCTTCCCGTTTAAAAATTGGAAGAAAACTCGAACTGCTCATTATAGATATATTGTTCATGCATTTTACTGCTCCCAATGGATTCCTTATGAAATTCTAATGAATTTAGGCTTTTGAATACTCAATTTGACCTTATAATGAAAGAGATATGTAGGTTTTAAGATTTGCAAATAGTGCAGGTTTTTAATACGCCGTGAGGGACAATTTTGTCATTAACCTGAAAATCTGGGCAACCTTGGGTAAAATGGCCATAAAATCCTCATACGATATCCAAATTCGACAATTCTTTTTGCTACAAGTCCGAAATTATGATACGGATCTAATTCTTCATTCAAAATAGTAACAGTGACTCATTTGTTCAATATAATATCATTTATGTTTGAAGAAACGACGTTGAAGCATAAGAAAAACGAGCACAACGCAGCCCAAACATATTCGAAACTCGCCCGAGCACCTCGGGACCGCATACGAACATACAAACACGTATATCAAAACACCAAATTTACATAGGATTCAAGCCTAAGTTTTTCTAAAACTTCTGAAACGCACATTTGATAAAAAATCCAACCAAATCACCTCCGAATAAGCTGAAATTTTGCACACACATCTAAAATCACCTAACAAAGTTGTAGCAACTCTCGGAATTCCATTCCGACCATCAGACCAGAATCTCACCTACCAACTGTAATTCGCCAAAATACTAACTTCGCCAATTCAAGCCTAATTTTACACTGGACCTCCAAAATCACTTCCGGTCACACTCCTAAGTCACCAATCATCCCCCAAAGCTAATAGAATCATCGGAATCCACGTCCGAGCCCTCTAACTCATAGGACAATATCCGATTGAGTTTTTCCAAAACAAGTCTTCCTTAAAGAGACTAAGTATCTAATTTCCTTCCAATAATCAACCCAACTCAACTCGTTCACACAAAACACTGATAATGAAGCATAGCGAAGCAGGAAATGGGAGAAACATAGCGGTTTTCATGAGAAGACGGGTCGGGTTACCACATCCTCCCCAACTTTAACAAACGCTCGTCCTCAAGCGTACCAGAGTTGTCCTAGAAGCCAACCAATAGTTGAATGACCTTACAAGCATATATCGGCATGTGATCCCACGTCACCCAATCTCAAATAGGTTCGATAACACAACACAACTAAAATTTCACAATCCATCTAGTCCATAAACCATAAAACCACATTGCACTTTCCGAAATCATATACAAGATCAAAACCTCATATCTATACTTAGAATAAGCCCGAACCAGCTGTAGTATCCTTCAATCATATGATATACTACATAACCCAAACACTCTAAATGGTAACATCTATTCACATCAGTTGCCCACAACACCCGAATACCGGTAGAAAACCTTTTATCAACTAAGGTCTTATTCCAACACTTTCATATACCGCCAACGATAAATGAAACACGTAATAAACCGTAGCCATTTCTCAGATCAACAATTCATGGAGCCACTTCTCTTTTGACTAATACCACAGTAGATTCTAAGGTGAACCTCGATATTATCCTTCCAACAAGCTGAAAGCAAATCCGTTCATATTCATTAGTGACCCCCAACGATTAACTCGAGTCCAACAAACCACTACGGTGATATGACACCCCAATACAGGCCTAAGCCACAACTTGCATATTACGCGCACCAATAAGAAACGTTTTGAACATACTCAAAATAAGAAAAATGACTCAAACAAAAGAGCTGTACCTCAAGCTCATAGTAGAATAGAACACCTGAATCTACCCCGAAAGGTCATATCTCCACTTGGCCTCGCTACAATGTGCGATCCTATACAAACAATGTTACACATGAAACACCTCAAGTTACTATGCTCAAAATCAACAGCCACGCAAAATTTGATGTTTGGAACCGAAGAAATTCATTACACCTACGGTGAAACAAATAACATACACCACGCAACCGATAGGTCATAACCAATACTCAATTTACTGAGCAACACCCAATTACTCTTCCCGCTCGACTTTCACTACGAATCCCTAATAGACCCGCAGCACATGTGCCCATAACCAACAAATCATAACGTCTCACAACACCGAAAAGCAACTCGTAGCTCTCCTCAGATCACTAATAAGCTCAATAACGATTGAATCAACCTATCCCCTAGCAATACAATTCGGGGCCAACCAAGCCAACTCAAGCTAAATACGTATCCACATCAGCCTACCAATGAACTCATTACCAAGAAAGCCTGAAGTTGCTCCTTCCACTACTATAACTCCTGCAGGAGCCGTACGATACGATGCCCGGCAACAAATCAAGATTGAAATCCACAACTCGCCCGGCCACAAGAAACACATCTGAAAAGTCCCTTATCACCGAAAAGAAACCAATGGTAGAAACCTCTGCATTGTCATCCATCACAAAGGCCCAATTAAGAAAAGCAATCCTTCCCAACCGTCCGCTGAGTCTTTGAAATATAAACCACTCTGCAAGAACATAATCCAATGCACCTCGCCACTCAACTCGTGGCATTTCCGGCATAGCCCGTAGCGCAATAGTTCAGAATCACCTAACACTAAGACAACCAGTCTGAATTTCAACATCACATCTAAAATCTAACATACCATCAAATAAAGATCCACTCGAGCCTCCAAATCTCGATTGCCGCTAAATGTTGCCGAATCCACATGGTCCACAACCACGACATATCTTGTACGTGACAACTCCCAGTCTTCAACTCCATATAGCACACAAATCATCAATAACTGATCCCAATTTTGTCGTCTGAATGCATAACACAGCTTAAATACCCCATCACTCCATGATAGATACTTTAAAATTTCCTGTTCCACGAAGCAAACCCAAATACCACCAGTTGATCCAACAAGAAAATGCCACAATACTATTGAAGTATCATCAATTTAATCACATTACCCTTTTTCTGAGGCATATACTCTCATCAAACCACTTCCAATTAGCAACACCATTTCCTTGATTATATAAGGCTACCCATTGTCTAAGAGTTTTATGAACTTTTTTTCTGTACTGAACTGAAACCTCATACACACAAATGCTGATCCTCCACAATATACTGCATAGCAGGAAAACTTTTATCTACATTCCGCGCCACAAACATCTAAGCAGTCAACTAGTCAAGAACTTCCATTGATCCCATCTAAAAGAAAAATTATTACACATTCCATGTCTCTCGTATTCGTAGAAAATTTACCTCTTCAACCACGGTAGAAATCAACAAGAACTCTCTCAATTTCGTTTGCATAATTTAAACTGACAGTACGAAATCCTTCTAACTCGACCAAGCTAAGCAAGCCATCAATAACCCAAGAGCATTACTTCAAATACTTGTAAGTCTCATTACCTCGAACACATATGAAGAATTAATCATATCCTTACTATACTGATTCGGTCTACTATCAATCTATTTCATCTATCTAATTTCCCTTCTGATTCATCATCAACTTGATATTCCCCCTTGTAGTAGCACCACAGTTCCTTAACCCAGGCTCACTACACGATACCCAAGCGCAAGGCCATACTGTCTAAGACATATAAGCCATTGAATCCTCCCTAAAATATTCCCAGAAACACTACATTCCAAAATACTTTATTCTGAAGAACTTTCTGCGAGTCTAGATCGGATACCTTTACTTTCCAGATTCTGATACAATCCCATAATTAACATAAAAATACCATAAGTCTTGACCTTTTCCAATGAAAACACAATCTCTAACCACATATATAACCTTACGACACCTGATTGTTACATGTAGAATCTTGAACACATTAAAACCATTCTCGAGAGTCATTCACTCTATTCAACTAGCATTTAGCTTGCTCAACTAGCAAAAACACATGTGACTCATTAGCACTCTGACACCGCAGGATATGACCTCATCCCAATAAAAATAAGCATCTTCCTTCTCTACACACTGAGCATTCTTTACCAACAACAACTCAAGACATCCTATTATTTTCACACATCTACGAAGCATCATATAACCTTTATCAAAATTTTCCCTCACTCGTGCCATCCTCGGCTCAATTTCCACAACCAAAACTATTTCGCTAGCATGCCTCAAATCGGAACCAACATAGCACACAACCGTATAATCAGTTGACCAATAACAAGCTCCCCAACTTGGCTCGAAGCTATTGATTAGAACACACAATACTCATAACGCATATACTCCACTACTGCCTTAATACCGTATTGAGATTAAACTCAAATCCTCGGTAAGCTTGTCTAAACACATTTCATCTAGTACCTTTAATTCTTCGGCCGATCTCGCAATAGTTTAACTCACTCTCTTATGCGACCCAATATTTCAAGCTTCAACACTTACAATTCACTAGTACATGAGATATTCTAGCATTCACATAAGGGTCACACGACCCTAAAACTCTTCATAGGAGATGACTCAATCGCTTTACCATTAGTTACCATTGTTGTATACCTTTCACCATCCTAAACTGTACGCAGTGTCTTAGTCTTCCTAAGTCTTAACTTATACCGCAACATAAATTGTTTACTTCACTCTCAACTATAAAAATGAAAATATTCTTCACACGCCCATAACTCGGGCTATACGTCGAATCACAATGGAATTCAAACACCTAATAGTTCTTCTATCATCCAGCAGACCTTCCTCATCACTTCCAAGTCACTTAGATATATCTCGTAATACCAACATACTCACCACGTAGCTAACCAGCCGTCACTCCCACTAATAGGGGCAATACTGAACATATAAAGTCGAAACACTTGCTCACACAATCAGCACCTCGGTGCTCAAGCCATAGGAAAAGATCTAGCCTAAAGTCCTCCAGACTGGCCCAACATAAAACTCACAGAGATAACATCTCGCCCCTCGATCGGGGAATCAGAAGCCATCAAGGCAAATTTGATACTGAGCGCTCATGCGCGCGTACAAACAAGTGGAAGGAATTTCAATAGTTTCTTTTAAAGCTGAATCAATGACACACTATAAGAATTCAAGAATGTAAAGTTTTCCTAAAGGTTCTGCGGCCTCTCGAGGATAAGTACTAAAGTCTACGTACCTATCCACAAGACTCTACTAAAGTGGCTCATGACTCACGAGACCAAGTAACCTAGGCTCTGATACCAACTTGTCACGACCCCAACCCCAGTCGTGAAGGCTGCCAACACACTGCTAGGAAAGCTCGACCATCTTACCAACCTTAACCCTTTTTATACAGATCATGATTCAATAAACACAAATAATTACTAAGTCATAATATTGAAACTCAAAATTATGTTTACAACATGCGAAAAACCCAAGGAGAAATACTACTATTACACAACCCGAAGAATCCAGTGTCACAAGTCTGAGCCTCTAATACACGGGTGTCAACCTACTACATATTGTTCTAAAGAAATGCAGAATAAAACAAATAGGATAGATGGAAAGATTAGGACTGCGGACGTCATGCAGCTACCTTGATGCTCCCAGATATGATGCTCGGTAGAGAAATTCTCATTCGGCCTTAGTGGGTGTACCTAGATCTGCACAAAAGGTACAGGGAGTCGTATGAGTACTTCCAACCCAGAGAGTAATAAACATAAATAAAGGCTGAGAGTAAGAAATCCTGGATAGGCACAATGTAAGATGTAATTACAACAGTTTAATCCAGATAATATCAACTTAATAAACCAATGAAAATAATGATGCTGCAACAGATAAGTAAATGAATGACGATAAATTAAGAAATGCAACAAATAGTACCCGCTGCAGCGTGCAGCCCGCTCCTTTTATTTATCGTCGACGGCGCTCACTGGGGGTGTGCAGACTCGGAAGGGGCCCCTTACGGCCCAAGCGCTATATCAACATAAGGCTTGAAAGCCTTCTCACATCACACATAAGGCTTGAAAGTCTCCTCACATCACACTCGAGGCCTGAAAGCCTCCTCACATTACTCATAAGGCCTAAAAGCCTCCTACCAATATCAATATAGTATTGTTGCTGTACGCAGCCCAATCCCATATTCAGTCCAAAATCATATAAGCCCCTCGGGCACAATAATATATAAATATTCAGTCCAAGTTTCATTATAAATATTATTTAAGTTCCAAGTTTGAGAAAAATGTGGCTGAGTTTGCATAACAGTATTAATACTAGGACTGAGTTCACTGATATGTACAAATTGTAAGCACCTAATACGAGCAATCCCTGAAAGATTCAATCAGTTGGCACGAGGCCCAACTATGACAATTTAATCCACTTTTATAAGGATATTAAATATGCTTCATTCAATTAGGTAGTATTTTTATTAAGCGGTACGAACCAAGTCTCAATCCCCGATGGTGTTCTATCCCACGCCCATTATTTGGCGTGCAAGTCATCTCAACATAGCACTAAGATATGCAAACTTTGGATTTCAAACCCTCAACAAAACATTTACATCTATTACTAACCTCAAGCCTGCTAAAATCCTAGCTCGTTACGCCCTGGCCGCTCAAATTGACCTCCTCGCACGTCGAATCTGACCAAAACCACAACGAATACATCACATTATGCTATAGGATCAATAACCAAACAAAAATAATTGAAAAACATCAATAATCCGGAAATTGACAAAAGTCGAGACCCGTGCCCACTTCTCGAAACTCAAAATTTTTTACAGAAAATTGTTCTTCAAATTCTTCCGATTTCGTACATATAAAGAACACCAAAATTGGAGCCCGTTTGACCCCTCAAATCAACCCCTAAATGTCTCACAATCTCAGGCCCCAAAATTCTATTTTTTACTATTTTTCATGAACTAAAGACTGGGATTATGGTTTATAATTACCCATAAATGAGTTTTGATAATCAAATCACTTATCTCTTTGATACCCACTGATTTTCTCTCTTAAAAATTGCCTCAAAAGCTTCTTCCCATTCAAAAATTGGAAGAAAACTCTACCTGCTCATTATATGCATACCGTTCACGTGTTTTACTGCTACACATGGATTCCGTGTGAAATTCTAATTAACATGCGCTTTCGAATCACTCAATTTGATCTTATAACGAATGAGATATGTAGGTTTTAAGATTTGCAAATAGTGCAGATTTTTAATACGCCGTCAGGGCAATTTCGTTATTATTCTAAAAATATGGGCTACCTTAGTAAAATGGCCATAAAATCCTCATGCAATATGCAAATTCGACGATTCTTTTTGCTCTGAGTCCGTACTTACGATACATATCTAACGCTTCATTCAAAACAGTAATCGAGACTCATTTGTTCAATATGATATCATCTATGGTTGAAGAAACGACGTCGAAGCATAAGAAAAATAACGCAGCCCAAACCTATCCGAAACTCACCCTAGCTCCTCGGGACCTCATACGAACATACTAACACGTACATAGGATCATTCAAACTTAGTTGCACTCTCAAAACACCAAAACTAACATCAAAACACCAAATTTACATCGGATTCAAGCCTAAGTTCTAAAACTTCCGAAACACGCATTTGATAAAAAACCCAACCAAAATCACCTTCGAATAATCTGAAATTTTTCACACACATACCAAGTCACCTAACGAAGCTACGACAACTTCGAATTTCATTCCGACCCTCGGATAAAAATCTGACATATCAACGGAATTCACCAAAATACTAACTTCGCCAATTCCAGCATAATTCTACACCGGACCTCCAAAATCACTTCCAATCACACTCCTAAGTCACAAACCATCCCCCAAAGCTAACCGAATAGTCATAATCCACATCCGAGCCTTCTAACTCATAGGTCAACATTCGGTTGACTTTTTCTAGAACAAGACATCCTTAAAGAAACTAGGTGTCTCATTTCCTTCCAAAAATTAACCCAATTCAACTCGTTCACACAAGACACTGATAGGGAAGCATAACGAAGCAGGAAATGGGAGAAATGGAGCGATTCTCATGAGACGACAGGTCGGGTCGTCACACCTAACTAGAGATGTAGTTGAGAAATTATCAAGGGGAATGGGACTATGGCCGAGAACAAGTCATTGTGGCGGTAACTCTACCTAGAAGACTGGAGATCCCAAGATCAAGGTTCAAGGAGATCAAAAAAGTCATAAATGACGGCTCAACACTGTCAACTAAAATTTTGGTACATTCTCATGATGAGACAATGTTCAGTACCAAGATAAAGCATTAAGGCTTTTTAATAATTTTTAAATTTGATATGGGTATATTAAATAGTATGTCTACGGGATGACAGATTTATGAATCATCTATATAAGTGTAAAGTGTTAGCCGCTTCAAGAAGAATTTGTAAGGCCAGTTCTCTATGCACTTATGGAACCAGGGTGTGTTCATGGCTAAAATGAACACAACAATGAGAACCAAAGATGGTTAAAGGTCGGTTTTGTGACTTATAGTTGTCTAGGTATATACCAAAGTTCGACGATTCAAAGATATTACCGATTGACCGTGTATATCCGACATAAGTTTACTATGGAAAGTTCAAAGAGAAACATACTTATGCAGATGCAATTAATCATTTCTTGCGAATCACACAGTTTCTCATGCATATTTTCGTGATATAGACATTCCCCATTCATGTGGGGGATTGTTGGGGTTTAAGTATATTAATGCTTAAAAGAGGTGAATGAAAAATGGAGGAAAAATGAAATATTTGAGTTTCATTTGAGATTCCCTCCTTGATGGAGGAACACTGTCACATATTGGAAGAGGAAGAGAGTTTTAATTGGTATATAAGCAATTGTTCTTCTTCTAGCTCTTAAAAAGTTGAGAAAAAGGCAAGCCTCGCATCGTCGCTCGGCTCGGCTTCAGATTTGGATTTTGATTTGGTCAAATGATCGATTGATTGATTAATTTTTTGGACCAAGTTTGTTAATAGTAAATATTAACATAAATATTATTAAATATCTATTTAATAATAAAATATTAATATTAAATCCAAGAATATTAATATTAAAATCCAACCGTTTTCATTTTTTCGTTTTCTATTTTGGTAACAGAAAATTAACTACTTTTTTCAATTTTTCCTGTTTATTGTTGAGTAAATAGCTATTTATGTTATGGCATTTATGCTGTAGCTATTTTGCATAAATAACCATTCTGAAGAGTTGCACCTCTTAAGATTTCAACCCAACATTGGCTATAAATACAAGTCCATATTAATTTTAAAAAAATAACATAAATAGAAATATAAACGAAGCAAAAGTTAATCCGAGCCCACTGAATTCACAGACTTGTACCGGGCGTCGTAACCAAAATACAAGTTCGATACCATAGTCTTTTAATAAATTTTCGTTTCCATTTTCCTTAACAAATTCAGAAAAATAAATTTTTTTAAAAAGTCTATACTCGTGCTAGGGACCTCGGATTTCGATTCCGGGAATACGTCCGAGTCCCATATTTTCCTACGGACCTCCCCGGACCGTCACATCACGGGTTCTGGTCCGTTTACCCAAAATATTGACCAAAGTCAACTATATCAATATTAATATCAAAATTCTTCAAATTTTCCACCGAATTCACATATTTTAACATAAATACTTTCGGCTTCGCGCCCAGACTGCGAACGCAAATTTAGGCAATTAAAAGCGAGATTTTTAAGGCCTCGAAAGCACGGATGAAGGGAGAATTACGGTGATATGACCCTTTGGGTCGTCACAATCATCCTCCTCTAATAGCCTGTTTGGCCAAGCTGCAAAAAGCAGCTTATTTTGAGAAGTGCTTTTCTCAAAAGTACTTTTGGTGAGAAGCAGTTTCTGTTTGGATAATTAGTTTGGAAAGAACTTATGAGCAGCAATTAGTGTTTGGCCAAGATTTAAAAAACTGCTTCTAAGTGTAATTTTCTCAAAAGTGCTTTTGAAGTGAAGCTACTTTTTTCTGCTTCTCCAAAACTGCTTTGCTTCTTCTCAAAAGCATTTTTTTTCCTTCCAGAAGCTTGGCCAAACACCTCAATTTTCAATCAAAAGTGCTTTTGTCCCAAAAAAGCACTTTTGGCCAAACATAACCTTGGCCAAACAAGCTATACATCTATGTCCGTTTTTTACGTTGCCTCGTTGCATGTCACAGTCATTGGTTCATCAAGACAAGTAATATTAATGCTGTGTAAGTAAAGTAAACGAGAGAAAGTAGTACGAGTAAGATTTATAAGAAACTGAAGTGCTTCGATAAAATTCATAATTGTTTTGAACATTGGAGCTCTTATTTTGAAATTAAAAATGTGGAAGGAAAGTCAGCTAGCGAAAAAATAAAAGATAATACATGGTACTTTGTTTAGCCTTGCTACCCCGAAGCTCTCCGGCCTCTGGTGGTTCTGTTGGACCAATTGTTGAGGCGTGCTCCTCGGCTCACGGCTTGTATGGAAGGGCTTCCTCCCCCTCCTAAAATGGCACAACAGTCCATATTATTATTTTCCAAGAATAAATTTTTCATTGCTACCGGTGCTTCCTTTTCTTTCAACCCATATATAACGTCATTTGCAACTATGGAGATAAAATTTATGTGCGACGCACGTACAAAAGATTAGTATTCATATTTAATATAGGCGTGTAGGTATTCCAGTGCATAATGATGATCCTTTGTCCATTTCAGTTATGTAGGTAAATGATTACTTAGTTCTATTCTTGTAATCAACTTCCCAGAAACGGATATGAAAGCCAACAACACTTGAATCAAGAGACTACAAGAATAACACATACCAACAACAGTTTTTGTTAGTAAATTGTATTTTTAAAAGATCATATAACTATTATATTAAAAATTATATTTGAATTATATATAAATTAAAAGTTTAAGTATAAGTTTTTGAAAATAATAAATGTTAATCCTGTTTAACTAACCCTATAAAAGAAAGAAATTATGTCCCATTGATCCCTATCATCTCAATAAATATATTCAACTTAAAACCGTTGACACGGATAAAAACGTTTAATACATTTTAAATACATTTCTGATTTGTATAAAAGTTTATTTTTTGGGAGGGTAAATTTCTTGAACAACAAATCTTCTTTTTTTTTTTTTTGGGATAAATTTTTTTGGCTTTGTCCGTATTTTTGTGCGTACGGAGATAGTGCAAGGAGAATTAATATGTACAAAGTTGTAGACATAGAGGAACATTAGAAAGAGCCTGCCAATTTCCGAAATTGTTGCGTGTTGGTTTTTGTCTCAAATTTGATTAGAATACATTTTATTTGGAACGGTAAAATTTTAATGATTTTGAGTCCCAAATAGTAGACTTAAGTCATATATAAGGAAATATTTAATAATTAAAATTATAGTTAATTGTGAAATTATAAATATTAAGGAAATAAATAAATGACTATTTTGTCTAGTGAAAATTCTATTTTAAAAGAGTAAAAAATACGAACGACATTTCACTAAGGGTGTTCGTGCTTTTAATATATTATTATAAATATAAATATACTTCGATGTTTCAATTTGTTTAAATCTTTTCGGAGTTTGAAGGTCAAATTCACTAAAGAAATTTATGTGAAATTAAATATAAATTATTTAAGTTTATTGAAATAAAGTTTACATATGTAAAAATTATATAAAAATACTATCAAACATAATATTAACAATTCAAAATATTTTAAAATTATTTAAAAAAAGATACTAAAAGAATCATGTTTGATTCTCCAAAAAGTAATAAGTTCATTTTTTCTTTCCCGGAAACAGAGAGAGTACGTATTTTATGAGACAAACGTTATCCTCAAGAATGGGATTCATCATAAAATAGTTTTATTGGTGTCTTATTTTGTGAATTATTTAGTAGCTAGTCTTATCATGTGCAATGATAAGATAAATAAATTAATAAATAAATGGCTGACTCTTCTAGATGGCTTTCGTGACTTGTATCGAACCTAAAAGTACAACATCAAATACTCTCGTCTGTTTCAATTGTAAATATTTTCTTTTTAGTTTGTGCCAAAAAAAATGATTTCTTTTTTTATTTAGAAATAATTTATCTTTATATAATTATTTATAGCCACATAAAATATATGTATCTCATCTTACATCACAAAATAAAAAGTTTTTTTATTTTTCTTAAACTCCATACACAATTAAATCGATTCACATAAATTAAAACGGAGAGAGTATAATTTAAAGGTCATACTAGCAATAATTTATGTTAATTCAAGGAGGTCTAGATTAGCCCTTTTTCTTTTTAATTTATCATTTCTTACTGCAGCACCATAACACATTCATGCATAGAACTAAAATGTTTAAACCTAACAGTTTAAAGGTCAAATTTAGCAACCATGAAATAAAAGGAATTTTTGTCTCCTACAGCAAAGCTTATCACCTTATTTATTTTAAATAAATATTATTTAAAAAATTATATTATATAGATGTTTAATTTTGATGTCACAACCCAAAAATCCACTAAGGGTCATGATGGCGCCGAACACTGCTGTCAGGCAAGCCAACCAGATTACTTAATCAAATCTCGTTTTAACACTTTTGGAAATATATAATTTTTCTTCCATATTAAGAAATTCTAAAGAATGCCATTATCAAATCAAATTTCTTTTAAAGTTAAGCAATTAATACAATATTTCAAACCATCCCAGAATCCGGAGTCACAAGTGTATGCACATCTACTGATAAGAGAAAAATAAAAATACATCATCTTTCTGGAATACAATGGACGAAAAATAAACAGTCTGGAAAAGGACTACCCTAGCTGCGGCTGTCTCGAATGATGCAGCTCTCTAGTCCCAAGAATCATCCGTGCTGCTACGTCCTACTGAAATCACATATACATGTTCAACAAAATGCACATCAACTGTAGTATGAGTACAAAAACAACGTGTACCCAATAAGTGTCACGCCTAATCCCGAAGGAGTAGAGACGAGATGGTCAATCCTGACACTCACTATCAGTCCAATGATTATTTATCCTTAAAGATATATCCAAGAAGTGAATTTGTTTTATAAACAGGATTCTAATCTAGATATGGGAAAACAGGTAGTCATACAATTCTTTCATGGAAAATTTCCTTAGTTTTCTTGTTATTAATAAATAAATGATCTCGAACCATAATGTGGCATAAAACAACTCAAATGAGTTCAAGATAACAGCACAAACATGCGCAAATCATGCCAAGGCGACGGTCCGCTCCAACAGAAATTAAATTTGTGCACTGCCGAGGGTCGAGCGGCCTGTACCATAGATGCATCCATTTCACCGAGGCGATTGGCCCGTTCCAACAGAAATACAAACATACGCAGACAGATAATCAGTCAAACAGTCAGCGTGGAACAAATATCCAAGTAAGATCCATTCCCTTTTAATATTTTGAGAAAAAACATAGCTTTAGTCTTTTGAGAAATATTCTTATTAATTTAATATAACTAAAGCATTTCAAGCCATTAATGATTTATAAATGATCCAAGTATAACATGTTTTTGGGTCCTAGACTACCCAGACAATAGCATAATAGTAGCTACGCTCGGACTCTCGTCACCTCGTGCGTACGTGGCCCCCACAAATAGAAGCACATAATCAGCTTAACTCACCCATGGAGTAATTTCACCCTCACAGGATTAGAAAGGAGACTCACCTCGCTCGGAAGAATCATAACCGTCGCTTCACATCTTTCCGAAAGCTTGAACCAACGCAAACATTCTCCAAAACTAGCCAAATAATGGCAAACTAATGAGAATATACTCAAATACTCGCTAACAATTTAAATTATACAATTTCCAAACTCTACTTTGTGAAATGACCAAAATGCCCTCGGGCCCAAGTGCCCGGATTCTGAAAATTATTCAAAATAAGTATTACACATAACTCATATGGTGTATACCCAGAAAATCATCCAATTTCGTCCATGAATCGACCCTCAAATCAAGGATTTACCATTTATCAACTTTGGGGCTCAAAATCCTAATTTCTACCATCCAAATATGGATAAAAATAGAAACCAACAGAAATAATCATGGAGAAACATCAAAATAAAGTCATATATTTGCCTCCTTGTTGAGACGATAACAACACCGCGAAAATCACCTCAATCGGAGCTCTAGAACTCAAGATATGCACAAAATACTAAACTTCTCGGTTTTAAACACTGTCCAGGCCCATTTTCCGCTTTTGCGGACAATTTTTACATATGCGGAACCGCATTTGCGGTTCCGCATCCGCGGCCAAATTCCGCTTTTGCGATTCTGACAGACACCAGCTTCTCCCGATACAGAAATGAGCATAACTCCCTCATACGATGTTCCAATTCGATGATTCTTTATCCTATGGCTCCGAAATTTCGATACGGATCTAAACAAATTTGGAGCTCATTTACTTAATATGGTACCCCATTAAGCTGAGAAATACTGCGTTGAAATGTCAAATAAGAGTGTGATCACAACCCGCAACACACCCGAGGCCCCCAGGACCCCAACCAATCATATCAACCAGTCCCCAAATACATTACGGACTTATTTGAGGCCTCAAATCACATCAAACAATGCAAAAATTATGAATCAACCTCCAATCCAAGCTTGATAAACTTTGAAGTTTCCAACTTCTATTTCCGATGCCGACACCTATCAAATCATGTCCGATTGACTTCAGATTTTGCACACAAGTCAAAAATGACATAAAGAAGTTACAGAAACTTTCGAAATTCCATTTCGACCTTCGGATCAAAATCTCACCTATCAACCGGAATTCGCAAAAATACTAACTTTGCCAATTCAAGCTTAATTCTACACCGGTCATCACAAAAATATTCCGGACACACTCCTAAGTCCCAAATCACCTAACGAAGCTATTCGAACCATAAAATTTGCATTTCGAGCCCGATATCCAAATTTCCATTTCCGGTCAAGCTTCTGAAAAACCTTCAAATTCCTACCTTTAGCCAAACGACTCCAAAATGACCTACGGACCTCTGAATTCACTTTCGATCGTGCTCCCAAATCCAGAATCACTATACAAAGCTATGCCCTGTCTCGGAATTCCAAACGGGCATAGATAACTCTGAAATGCACTTCAAGCCAAACTTATGAAATTTCTTCCAAAATGCTTACTTCCACAATAGGCGCCAAAATGCTCCCAGGTAATCCAAAACCCAAATCCGGTATATGCCCAAGTCTGATATCATTATACGAACTTGCTGGACCCTTCAGATCGTTATTCCGAGGTCGTTTACTCAAAAATCCAATCCTAGTTCATTATTTCAACTTAAAGCTTCTGAAATTGAAATTTTCATTTAAATTTAACTCTGATATCCCTGAATTTAGATTCTGACCATACTAACAAGTCATAATACCCGAAATGAAGTTGTCCACGACCTCCGACTGCTGAACGAAGCGCTGGTACTCAAAACAACCGCTCGAATATTACATTTGGTTAGCTTCTAACCCGAAGCCATTAAATACACTAATCAATTTTCTTTATCTCTCTACTTTTATACATCCCATTATCTTCCCCATCCCATTAAAATTTCGATTTCCTCTTCCTTCCACCGGATTTGTGCAAAGCCCACTTCTGAAATTTCTCCGGCTCCCGCTTCCGACGGTTGCCACGGCATAGTCCTATAGTACGTTTTCACTTCCAGATCCAAAATCAAATACTTTCTGATCCAAAATTAGACACTCCCGGGGACCCATAATGACTCGGGCAAAAAGGGATTTTTACTGAATTTCGAGGACGAGTTAGGAAATTATGGACTTTTAGATTCATATTAGAATAGTAGTCAAAGTTGTGTGCTCCCTCCGTTTTAATTTATGTGAACCTATTTCCTTTTTAGTCTGTGCCAAAAAGAATGACCTCTTTCCTTATTTGAAAATAATTTACCTTTACGCAATGATTTATGGCCACATAAAATATATGTGCTTTATTTTACACCACAAGATCAAAAGACTTCTCTCTTTTCTTAAACTCCATGCCCAGTTAAACGGATCCACATAAATTAAAACGGATGGAGTATTAACTAAAGGATGGAGTCATTTTGTGAAGGAGAAAAAATTAGACGCCGGTGATTATGTTTTGTTCGCGCGCCGACGGTTAGACGACGACCGTACATTTATTGGGTAAGGGAGGAGGAATGTTGCCGCTGGAGCCACTGCTTTGGAGCAAGAAATTGGGGTTGACGGCGACCGTCACTGTCGTTCTCCTGCTTCTAATGTTGTTCTTGCTGATTTAATTTTTCATGTATTTTATTGTATTTACTATTTTTCCTCATTGTATTTCAATTTATACTGTTGTATTCTATGTATTTTATAATATTTACTATCTCACTATATGCCATGAATGTATTCATAAGTTTCTCTTTAATTAATATAATTTATGTATTCAGAGGTATTATATAATTTCTCTGAAGATTGTTATATTTTTGGGGTATTTTTCAGTTGAGAATGTTTTTTATAACTGAAAATACAAATCTTTTGTGTTATAATTGAGTTTGTTGAGTTATATTAGAAGTCTATTATGTTAATTGATTCACTTTCCCTTTTAAAAATAGTTTAATCTCCTATTTCACACCGTGAATACAGTCGAATACAATAATTTGTCCAACTGTAATCCCATGTTTCACTCCATGAATACACTCGAATACAACAGCTGATTAGCTGGACTCCTCTGATTCACGCCTATTTTTGCTACTATATTCATGAATACAATAATTTAAATACATCAAATACAGCTTATGCCCACATAAAAGATATCTATAATCCGTAATATAGCAAATAGTATCTATAGATGACTAATTACTACGAAAATATAGTGATTTATGAAAATTTCCCTTAAATAAAAAGGTCAAAAGTCTCATACTCTTATTTCACTAACGGCATGCACCAATATTTTTTTTGAGCAAACAGGAAGCATATATATTAAAAACTAAGTAGCGTTTCTTACAACATTTCCTAATAGAATGTCACTTAGGACACATTGGTTGCCTAGGCTTGCTAAGTTGTTGCAAGCATCCATAGATAAGTACTTAACAAAACAATGGTCTTTGTCTACATCACAGTTAACAAGATTAATAATCATATTTGGGGCTACCACAAATACTTTCTTCTTCACTCTTGGGGTTCGTTACATCTTACACATGGTGTGGGCGACATTATTGCACTCCCTAAACATGTTTTGGAGGAGGGTCACCTTCCCTTGGTGCATACACCAATATACTCATATTTTATTCTGCATCAATTATATTGAGTCTGCCTAATTTTTTATTAGGAAGGAGAAAAATATCTCACCTAATCTAGACGATATATTAATAGTACATATCGGCTTAAGCCTTCTATGATTCTAACTCAACAACATCTTCAATCAGATCACGGGTTCTAATTAATCTAATTTGGTGTATTCTTGATTATCCAAATCCAGCATATAGAAATAAATATATTAACAAACGATAAGGGATTAAAAAAGTCATGGTTTCATTTCATCTATAGCGAAAGTCCCAATATTTGTTCATTTAATACCGACGTTGAAGGATGTTGATGTAAATTCCTTTTCTAATCATTGGCTTGATTTGCTCAACTTGGTCAAAGCTCTGAGTTTGATCAAGCCAGATCGATTTTTGATAACTTGTATACTTCTTGCAAATTAAGGCTTGATCATGATCTTTTTTAGTCGAAAGAAAGATTTTATTTCAACCAATATTAAAAATTTACATCACTTGTACTATTGGACTCTAGTAACAGGTCTCCTGACTGAACCAAAAAACAAAAACTATACAACCACGTTGCTTACTAAGATCCCACAACACTGCTGGATCATTATCCTATCCTAGTTGCTATGGATTAAAAGTAGGATAATTATTAGTGTACTCAATATAAGTGTCCATTTACATTTCTTATGCCTTGTTATATGCACCTGCCTAGAAATTTCTTTTGCTCTATCTTGAACCTCTCTTCTCTGGCCTTGAAATCTTCTTTCATTTCTTTCCATCTAGATATCATATACTACTGCTGCAAACACCACTCCTAGCAAAATTTTCCTTGGGTTTCTGTTGTGTACATTGGTAGTTAACCATTGCACTTCTACTTCCCAGATTTCAGTCTTCCTTTTATATCTTAACCATTCAAGTATTCATGTCCATAAACTTTGTGAGTATGGACATTCAAAGTACAAGGGATCATGTGTCTCTTCTATGTCTCCTCCACAAAGTACACAAGAATGATTCACATGTATTCCTTAATAAGTTGTAATCTTCCAGCATAGGACAGGAATTTTGATGTCCAACTTTTTATCCTCTCCACAATCCTCTCAACTAATGGCATGCACTGGTGAATAGTAATCTTTCTTGAGGACAAAGGGACTCCCAAATATTTGAATGGGATGATGCTTGCTTATAGCTGGAGCTCTGCTAACATTTTGTCTTTGAATTCCATAGACACACGTGCTATGTATATTGAGCTCTTTTCCAAGTTTTCTTGTAAAACTGATACTTTGGAGAAGTGATCAAAGACTCCCATCATTAGCTTCAATGATTTCTCATCTGCTCTGCAACACATCAACAAGTCATCTGCAAAACAGATGTGCATGACTTGCAATCTAGCACATTTAGGATGAAAATTAAAGTCTGAGTTCTGTATCAGTGTCTTTAGGGCTCTGTTGAGGTACTCCATTGCTAGAACAAACAACTATTGAGACATAGGATCCCCCTACCTTAGCCCCTTTTTTTGCTACAAATTTGTTAGTTAATCTACCATTCAGAAGTAGAGTATAGCTGACTGTAGATACACACTCCACAACTAGTGCTACCATCTTGTAAGGTATCCCAAATTCAAGTAGTACTTCTTTCAAAAAAATCCATTCAACCAAGTCATATGCTTTCCTGATACTACTTTAATCATACGCCTTGGAGAGACTGCTTTTTGAGAGTACCCTTTAATCAATTCACGGGCCATTATGACATTGTCAAGAGTGTTTCTCCCTTCTATAAAAACAGATTGAGAAGGTCCAACTAATATATCCACAAATAGTTTGAGCCTATTTGTCAGTCTCTAGCAATGACCTTGTACATTGTTGAGAAACAAGCAATCAGCCTAAAATCCTTCACATAGCTGGGATCTTTCACCATTGGAATAAATGAAACAGTAGTACAGTCAATTTCTTTCAAAAGTCTGCCAGTTTGAAAGAATTTTTTTACTGCATCGGTGACCTCCTCTCCATTTATTGGCTAATTTTCATTAAAGAGCTCAGTCTGGTAACCATCCAGTCCTGAAGCCTTGTTATTAGGCAAATTCTATACAGTTTGCCAGATCTCGTGTGTTGTTACTGCTTGTAGTAGTTGTTGTTGCTAATTTTTTTGTGTTAGGCAAGGACCATTTCATGTTATATTGACATCAATTCCTTGTAATTCCTATGTTGTTGTCCCCAATAGTTGCTGAAAGAACTACATGAATTCTCTCAAAATGTGTTTAGGCTCAGTAATCTTCACCTTCTGTTCATTATAAATGCAGCTCACCTTGCTTATTGCTTGTCTAGCCCTCAGATAAGCATGGAAGTATTTGGTATTGAAATCTCCCAATTGGATCCATGTTGCTCTTGATTTCTGCCTTATGATTTGCTCCTGAATTGCTTCCCATTGCTTCTTGCTTTGGAAGATCATCTTCTATCAGTTGTTTGTTGAAATAGCCATCATTGAGCTTCCCCTGTGTCTCCTTCAGTTCTTCTCTAAGTTTTATCAGTTTTTGATCAAATGAGGAATGCTCTTGTTGAATGTCCCTTATTTGTTGCTCAATAATTTTCAACTTTTTCCATATTGAGTACATTGCATAGCCTTGAATCTTCTGACCCCAAATGTTCTGAACCACTTCTTTGTATTCTCTTTGTTGCATTACTGAGCTTAATAGCCTGTAAGGCCTTTTCATTTTAATCTTAACCACAACAGTGTTTGCCAGAATAGGGGTATAATCAGAACATACTGGTAGCATGTATATTTCCTCTATCATATTATAAGCATTGAATCAGCCAGCATTCCCAAAAGCCCAATCTATGTGGCTGTATATTCTGATTTCTGCATCCCTTTTATTGCTCCATAAAAATCTGCTACCTCTTTTTGTGATTTGTCCTACTCCAATATCCCCAAGGCAATTTTGAAAGTCAATCGTTTGTACTTGATGAAATGGATCTCCATTCACTCTATCATCTACATTCAACACACTACTGAAATCTCCTATTATAAGCCAAGGCCCATGAGTTTGTATGTTCCTCAAACTTCTCCATAGTGGGATTCGGCGTTGAGTAGTATGAATGCCATATACAACTGTTATGTAGCTGGTAAATGATGAGTTTTTTTGTCCCTTCCTAGACAGTGGATTATCTGGACATCGCTTTCCAAAACTATTACATGGACATTTGCTTATTTCCATATTAACCATATTCTACCATTTGGATCATATTCATAGTTGTCTTTGAATTTCCATTCTACACCTATCTTCATGCGAATATTCTGCATTCTCTGCCTTTTAACTTTAGTCTTTGAATTTCCATTCTACACCATTTTGCTAGATTTAATACTAGATGGTTGCCCTTGCTGCCCATCCAATGCTTTATGTCATGACTCAATTTCCAAACATGGTCATGATGGCGCATTTCGTGAAGACAAGGCCAGCCAGCAGAATAACAATGCTTCTTTTAACAGCTACTTAGCATTATTAAGTCTAAAACATAAATAACATTATCACAAGTGTGGAAGAAAAGCGATAAAATAGGGAACCATCCTGACACAGCCCGAAATCTGGGTTTCACAAGTCATGAGCTACTACAGAGTCTACTAAAATACTACAAGTCAAGAAATAACATGAGTAATGGAAGATAAGGGAGAAACGGGGTGGCAGACGTCAACAACTACCTCGTCACTCCTAGTCACCTCCTGGTCTGAGAAGGAGTCGGCGCTTAGGAGCAAACTCTGCTCTGCATGTATCTGCCCACACGGTGCACAGAGTAATGTGAGTACTCAAACCTAATGAGTAATAATAAATAATGAGTGAAAACATAAAATCTCATAAATGCATAAAGAAACGCTATCTCAAGCAGTAAAATCAGTTAAACAGTAAAAATAGTGAAGTACCAATAATTCTTCTTCTAAAAAAGTAAAAGGCAAATACTTTCAACAAGTAAAACATAATCAAAAAGCTGCCCCTGGGGCCTAATATCAACCTCTCTGTACAGTATCATCCCTGTGGGCTCAGTATTAGTCAATTAGTACAACACCAGTCCCTCGGACTCACTCACAAATCACATGGGTACCCATGCTCACTGTGGGTGTGCAGACTCCGGGGTGCTCCTACAGCCCAAACGCAATATCAAGTCATCTTGTGGCGTATAAAATAAAGCCTGAAATCCTGTTCACATCACACTCGAGGCCTAAAATCACCCTCGCATACCACTCGAGGTGTGAAAGACTCCTCACATTACTCAACAAATCCTCACATATGGCCCTCCGCCTCAATCAGTCCAAAGATAGTCATAAGCCCCTCGGGCACCAGTAAAACAATAGTGCTCAGCTCAAACACTAATTCAAATATGATTTAAATCTCAAATTGGAGTAAAAATAGCTGAGTTCCATGAAACTGTGTAATTTAATTGGACTAAGGTTCAAGTAATATTTCAAATAGTGAGGAAACAGTGATGAAAGTTCACAAAGGATTTCAAATAGTCGGCAATAAGCCCAAGTGATAGTGAAAAACAACAAGTCATATTCAAATACGCGGTAAAACATCAACCAGGATGGACCAAGTCACAATCCACAATATTAAATGACTTCGCGCTCGTTATTGAGCGCGTGTCTCATCTCAACATAGCATTACGTGGTGCAAATCTAGTGTTTCAAACCCTGAGGTCATCATTTAAAATTATTACTCACCTCTAGCAGGCCAAAAGTCTAGCTCCCTGCCATGACCCAATTTCCTAACCCGATCGTGATGGCGCATCTCGTGAAGGCAAGGCCATCCAGCTAACCCAAATCTCCTCATAAACAATTATTAAACATAAATAAATAGATAAATACGGCTTAACGACAGTAATAACCCAACCGGGGTGTCACAAGTCCCGAGCATCTACAGAAATCCTGAATACAACTACAGGGCCAATAATATACAAATATAAATTCTAAAATTCTGAAGACAGTGTCTGGTTCCGCGAACGCTAGCGGTCACTTTGCTCAGCTACAATAGTAATACCTTCAATCAGCTAATATCCCGTTACCGGGTGATCAATACCTGCAGCTGCACGCGAGGTGCAGTAAGTAAAGTGAGTACTTCCAACTCAGCGGTAATAAGGGTAAATAATAGCTGAAAGTAAGGAATCACGTAAGGCACTCCATCATGCTATACAGAACAGTGCAACCATTTTCAAGGAGAACACTAAAATCATGAAAATCCTTTGGAAAATATCTGGGCTCGGTAAATACCTCTTTTGAAAATATTCCTTTTCAATAGTAGTGATAATATCAACCTCTTAGTACTGTATCAGCCCCGCAGGCTCACTCCTAACTCAGAAAGTACAACATCAGCCTCTCGGTACATCAGTCCATTAACAAATAACACCATGGGTATCTGGTAAACAATATAAGAAGTATCATGGATGCCAATGATATGAGTGTTGAATGTCATGACAACATCAACAAATAAGAACAATTGCATGAGTGCAATGCAATGCATATGATGATACACTCTAGTACCCGCTGCAGTGTGCAGCCCACTCCATTTATTTATCGTCGACCGCGCTAACTTGGGTGTGTACAGACTCCGAAGGGGCTCCTACAGCCCAAGCGCAATATTACTGCGGCGTGTAGTCCGATCCAATATATATATATATATATATACATATATATATATATATATATATATATATATATATATATATATATATATATATATATATATACATATGTATATATATATATATATATACATATGTATATATATATATATATATATGTATATATATATATATATACATATACTCGAGGCCTGAAAGCCTCCTCACAAAAACACTCAAGGCCTAGAAGCCTCCTCAAATCACTCAACATATCCTCACATATAGCCCTCGGCCTCAATCAGTCCAGAAAATCATCATGAGCCCCATGAGCATTTATATAAGAGTAGTCTCATCCCGAAATCACATTTAAAATATCATTTGAGTTCTCAAAACTTAGAAGCATAGCTGAGTTTGCAAAACAATATAAATATCTTGGACTGCAATCAAATGATATGCAACATATGCTAAAAACAGTAATCTCAATCCCCGAAGGATTCACATAGTTGGCACGAAGCCAAACATGGAAATCAGCCAAAATTATGGTGATAACAAGTAATTTCAGTCAGATACTCAGTAAAATCAACAATCGGGACGGACCAAGTCACAATCCCCAATGGTGCTCTACCCCACGCTCATATCTGGCGTGCAAGTCACCTCAATACAACACCATGATGTGCGAATCCAGGGTTCCAAACCCTCAGGATATCATTTACAAGTATTACTCACCTTGAACCGGCGAAATCTCTATCCCGCAATACCTTGCCTCTCAAAACGACCTCTACGCGTGTCGAATCTATCCAAAACCACAACTAATACATTACAATAGGCCAAGGGAATATAACCCAATCGAAAAGACTCAAAAAATATCAAAAATCACGAAATTTTCAAAACCCGAGCCCCGAGCCCATGTTTCGAAATTCAGAAATTTTTACATCAATACGATCCTTATCTCGCCACGAGTCTATACATACCAAATTCACAAAAATCGGAGTTCATTTGACCCCTCAAATCACCATTTCTGTCCAAGAGGATTTTCTACCATTTTCAACAAAAAATCTCAAATTAAACATCAAGACTTGCAATAGATTCGAGTTATACAACCAAAATTTAGTTACGAACACTTACCCCGATGTTTTCCTTGAGATTCTCTCCAAAAAATAGCCAAATCCAAGCTCCACATAGCAAAGATGGAAAATGGGTTTGAAGTCCCATTTTCAAAACTTAACATTTTGTCTGTCACTATTCACTAGCACTCTTCACGGGCACTGTTCACGGGCACTGTTCACGTCACTGTTTACAGGCACTGTTCACAGGTACTGTTCATGCATACTATACAATGTACTGTACACAGCTACCAAATCGTGACTTGATGAAATTAAACCAAAATTTCCAGATCAGTCCTATAACTCATTATTTAAATTTTGAAAGTCTCGAAATAAAATTTGGATCTCTAGAACTAAAAATAAACCTTTAGAACTTCCAACTTCTATTTCTGATGCCGAAACCTATCAAATCACGTCCGATTGATTTCAAAATTTTTCACACAAGTCCAAAATGACATAACGAAGCTATAGCCACTCTCGGAATTCCATTCCGACTCCCGGATTAAAATTTCACCTATCAACCGGAAATCGCCAAAATACTAACTTCGCCAAAATAGGCTAACTTCTTCACCGAACCTCCAAAATTACTTCCAGTTGCTCTCCTAAGCCTTAAATCATCCCCCTAAACTAATCGAATCTTCAGAAATAAACTTCGAGCCCTCTAACTCACAAGTCAACTTCCGTTTGACTTTTCCAAATTGATCCTTCCTTAAAGAGACTAAGTGTCTCAATTTCTTATCAAAATCACTCCAAATAAATTTTAACACACCCAATACTGGTAATGAAACATAAGAAAGCCGAAAATGGGAAGAATGGGGTAGTAACTCATGAGACGACGGGTCTGGTCGTCACATTCTCCCCAACTTAAACAAAAGTTCATCCTCGAACGTGCCCAGAGTTGTTCCAAAAGCCCAACAATTGCTGAATAACCTTACCAGGTATAAATCCAGGAGTGATTCCACGTCACCCTATCTCATATAAGTCCGATAACACATTTAAATTGAATTTCCATAATCTAGTCTCGCCCATAAATCATACCACTTCCTTTTTGATTCTAATACCATCAATATGAGCAAAATCTCACAACTATACTTGAATAGTCTCAAACCAACTGTAATACACATACCTGCAACCTCGGTGAAATCATATGATATACTGAATAATCCAAGCACTCGAAAGGATAACTTTTATTCACAGTAGTTGCGCACAACAACCCAATACCAATAGAAAATCCCTTATTAGCTAAAGTCTTATTCCAATACTTTCATACACTGCCAATAATAAATGAGACACACGGCAAACCATAACCATTTTTCAGATCAACCACTTATGAAGCCACTTCCCTTTTGACTAATACCGCAGCAGATTCTCGAGCCGAACCTCAATATTATCCTCCTAACAAGCCGACATCGATTATTTTCATATTCATCACTGCCCCCAACGATCACCTCGAACCCAACACACCACTCTGGTGATATGACACCTCAATACAGGCCTAAGCCTCAACTTGCGTTATACGCGCACAAATAAGAAACGGTCCAAACATACTCACAGCAAGAAAATGCTTCAACTGAGAGAGTTGTACCTCAAATTCACTAGTAATTCCACAACACAAGGTTGAGACCCTGTCTCATATCATAGAAATAGGACACACGAATTTGACCCTCAAGGTCATGTTTCCACATCTTTTTGTTGCACGGTGATCTCATTAAAATACCTATTCCACGTGAAACATCTCTTCACTAACATCTACCACGAAGACCCAATTAAGAAAGCAATCTTTCCTAGTTGTCCGCTGGTCCTTTGAAATATAAATTATTCTGCTAAAACAGTCTGAATTTCAACATCACATCCAAAACATAACACACCGGCGAATAAAGATCATCCACCACCACATAGCCCGTACATCAGAACTCCATATAGCATACAAATCATCATACATGATCCCAGTTTCCACTGTGTAATACACGCACATATATGATACTCCTTCATTCCATGAAAATTTCTAGATATTTACATGTTCTTCCGAGAAAAGCCGAATACCACCAGTGGACCCAACAAGAACGTGCCGCAATACTAGAGAAATATAATCAGTTTAATCACATTACCCCTCTTTTTAGACATATACTCTCATTAAATTACTTCCACTTAGCAATATCATTTTCCTAATCATCCGAAGATCATTTATATAATGACTTAGGAGGAATTAGTACACAGCCCATGCTCTGCATGACATACACAGGTCTTGTTCAATTACAATAACAACACGACGGATAAGATTTGTATAAATTCATAACACCGACTAATTAAATGTTCATTGGGTCTATACTTCTGGCAAGAACTATCACCTCATTCTGAACCAAATAATGGTTCTAGCCCCTTAATTTACTTCATACACTCAGATTGCACTGATCTCGAATTAAATGATCTTGCATCACCCATTACAAACTGCTCAGGCAATAAACATTATCGGAAGTCACACATCATGCCTCAATATTGCAATAGGCTACCAATTCGAACGCGATACCAAAAGGAAAACGAACTCTGGAAGGAATTACCAATCCCACACACTAATATGGACCTTCCTTAGAAAATAGGAAGCATGGCATACAAAATAGCATATAGAAAGCTATACTCAACATCACACTGTTGCGGCGTGCAACCCCATCCAGATAACATACCCATGGTGGCGTGCCACCCGATCCACACATAGATCTCATATAAGGAGATACACATCGAGCCAAATCTGCTCATTATAACCAAATACCTAATATCGGTCATAAGCATGCTAAAGTGTATAATATTATCCCTGAGGGATATTTAGCGTTATCAACTAGAAAACTCGACCACAACTGAGGTGCATTATACAATCTGAATTTCTAGAGCCAAGATGATCATATAACAACATTCCTATACAGATTCTTAACACATAGCAATTTCTCAAGTTGCCTTACAATTCACACGATGCATTGCATCACTACGCGAAATATCTGACAATGAAACATCAACCTAAATACTCATTTATGAGGACCGCGTTACAAAAATGCACACATCTAGCCTGATATAGAGCCATTATTCACATTAAATCTATCCGTCGACCTCAAGCCGATTCTGATCACCCTGAACTAGTCTGATAACCTTTCAAAGGTCCATAATAAGGTCCAGTTTCTTCATAAAACACAAGAACAACCATCACAGTCGGAGTAATCCTCCTCAGTTCAAAAATCAATATGCCAAGTGCCCTCCAGGAATGAATCTTCAATTTAACGACACCATCACAAACTTCATAATTGGTATACATCTTTAATAAATGAAGTGAACACATGACATATTTATATAATCTTCTCATACGGCATACTCCCACAACTTACCACAACAATATCTGGAGCGTACCTCCAAATCATCAGTCGCACTAACGTTCAAGAGAGATCAAGAATCATTAACCAGGACGCAAAGCACTTTTTATAAAACACCGACCTTAGGTGAAGCTGAAGACAATTCCATACCGTAAACATCAAAACTCATCTCCTGCTCATCCGAGCTCATGACATCTTGTCAAAAAAAATTCCTTCATTCGTGCCATTCTCAACCTAATATAGCATATAATCGTGCAATTGCCCTATTTAATAGCAAACTCACCTACTTGGCTCAAAGCTATAGATCAAAATGCACTTCTACTCTATTGTTGCCATAATTTCATGATGAGATTAAGCTCCCTCCATCATAAGCTCGTGCCAAAATGGAACATCGGAAATTTTAACTCTTCTGCAATTTTTGCATTCACTCACACAACAGTTAAGCGTACTCTTTAGGCGATAATCTTTTTACTAAGTCCCAAAATTGTCAAAAATTTCGGCAGTTTCCTTTGTAATTGGGCCTATCCAACTGCCAAAGAATCACCAAAACCATCCTAACAACACGTGCACAGCTTGACAAAGTATCATAATGCATACCAATTACAAAAATTTCAATACTACATGTATTATACTATCAGAATTGATACATGGACATGTATTGCACCTATTTGAATCATAACAGATAGAAAATACCTTTCAATCCCCCATTATTGGGCTATTCAACCGAGTAAGAACATATTCTTTCTTTAAATGTTTTCGACCTTCATGGTGGTCTCCTCGACTCAAAAATTTCATCATAATACATTTACAGAAGCGATCTCAGCTCCCAGATTTATCTAATTAGTATGAGAAATAGCTTCCCTTCTTAAGCCAATTACCCGTTAGCTTTACTTTTAGTTTATTTTGTATACCTTCCACTGCCATACACATTACTCATCACTTGGATATCCAACCGCCATTCTGCCTAATAAGGCAATAATGAACATATGAGTTCAAAGCACTTGCTCGATAAATCAGCACCCCATTGCTCAAGCCGTTGGTAAAGATTCAGTCTCAGGTCGTCCAGACTGACCAAACTTCAACTCACAGCCATTACACTTCACCCCTCGATTGGGGAATCAAAAGCCATTGAGGCATATCTGGTACTAAGCGCTCATGTGCGCATATAATCGCATGGAAGTAATTTCAAGAGTTTTCTTTTCAGTCAGAATCAAGGACGCACGACAAGAATTCAAGAATGTCAAGTTTTTCCTAAAGGTTTTTCAGCCACTTGAGGATAAATACAGATGTCTCCGTACCGATCCGCGAGACTCTACTAAACCTGCTCATGACTCGCGAGACTTAAAAACCTAGGCTCTGATACCAAACTTGTCATGAACCAATTTCCTAACCCGATCGTGATGGCGCCTCTCGTGAAGACAAGGCAAGCCAACTAACCCAAATCGTCTCTTTAACAATAACTAAACATAAATAAATAGATAAATACGGCTTTATGACAATAATTACTCGACCGGATGTCACAAGTCACGAGCATCTAAAGAAAACCTGAATACAACTATAGGGCCAATAATATACAAAATTAAAGTCTGAAATTCTAAAGACAGTGTCTGGTGCCGCGAACGCTGGCGGTCACTTTGCTCAGCTACAAAACTAATGCCTTCAATCAGCTAATATCCCGCTATCGGGTGATCAATACCCGCAGTTGCACTCGAGGTGCAGGGAATAAAGTGAGTACTTCCAACTCAGTGGTAATAAGGGTAAATAATAGTTGAAAGTAAGTAATCACATAAGGCACTCCATCATGCTATACATAACAGTGGAACCCTTTCTAAGGAGAAATAGTAAAATCGTGAAAATCCTTTGGGAAACATCTAGGCTCGGTAAAAACCTCTTTTGAAAATATTCCTTTTCAACAGTTGTGAAAATAATTTCAACAAGTAGGGAATAACCAGAAATCTGCCCCTCGGGCTCAATATCAACCTCTCAGTACAGTATCATCCCCACAGGCTCACTCCCAACTCACAAAGTACAACATCAGCCTCTCGGGCTCACTCCCAACTCACAAAGTACAACATCATCCTCTCGGGCACAAAACTCCATTAATAAATAACACCAAGGTATCTGGTAAGCAGTACAAGAAGTAGCATGGATGCCAATGATATGAGTGATGAATGTCATGACAACATTACAAAATAAGAACAATTGCATAAGTGCAATGCAAACAAGAAGTAGCATGGATGCCAATGATATGAGTGATGAATGTCATGACAACATTACAAAATAAGAACAATTGCATAAGTGCAATGCAATGCATATGACGGTACACTCTAGTACCTGCTGCGGCGTGTAGCCCGCTCCATTTATTTATCATCGACGGTGCTCACTAGGGGTGTGTACAGACTCCAGAGGGGCTCATACAGCTCAAGCGCAATATTACTGCGACGTGCAGTCCGATCCAATATATATATATATATATATATATATATACACACACACTCGAGGTCTGAAAGCCTCCCGACAAAACACTTGAGGCCTGAAAGCCTCCTCACAAAAACATTCGAGGCCTGGAAGCCTCCTCACATCACTCAACATATCCTCACATATGGCCCTCGGCCTCAATCAGCCCAGAAAATCATCATTAGCCCTATGGGCATTTATAAAATAGTAGGCCAAGCCCGAAATCACATTTAAAATATCATTTGAGTTCTCAAAACTTAGAAGCATGGATGAGTTTGCAAAACAATATTAAAATCTTGGACTGGAATCAAATTATATGCAACATATGTTAAAAATAGTAATCTCAATCCCTGAAGGATTCACATAGTTGGCACGAAGCCCAAACATAGCAATCTGCCGAAATTATGATGATAACAAGTAATTTCAGTTAAATACTCAGTGAACTCAACAACCGGGACGGACCAAGTCACAATCCTCAACGGTTCTCTACCTCATGCTCATATCCGGCCTGCAAGTCACCTCAATACAGCACTATGATGTGCAAATCCGGGGTTTCAAACCCTCAGGATATCATTTACAAGTATTACTCACCTCAAACCAGTAAAATCTCTAGCCCGTGATACCTTTGCCCCTCAAAACGGTCTCCACACATGTCGAATCTATCCAAAACCACAACGAATATATTACAATAGGACAAGGGAATATAACCTAATCGAAAAGACTCGAAAAATATCGAAAATCACAAAATTTGCAAACACGAGCCCCGGGCCTACGTCTCGAAATTCAGAAATTTTTACATCAATACGATCCTTATCTCGCCACGAGTCTATACATACCAAATTCAAAAAAATCGAAGTTCATTTGGCCCCTCAAATCACCATTTCTATCTAAAAGGGTTTTCTACCCTTTTCAACAAAAATTATTAAATTAAACACCAAAACTTACAATAGATTCGAGTTATATAACCAAAATTGAGTTAAGAACACTTACCCCAATGTTTTCCTGGAAATTTTCTCCAATAAATAACCAAATCCGAGCTCCAAACAGTAAAGATAAAAAATGGGTACGAAGTCCCATTTCCAAAACATAACATTCTGTCTATCACTATTCACTGTCACTATTCACATGCTCCAAACTGTTCATGTATGCTATACTATGTACTGTACACAACTACTGTTCATGTATATTGTACACGAGTACTGTACAGGACATTGTTCACGCAAGTGCGATCGCTGTTCACATGTACGAAAAATGCAGAAATTGCCAGAAATTTTGCAGCAGCTTTTGTTTCACTAAAATGGTTGTAAATCAGTCATATGAAGTCGGAATTAGACGATTATTGTTCCTATGGTCACAAATAATAATATGAACACAACCCTTCAATTGAAACTCAATTCGGAGCTCATTTTCCCAGTGCGATACTCATTTTACTCGTTAAACAATTAACTCACATTTCGCGTAAAAAACCCAATCGCGACTTGATGAAATTAAACCAAAATTTCCAGATCAGTCCAATAATTCATGATTTAAATTCTAGAAGTCTCGAAATCAAATTTGGATCTCTATAATTAAAAATGAACCTTTAAAACTTCCGACTTTTATTTTCGATGCCGAAACCTATCAAATCACGTCTGATTAACTTCAAATTTTGCACACAAGTCCAAAATTACATAACGAAGCTACAACAACTCTCAGAATTTCATTCTGACCCTTGGATAAAAATTTTACCTATCAACCGAAAATCGCCAAAATACTAACTTCGCCAAAATAGGCTAACTTCTTCACCGAACCTCCAAAATTACTTCTGGTTGCTCTCCAAAGCCTGAAATCATCCCCCGAAACTAACCGAATCATCGGAAATAAATTCCGAGCCCTCTAACTCACAAGTCAACTTCCGTTTGACTTTTTCAAATTGATCCTTCCTTAAAGAGACTAAATGTGTTATTTCTTATCAAAATCACTCCAAATCAATTTAACACACCCAATACCGGTAATGAAGCATAAGAAAGCCGAAAATGGGAAGAACGGGGTAGTAACTCATGAGATGACGGGTCCGGTCGTCACACTCCCTATGCCCTTGTCTCACGAATCGACCTCCTGGCGCATTGAATGTGGTAAAAACCACAACGAATATGTTACAATAGGATAAGGTAACATACCCCAATCGAAAAGACTCGAAAAATATTGAAATTAATGAAATTTGCAAAACCGGAGCCCTGATCCCACTTCTCAAAAGTCAAAAAGTTTAACATCATCGAATTTCTTATCTCCCCACGACTCTATAAATATAAAAATCACAAGAACTGGAGTCTAATTGGCCCCTCAAATCCCCATTCGGACTTCTCTTATGTTCAAGCCCTAACCTCCATTTTTAATCTCTAATCCCCTAATTTTCACCCTTAATTCATGTAATAACACATTAGATTTATGTGTTAGGCTCAAAATTTCCTTACCTCAATGAAGTCCCTTGGCTCCCTCTCCAAAATCGCAAACAACCTCCAAGTCCGAAGTGACAATGTTAAGTTCTTTCAAAAATTCACGAAGATGGAATTAAATATCTCTGCCCAGTCATTTCCGCTTTTGCGGTCCATTTTCCGCTTCTGCGGTATTCACTTACTCGTGCAGAACTGTTTCTACGGTCCAATACCGCTTTCGCGGTGACTGCATATACGGCCCACTGACCGCTTCTGCGGAAGCTGTCTCAGCCCTAAAAACTGCAGCTGCGACTCCCCTTCCCGCATCGGTGGCCCCTTTTCCGCAGATGTGGAAATACCAGATACCAGAAATATCAGCAATCACACAAGTCCAAAATTCACCTTGTTTGCCATCCGAAATCATCCCGAGGCCCCCGGGACCTCAACCAAAAGTTCCAACCCGTTCTAAAACATCATTAAAATTTGTTGCAATAATCAAAACACCACAACCAACACCAAAACTATCAAATTACATCGGATTCAAGTCTAAATTCTTCTAAAACTTCCAAAATACGCATTTGATCAAAAACCCAACAAAAATACTTCCGAATTATTTAAAATTTTGCACACACATCCAAAATCACCTAACAAAGCTATACAACTACCGGAATTCCATTCGGACCATTAGATCAAAATCTCACCTATAAACCGAAAATAGCAAAAATACTAACTTCGCCAATACAAGCCTATTTCTTCGTCGGACCTCCAAAATCACTACCAATCACGCTCCTAAGTCACTAATCATTTCCCGAAGATAAGAGAACCACCGGAAACCATATTCAAGCTATCTAACTCATAAGTCAACATCCGTTTGAATTTTCTAAACCAAACTTTTCTTAAAGAGACTAAGTGTCTAATTTCCTTCCAAAACCAATCAGAATTAACTCTAACCCACCAAATACTGATAACGGAAAATGAAGAAGCATAAAATGGGGGAAGCAGGACAGTAACTCATAAGACGACGATCCGGGTCGTCACATCCTCCCTAACTAAAACAAGTGCTCGTCCTCGAGTGGGTCAAGAAACATACATGAAGCCTCAAATAGGTGAGGATATCTACTCCACATCTCTCGCTCGGTCTCCTAGGTAGCCTCCTCCATGGGCCGACCTCTCCACTGCACCTTCATCGAAGCTATATCCTTTGATCTCAACTTTCAAACCTAGCGACCCAAAATAGCCACTCGCTTCACATCAATGGTCAAATCATTGTCCAGTTAAACTGTGTTGAAGGCCAATACATGAGACGGGTCCCCAACATACTTCCGGAGCATTGAAACATGGAATACCAAATGATCGCCTGATAATCTTGGTGGCAAAGCAAGCACATAGGCCACCTCTCCAATCCTTCTAAGTACCTCAAAAGCTCCAATGAACCGCGGACTTAACTTTCCTTTCTTTCCAAACCTCATAACATCCTTCATGGGTGATACCTTCAGCAAGACCTTCTCACCTACCATGTAAGACACATCTCGAACCTTCCGGTCCGCATAACACTTCTGACGTGACTGAGCAGTACAAAGTCTCTCCTGAATCAACTTCACATTCTCTAAGGCATCCTGAACAAACTCAATCCCCAATAGTCTAGCCTCACTGAGCTCACCAACAAACCGGAGATCTACACCGTCTCTCATACAAGGCCTCATACGATGCCATCTGAATACTGATTGATAGCTGTTGTTGTAGGCAAACTCTGCAACTGGCAAGAACTCACCCCAAGAACCTCCAAAATCAATAACACAAGCACGCAACATGTCTTCCAATATCTAAATGGTACGCTCAGACTATCTGTCCGTTTGAGGATGAAATATTGTGCTCAACTCCACCCGCCTACCCAACTATCGCTGAAAAGTTCTCCAAAAGTGGGAAGTGAAATGAGTACCCATATTTGAGATAATAGACACTGGAACACTATGCTACCGAACAATCTTCTAGATAAAGATCCCTGCTAGACACTCCGAAGAATAGATAGTACACACTGGAATGAAGTGCGCAGACTTGGTCAAACGATCCACAATCACCCAAATCGAATCATACTTCTTCAAAGTTCGAGTAAGACCACTCACCAAAATCCATAGTAACTCTCTCCCACTTCCACTCGGGAATAATTATCTGCTGAAGCACACCATCCAGTCTTTGATGCACACATTTCACCTACTGACAATTGAGACATCGAGAGACATAACCCACAATGTCTTTCTTCATTCTCTTCCACCAATAGTTTTGACTAAAATACTAATACATCTTCGCGGCACCCGGATGAATAGAATACCGCAAGTTGTGGGCCTCCTCAAGAATCAACTCTCTAAGCCCATCTACATTGGGCACACAAATTCGGCCCCGCATCCTCAATACCCCATCATCACCGATGGTCACATCCTTGGCATCACCATGTTGAACTCTGTCCTTGATGACAAGAAAATGCGGACCATCATACTGGTGCTCTCTGATGTGATCAAATAAGGAAGACCGGGAAACCATGCAAGTAAATACCCGACTAGGCTCCAAAATATCTAATCTCACAAACCGATTGTCCAAATCCTGAACATCAATTGCAAAGGGCCTCTCCCCAACTGGAATGTACACCAAGCTCCCATACTCGCTGCCTTTCGGCTCAAGGCGTCAGCCACCATATTGGCCTTTCTCGGATGGTACAGAATGGTAATATCATAATCCTTTAGCAACTCAAACCACCTCCATTGACTCAAATTAAGTTCCTTTTGCTTGAAAAAATGCTGAAGATTGTGATGATCGGTGAATACCTCACAAAAAACGTCATAATAAATAGTTCCCCCAAATCTTAAATGCATGAACGATGGTGGACAAACCCAAATTGTGAATAGGGTAGTCCTTTTCATGGGGCTTCCACTGACGAGAAGCATGAGGAATCACTCTACCCAATTGCTGTTAGAAAATACGCTAAACGCTAGAGGGGGGGTGAATAGCGTTATAATAAAATTTAGCGTAAACTTGCGGAAATTAAAATTTGCAGGAAATAAGTAAGTGCTTAAATAAACAAAAAGGAAAGAACGCACCGATATATTCTGGTTCACCACAACACGTGGCTAGTCCAGTCCCTGAGAGACTCTCTCGAGATTTTCCACTAACTTGTTAAGCTTACGGGTGCTCAACAAACCTTTACAACTTAAGGACACAAGCCTTAACACCTTTGCTCGGAGATACAACACTCCAAGACTTCAACCAAGGAAACACAAGTTCCTTACAACAAGAGAATTACAATTCTCTTACAAGTTTATAAAACACTAAACACTCAAACAAAATACTCCTTAATGAGTAGATATGAGTAAAAGAAGTAAGCTCTAGATCACAACAACTTTGGACAAGAATATGGCTCTCAAAAGCTTTATGAAATTGAATATAAAATGATAAACAAAAGTATGCAAGCTTATAGCAATGTAATGATCAGTTGTAGTATGTTGTTATGTTTAAAACACTAAAATGAAGCTGTATTTATAGTTGAAAAACTTGGCATTACCGTTGCCTAATTGCCAATTAAGAGTTGCTGATTTTACTCACTGACAATCGATTGTCAAACCCCAACAATCGATTGTCTGCCAGTCAGATCAAAATTCAATCCCAGATTTTACGCTTGATAATCGGTTACTTACAATCCATAATCGATTACTGGCAACGTTCAAAAAATCCTTTCCAGATTTTACCACAAACAATCTATTGTCCAGAATCAACAATCGATTACTCAGCAACGTTCAAAAATCTTTTCCGGATTTTAATCAAAACAATCGATTATAAAAAATCAATAATCAATTACCCAATAACGTTCAAAAAATCTTTTCCGTATTTTAATCAAAACAATCGATTATACAGAATCAATAATCGATTACCTGATGGTATTTGAAAACTTTACGACAACGGTCAGCTTCACAATCGATTGCACAAAGTCAAAAATCGATTACTTATCAGTTTTTGAAAAACATTTTAGACACTGTCTCTTTGACAATCGATTGTCCAATGTAACAATCGATTATTTAATAAATTTGAAAATCACTGGAAGACACTGTCTCAACATAATCGATTACCATTAGTTCATAATCGATTATTCTGAGTTTTGAAAAACTTTGATGGACACTGCCTCAGTTACAATCGATTGTCATTAGTTCACAATCGATTGTCATGCAGGTTTGAAAAACCTGATGCTCAGTGTCTTACTCACAATCGATTGTCATTAGTTCACAATCGATTGTCATGCAGTCTTGGCTTAAAACAATCGATTATCATAAGTACATAATCGATTATCTTAGTCCAGATTTTTAAGGCATGTCTAAAGATTATTTTGACTACTGTAAATATGCATGATTTAATATCATTTGACATTAAATTAAATATGCATGATTTTGGAAAATAGTTTTATGAGAGAAGCCATGTTACGAGTCAAGTTGTAGGATCAAGATGACAATTAAGAATGACTCAATTAAACTATAAAACTTTGTCTTGAGCTTGAATCTCGTTGTATATCAATTGTGCGCTTGTTTCTTGAACTTCGTCATATATCAATTTTCGCTTCGTTTGTCATTCATCAAAACCTATACAAAAGAACACACGTTTTAGTATATTGCATTGAGAACGTGTTTCCAACAATTTCCCCCTTTTTGATAATGGCAAACATTAAGCGGGATATGCAAGACAAGCAATTTATAATGACGATTCAAGACAAGTATATACATACAACAAGTATGCAATTTGTTCCCCCTCAATTTGAGAATTCCCCCTCAATTTAAGCATATAACTTGAGAGTGCATCATACCCGTTATCTTCCCCCTTTTGCCATTAGCAAAAATAATAATAAGATGCCAAAGATGAAATAAACCTTGTTTATTTATTGGAAAGAAAAAATTACAGCAACAGGGAAGACAATACAACATATAAAAACAAACTTAAAAAAACAATTATTCATTCATCATCTTCCGCCTCATCATCCGGCGCTGCTTCATATGGAACAAGACCCGCATATGGATAATGAACGTGGTCAAAATATCCATGGATCTCGTGAGTTAATTGATCGAAAGAAGAGGTCAATGAAGCAATTTGGTCGGAAATGAACTGGAGGGAAGGCTCTTGAGGCGGAGGAGCACGACGGGTTGGAGGAGGAGCAGGCGCTACATGATCACCGTCATGATGAACGGAGGATTCCGAAATTTCCCACTTTTTGGTACTCTTTTTGAGAGGACCATTTCCAGTGATGAATCCGGTGGCTTCAAGAAAGTTCATGATGAGGAGAGCATAAGGAAGAGGCCTATCATCTCCGATAGCGTCACGCATGTGAATTTTGATAAGCCGACACCAATTGATGTTAGCTCCGAAAACTATGGCATGCATGAGCTTGGTGTCCTCTTGGGAAATGGTAGTATGGTTATGCTTACGAGGCTTGAGGACTCGGGTGATGAAATAGAAAATCAACCGATAATTGGGATCCATTCCCGTAATTGTAGGACGACGGGAAGAAAGATTTGGATCATAAGAAGTAAGACCGATTTGGTGTAAGAGGGCTGTTTCATCAAAAAGGGCTCCGGCCTCTCCGGTGTACCGAAAAATGTCTTCACCATTGTGAGGAAGACGGGCAATGGTATGAAGATTTTCATCGGAAAGAAGAATTTGAACACCATTAATGTTGGTGACAAGCTCACCATCATCATCCTCATGGAGGTTGGAATAAAATGCTTGAACCAATGTAGTATTGATATAAGGATGGGTAAGGAGTAAAAAGTCAAGAAGTTGAGAAATTTTTAGCATATTTGCAGCAGGCCCAAATGATTCAAGATACTTGTGGGTTGAAAAGCGGGGTGGAAGAATGTCGCGCTTTTCAAATTTGGTTAAGAATCGAGTAAGCTCGATGTCGGAATTAAAATATAGAACGGAACCATCTTGATAGGGATAGTTCGGACGAGGAGGGGCAGCAGAGGCGGATGCGCCGTGCCTAGCAGAACGGGAACATTTTGAGTGACGGCCCGACATTTTTAATGAAAGCTGCTGGATTTTGCAAAGGATTAGAGGGAATTTGATATTTTGAAAGCTAAAATTGATGCTTGAGTGAATGAATATGAACATATATGAAGCCTATTTATAGAGGGGAGAGTGGCTTATCATTTATGGAAGAAATCTGCTGTGAATTTAAAGCCAAATCAGTCAGAAACGGTAAAATAAATTCACTGACCGTTAGACAATCGATTGTTGAGATACAATAATCGATTGTTGAAGAGTTATTGACCTGACTTGGAACTGACACAAATCGATTGAGGAGCCAAACGGTAACTAGAGTTTAAATTTCTGACATGAAATAATCGATTGTCAAATGTGGAATAATCGATTGTTTTGGAAAAGCATTGCTGAATGGCTGAGACAGAAATCGATTATGCAATTTAAGGAATCAATTATTAAACAAAACTACATAATGAACATAAATCATAAACAATCGATTAGTGATACTGCTAATCGATTTTCAGCACAGTAAAATAATCGATTATTTGCTTGGAACAATCGATTGTTCTGTGCCAAAACTTTATAATTCCCCCTATCTTTTAGGGCGATACCTGCAAAATAGAATTAAACGTCTCCGACGCTCAAGTCAGTAATTTGTAAAGAAGTAATAACTTAAACTAGAGTTGCCAAGTGAGAACGTGAGCTCTTAAGAAGTATGTCCTAATATGTTCTTAAAAGAGTTTCAGGTACTTACCTTTCCTCCGACGTCTCCAATACCTGTTCAAGAGGGTGATCTTTGATCGTCCTCCACTCATTTGGCACTTTTGTTTCTTTTTCTAATTGTGGCGCTTCTTCCGTTGGTTGTTCCTCAGTTTCATCTTTATTTTCCTTGGGTGGTTCCTCTTGTATTTTGTCTTTCAAGCTATCTAAGACACCTGCAAGATCAAAACCGGAATCCTTTCTCGCCAAGCGAGCATTATTTTCGGAAAATACAACATGAGGGGATTCCTCCACAATTTGGGTTCTTTTATTAAAGACCCTATATGCTTTACTACGTGAGGAATATCCAATGAAAATACCTTCATCCGACTTAGCATCAAATTTACCCAATTGGTCTTTGACATTGTTATGAACAAAACATTTGCAACCAAAAACTCTAAAATAGGAAATATTTGGTTTTCTACCCTTATAAAGTTCATAGGGGGTTTTCATGAGTATCGGCCGAATTACAACTCTATTTAGAACATAGCAAACGGCACTCAAGGCGTCCGCCCAAAAATGTTTGGGTATCTTAGCTTCGTCGAGCATGGTTCTAGCCATCTCTTCGAGACACCTATTTTTCCTTTCCACCACCCCATTTTGTTGTGGTGTACGTGGAGCGGAAAAAGTATGCTCGATTCCGAGTTCGTCACAAAAGTCCGCAAAGAGATTGTGATCAAACTCTCCCCATGATAACTTCTAATTGAAGTGACGGTTGTTTCTTTCTCATTTTGAACACGCTTAAGAAAATATTTAAAATTTTGAAAAGCATCACTTTTATTGGCAAGAAATAAAGTCCAAGTAAATCTCAAGTAATCATCAACAATTACAAAAGCATATTTATTTCATCCTAGACTTTCAATGCGAGAGGGACCAAATAAATCCATATGAAGCAATTGCAATGGTCTAGAAGTTAAAACAATGTTTTTATATTTGAAAGATGCTTTTGTTTGCTTCCCCTTTTGACACGAGTCACAAATAGAGTCATTTTCAAATTTTAAATTGGGAAGACCAACAACTAAGTTTTGAGAAATCAATTTGTTCAAAAGATGCATCTTGATATGTGCTACTCTACGATGCCATAGCCAAGTATCATCCTCTTTACTCATTAGACAATCAACATAATCGGGTGAAGAATTAGCAAGATCAACCATATAAATATTATCCACTCTAAAACCACGGAGGATAATTTTGAAATCACTACGTCTGAACACTAAGCATTCATCCGAATAAAATAAAGCAAGATTTTCCTTGTCACACAATTGGCTTATGCTCAAGAGATTATGCTTTAATCCTTTAACAAGTAATATATGCTTAATAGAGGAATTTTCATCCTTACCGACCGAGCCGATGCCGATGATCTTTCCTTTATTGTTACCACCGAAGATAACACTTCCTCCTTCTTTGTGCTCTAATTGAAGGAATTTGGATTCATCTCCCGTCATATGCTTGGAGCATCCACTATCAAGGTACCATAGTACACTTGATCCCTTCAAGCACACCTACAAAACAAATTAATGTTCTTTAGGTACCCATGCCATCTTGGGTCCTTGGGGGTTAGGCATATTATAATGATGCGATTGAGTAATATGTCTATGACGTGTAAAGCATGCAGGAGCAATATGACCAATACGTCTACAATAATGACAAGTCACATTTGGGTTATGCATCCTTCTAGGTTCATAGTAACTAGACGGATGAAAATTTCTTACTCTATTTGAACACTATGACTATTTTGCATTTCATGAGAATTATTTCTCCTACTATGAGCTCTAGGATGGGCAGCATTTCTAGGGTGATTGTTTCTCGGTTGAAGGCCATTTCTAGGTCTTCTCAAGGGTTCAACATTTGGCCTAAAATATGCATCATTTCTAGGGTAACTATTTCTAGGTGGTAAGTCATTTCTAGGTCTCCTAAAATCTTCAACATTTTGTCTAGCATGCATATTGGTTCTAGGATTGCTATTTCTAGGATAAGCATTTGTTTTATTTGTCCTAGGTTGAGCCTTAGGTGGTTCGGGTTTGGCTTCAACCTTTTCTTTAACCTCATTCTTAAATCTTATGCCATGCTTGGTTGATTTCAAATTTACAAGGACCTCATTCAGATTCTTGTGGGAAGAACTAAACTTATCTAAGGTACCTTTGAGTCTATCTACCTCATTTTTGAGATGCAAGCAAGAAGAGCAATTTTTAGTAGAACTTTCGGGCTTATCGGCGCTTCTTTTTCCAAAAAACTTGTTTTCCTCTTTCAGCTTTTCATTTTCTAAAATCAGTTTTTCTAAATCCCTTTCTTTCAAAGAAAGCTGTTTTTGAAAATCCTTTTCTTTTAATGAAGCATTTTCTTTTATGCCCTTAACAGTTTTTGAAGCCTTAATAAACTCAGCATATAATTCATCAAAAGCAGTTCGCATTTCTTCAAGAGTAAAGAAGTTTATAGACGAGATTAGACATACCTCATCTTTGTTGTCTTCTTGTGCCATAAGGCAAAGATTTGCTGCTTCGTCTTCTTCTCCTTCGCTTGACTCATCTCCGGAGTCGCCTCCCCAAGAAATGTATGCACGTTGCTTTTTAAAAGGTTTCTTCTCCTTTTTGATGTTTGGGCAATTTGATTTGATGTGCCCGGTTTCACCACATTCATAGCACTTGATTTGTTCGCCTTGCTTTTTGCCCTTGCGTTCATACTCCTTGCGCATGAACTTTTGAAATCTTTTGATAACGAGTCCAAACTCGTTGTCTCCTTCCTCATCAATTTGCGGTTGGCTTGTGCTCGCCTTTAGAGCTATTCTTTGCCTCTTTTGATCATCAACAAAAGGGTTAAGAATAGTAGATTCATAGGTCTTAAGGTTACCTCTTAGTGCGTCGATGGTGACGTTTGAAACGCCAATGGATTCTTGAATTGCATCGGCCTTTGATCTCCATGCCGGTGTGAGACTTCTAAGAATTTTTCGAACGAGCTCTCTATCCGTGAATGTTTTCTTGAGAGCATGTAGGTCATTTGCGATTATTGAAAATTGCTCAAACATTTCGTCCACCTTTTCACCTTCCTTCATGTGAAATAATTCATAAGAATGGGTTTGGAAATCAATTTTTGCTTCCCTTACCTGGTCCATACCTTCGTACGTAACTTCTAGCTTGTCCCACATCTCCTTTGCCGTTGTGCAACACGATATTTTCCTGTAATCGTCAGCATTAACAGCACAATATAATAAATTAATTGCCTTAGCATTATTTTGAACCTTTCGGATGTCATCCGCGTCATACTCATCCTCGGACTTGGGAACCCATTCGTTTTCCACCTTCTTTGTTGGAATTTGGTTTCCCTTCATTATCACCTTCCAAAGGTGAAAGCTGTTGGACTGAACGAAGATCTTCATCCTCTCCTTCCAGTACGTGTAATTTGTACCGTTGAATAGAGGTGGTCGTGTGGAGCACTGTCCTTCATCAATTCCTGCAAAAGAGTCACGAGTAGAAGCCATGGATGGTTCTCTCAAACTGTTAAGTCTTCAGAGAGTATGGCTCTGATACCAATTGTTAGAAAATACGCTTAACGCTAGGGGGGGGGGGGGGTGAATAGCGTTATAATAAAATTTAGCGTAAACTTGCGGAAATTAAAATTTGTAGGAAATAAGTAAGTGCGTTAAATAAACAAAAAGGAAAGAACGCACCGATATATTCTGGTTCACCACAACACGTGGCTAGTCCAGTCCCCGAGAGACTCTCTCGAGATTTTCCACTAACTTGTTAAGCTTACGGGTGCTCAACAAACCTCTACAACTTAAGGACACAAGCCTTAACACCTTTGCTCGGAGATACAACACTCCAAGACTTCAACCAAGGAAACACAAGTTCCTTACAACAAGAGAATTACAATTCTCTTACAAGTGTATAAAACACTAAACACTCAAACAAAATACTCCTTAATGAGTAGATATGAGTAAAAGAAGTAAGCTCTAGATCAAAACAACTTTGGACAAGAATATGGCTCTCAAAAGCTTTATGAAATTGAATATAAAATGATAAACAAAAGTATGCAAGCTTATAGCAATGTAATGATCAGTTGTAGTATGTTGTTATGTTTAAAACACTGAAATGAAGCTGTATTTATAGTTGAAAAACTTGGCATTACCGTTGCCTAATTGCCAATTAAGAGTTGCTGATTTTACTCACTGACAATCGATTGTCAAACCCCAACAATCGATTGTCTGCCAGTCAGATCAAAATTCAATCCCAGATTTTACGCTTGATAATCGGTTACTTACAATCCATAATCGATTACTGGCAACGTTCAAAAAATCCTTTCCAGATTTTACCACAAACAATCTATTGTCCAGAATCAACAATCGATTACTCAGCAACGTTCAAAAATCTCTTCCGGATTTTAATCAAAACAATCGATTATACAAAATCAATAATCGATTACCCAATAACGTTCAAAAAATCTTTTCCGTATTTTAATCAAAACAATCGATTATACAGAATCAATAATCGATTACCTGATGGTATTTGAAAACTTTACGACAACGATCAGCTTCACAATCGATTGCACAAAGTCAACAATCGATTACTTATCAGTTTTTGAAAAACACTTTAGACACTGTCTCTTTGACAATAGATTGTCCAATGTAACAATCGATTATTTAATAAATTTGAAAATCACTGGAAGACACTGTCTCAACATAATCGATTACCATTAGTTTATAGTCGATTATTCTGAGTTTTGAAAAACTTTGATGGATACTGCCTCAGTTACAATCGATTGTCATTAGTTCACAATCGATTGTCATGCAGGTTTGAAAAACCTGATGCTCACTGTCTTACTCACAATCGATTGTCATTAGTTCACAATCGATTGTCATGCAGTCTTTGCTTAAAACAATCGATTATCATAAGTACATAATCGATTATCTTAGTCCAGATTTTTAAGGCATGTCTAAAAATTATTTTGACTACTGTAAATATGCATGATTTGAAATCATTTGACATTAAATTAAATATGCATGAATTTGAAAAATAGTTTTATGAGAGAAGCCATGTTACGAGTCAAGTTGTAGGATCAAGATCACAATTAAGAATGACTCAATTAAACTATAAAACTTTGTCTTGAGCTTGAATCTCGTTGTATATCAATTGTGCGCTTGTTTCTTGAACTTCGTCATATATCAATTTTTGCTTCGTTTGTCATTCATCAAAACCTATACAAAAGAACACACGTTTTAGTATATTGCATTGAAAACGTGTTTCCAACAATTGCCACAATAGACAACCAATCCCAACTCTCGAAGCATCACAATATACAGTATATGAACCTGAAGCTGATGGCAAAACCAACACTGGAGCTGTGGTCAAAGCTAAATCCTAAGCTTCTGGAAGCTGTCCTTACACTCGTCCAACCAAACAAACGATGCACCCTTCTAAGTCAACTTGGTCATGGGCAATGCAATGGATGAAAATCCCTGAACAAACCGGAAATAATATCCTGCCAGCCCAAGGAACCTACGAATCTATGTGGCTGGGGATACGAGGCAAGGAATCTACGGATCCCTGAAGTTGGTCGAATAAAGCATCAATACAAAGCAGGGGATACTTGTTCTTCACTGTTACTTTGTTCAACTACCTGTAATCACTACACATCCTTATTGTGCCACCCTTCTTCTTCACAAATAGAATAAGTGCACCCCACGGTGACACACTAGGCCGAATGAACCCATTATCTAGGAGTTCCTAAAGCTGCTTCTTCAACTCTTTCAGCATCGTTGGTGCCATACGATATGGCAGAATGGAAATTGGCTAGTGTCCAGTACCAGACCAATACCGAAATGAATGTCTCTATCCAGTGGCATACCCGACAGGTCTGTACGAAAAACATCAGGAAACTCCCTTACAACAGGAACATAATCAATTCTAGGAGCCTCAGCTCCTACATTCCGCACAAAGGCTAAATATGACGGATAATCCTTCCCAACCATACGCTGGGCCTTTAGCAAAGAAATCACTCCACTAGGGATATAATCAGTCACACCACGCAACTCGATCCTCGAAACACCCGGCATAGGCAATGTGACTGTCTTAGCATGACGGTCCAGAATAGCATGACATGGAGATAGACAATCCATGCACAGAATAACGACAAAGTCTACCATGCTCAATAGCAATAAATCAACTCGAGTCTGCAGACTTCAATAGTCACAATACAAGACCGATACATATGATCTACAATAACAGTATCGCCCACCGGGTAGGTACGTGCACAGGTAAAGCAAGACACCTTCGGGTCATACCCAAATGATTAGAAAAATATGAAGACACATAAGAATAGGTGGAACCAGTATCAAATAAGACAGAGGCATCTCTGTGGAAAACTTAGATAATACCTATGATAACAGCATCTGACGCAAGGGAATCTGTCCTATCTGGAATAGCATAAAATCGAGCATGGAAACCGCCCGATCGGTCTCCGCCATTGGGGAGACCCCTAGCTGCCTGACCCCCACCCCTAGCTGACTGGGTGGGTGCTGAAGAAACTGGTGCAGAAAATAAGGGCTGACCCCTCTATTATGATGAACTGGCAGCACAACGAGGACGCTGCCTCCATATGTGTCTAAACTTCCTGCACTCATAACAGCTCCTAGGTGCTGGAGAATGGGACTGAAGGGAACCCCTTGCACCGGTATGGCTAGCTAATGCACTCGGCATGGAAGATCCCTGAACGCTAAATGAGGACTAGAAGGGCACTAATTGAGGATTAGCCCTGATGAAACACCTGATGACCACGGCATGTATGCCCCAGGATACTCGGGACGAGCCGACTGAGGAGGTCTCAAAGAACAACCTTTAGCATGCTGGAACTGGCACCTAAACGGACCACCACTGAAACTACCAAAACCTCGAGGCCTCTTGGCCTCCTTCTCTTCTCTATCCTGACGGTGATCTGTCTCAATATCTTGAGCAATATCAACTGCATCCTCACAGAAAATACCCAACGCTCTCTCGAGTCATCCGAACACGAATGTGATAATTAATTCCATCCACAAACCTCTTGATCCTCTCCCGATCAATCGGAACTATCCAGGAGGCATGACGAGCCAACTCAAAAAACCTCGCCTCATACTGGGTCACAGTTAGATCTCCTTGTCGAAGCCACTCAAACTATTTATGCGATACCCACTTCTCCAAGAAGAGAGTGGAGAACTCCTGCCAAGTCAAAGGCGTTGCACCTCCTGGCATGCGCCCCTCATACGCCTCCCACCAAGTGAAGGTAGCTCCAGTGAACTGAAATGAGGTAAATGCTACACCACTCGACTCCAAAATCCATGTCGTCTGAACCATACGCTGACACTTGTCAACAAAACCCTAGGCATCCTCGTCCTGAGCACCACTGAACAAATGAGGTTAGAGCCTACTGAACCTCTTAAGATGACGCTGCTCATCATCTGGCATGGCTGGAAACACAAAGTCCTGAACTGGTGCAACTGGCTGAGCTCGAGGTGATCCCGCTTTCTGCAATCCCTGCACTATCTACTGAGGTGTGCGAGCGGCGGGGGTCTGATTGCCTCCCCCGGCCTGCAAAGTAGTTGCTGCGGTAGTGGCTGAAACTACCTGAGCCATGCTAGTGCAAACTTATAATATCTGAGCCAGGGCCTCCTAAAGACTCGGAATCACAATAGGCACTCTCGGTGCCTAAATAGGTGCTGCTTGAATGTCTCTGCAGCTGGAGCCTGATCCTAAGTCGGGGCAACTGGTGGAGCAACAGGTGTTGCATTCGTGGCTCTGCATCTACCACGACCACGACCACGACCGCATCAACGACCTCTTGTACCCTCAGTAGGTGGTACTTTTGGTTGTCCGTCTTGTCCGGTAGCGCGAGTCCTAGTCATATGCAAGAGAATAGAACACAGAAGTTTAGTTCTCGAATCAACAAAGTCGCACGACAAGAATTTCAAGAATATGAAGTTTTTCCTAAAAGTTCTGCATCCTCTCGAGGATAAATACAGACATCTCTGTACTAATCCGCGAGACTCTACTAAACCTGATCATGACTCGTAAGACCTATGTAACCTAGGCTCTAATACTAATTTGTCACAAATCAGATCCCAAACCCGGTCGTGATGGCATCTCTCGTGAAAACAAGGCCGGTCAGTAGAATAACTGTTGAAACACGTTTTCAAATCACAAAAACTAAACGTGTGTTCATCTGTGTAGGTTTCGATAAATGATAAACCGACGCGCATGGAACATTGACATATGCCGAAGTCCAAGCACAAGAGAAACAAAGAACAAGATCAAGTAAAGCCACGAAGATATACATGAGTCGTTTTATATTGTGATCTTGATCCAACAATAGATTCAAGTCTTGGCTTCTCTCGTAAAATCATTTTCATCAAACCATGCATCTTTGTTTTAAAACAAAATGATTTTCAAACATTTTCATTTTAGCCAAAATGAATTTTAAACATATCTTTCAAATCTGGACAGAAATAATCGATTATGTTTTTCTTTTGATAATCGATTATGTTAAGACAGTGTAAACCGGAATTTACAAAACAGCAAAATAATCGATTATGTCTTTTTGATAATCGATTTTGTTAAGACAGTGTAAACCGAAATTTACAAAGCAGCAAAATAATCGATTATGTAATATGATAATCGATTATCCTCTTTATTCGAATTATATTAAAAATTCCGCAGAGGACAATAATCGATTATCCTATATAGCATAATCGATTATTCAATGACCGTTGCCAAAGTATTTTTAAACACTGAAAGATAATCGATTATGCACAAGGCAATAATCGATTATGCTAGCATAAAATCAGCGTCTGATTTTTGAATGTTATCAGGTAATCGATTATGCAATTTGAATAATCGATTATTCTAGCTTAAAATCTGCATATGATTTTTGAACGATTTGCAGATAATCGATTATGCAAATCAGATAATCGATTATTCTAGCACAAAATCAGCAATTAGTGATTGGTAATTAAGAAACGGTCTTTGGGTCTTTGAGGACTATAAATACACCTCAAAACCAGTCTTTTAAGCACAACAACTGAATACAATTCTTGCATAAGCTTACATACTCTCATCTCAATCATTTCATATTTATTTCATAGTTTTTGAGAGCCAAATTCTTGAAGAAGTTGTTGTGTTCTTGAGCGTATTAATTTTACTCACATCTACTCTATAAGAGAGTCTTGTCTTGAGTGCTAAGTGTTTGCATACACTTGAAAGGAAGTTCTAATCCCTTGTTGTAAGAAGGAAAGTTTAGTTCCTTGACTTGAAGTCTTGAGGTGATGTATCCTCGAGCAAGTTGAAGTCTTGTAGAGTGTATATCTACGAGCAAGTGTAACGGTTTGTTAGGCACCCGTAAGCTTAACGGAGTTAGTGTAAAACTCGAGAGAGTCTCTCGGGGACTGGACTAACCACATGTTGTGGTGAACCAGTATAAATTCGGTGTGTTCTCTCCTTACTACTTCAATTACTGCACTTACTTTATTCCTGCAATTTTAATTCCGCAAATTTATCTTGATTTTTATTAAAACGCTATTCACCCCCCCCCCCCTCTAGCGTTAAGCGTATATTCTAACAATTTGTATCAGAGCCTAACTCTCTGAAAGACTTAACAGTTTGAGAGAAACAATCCATGGCTTCTACTCGTAACATTTATGCAGGACTAGGTGAAGGACAATGCTTCACAAGGCCACCTCTCTTCGATGGCACCAATTACACTTATTGGAAGGAGAGGATGAGAATATTCATCCAATCAAATAATTTTATACTGTGGAAAACTATTAAGAATGGAGAGCAAATACCAACCAAAAAGGTTGAAAATGAAATGGTTCCTAAATCCGAAGATGAATACGATGCGAACGATATCAGAAAAGTGGAGAACAACGCTAAAGCCATCAACATGATGTACTGTGCTGTAAACCCTGATGATTATAGGAAAATATCATGTTGCACAATGGCCAAGCAAATGTGGGATAAATTAGAAATCACCTACGAAGGTACGGACCAGGTAAGAGAAGCTAATATAGATTTTCTAACCCATGAATATGAACTTTTTCATATGAAGGAAAACGAGAAGATAGATGATATGTTCGAACAATTTTCAAAAATCGTTAATGATCTTCATGCTCTTAAGAAGACTTTCACGGATAGGGAACTTGTCCGTAAAATTCTTCGAAGTCTCACTCCGGAATGGCGCTCCAAAGCCGACGCTATTCAAGAATCAATCGGCATTACAAATGTCACAATCGACGGGCTTAGAGGTAATCTCAAAACCTACGAATCTACTATTCTTAACCCTCCGGATGATCAAAGGAAACGAAGAATCGCTCGTAAAGCAAGCACGGCTCAACCTCAAAATGATGAGGATTCAAGCGACGAAGATAACGAGTTTGGACTCGTTATTTAGAAATTTCACAAGTTCATGCGAAAGGAGTATGAACGAAAAGGTAAGCGACAAGGAGACCAATTAAAGTGCTATGGATGCGGAGAAATCGGGCATATCAAACCAAATTGTCCAAATACCAAAAAGGAGAAGAAACCCGTCAAGAAACAAAGAGCATACATCTCTTGGGGAGGCGACTCCGGAGACGAATCAAGTGATGGAGAAGGAAACGAGACCGCTAACTTGTGTCTTATGGCACACGAAGAAACTCAAAATGAGGTATGTACTACTTCTAAGAACTATTTCACTTTAGAAGAAATGCAAGATGCATTTGACGAACTGTATAAAGAGTTTATTAGCGCTTCTAAATCTATAATAGATTTAAGAAAACAAATTTCTTCAAAAGAAAAGGATTTTGAAAAACTAACTCTTGAAAATGAGAAATTAAAAGAGGAAAACAAGTTTTACGACAAAAGAAGCGCCGATAAACCCGAAAGCTCAAACAATGGTTGTACATCTTGCAAATCTCTAAAAGATGAAGTAGAAAAACTTAAGAGCACCTTGAATAAATTCAACTCCTCTCACAAAAATCTCAATGAGGTTCTTATAAACTTGAAATCTACTAAACATGGAATAGGTTTCAAAAATGTGTCTAACGAAAAAGATGAGACCATTCCAAAACAACCTAGAAATAACAATCCTAGGACTACTATACATCCTAGAACGAGCACTAGAAGAAATGTAGAACAATTTAGAACACCTAGAAAAGATTTTCAAAAATTGCAACCTAGAAATATCCAACCTAGAAATAATAATCCTAGAATCGTTATCACCGGGGCTCGCATCAATTGGTGCAAGTTCGTCATGACTCACATGTATGATGCAATTGGGGATGATAAGCTACTCCCCTATGCTTTTGTCATAATGGCTCTTTTTCAAGCCTCCGGTATCGACACCTCCGTCGGTCCTCACAAAAAGGCAACAAAACATTGGGAAATTCAAGAATCTTCATTTCCCAATATCGGTGAACATCCGGCTCCTCCTCCAACTCAAAGACGTCGTCTTCAGGCCCCTTCCGTTGCTACCCTCCAAACCATTTCTGAGCAACTTGCCTCTTTGTCCACGTCCATGACTCGTATTGATAGGAATGTCACCCGATTATCCCACGAGCTTCATGGATATTTTGACCACGTCCGCTATCCCTATGCCCAAGTTGCCCTTCCGGAAAAAGTGCCGGATGCCGAGGCGGATGTTAATGTTGAAAATGAATAATATCTTGTCTATTTTTTTCTTGCTTCCATTATGTCTCGTTTGAATAATATTTTGTCTATTTTTCTTGCTTTATTATGTATTTTCAATATTGTTTCCTCAATAAAAGGTTATTTGTTTTTGCTAATGTCAAAAGGGGGAAGAATAAGGGCTATGCACACTAATACATATTGGCATAAATTGAGGGGGAACTCATAAATTGAGGGGGGACTCATTCACATATCTATATACTTGTCTTGGATTGTCATTATCAATTATTTAATATGCATATCCCGATATTGGTTTGCCATTATCAAAAAGGGGGAATTGTTGAAACACGTTTTCAAATCACTAAAACTAAACGTGTGTTCATCTTTGTAGGATTTGATAAATGACAAACCGACGCGCATGGAACATTGACATATGCCGAAGTCCAAGCACATTAGAAACAAAGAACAAGATCAAGTAAAGCAACGAAGATATACATGAGTCGTTTTATATTGTGATCTTGATCCAACAATAGATTCAAGTCTTGGCTTCTCTCGTAAAATCATTTTCATCAAACCATGCATCTTCGTTTTAAAACAAAATGATTTTCAAACATTTTCATTTTAGCCATAATGAATTTTAAAAATGTCTTTCAAATCTGGACAGAAATAATCGATTATGTTTTTTTTGATAATCGATTATGTTAAGACAGTGTAAGCCGGAATTTACAAAACAGCAAAATAATCGATTATGTCTTTTTGATAATCGATTATGTTAAGACAGTGTAAACCAAAATTTACAAAACAGCAAAATAATCGATTATGTAATATGATAATCGATTATCCTCTTTATTCGAATTATATTAAAAATTCCGCAGAGGACAATAATCGATTATCCTATATAGCATAATCGATTATTCACTGACCGTTGCCAAAGTATTTTTAAACGCTGAAAGATAATCGATTATGCACAAGGCAATAATCGATTATGCTAGCATAAAATCAGCGTCTGATTTTTGAACGTTATCAGGTAATCGATTATGCAATTTGAATAATCGATTATTCTAGCTTAAAATCTGCATATGATTTTTGAACGATTTGCAGATAATCGATTATGCAAATCAGATAATCGATTATTCTAGCACAAAATCAGCAATTAGTGATTGGTAATTAAGCAACGGTCTTTGGGTCTTTGAGGACTATAAATACACCTCAAAACCACTCTTTTAAGCACAACAACTGAATACAATTCTTGCATAAGCTTACATACTCTCATCTCAATCATTTCATATTTATTTCATAGTTTTTGAGAGCCAAATTCTTGAAGAAGTTGTTGTGTTCTTGAGCGTATTAATTTTTCTCACATCTACTCTATAGGAGAGTCTTGTCTTGAGTGCTAAGTGTTTGCATACACTTGAAGGGAAGTTCTAATCCCTTGTTGTAAGAAGGAAAGTTTAGTTCCTTGACTTGAAGTCTTGAGGTGAGGTATCCTTGAGCAAGTTGAAGTCTTGTAGAGTGTATATCTACGAGCAAGTGTAACGGTTTGTTAGGCACCCGTAAGCTTAACGGAGTTAGTGTAAAACTCGAGAGAGTCTCTCGGGGACTGGACTAACCACACGTTGTGGTGAACCAGTATAAATTCGGTATATTCTCTCCTTACTACTTTAATTACTGCACTTACTTTATTCCTGCAATTTTAATTCCGCAAATTTATCTTGATTTTTATTAAAACGCTATTCACCCCCCCCCCTCTAGCGTTAAGCATATATTCGAACAATAACAACGCTTCTTTTAACAGTTACTTAGCATTAATAAGTCTAAAACATAAATAATATTATCACAAGTGCGGAAGAAAAGCGATAAAATAAGGAACTATCCCGACACAGCCCGTAATCAGGGTGTAAAAAGTAATGAGCTACTACAAAGTCTACTAAAATACTACAAGTCTACTAATATACTACAAATTTTACTAAAATACTACAAGTCTGGAAATAACATGAGCAATTCAAGATAAGGGAGAAACGGGGATGCGGACGTCAACAACTACCTCGTCACTCCTAGTCACCGCCTGGTCTGAGAAGGAATCAGCGCTCACGAGCGAACTATGCTTTGCATGTTTATGCACACATGGTGCATGGAGTAATAGTTAAGTATCAATAATTCTTGTTTTAAAACAGTTAAAGGTAAACACTTTCAACAAGTGAGAAATAATTAGAAACCTGCTCCTCGAGCCCAATATCAACCTCTCAGTAACGTATCAGCCTCGCGTGCTTAGTATCAATCACTAAGTAAAACATCAGCCACTGGACTCACTCGCAGATCATACGGGTACCTGCGCTCACTGTGGGTGTGCACACTCCGAAGAGGCTCCTAAAGCTCAAGCGCAATATCAAGCCATCTCGTGGCATATAAAATAAGGCCTGAAAGCCTATTCACATCACACTCAAGGCTTGAAAGCCCCCTCGCATAACACTCGAGGCCTGAAAGCCTCCTTACATCAGTCAACATATCCTCACATATGGCCCTCGGCCTCAATCAGTCCAAAAACAATCATATGCCGCTCGGGCATCAGTAAAACAATAGTGCTCAGCTCAAACACTATTTCAAATATCATTTAAATCTCAAATTGGAGTAAAAAAAAGTTGAGTTCATGAAACAGTATAATATAATTTGACTGAGTTCAAGTAATATTTAAAATATTCAGGAAACAGTGATGATAGTTCACAAAGGATTTCAAATAGTCAGCAATAAGCCCCAAGTTTGGCAATAAGCCCAAGTCATAGTGAAAAACAACAAGTCTTAGTCAAATACTCGGTAAAACATCAACTGGGATGGACCAAGTCACAATCCACAATAGTAAATGACCTTGCACTCGTCATTGAGCATGTGTCTCAACATGACATAGAACCACGTGGTGCAAATCCGGGGTTTCAAACCCTCAAGACATCATTTAAAATCATTACTCACCTCTAGCCGGCCAAAAGTCTAGCTCGCTATGCCTTTTCCTCTAGAATCGACCTCCTCGCGCATCGAATCTGGCCAAAACCACAACGAATATGTTACAATAGGCTAAGGGAACATACCCCAATCAAAAAGACTCGAAAATATCAAAATTCACGAAATTTACAAAACCCGAGCCCTGGGCCCACTTCTCAAAATTCAAAAAATTTAACATCATCGGATTTCTTATCTCCCCACGAGTCTATACATATAAAAATTACCACAATCGGAGTCCAATTGGCCCCTCAATCCCCATTCTTCCTTCTCTTAAGTTCAAGCTCTAACCTCCATTTTTAATCTCTAATCCCCTGATTTTTCACCCTTAATTCATGAATTAACACATTAGATTCATGTTTTAGGCTCAAAATTCCCTTACCTCAATGAAGTCCCTTGGTTCGCTCTCCAAAATCGTACAAAAACCTCCAAGTCCAAAGTGAAAATATTAAGCTCTTTCAAAAATTCGTGAAGATGGAATTAAATATCTCTGCCCAGTCATTTTCACTTCTGCGGTCCATTTTCCGCTTCTACGGAATTCACTTACTCGCCCAGGACTGCTTCTGTGGTCCAATATCGCTTTTTCGGTATCCGCATATGCGGGCCACGGATCGTTTCTATGGAAGCCGCCTTAGCCCTCAAAACCGCAGTTGCGACTCCCCTTGCCACATCTGTGGAACCACATCTGCGGCCCTTTTTTGAAGATGCATAAATACCAGATACCAAAAATATCAGCAATCACATAAGTTAATATTCACCCCGTTTGCCATCTGAACTCACCCCGAGGCCCCAGGGATCTCAACCAAATGTTCCAACCCCTTCTAAAACATCATTCAAACTTCCAATCATCAAAACACCACAAGCAATACCAAAGCAATCAAATTACACCGGATTCAAGCCTAAATTCTTCTAAAACTTCCAAAATACGCATTTGATCCTAAACCTGACCAAAATACTTCCGAATCATCTGAAATTTTGCACACATATCCCAAATCATCTAACAAAGCTATTGGAACTCTCAGAATTTCATTCTGACCCTCGGATCAAAATCTCACCTGTCAACCGAAAATTGCCAATATACTACCTTCGCTAATTCAAGCCTATTTCTAAGTGGGGTCTCCAAAATAACTTCCGATCACGCTCCTAAGTCACAAATCATCTCCCGAAGCTTACCGAACCAACAAAAATTACATCTGAGCTCTCTAGCTCATAAGTCAATATCCAGTTGACTTTTCCAAATCAAACCTTTCTTAAAGAGACTAAGTGTCTCATTTCCTTCCAAAACCAATCCGCATTAAATCTAACCCACCAAATACCGATAACGTAACATGAAGAAGTATAAAATAGGGAAAATATGATAGAAAATTATAAGACAACGGGTCGGGTCGTCACACTTTAGTACTAGAGTTTTGCCCCTGTTGTCTCTCATTAGATGGCTCTAATATGGTCAATAGTGCAAATGTATTTCTTCTAGCTAGCTCTTCATAGTTGATCTCTTTATGTTTTTTTACCAATAGCTCCTTGTATTACCACTACCTGCTTGCCTCTATTCTCCACATGAATCTCCACAACTGGTTCTTCTGTGTGTTTGTCTTGATGTAGGGTTATTGTACTAGTGTTTTCCTGTGTTGCTGCTTTGGGTATCCATTCCTTTCTAACTCTCTTCTTTCTTATTCTCTTGTGCTGCATTGGTTTCTCCTCTTGCTGCTTTTCTTGTTGACATTCTCTAGTGCCATGTCCAAATTTCTTGCACTCTAAGCAGAATTTTCGTTTTCACTCAAATTCAACACTCTGCATCCAGCTTCTATCTGGTGTCTCAACACAAATCTCATCAAGCAATGATTGTTTAATGTCCATATCAATGAGTACTATAGCATATAACACCTTTTTACACTCTGATGTAAGTCTATCGGTGCAAATAAGTTTGCCTAGTAGGCTAGCAATCCTACCTAGGTTTTCCTTAGCCCAGCACTGTATCGGTAGCCCAGGTAGATTGATCCAAATTGGAACAATTCTCATAGATTCAACCTTCATCTGGAAATTTGGGTCCCAATCCTTTAACACCATAGGTCTACTATTGAATATGTAAGGGCCATTTTGCATTATCAGATTTTTTTTCTTCCATATATTCAATTTAAATACCCATCATCAAGAAGCAACACTATTGGAGTTGTAACTGTATTCCACACGCCATAGACAAATATGAGCATCTCCTTGAATGACAGATTTTCCCCTAGAACATAGCCTATCAAAGCTGCTTTCCATTTCTGGGACTTTTTTTCTATCTCCGTGGGATTTAATTTGGACATTTTTACACTATCTTTCACTGTCGGAGGGTAGAATTTAAGTTGCATTCCTTGTGTTTGAACTCTATTGTTTTTCACTACTTCAACCATGGTCTTCTTTGCTTGAGATCCAGCTGAGCATGTTAATTTTCGTGCTGTTGTAGTCATACTTACTTCCATAGGTTGCAAATCTTCCTTCTCCACCGTCGGTGGAGCTGCTTGCATGACACCCATACCTGGTAGGCAATGTAACAGTTGAATCGAAGCTAATTCTTGGGGAATTTCATTTTCTGGCGTAATTAGTATGTCAATTGAATGAGTTGGTTGTGTAGAATAGCTATGGTGGTTCCGGTGAGCCATTAGTTAGCGTTTGTCAGCTTCCTTGCTCAACAATCGCCGGTGTTTCTCTCTCACATCCTCCTCCACTTTTCAACTGGCTTGATCATGATCATGAACATGAGAGATTGTTTTCTTGTATATATGACCAAGCTAATACAAAAAGTTGCGAAATTATCCGTGATTACATATGTATTCTCTAATTTGAGAAACAAATATTGCTTAAACGTTACCTCCATGAAATGAACTTATATTCTAACTTTAAAAAGAAAAAACAGTTTAAAATAAATCCAAAATTCCATATTACAATATCTAAACATCATTACCCTGGTAAAAAAAATAATCTAATTACTCGAAAAGTAAACGAAATAGAAAAGAACAAATAAAATAAAGACTAAAGATACATCCGAAAAAGAAGAAAGATAGTAGATAGTAATAAATGCAGTATTGACTTGTGCAAAATAAGGAAAAAATAACTTGTCTTGACTTGCAGCTTAAGAGCTTTAGCTGACCTTTCAACCAATCACGGGCCACCTAGCGGGGCAGCAACCAACCTGTCCTTCCACTTACTTCACCTTGACACATTTCCTACACTCCCTACATTTATATTTACACTCTAAATTTTCTCTTTTACTCGATCTCATTTTATAAGTAGTACTTTCTTCGTTTCAATTTGAGTGATGTATTATTACTTTATATAAAATTTTAGAAGAATAAATACTTTTAATTTTATGTATTTTGTAATAATTGTATAATTATAAAAATTTTGAAATTTATAATCTTAAATATGTCATAGTAGTATTTATGTTATTATAAAGGCTTTCCATTAAAAATAAGATGTGAATTTTTCTTCAAAAATAAAAACCTCTCTCTCCATTGATAGTACCTTTTAATATTTGAATGTCCTTATACTTTACTGCTTTTGTTTTACCCTTTATAAAATTGGAGGAATTAACATGTCATATATAGAGTTATAGACTCCTTGACATTAAAAAACAAAGTGATTGAATCTCTTCTATTATTCACTTATTAAAATAAGAATAAAATAAACACTTCATTTTTTCCATTAGCCTTTCTCTTTACCTGTAATCGCTCACGAATGTAAACAAAATAAAATCTCTTTCCCCCTTTCTCTTTACCTATCTCTTTCTCCAACTTTTTCATTTCAAACCTCTCTCTCCATTTAATGGAGCAATCTGAGAGCTCAACGACCCACGTTCGTCAGCAGCATCAAAAGCACGAAGAAGAACCAAACGGGTCATCAATCACGACCCATCACTTAACGGTTCCACCAGGGTTGACACCAGAAGAATTCGATGAGCTAAAATCAAGTGTCACTGAGTTCCACACATACCGAGTCAACTCAGCCACACAATGCTCTTCCCTACTCGCACAACGCATCCACGCGCCGCCGCACATCGTCTGGTCCGTCGTCCGCCGTTTCGACAAACCCCAGATATACAAACACTTCATCAAGAGCTGTTCCGTCGGAGAAAACTTCTCCATCGTCGTGGGTGCCACGCGTTACGTCAGCGTCATCTCCGGTTTACCGGCGGACACAAGTACTGAGAGGCTTGACATTTTGGATGATGAAAAGTACGTTACGGGTTTCAGTATAATTGGCGGGGAACATAGGTTGAGGAATTACAGGTCAGTTACTACTGTACATGGATTCGATCAACAACTCGATGGGAAAATCTCGACCGTTGTTATGGAATCTTACGTTGTTGATGTGCCTGATGGGAATACTGAAGAAGACACTCGTCTTTTTGCTGATACTGTCGTCAAGTTGAATCTTCAGAAGTTGGGCTCCGTCGCTGAAGCTATTGCTCGTGGAGGCAACGGTGTCGTTTCAGAAAATTGAAAAAACGATACAGCAAGGTTATTTTTTCTTTTTTCTTTCTTTTCCGGGGTTTGGGTATTGGCTTTATTTCTGAATTTTTTTTCTTTGAAATTATCTAAAAGATGTATTGTTTCTTAAAGAGTTCAGGGAAACAAGGTTATTTTAGTCGATGTGCTGAACAGAATCAAGAAATGTTAAGATGAAGATCTTATATTCTAAACTTTTTAATTTTGTGGAAAGAACAAAAAAAAACAGTTTACTTTTTTTCAATTAAAGTGTCGTTTTTGAAGTGGAAATGGAAAGTTTTACTTTTTTTTACTCAGTTTCCATTTTGATCTACTTCAGCTTATTAATAGGCTAATAGCATTTTGCTAATCTACAGAATGTTATACACGTATACTAATACGGAGATGAAGGTTGAATGTTGAAGATGTTGCATTGCTCTTTGTAGTGGAGATTCAACGTTTGCTTGCTAGTTTCCATATTAATTTAAATTTAACTAGAGGGGTTAGCTCTGATGCTAAGCAACCTCACTTCCAACCGAGAGGTTGTGAGTTCGAGTCTTCCCCAAGAGTAAGGTGGTTGTTGTTGTTTAATTACTTGCCTTAGTACTTTGAAAGAAGAGTCTATGAATACAGCGCCATTGCAAGATTGTGCTCAACATGGGATCTCTCTCACTATTTTTGGGGTGAAATTCATAAATAGCCAGTGATAATTTAAGAACAGACACAGTTAAAAAAATTGAAATTAATCATTTTTCATGTACGGATAAATCTTAACAAATTTACTGTTTAAAATCTCCAGTATATTATGCTATACCTTTCTGTGTGCTAGAGCTCCAGTATAATATGCAAAAAATTGATACACAAATGGTCCAATCTTCAGTATATTATGCTAGAATTTTTCATGTGCTAGAGTTTTAGTATAATGTGGTAGAAGTTCATACACAGGCGCACCTGCCCCAATCTTCAGTATATTATGTTGAACATTTTCTGTTGCAGCAAAATAGTGACTATTTTTCAATTACTTTGCAAATGTGTTAATATTAGAACTTGAATGTAATCATTTAACTAGTAGCCACATTTTATGCCGTTAGTTAGTTAGACTGTTAGTGCTAGTTTTGTAAGTAGTTAGTTACATTATTAGTTAGTGTTAGTGAGTAGTTTGTATATATGTATAGGTGCACTATCATTTTCTAATTAATTCAATGAGAATATTTACTCTCATTCCAAAAGATCTCGAACATTCTTCTCCTTTCTCTCTCTGAGCTTCATGGCACACAGCCATTGCGGATGAGCTCTAGCTCAAACACTGTCTTCGACAATGCTCAATTTTGTCATAGTATCAGAGCAAGGCTTCATCTACTCACGTAACTTGTGATCTCCTGTCTCGTTTTTCTCTTCAATTCACAATTGAAGTTTTAGGTCTTTCTCGAAATTGTCAATCACTTTTCTCTCTTGTGAAATCCTGTTCGAAATTGAATTTTTTGTTGTGATCTCGTCTGATTGGAACAAATCATAGCAACTTTAAGTGTTCTCGGAGGTTTCTCTATTGAATTCTTGTTTCTTATCTTCAATTCACGGTTTTAATCAATCGAGATTTGTAGGTTACGTAATGGCTGGAGATATTGTAAACAAAACTACTTTAGATATTTCAAGTCCCCTATACATGCATCTTTCGGAGAGTGCATGTTCTATGTTTATTCATGTATCGTTTGATGGCAACATGCTATGAACTAAAAATTTGATGCCCTCGACTCTAATCATACTTGGGACCTTGTCCCACTACCTGCAGGAAAGAAAGCAGTAGGCTGTAAATGGGTATCTAAAATCAAACATAAGGCAAATGGAAGTGTTTGAAAGATTTAAAGTTAGACTATTTGTCAATAGTTACACTCAACAAGCAGGAATTGACTACACTAAGACTTTCTCTGCAGTAATGAAGATGACTACTGTGAGAGCATTAGTTGGTATTGCTGTAAAGAAGAATTGGGATATTTTTGAACTTGATGTGAATAATGCTTTTCTACATGGAGACCTAAATGAAGAAGCGTACATGCAAGTACCACCAGGGCTATTAGTAGAAAAACAGAACTTGCCGTGTAAGCTAACAAATCCTTATATGGTTTGAAGCAAGCAAGTAGACAATGGTATGCTAAGTTGACAGAGGCCCTATGCTCTAATGGATATGTGCATTCAATGCTAGACTATTCTCTTTTCTACAAGAAGGAGGGTAAGTCAGTTTTTTTATAGAAGTATATGTGGATAATGTCCTCTTGTCAGGAACAGATTTGGAAGAAATCAAGGGATTGAAGACTTTCCTACATGATACTTTCAAAATAAAGGATCTGGGAAGATTACACTATTTCCTAGAATTGGAGATATTGTACAAATATGATGGAACAATAATCACACAAAGAAAGTTCACAGATGATCTGATGAAGGAGTTTGAGTGCTCATAATGCACTTTCATGGCCTCTTCACTTGATCCCTCAACAAAGTTGAAAGCCACTGAAGGTACCGTACTCACAAACCCCACTCAATTCTGAAAGCTAGTGAAAAACTGAATTTTTTCACCAACACATGACTTGATATTGCCTATAGTGTCCAACATCTCAGCCAGTACATGCAAGAAAGGTAGTTGCAGAGCTTGTTTGGTTGTCTTACAATACCCTTGAGTATTCCCATTCCAGTATATTGTGACAATCAAGCAGCCCTGCACATTGCAAAAGATCAAGTGTTTCATGAACGAATAAAATACATAGACGTCGATTGTCATTTTGTAAGGGATACGATCGTTGAAGGATTAATATCTCTACATTATGTCCATTCAGACAACCAACTCGCAGATATGCACCAAATCCATGACATGCATCAAACATTCCTCACTGCTTCACAAATTGGAAATGAGTACCTCCCTTCCAACTTGAGGAGGTGTTAATATTAGAACTTGAATGTAATTTTTAACTAGTAGCCACATTTTTTGTAGTTAGTTAGTTAGGCTGTTAGTGCTAGTTTTGTAAGTGGCTGGTTTTGTAAGTAATTAGTTACATTGTTAGTTAGTATCAATGAGTGGCTTGTATATATGTATATGTGCACTACTATTTTATAATTTAATTCAATGAGAATGTTTACTCTCATTCCAAAAGATCTCGAACCTTCTTTTCCTTTCTCTATGAGCTTCATGACACAGAATCATGGCAGATGATCGCTAGCTCAAACACTCTCTTTGATAATGTTCATTCCAAAAGATCTCGAACATTCTTCTCCTTTCTCCCTCTAAGCTTTATGGTACACAACCATGGTGGATGAGCTCTAGCTCAAACACTCTCTTCGATAATGCTTAATTTTGTGAAAATGCTAATTGTTTTTCAATTACTGATCCGAAAGTTGGCTAGCACGTCCATTTTCATGTATTTTTGTGTATCGTTTTCAAAAGCCCACAGACAAATATCCAAATTTGGTGTAAATATTACACAAGGCACCCTATTTGGTCGCCTCCATTTAACCTATACCCATTTTTTAATTTTTTTTAACTTGTACCCACTTTTTAAACAACTTCAGCGCCATTTCTCCTCCTCCTTCTCCTCCTTCGTTTTTTTCTTCTTCCTTCTTCTATTGTTGTTGGTGCTGCAATGAAACTTTAGTTCATGTGATGATTACAATAAGTATTTTTATCAGATTATTTAAACATAAATTATAAATAATTACGTAAGTTAGTAGACAATAATTTATGAATATTTTCACGTACGAGAAGTTTAAGGTAACATTTAGTGATTCTTTTCATGATAATTCTGTTCTTTTTCACGTTTATTGTTTCCAAAATTTATGATTTAGATACTATTGGCAATCTGATTATTTATCTAGTAAGTTAGAAAGTTTTTCAAAAACTTCAGCTTATATAGTGCTGAAATTTTTACAAATGAACTAAATTACTTCATCATCTTCTATTGAAGTTTTTGAAAGAGCTTTATGACTAAACTAATGAATCCAGGATAAAAAAACTTTAGTTTATTTAGTGCTGAAGTTTTCATAAATGAACTAAATGACTTCAGCATCTTCTCTTGAAGTTTTTGAAAAAAGCTTAACGACAAAACTAATAAATCCAGGACAAAAAAACGTTAGCTTATTTAGTGCTGAAATTTTTATAAATGAACTAAATAATTTCGGCATCTTCTGTTGAAGTTTTTGAAAAAGCTTAATGATTAAACTAATGAATCCAGGACAAAAAAAGTTCAGCTTATTTAATGCAATTTCAGACAAAAACTCAACAAATAGAGAACAAAACTTCTGCTACTATGCTTAAATTAAGCAATTACAAATAAAAACTTCAGCAAATAGAGAACAAAACTTCAACTACTATATTTAAGTTTAATAATTACAAACAAAAACTTCAAAAATTTATTATCATACAAATATTATAATACATTTACAATTAATAATTAAATTATTTTTAATAAATTTCAAATACAACGATACATAAATTGAAATGAATAGAGTAATAAAGAAAATGACCAAAAACTATGCCAAAAGAGGGGGGCTTAAGAATCAAGGGAGGGAGTGGGTGGAAGAGTGGCAATAACAGTTTGGACAACTTTCTTTTTGGAGGCTTATGTTAGTTAGGAATAAAGAATGGGGAAATCCCCATGCTCTTCACTTGTTCCTTTGTCCTTTGCCTGTTGGCATACTTGAAAAGACACAGAGTAATAGATAGAGGACTTTTCCCTTTATGCATTTATATCGTAAATTTATTGGTCGGTTAATCCGAATTTGACTTGCCAACATCAACTGGTCGAGTTAAAACTTAGACCAAAAAATTTCTTTTCGTTTATTGGTTGGTTTAAAATTTTAAAATGGCCCCTTAGAGCATTTTCAATGCTACTTTATTTCTTGCTCCAATATTATTTTATTTCTTGCACTACAATAGAGCATAAATAATATTATACCAAATTTAATGCAACACTATTTATTACTCTATATTTGACTTAATATTATTTTATTTACTTTTTAATTTTTGAACTTTTAATTTATCATATGGTGTATATAATTATCTTTTCTATTAAGATCTTTATAATTTAATTTTGTGTCCTATTTTTTGATATATTAATTTTTGTACATAATATATTTATATAAAATTATAAGTTAATTTTATTATTGTTATAATTATATAAAAAATATAACCATTATTTAAAAACAAATTTAAGATATCTATTGTTGCTAAAATTAAAAAGTGAAAACTAAAATCTAAAAAAGAAAATTAAAAATACATAAAATAAAAATACATTATAATTAAATTACATAAAAGGAGGATACAATAAAATTGAATTTATATTTAAAATAATTTTATAATAAATGATTATATAAGTGGTGAATGTGAATTATATATAATGAATATGGAAAAAAGAATAAAGAAAGTATTAGTTTGAAGAAAATAAAAAATAAACATTAATAAAAGATAATAATATAATATAGAAGAGAAAGAAGATCGGTTGGACGCTCACACCTATATTTAAGAAAGCAAGTTAAAAAGGAGGGAACATCATCAATTCATGTAAATAGGGGTGTGAATGGATATTTGAAAACCCACTAAACCGATCCCATCGAATCGATTTTTAGGTTTCTTTTAGAGAAATCGTAGGTTTTTATATAAATATATATAACTGTACCGATAATTAGGTTAGATTTTTTATTTTATAAAAATAAACCGAAAAAATACCGAACCGTAGCGAATAAATTTTATATATGGAAAAGATATTTATATAGTAAGTTTAAAACTAATAAACACTAAATTTTTTATTAGGTCTTGGAATTATGAAAATTTTTATAAGACAACAAGTAATTAAACTCAAAATAGTACTTCCTAAAATCTATTATGCTACTTATACTTAAACTAAGTTATTTCAAATATCTTTATTAGCAAGATAAAAAGTGTTCTAGCGATTATAAGTAGCAAACACAATATATTATTAAAAAATTTATTCTTGAGTCCCGGCTAGGTTAAAATCTTTCCACTCATGTGATTTATATTTTTGTTGCTTTTACTTGATTTCTTTTACGTTGCCGTCGAATAGTTGGTGGATTTATACTCTAGCCATCTTTCATATATTTTTTTTAATTCATCACTTTTAAAAGTAAAAATGCCTAGAGAATTTTGAAAAGTCCGATAAAAGAACATATGTTTTGCATTTTACTTCTATTGGTGAATTTTACATGATATTTAAAAAAATTTCCGCAAATTAACCGAACCGTACCGATACCGAAGTGAAACTGACATGATTGGGACGGTTTCGAAAAGTCTAATTTGATTATACATAATAGAATAATCGAAAAATTGGAATGATACAAATTTTATAAATAACCGTCCGAACCGAACCATTGACACCCCTACATGTAAGGATACTTTATGAAGGACCATCTTCCTTAGCAACCAACCAATGAGAAATGACATAGCTTGGTCTGGTGTATTAAAAACTAAAATGTGTTAAATAGTTTATTTAAAAATTAGTTGTTCTTTAGTTTTAAAGGATTTTAAGGATAATTTTCTTCATACTCATACTAATGCATGCATTAATAATCTTGGTAGTACTAATACCATAGTTGCATTAGATATACATAGGATAATACCAAATAGGATGTATAATTGATCTGACAGTTTCGCTATCGTTTGATTGTGTGGCAACGTCAACAGAGAGGAGGAGAAGACGGAAGGCTATATTCAAAATTTGTGTCGGAATTGGCCAGTGCAAGATGCCGGGAGTTTGGATATTATAGCATCCACGGAGATGGTAGATCAGTTGGGGCTAGGGAAGTTAAAGCAGAACGTCTGGTGTGACGTCGTTCTTATGAACATAGTACATATCCTACTCAGAATACCTTGGTAATACGAACAGGGTTCTATCTTCGTAGAGAGAACACCACTTTACTTTTAACGAGGCAACTATTGCCATCAAAAAACTTTGGCTGGCTCATGATGCTTGTATTAGTTATACATAGGTTAAAATATTATATTAAATAAAATATTATTATTACACAAAGTTAATACATATATTATTTTCTCTATGCACTCTATCAAACAACCTCTACTAGACATGGGTAAGGCTTCTTAATTGAGCAGCATGTAAAAGCCTTACTAAATCTACGTCAATTTCCTTCATTATTTTTTTTGCTCTAATTTTTTGTTAATTCTTTTTTACTTTGACTGTCATTTTAAAGACCTTGTTGACTTAACCATCACTAATATTGTGTTCTGTTTTGCAGCAAAATTTTAAAAAAAACAACAAACAATATATATACATATACATACATACATATATATATATATATATATATATATATATATATATATATATATATATAAGCAGATAGATTCCTATTTCTGGACAAGTTCTCACCTTTAATTCATTTTCTCTAATTCTCTCCCCCTTTCTTCTTTTGGGGTTTCCTTGGCCTCCCCTTTTCTAGATTCCTATTTCTGAGCATGCATGTTCTTTTGTCTTCACTCTATGTTCTAATGGGTTGTTTGTTATAATGGTGCGATATCCTATGGAGTTAGTTATCTTACCTTTTATTTAGGATAACTATCTCACTATTTTAATGTAAAAGTTATTTTCTGATTGGTTAATACCTCAAATTAAATACAAGATAAAATTAGGCAGAATAGCCTGGTAGGCACTTGGACTTATTCGTGTTTGTCGTCTCGGTCCTTATACATAATGAAGTTTCATCCACACACTTATAGTTATTCAAAATCAGTGTTCTAAACCACTCTGACCATTGATCACGTCTATGTGACCTTTTGATGGGTGAACTAGACAAAGTACGTGTATTTCACGCGTATAAAAAGCGTGAATATAAATATTTACACCAAAAATGATTAAAAAAGAAAAAAAAAGAAAATACAACTACAAAAATTAAAAAAGAAAGAAGGAGCATCACCCATCCACGTTCCGCCCCTTCCACCCCATTTTTCTCTCTCCTTCTTCCTTTTATCCTCCCCCTCCCCCCTCAATTTTAGCCCAAAACTCACTACTACATAGCCCTCCTCCACCACCTCATTATCCCCTAGTAACATCCCTCTACCACCACAGATCTGAAACCATTGCCAAATTAACAGTAATTATTGGATAAATTTCTTTCTCACATCCTTATTCTCCAACTTTTGAAGATGATCCTTTACAAAGACAAACTAGAAATAGTGAAGAAGATCGCCGGCGAAATTTGTTTCCGCTAAATTTTCTGGTAGCAAAATTTTAAAAAATTTTCGGTGAAGTTTTTGGTGATCATGGTCGTTTGGTTGGTTTCCGATATCAAGTTCTTTTTGGTGGTTGATTGGTGGTGCAATGATGAAGTGTTGTCTGTGAAGAAGCTTTCTCAGTGAAGAGTGATTAGAGACTGACATAGGTGTTGATGGTTACACGATTTTTAAGATCTGTGGATAATTACAAAAAAAATGATGAATTTATTCTCTTGATTATATGTATTGTAAAATTATTACTAGTGGGTTGTTTCGAAAGTTTTGGTCAAGGTTCCGAAAATGGTGAAGAATAAAGATATGAGGGAGGGTGGTGGAGGGGAAGGTGGAATGAAAAAGAAAATTAAAAATACTAAAATAATATAAAAATAAATTAATAATAATGTGTTAAAAAAATCTGACATGGACACTGTTGTGTTACAGAAAATTTGACGTGGACACTGATATGTTATCCATGTCAGAGATTTGAAGAACACGCGGGAGGAAATATGATTAAAATTATGACTTTGAATAACTATAAGTGTTTGGTATGAAACTTCGTTGAGTACAGAGATCGAGATGACAAATACAAACAAGTACAAATATCTACCAGGCTATTCTACCATAAATTTAACCCCAAACTTTATAGTGAAATTATTATCCGTATCCTGTGTACCAAACGATCCATTTAATAGCTAGTACAAACAATTTTTCAGGTATTGTTCCCTGTTATCTCTCTGCTTTAATGGAAAAGGCCCCTTTTATTTATTTTAAATATATATAGTACTAATCCACATGAAACTGTCTTTACAGGGTATTGCCCCAATCTTTCATTATTCATCTACCAGTCAAAGAATGACTCAAATTGGCTTCTCTCCACCAATCAGGGGACACAATTCAAGATGGCTATGTTATGATGTGGGGTCTTTTTTGGTTAGTAAGGTTCAACATTGTAAATTGATGTGAGGCCTTGGGTGTAAGAGTTACGCATCTCATTATCTCTAATTCAAATGTTACTTTAGGTTAATGATTATTCACAATTTGATTTATTATTTTAACTTCAGCATGAGATAAGAGGATTTAAAATTGAATGTGTTATTTGAAGAATATTTCAAAGTGAAATAGAAGTAATGAACGAACACTAACAGAACTTAAACTTTTTTTCAAAATGAAATTCATGTCCAAATATAACTTCAACTTCAAAATTCAGCTTCGACTTCAAATTAAATACAAAGCCATTGAAGCAACAGGAATACAACCTTCAAATTCAAGCCATGGTCCAACATCGTAACATCATGGTTAAACATTACTTCAGAGAGGGAATGGATCGAGGTGCAGACCTACTGTCCAAACATTCTACATCTCTCACTGAAAATAACTCTTCTTTACTGAGGATAATCTTCCCAAGAAGATAACACTCCGGCTGTTTTGTTGAGCCTCCATGATTTCCCGGGAAAAGGTACATGTGCTTAGTAGTCCATACGTGTAGTAGCTCTTCTCCTTTTTTGTTAAGGCACAGTCTAAACTTAATTTGGTTTTTTAGTAAAATAGTGCACTAAGGTCTATTACTATTGTTGGCCTGAATAAGTTTGTTTTGATGATTGACAAAGAAATATGCGCATTAACGAGGTTTATACATAATGTATACAGACACAAGCATATTCGAGCACAAGGCATGCGCGTGCAGGAAATACGTATAAACAATTATACATAATGTCTCATAAACTAAAAGATTACATATTTGATAAGGAGCAAGACTCCTTACTCGAACAGAACTCCATCCTAGATAAGGGGGGAGTTAGAAGTTGAAGATGACTTTGTTTCACCAAGGAAGAGTACAGCGTTAGAACTCTAATTACTTCTATTCTACTAACTCAATAAATATCAATTTATTCTCTTCTACAGGGAACACACAAACGCATATGTTATGCAAGAGTTGAGAGCAAAATAATAAGGCATTTTGCAAGAAATTCCGGTTTGATTCAAGTGTGCGAACCTGAAACTACATGAACTAGATAGAAGAGCCAGCTCCGAGTGTCTTGTCTTTTATTCTAGTTCAATTATAGAAGAGCTTTTGAGTTGTACCATTCAGCTTTATCTAGAAGCATTTGTACTCGGTACTCTGAGTGTAGTATTCAAGTTAGAGTTAACTTGACATTGGTGCTACAACTTGAGGCTGGTTGCCACAAAGGGTTAGAGGCAATCCTTAGGCTTACAAGAGTTTTTTAAATGCTATTTGGTAAAGTAATTTAATGTTTTTCATGTATAATACTTGTGTTCTTTACTTTCTGTATTTATTATTTCGCAACTGTAGTGTAAGGAACTTATATAAGAACCAAGTACTTCTATAATCCGTGCACGTAAAAAATTGGATACCACAGAAATCACTTGCCCCCTCTTGTGCGGTATTGAAGTATAATACATCAATTAGTAATAGAGCCGATTATCCTTAAAGAGGATAATACCTTAGGAGAATATCAAGATGAGTCCACCACCTAAAAATTGGAAAGGATAGTCCACTGCTAGGCCACCACGTTTTAATGGCCAGTACTACTTTTGGTAGAAGAACATAATGAGGGATCAGATATAGGAAGAGGACTATGAGTTGTGGGACATATTCACTGATGGTCACCTTGAAGAAAAATGCTGAAGGGGTAGATGTGCCAAAGATAAGAGTGGATTGCAATGCCGAGGAGTTGAAGAAGTGGGAGAAGAATGCTAAAGCCAATAAGTGGTTTGTTTGTGGGTTTGGTCCAGATGAGTACAACAGAATCCAAAGATGTTCCACTGCTAATCAAATTTGGGACACACTGCAAGTATCCTATGAAGGAACAACTCATGCGGAGAGATATAGAGGAACTCTGATGTACTCTCAGTATGAGAACTTTGTAATGAAGGATGGAGAAGCCATTAGGAGATGTACATAAGGTTCGCAATTAAACTCTTAGGACGCAACTACAATCACTCATTCCATTTTCGTGTTTAGAACAAATTCCACTTGCCTTTGCAGTTGAACCCACATCAGAGGCTAACTTATTCAAGGCACAAGACCAAGAACGAAAATTCTCTCTGGACGCGTGAACAGTGAATTGCGCATGAACAGTAACTTAGCTTTACTGTAGCGTGCGTGAACAGTTCATTTCCGTCACTATTCTCACCGGAATCCGGTGACGGATTATTAATATTTTGGTGTCTCGACAATCTCCTTCTTGAGGTAAACACCTTCCTTTTATTGTTTTTCCAAAATCTTAATCCAAACGCAATAGATCTTAAATATTGCGATTCTTACTATTCATTCAAATTCTGATCCTTTCTTTGGAATCTTTCGGCTTGATTATTAATCTGCTTGGATTCGAAATCTAGAATCATACGAATTCTCCAGATAGTTTGTTCAGTTTTTTTCGGTTGTCCAAAAAGATGGATGAACTCGTGTCTCATTTGTAGTATCTTGAAGAGTTCACGCGATTTTGGCAGCCATGGATGCACAGATCTCTCCCCAGCCTTTGGCTGTGGGAGAGATTATTCAAAATTCTGTAACAACAACTTCAGAAGAATTTTTAAAGCCATCGTATGCGTCTGTTACTCAAGCTAAACATACAGTTTCGTCAAAGATCGAGCTTTGCGCAGTCAACTTCAAACATGAGCATCCGGTAATCCAATTCACAATGGAAGATGTTAACACTTTCACCAGGGAAGAAGGTTTGCACCAAGCAGTTGTCATAAAATTTTCTTATGGCAAACCTGATTTATCGGAAGTGCGACGAATATTTTCGTCGCAATTTGATGTTAAAGGTCGTTGTATTGTTGGACAGTTGGAATATAGGCACCTTCTAGTCAGGTTTGATCTGTTCGATGATTATGCTCACTTCCTTGGTAAGTCTACAGGTTATCTTAAATCCAAAGGCGAAGAATATTTCTTCCGAACATTTCCATGGACTTTCGGATTTAATCCAAAAGAGGAGACATCGATGGCAGTTGTATGGATCTCTATGCCAGGTCTGCCACCAAACTTATTTGCGAAAAGGTCTCTGCTGTTAATTGCGTTTGCTGTTGGAAAACCAATTGCTGTTGACAAGGCGACGCAGGATAGAACGAAGCCAAGCGCAGCAAGAGTCAAGGTTATTGTGAACCTTCTGGATAAACACCCAAAAAAGGTCATGTTACAGTTTGTAGATTCTATTTCAGGGAAATCTGTGGAGTTCCAGCAAATGATTGTACACGACAACCTTCCCAAGTATTAATCTGGACAGCCACACGACTGGTAATGGGGTTGTTGTTGACAAATTGCAAGGGGACGCAAGGGATTTTCTAAATGGGAAAAGAGCTGTACAAAGAAAGGTCGTGCACAATAATCCAATATTGAATGAGGGTCAAGGTGTTACTGATTCTGCTGTTCAACATGTAAATGTTGTGTTGAAATAGAATGTCGATCCAAAAAAAATTCAATCTGCTGTGACTGTCACTGCACAGTATGCTGAAGCAGTGAATACACAAAACAATACAGTTTTAAATGAGAATTCTGGTCTGTGTGATTCAATTATACATCATGGTATTGGAAAAGATGCTATGAAACAGAATGAGGATCTTAAGTCTTCTCAATTCTCTGTAAGGACAGTTTCTGAAATGCATAATACCAATGCTGCAGTGCTTTGTATCAATTCTGTTGTTGATCGAGTGATGCCTCCAATGAATGGCTTAGCTCAAACTCATTCAGCCACCCAGCAACAACAATCGATCCAGAACATTCAAACTGCTGTATCAGTTGAACCAAATGAAAAGCTAACATAGATATCTGCTGCAATTCCAAACTGTCTGGATATGATCCAAACATAATTGTCTCAAAGTATTCCAAATCCTGGTATGGTCCAAACAAATCATAGTATGACTACTACTGAGGCAGTTACTGCAGAGTCTAGGCTATGCTCCAATGGTTCAGTGCAGTATGCTAATGAGGAATCAGGTATGTCAACAGGCGAAAAAGTGAAAAGGAAAGTATTGGTGTTCACAGACTCCACTGTGCAAGACTATGCTACAGATTCAATGCCAAATTGTCAAGCTTCCACCAATTGTCCACTGCAGTCTCCTAAAACTGATTTGTCTGAAAACCACTCAGCTATGCATGCATCAAATCTGAAACCTTCTGATGCATCAACTATTCCAGCAGAAAAAATAGACCAGTGCTGGACAAAGTCCTCAGTGCAGAGTAAAACCATCGACCGGCAGCACTTGGTGCAATATAAACCAACTGTTGTGTCTTTTGAACAACAGGAGAAGTTCACACTATTCAAGGATCAAAATGTTCCCAACAGACCATTGCTTGATAAAACAGTCACTGAAGTTTCTTTACTGCCAAATGTGGATTCTACATGTCCAACTCCTACCCCGGCTGATCGAGATGCATATGGGACAGAGGATACAATTCAGACATCAATATTACCTGAGTCGATGGAGGAGATAATGAAGTCTACTGCAGGTTATGATACATCAAGTATTCAGATTGGGCAGGAGAATGGTCTGGAGGGTGAGACAGTACAGCTGAATCCAAAAATAGATTTGGATACTTCTGAGCATACCAAAACAGAAGCTGGGAACAACGAAATTCAAGAAGCTAGGCTAACTGAGCAGCAGCTTGTTTTACAGAATGCACACGACCAGATCACAATGCAGGTTACTCAAGCTGATGCTACTGAGGGGGAGGTTTCGAACTCCAAAAACTTAACACACAGCAGAGATAACAATCCAGCTGTACATACATCTCCAAACATAGCTACTACAAGGTCAAAATTTAACAGTAAGGAAACAATCTTCACAGGACAGAATAGGCATATGGCCTTTGCTCAATGCTCGACATTCATATCCAATTCCGATGTCGAGACATCTTTCAAGGATCATAGAAAACCAACTTCTTCCTCTGGAAATAACAAACAACCTTTCTTTACCAGGAGAGACTTGGTTGTTAGTTCAAAATTGTGGAAAGACCAACGAGATTATGACGACGACGAGGCGTTAGGAGAAGGATTTGCTGCTTTCTCATCTTCAGACGACGACCAAGATTTTGAGGACGATACTTCAGGAGAGGACAGTGAGGATCATTTCACAACTAAAAGGAAGTTAGCGACAACTAAGGGTGCAATTCCAGCTGCTAATCGACTTGCAACACCATTGCCGATAACTGCCCAAAATAAGATTATATCAATTAAACCAAACACTTCTTTGGAGAAGGGACAAAAACAAATTGTGGTAACTGCTTCAGAAGTCGATCTACAGCATACACAATTTCTGAAGGAGGAGATAGGAAGTCACATATACGAAGAAGGGGAGGAAGAAGATATTTTATCACATTGCAGAGCAGAAGCATCAAGAAATGGAGATTTATCACCGAGGCATTTTAAAACAAGTCAGAAATCTCATGCAAGAGATACAAGTTGTGAAGGCAGGATGAGAGAAGTCGATAACATACAGAGACCACCGATGAGAATCGCAAAGCAAAAACAAGTCATGCAATCATTCGTTACTAAACCAAATCGTTCGAGGAACAAGCGTTAATTTTAAAGTCATAAAGAGAATCCTCTAACAATTGGAGTTAACAGTCCACAAATATGAAGAAAAGAAAGCAAATCCGCTTTCTTTACCATCACATTAATGTTCATCGTTTTCTTGCTTTTATTTCATGAGGCTTTTTAGGGCCTCGATAGGATTTATAAGGTAAGGTTGCTGCCGGTTATCGTTATATGGGTGAAAATATGGTGTCTCCCTCCTTATCGTATAAACCTATCTTCTTGTAATTTTTTTTTTTTTTGTAATATTATCATAATAGGTTGAATACGGTAAGGATAGACCGATTGTGTTATATGGGTAACAACTCCGGCGATTTGACTCCCTTACTCGTTATTCACCTATTTGTGGTAACTTTATCTTCTATTAATAAAATCTAAAATTTGTTAAAAAAAAAAGAACCCTCATCGAGAATAAATCTTCCATGCCATCTTTTATAAACCTATATAAATCCATGTGTTTGTAATTGTTGATCATAAATTCACAGTCTTCGCAAGCCTCTTGAGTCTAGTTTTATGAACTCGGAAGCATTGACACAGAGGTAATTTCTTCTTCTTTTCTTATGTTTTTCTTCTTTTTTTGTTTTTGTAGGTCAAACGAGAAGGATATTTTGTTTTTCAACAAGATGATCCACGCATGAAGAAGACAATCATAGGATGTGAATATCAGAGAGATCACTCTCAAGGTTGCCCGAATATCAGAGAGATTACTGTCAAAGTGGCCCGACTATCGGAAGGTGGCCCGACTATCGGAGATATTACTCTCAAGGTGAATTGACCATCGAAGATTACTCTCAAGGTGACCCAACTATCGGAGTGATTACTCTCAAGGTAACCCGACTATCGGAGAGATTACACTTAAGATGGGTAGATTATCGGAGAAATTACTCTCAAGGTCACCCGACTATCGAAGAGATTAATTTCAAGGTGAACCGAATATCGGATAGATTACTTTTAAGGTGGGTCAACTATCAGAGTGGTTACTCTTAATGTGGCCCGACTATGGGAGAGATTATTCTCAAGGTGGACTGACTATCAATGAGATGACTCTCAAAGTGGCCTGACTATTTGAGAGATTACTTCTCTTTTGCTTTACTTTGTCCAACTTTTATCTTAGTCGCATTTACCATTATTAACTTCACTCGCTTGTAACAAAAGATTTATATCGTGCTGTGGGAGAGTCTAAATAATGAACCGTTTGATTTCTTAAAAATTAGACTTCAATATCTAAAACATATACAAAATTTAGCATCAAACACATTTCTAATCACACCATATACTAGTTTGAAACCAGCTATAGATTCCACCATGTTGAAAATATAAGATTTGCGCAGTTTCAACAAAACAATTGATATCTTAGTGTAGAAACATCGAAATTATAAACCGTTTGATTTCTTGAAAACTAGACTTCAAATTCTAAGGCATATCCAAAATTCAGAATCAATCACTTTGATAACCATCCTAGGTAATATTTTTGAATCTAACTTTAAATTTCGATAGGTTGATAGTTTTAGATTTGCGCAACTTCAAAAGAAAAACTATATCTTGGTATAGAAATGTCGTAATCATGAATACATTGATTTTATAGAAATTAGAATTCAAGATCTAAGACATATCCAAAATTCGAAATCAAACACCTTTAGAATCGTCCCAGATAAATTTTTGAAATTAACTTTAGATTCCGATAGGTCGATAGTGTCATATTTGTGTGACTTCACCCAAACTTTTATATCTTGACGTAGGAATGTTGAAATCACAAACCATTTGGTTTCTTTAAAACAAGACTTCAAGTTAGTTCCGAATTGGCACGACTTCTTCAAACTTTTATGTTTTGGTATGGAAGCCTCGTGATCAAAAGATGCTTTTCTTGCTATCAATCGAAATTCAAGAGCTCCATTCTCACAAATATCTTGGGTTCAAGTCTCACTGAATTTGAAACATTATGCCAACAATTTTTTCTTCATACACTTGTTTCTCTTTAGATTCCAATCTTTTCTCCCCCACTTTATTTGGGGCAGTGTGCAGCTTTGAAGTTCAACAAATTTGAAGGTTATGCAAACATGAAGACATAAAGAATCACTATGCTTCATTACAAATACTTTGTAGCCTCCTAAAGGCTGTAGTAATTTCAGTTAAGACACCAATTTATCCTAGCGGCGTGCCCCCTTTTAAATCAACGGGATCCAAAGTTTAACAGAAGAATGACACCTCAACTCGATTTGCAAGCACTGATTGAAGAAATTACATTCCATCATTCTTCATTTGGACAACCACTGTTGAACTTATGCAACTAAACGTAGAATGAAACTCTAAGCTACCTATGTACCTCGGTGAAGAGGATCAAGTCATATCGTAGTTCAGAATGGGTAATTTATTTATTTATTTTTATTTTTGTATGTCCTAAATTTTTCCTAGGCTGCCTATATCAAGGTTTTCAACCTAGGCGAACCTTTTTTTTAAATTTTTTTATATGTCCTAACTTTTTCCTAGGCTGCCTCTTTCGAGTTTTTTTAATCTAGCGGACTCTGTTTTTTTAGTGGGCCGTACATAGTTTAGACTCATGCAGTCCAGGAGTGAGGATAATACTTCTTCAAAAATTTGCCATTGATAGGGCCGATTCTCATGCCATTTGCATCAACCAGCTTGTAAGCCCCACTCGAGTAAGCTTATTGTACAGCATATGACCCACCTCATTTGAAGTGAACTTTTCTATAGGTTTATGGGAAATAATAATGGAACTTCGTATGAAAAGGACTTGATTTCCTACTTGAAAGGATCTCGGGTGAAATCTTTTATTGAAGGCCGAGACAATCGAGATTGATAACACTCAAGACTCTGTCAAGCTTCCAACTTTTTCTCATCAAGCGCCTCTAAATCTGCTATCTGAAGTTGGACATTTTCTTTATCAGTGATACCTTCCTGAATATCTAATATTAATGAAGGTATTTGATGCTTGAGTGGTAAGACGACTTCAACTACATAAACAAGTGCATAAAGGGTCACTTGTGTTGACGTGCGGTGAGTTGTACTATATGCCTACAAAGATTCTTCCATATAGTCATGCCAATCTCATTTGGACTTGGAGACAACTTTCTTTAATAAGTTGCATATAGTCTTGTTGAATGTATCAGCCAGACCATCGACAACAACATTGTACATAGATGAGTACTGCTACTTGAAGCCATAAAGATCACAAATATTGTACGTCAACCTACTGTCAAATGGATTGCCATTATATGTTATTATATAACGAGGATGCCAAAGCGATAGATTATGTTTACTCGGATAAAGCTTGCAACATTTTCCTTTTTTACTTCCTTAAGTGACACAATTTTTGCCTATTTTGAGAAGTAGTCAATTGCATCCAAGATGTATAGGTGCCCACCAAAGGTCTTTGGCAGTGGTCCAACAATATCCAATCCCCAAGTCTCAAGCGAACAGGATGCAACAGTTGGGTGCAATACTTCAGGAGGTTGATGAATAAAATTCATATGGAATTTACAAGACTTGCACCTTCGAGCATAGTCCGAGCAATATTTTACCATCATTGGCCAATAATATCCCATCCTTTTTATATGGAAGTGGAGCTTTGGTCCAGATTGGTGTGACCCACATACCCTAGAATGTGCCTCTTGTAGAGCTTGGAGTGCTTCTTCTACCCCTAAGCATTGTAAGAGTACTTCCTCGAATGACCTTCTTTATAGAGTATCTTTGTAGTAATGGAAGCGGTGTGTCTGATGACGGATTCCAGTCATTCTCCTAAGATTTTCTAGAAGTATCCCATAGCTTAAGTAGTCAATAATGGGTTGTCTCCAATCTTCTTTCTCAGCTTCAGAAATAGTGACAAGATGCTTGAGTTCATTTTCTTCACCTTCAGCCTCGTTTGGCGAAGGTATTACCTATTTTTGGCGGATAGTAGCTTGCGCTTGATCAAGCCGGGTTAACATTGAATCTAGGGAAGCTAAAGCCTCATCCTTCTTGTTTTCTTTCCTTGCCACATGTTGTATAGTCACGTCACTGACCCACCCCATTAATTTTTAGCATAATCACAATATGTGTGTAGTTCAGGTTTCTTAACCTCGTAACTACCTAATAGCTGGATGATCACCAATTGAGAGTCACCAAATACTTGCAATTGCAACCGCTTCATTTCCATAGCCATTTCAAGCCCAAGTATTAGTGATTGATACTCAGCAATATTGTTAGAGCAGAGTTGCGTCAACGTAAAAGAGTAAGGCAGAACTTCACCTTGAGAAGACAAATACTAAACCAGCACCAGCTCCTCCGCGATGTAAAACACCATGAAAGTCATCTTCCATGGAGGTTGAACTTCAATGACCATTGCGTCCTCATCCGGTAGTTCATAAGTTACCTCCCAATCATCAGGTATTGGGTGATTTTCCAAAAAGTCTGCTAACGCTTGTCCTTTTATAGCCTTTTGAGGGATGTACAAAATTTCAAAACAATGAAATTGGAGGTACCACCTTGCTAATCGATCACTAAGGACACGTTTTGACATCATGAACTTGATGAATTTTCTCTAGAAAAAAGACAAAGGACATGAGCTAGAAACTTGTGCTTCAAATTTTGGATTGAGAATACAAGTTCCAAACGTAACTTTTCGATTGGCAAATAATTCAGCTCATTTAGTGTCATCATCCTGCTCAAGTTGTAAAGGGAGTTTTCTTTCCCTTTACTATTTTCACGGGCCAACAGCGTCCCAACAGACCATTCTTGTGCTGAAATACATAATATCAATAGCCTTTCAGGTATAGGGGCTGCCAAAACTGGAGGCTTCATCAAGTAAGTTTTGACGCTTTTAAAGGCATTGCTACAAGATTGGTCCCACTTGAAAGGAATGCCTTTCTTCATGGGGCAAATGAATGGTTGGCACCTCCCAGCTAGGTTTGAGATGAATCTCCTAAGGTATGTTAGCTTTCATTGCATACTTTTAAATTCACGAATATTGCAAGGCTCGGGCACTTTCAAAATTCCATTTTGGCTTGATCAATTTCGATCCCTTGATGTCGGGCAATGAAACCAAGGAACTTTCAAGAAGTAACCCCAAAGGCACATTTTAATGGATTCATCCTAAGTTGGTACCTCCAGAGAAATTCGAACACCGTTATCAAGTCTTTCAAGTGGTCGCCCATCTTTCTTGATTTTAATACCCAATCGTCCACATAACATTCGAAACTCTTGTGGAGAAGGTCATCAGATTTATTTTGCATACCCCTTTGGTTAGTAGAACCAACATTCTTCAAGATAAAAGACATTACCTTGTAGCAATAAATACCCGTGGGGATGCGGAATACAGTAAGCTCTTCATCTTTTGGTGCCATATGAGTTTTGTTATATCCTGACGAACCATCCATTAAAGGCATTTCCTCATAAACATTAGTAGCATCGATTATCCGCTCTGGAATATGATGCGAGAATTCATCTTTAGGGCATGCGTTGTTGAGATCCCTGAAGTCAATGCACACTCGAATCTGGCCATTCTTATTCCTTATAGGGACATTACTTGAGACGCATGTTGGGTATTTAAATTCGCGAATAAAGCAAGTTTCAATAAGTTTTTTAACTTCACTTTCAATCAAGGGAGCCAAGTCAAGCTTAAAGCGTCTTTGAGCTTTCTTAATAGGATGAGCGCCATTCTTGACTGCAAGGTGATAGATTGCTATGTTAGGGTCCAAACAAGGAATCTCTTTTAACTCCAAGTAAAGACATCCTTAAAATCCTCGAGTAACTCCATATAAGTTCTTTCTTCATCAGCTGCTAGTAAAGCTCTTAGATAAGTGGGCCTGGGTTCTTCATCGCTGCCAAGGTTTATTTATTTTAAGGCGTCAATTGTTGCCTTTACCCCTTATTCAAGTTCGAGTGGAGCATCTTTCGCATATTCATCATCTTGAGGGTCCTCATCATTGAAATATAAATGGTAACATGATGAAACATCCTCCCATTTCTCATCATCTTCCATTAGAGCCAAAACACCATTCTTGCCAAGTGCACTAACCTGATACGAAGAACCCACACTTTTTTCATCTTCATTACGTTCCTTTGTGTAGACCACAATATATGGCCTTACCTTTAGTACTTCTTTACATGAATCCACAAGTTTTGTTTGTCACCTCATTCTGGAAGGAACCAAACTTTGGAAATCCTTAGGGATCTTCTGGATTCTAGGTGAAGCGAGCGTTCTTATGCTTTGATATTTTCTCTAGAATATGTTCCCATTATTTAATGTACCCAATCTCTCAAACACAAAATTCCTTACAGTTTATTTCCAAGTCGATCAAGTATAGAAGGCATGTCAGAAGCGGCATATTTATCTTCTGTAGTGATATAATTATTGCTTGACCTTCTTATAGAGATTCACACTGTTGAGGGTTGTTTATATCCCTAACCTTCACTGTAGCATATACATTAATAACACTCTCTACCAATAATAACACTCCCAAAACCCGAAATCTCATGAATCACAAGCTAAGAAAAAAATGACATAAGGTTTCTAACTCCAGAAGTCTAATAACAAAGAAATGCATGGAAAAGCCAATAACTTAAGGGAGAGTAGAGAGGGACTTCTAAGTTTGCGGACGTGGCAGATATACCTTGAAGTCTATAAATTGCCTCGCATCACGGATAGTATGGCTGGGTAGAAGAATTTGTATCTTCACACGCAGAACATGTGCATGAAAGGGCATGAGTACACCATAGCGGCACCCAATAAGTGCCAAGCCAAACCTTGATCAAGTAGTGACGAGAAAGGTCAGGGCCCTACTGGGGTTATATATATATATATAAAGGTAAAATTATGTGAAATGAGACAGCTTAATTAAATGCTAATAGCCAATAAAGATGAAATTCCCATAGTCCCAAACGTAAATATGCAGAGGATCTCCCGGGATATCGTTGTCCAAATCGTAAATATATATGGGGATCTCCGGGAATATCTTCCCGTTGTCCCAATTATAAATTTGTAGGGAGATCTCTCGGAATACCAATCCATAGTCCCAAAATTAACATGCATGGGGATCTCCCAGAATATCGATCCGTAGTCCCAAAGTAAATACACAACAGTCTCAAGAAAGAATCCTACAATTTTATTCAAGTTCGTATCAGGAAAACATGAAATTTCTACTCTAAACATGCTACACCAAATCCAAGTAAGCAGTTAAAGTAGGTAAGCCAGTTAAGTCACATAAGCATGCTTTCTTAAGCTAAACAGGAGGCTTTATATACTAGTGTTTCTCAATTAAAAGAAAACATAGGTATTTACTTAATAAAAATTGGGGTTTTCAACAATTAGCACATTTACGCACTCATCACCTCACATACACAACATTCATATAACAACAATACAAAAATCTTAAGGGGAGTTCCCCTACACAAGGTTAGGCAAGCTACTTACCTTTCCGCTCAAAATCAATCCGATATCACACTTTTGCCACGAGTATCCATCTCGAGTGGCCTAAATCAAATCAAACCAATATCATATCGTAAATACAACTACAAACAGCTAAATTAGCTAGTGAAATTGAAGCTAAGGAAAGAAAATAGAAAAACGTCCAAAAATACTCGCCGGGCCCACATCTCAGAATTTGGATAAAGTGACAAATTATGAACACCCATTCACTCACGAGTCTAACCATACCAAATTCACTCAAATCCGACACCAAAATCTCAGTCAAAACCCCAAAATTAGGCCTAAGTACTTTTCTCAATTTTCCCCAATTTTCACCCTAAATCCAAAATTAAATGATGAATTCATGTTTAGATTAATTGGATATACCCATAAACTTCTTCCGAAAATTCTTCCAAATTTTGCGTCCTATCGAGCTCTCAATCCAATTTTTGAGTTATGAACTCAAACCATTGATTTTGGAATTTAAATTCTGCCCAGATGCGTTCTTCTTCATGAACGCGAGATCACTATCGCGTATATGATGAACAAAATCTCGCCAAATTTCCTCTTTCACGAATGTGAGGGTCCACTTACGAACGCGTAGCTTGAGCTGCCAGAACCTCCGCAAACATGACCTCTTACTCGCGAACGCATAAAGAAACTTCCTAGGGTCCCTAGCAACTTGTCTTTTACTCTTCATGAATGCGCTTAGATCCTCATGTTCATGCTGCTTCCACTGGCTAGCCTTCGCGAACGCAAAGAACAATTATTTGAAAAAGAAAAACAAGAAAATATACTATCTTTTTAAGTCCAAAAATGACCCGTTAAGCATCCGAAACAAGTCCGAGGCCTCCAGGACCTCAACCAAACATACCAGACAATCCTAAATCACCATAAGAACTTAGTCGAGCCCTCAAATACACCAAAAAATTCTAAAATCACGAATTACCCTCCAATCCAAACTTAATGAACTTGAAATTTTAAAATCCTACAACCGATGCTGAAACCAACGAAACCACGTCCGATTGATTCCAAATTTTGCACACATAAAATAATAAACATTACAGACCTATTCCAACTTCCAGAATCAGATTCTGACCCCGATATTAAAAATTCCACTACCAGCCCGAAACTCCAAAAATTCAACTTTCGTCATTTCAAGCCTAAATGAGCTACGGACCTCCAAAACACAATTGGGACATGCCCCTAAGCATAAAATTACTCAACGAAGCTAATGGAACCGTCCGAATTCTATTTTTGAGCTGTCTTTACACTGTTCCAACTAGGGTCCAAATTCTACTCATTTAGGGACTAAGCATTGCAAAACACTCCGGAAAACAAAATGAATCTTCCCCGGCAAATTACTATGCAAGAAATATATACGAGAAAAATAGTTAATAGGGTATCCGGGAGTAAATTCTCAAACCAACTGGCCGATTCATTACATGCATGCAGTCATGCACTTTATTGCATATCTTCAATGGTGATTCCCAACCTAATCGCACCTATAACTCTTTGCCTTCTTGGTTTAATCCTTGAATCATGACACAATTTTCTGAAAGTTTGTTCATGGTAATACTAATTTCTTTCACAGTGCGAATTGGCAAGATGTTCACTAAGGACCCTCCATCAACCAAATTTCGATTTACCCTTTCATCACACACATAGCCACCAGGTATAACGGGCAGCTATGAATAGTTTCACCTAGTAGAAGATCATCATTTGTGAGCATAATTTTTCCTCGTATGCATTAACTTCTTTAGGAATAGACTCGATGAGGTTTTCTAAAGATTGTACCAACGGTACTTACTCGTTTCTTCCCATTTATTAGCGTTGCAACAAGAGTCCTCTATATCATCATGGGAAATCTTCATACAGAACCAACATAGCAAGATCCTCCAAGGTCAGTGGATGTCGTGGCTTTTGAGGGTGTTGCACCTCATCTTTTGCTTTCTTCAAATGCCTAATTGGATTTTGTTTCCTTGGTCTATTTACCATCACTTTTCTTGTTGCTTGTTCTATAGATTCTTTTTGTAGGCTACTTTTATGGCACCTACACGAGTCACCAACGTCCAGCCTTCATCATCATCATCAGGTTGATCGACTTCAACTTTTTTGTTCTCCAGAAATTATTCATCTTTACTTTCTTTAAAACCACATAATTCATCCAGAATGAATGAGCCAAAGGAGATAGAGGCTTGGCTTGCGCTTGCTTTCTCATCTTCAAGCACGCTCTTCTTTAAGTCCATAACTTTGTCTTTGAAGACAAAGCACTTCTCTATAGGGTGGCTTACAAGTCGATGGTATTTATAGTAATTTGGGTCATTCGTCATACTAGATTCATTTGGCCGCTTCATCTCTGGAAGCTCAATAAGATTTAGCTCGAGGAATTCTTCAAAAATTGCTAGACATATCAGATCCAGAAATAGGTACTTCTTTTCTTGCATTTCTTTTAGAGTCAATTTCCCACTTGGTTTATCTTGAAAAGAAGTGGATTTTTTACTCTTCTTCTTACTCACCTTTATTATGAACTTCACATGTGATGTGTTCCATTCATAACTTCTTTGTGTTCATACTCGTGCACAAACTTGCTCCATTTCCTAACTTTTTGCTTGTCGTTTCCTTTTCTAGGCTCATAGATAGGCAGCCTTTCGTTTCTAGCGAAGGACATGATTAAATACATGTCATGGGCACGAGTCGCAAGTTCTTCAAATGGGTTAGGCTTGATCCCTTGCAAGATGTAGCGGAGTCCCCAATACATGCCTTAGATGCACATATCTATGCCAAGCCTTTCTTTGTAGTTGAGGCTTGCATTCCTCCAATGATTGATAAAGTCGATAACTGGTTCACCCTTTCGTTGACAAGTATTTGTAATTTCTATCATTCTCACACTACGTCTCGTGCTATAAAAGCGATTGAGGAACTCTTACTCTTGTTGATCGTATCCATTAATAGATCCAGCCTAGAGGTCTGTGTACCAGTCAAAAGCATTTCATTTTAGCGAGTGGACAAACTTCTTCATGAGATAATGTCCATAAGTCCCAACATTGTTTTACGTCTCAACGAAGTGCACCACATGTTGCATTGGATTACCTTTGCCATCAAACTGTTAAAACTTTGGAGGTTGATAGCCAGCATGCATCTTCAATATATCGACCCTTGTAGTGTATGAATTGCATATGTAAGGGAGGACTTGACAACAACATTATATTTGTTCTTAATAGTTCCTTTGATGAACTCCATAAGTTGATCTATTGGAATCATCCTTTCAGATGAGACATGGATAGACTTAGCGGAACCTACTTGTCTTGGAAGAGAATCACTCTCTGGAACTTCTGGCACTTGCCTGGTGCGTGGGTGGATTCTTCTTCCATAAAAATTCCTACGCTATCTGTTAGCTTGTCGATTCTAGCGTCTTTATTTTGCATGAACTTGGTCAAGCCAACGATTTCTTCCGTCAAGTTTGCCAACTACTCCGCCATAGATGAAGTGTTTGTCACTATGGCTTGCATGATTGTCGTGGACGATGGTGAGTATCATGGATTTTCACACAGATTTATCCTTCATTGGATCACGCTATGTGGTGTAAGTGGGAAGGATCCATGACTTGAAGTATCATCATCTTCATTCATAGCAGAGTACTTGGATCTGGAAAGGCCAAGCAAAGCAAGAGTTTTCTTGATCTTTTCAGCAACATTGCTTCTTCCTTCAGGTGCGTTTGTGTAAGATCTTTCTACTTTTGAGGATGAAGATCCAAAAATAGAGGTTGATACGGATTACATTTGGGGTTCTTTTTTTCATAACGAGTTTTCTTTGCTCCTCGTAATTGGTCCAAAGCTTCCAAAAGTAACATTGAGGATGCTTTCCACATCAACATAGAACCTGGAATTAACAACCTTGGTGGAAGTTGAACATGAGTTGATTTTCTTTGAAGCCATTTCAATATTCTTGAACTTCGGCGGTTGAAAATATGAGATGAGAGGTAGAGATTGTCCCACTAGGCGTGCTAGAAATTGTAGACAATAAATTTATTTCGAGAAAATAAAATCAAGACAAAAAATTAATGCAACAATCATAGTATTTGATTTCAAATAATTTGAATGTACAATCTCTATGAATCCTCTGATTCTTCTTTCCAATAGTAAATAAATTGAAGGGACTTTTAGCTTGATCTTGAATTTATATTTATTGCCATTAATGATGATCTTGAATTCAACTAGCATGAACGTTGATTTGAACTTGTACCCCTCGAACCTTGATTTGTTCTTCATTGTTGAGCTTGAGCTTGATTTATTCTTCGTTCTTGAGCTTGAACTTTATTTGTTCTTCGTTCTTGAGCTTGAACTCTAATTCTTGAACATAAAACTTGTGGACAAATTTGCAACGTTTGATCCACGAGCTCTTTTTCACTTCTTGCTATAACTTTTGGCACTCATCAGTCAGCTCGGCCCCTTTCCTATTTCGCATTGCCGCTTGGGATTCTGTACCAAGAACACCGGCTTCTCATATCGATCTTCCGTTCGCCCAATTGGATAGCGTCATTTTCGTTTAGTTTACTATTCAACGTCCCCCAATCCCAAGTTGTAAATGTACAGCCCAGAAGCTTCCTCTTTCATATTGATGAAAGCGGGTTATGAAGACTCCTATACACGTCACTTGCACACGTGGCATAGTTTTATTGGCATTTTAATATGACTTGCCATGCCTTGTCATTTTAATATGTGGCATGATCCTATTGGACCTTACGCTTGCCTTGGCATGCCACATCATATGACGTGTGGCACCAAACTGGGCCTCTAGAAAGATGATATCTTGGGCTTAATGAAGTGAGCTCATCCCTTTAGCCTAACTAGATGGGCTAGCTTTGTACTTATTTATTTAATTCATATATATTGGACTTATATAATCAATTAAATTATATTATCCCGTAATATTTATTTGAACCAATATATTTTTAATTTAAAAAATTGTCCAACTTATTTTATGAATCTAATTTTAATAAAATTTATATGCCTACAGTGAGCACAAAAGATTTTGCAAATTTGTGATCTTAACAATACTACAATATTAATAGCGTTTTATAAGATTTTTAAAATGTGTGGTTTTAAATATTCTATAATATTTATATCGATATAAGATTTTTGAAACTCATGATTTTGAACATACCACAACATTTATATGATTACTAGTTTCTGAACACGTGCGTTGCACGCATATATCCTTGTTCAATTAGTACAAATTTTTTCAAAATTGCATATATATTACACAAACATGTGATGTATGAAATAAAATTTGAAGGGAAAAAAAAATTATAAGCTCAAAATGATGAATGCGTTCATGTTAAGCCAATCGACTTGGTAGTTGACTACTATAGGATAAGATATTATTTGCAAAACTAAACAACTATGAGGTATAATCATGTGCTATTATTGTATATTAACCTATACTTCCTTATATGAGGTTCTTGGTGTGTATGATAGCTTCACAGTTTGGTTTCTCTATATATATCTTTTATTATAGCATCAATATCCTTCTTGAAAGCAAAAACATATAATATTTATGTTAGAAAATATATTGCGGTATGTATAAGCCAGCATTAAGGAATATTATTTGGCCATAATAGTTTATTTATTATCTTTACAAAATCACAAACACATTGGAAATTGCTATCTAATGATTTTGAAAGGATATTTCTCATTTCTCGGGGTGAAAGTTTAATTCTTAGGAAGAAAAAGGCATGTTTGATTATCCTTATTTGTTATATATAAATCATCTGATGTATCTAGATTTCAAGTAACATACATGTGTGACGACCCAAAGGGTCATCACTATAATTTTCCCTTATTCCGTGGTTCCGAGCCTTGAAAAACTCGCTCTTAGTTGTCTCGATTTACATGGCAGTCCGGACGCGAAGCCTGAGAGTTTTTATGTTAAAATATATGAATTCAACGAAAAATTTGAAGAATTTTGATATTAATATTGATAAAGTTGACTTTGATAAACATTTTGGGTAAACGGACCCGAACTCGTGATGTAACAGTCCCGAGACATCCGTAAAAAAAATATGGGACTCGAGCGTATTCTAGGAATCGAAATCCGAGGTCCCGAGCCCGAGTATAGAATTTTTGGAAGAAATTATTTTTCCTGAAAATGATATAAAATTTAAATTAAATATGAGTTAAAAAATATAGGTATCGGGCTCGTATTTTGGTTTCGATTCCTGGTACAAGTCTTAAATATGCGATAAGCGCTTTCTGAGAAATTTGGTCTAAATCGGACGTCGCTTGACGTGTTTGCGACCCAAATATCTAAAGTTGGAAAGTTATGAACTTAGAATGAAAAAGGGGTGGTTTTAAGGTTTAATTCATTGATTTTGATGTTATGTTGGCGACTAGATCGCTCGACTAAGTTCGTAGGATATTTTTGAGTTAGCGTGGGTGTTTGGTTTGGAGCCTCGAGGGTTGGGAGTGATTCAGAATGGTTTTTGGCCTTAGAACTGTTGCAAATGTCTGCTGTAGGTGCCCAAGGATTTTGTTCTTCGCGTTCGTGTGGGCACACTCGTGAATGCGTAAGGTAATTTTCCCAGGGGTCTTCTTCCTTCATCACGAACGCGATACATTGGACGCGAACACGAAGGAGAGGGCGGATTAACCCTTCGCAAATGCTTCCCTTTACTCGCGAACGTGTAGGGTACTGGGGGAGGGGTCACCAAAGTGTTCTACGCGAACGCATCTTTGATCATGTGAGTGCGAGTCTCCTGGAGGTCTACTCTTCGTGAACGCTAGCCAGTGTACGCGAATGCGAAGGCCAACCAGCCCAACCCATCACGAATGCGAGGGTCCCACCGCGAACGCGTAGGGTTAAATCTGCCCAGTTTTAAAAAAATCCAAAACAGAACCATTTCGGGAGTTAGCAAACTTTTCATAAAACATTTCTTCTCCAAAACCTCTAGGAGATTTATAGAGCACTTCTTCACCAAAGCTTCTTGGGTAAGTGTTGTTTCCTTTGTTTACTTTATTTTCCATCATTTATTTATATAATTCCTTAGACTAATTCGTGAAATCAAGGTAGAAATTAGGGCTTTTGGGTAGAGTTAGGGCTTTTGAGATTTTGGGTGATTCAACCCCAATTTAGGGTCGAATCTTAAAATAAATTGCATAATTGAACTCGTGGCATTATGGGTGATTGGGTTTTGGTCCGAGCCTCGTGTTTGGACCATGTGGTGCCGGGGTCGAATTTTAGGAATTTTGGAATAGGAAATTCATTTCTAGGCTAGGGGATTGTGTTTTCGAGCCATTATTTAAAATAGTGAACTAAACTGTATCTAGATATCATTGTTTTGGAGTTAGGTTCTAGAAGAAAGGCGGTGTTAGAGAGTTGATTGCTATAATCGGACCGAGGTAAGTGTCTGTTCTAAATTTGGCGTGAGGGATTAATATTAGGATATTTGATACTTGCTAATTGTGGAGTACGGTGTATAGACATGGTGACGGTTATCTATGTACCAGAGTCTAGTATGACCGTGAGTCTTATATGCATTGGTTTCATATTTAATGATACAACTTTCTTGATTGGTTCATAAGTATAATATAAAGTGAATAGTTGAGGGAGGTTTGTGATTGGTTTGTCATTCAGAGAATTGGCTCGGACTAGCAAATGTTACTCGAGAAATAGGTGATTAAAAGTGGAACATGTTGTGATTATTCCTTTGCCGGGATGTAAGTATTTATTGTATTCTCCCTTGCCGGGATATTTGAATTGTTAATTGTATTCCCTTGCCGGGATTTCTTGTAATATTTGTTACTCCCCTCGCGCGGTCCTTGTTCGGGTGAGTTATTGGTATTAAATATTTAGGATCGGGTTGCATGCCGCAACAGTGTGCACACCGCAACAGTATTAATTGTTGAGGATTGGGTTGCACGCCGCAATGGTGATATATGTTGAGAATCGGGTTGCGCGCCGTAACGGAGTATGGATCGAGTGTATTATTTTCATATGTAGAGACTTCCAGTGTTTTCCTTTTCAGTTGTTATTGATCAGCTTAACTTCTTTACCGATGATTTCTATATTTGGACTGTCGTACCCCACGTCATGCTCCCCTCCCTTTAATTGTTTAAATTAGTGTATTCCTGTTATTGCACATATATCTGTACAAGTTATTTGTGGTAGGTCCTGTCTAGCCTCGTCACTACCTCGCCGGGGTTAGGCCAGGTACTTACAAGCATATGGGGTCGGTTGTGCTGATGCTACACTCTGTGCATTTTTTGCACAGATTGGGATGCAACTTACGAACCGCAGCAGTAGTAGATCGGGAGCAGACCTTCAGTCCAGAGACTCTTGAGGTAGCCTTGCTGACGTCCGCAGGCCCGGAGTCTCTTCTATCTTTATTCACTTTGTTAGCTCTTGTATTGAAAAAGACTGTTATGATTTTTTTCGGACGATTGTATTTAGTAATTCTAGAAGTTCATGAGTATTGTGACACGAATCTTGGGTAGAAGATTTTATTAAACTTTTCGCATTTCCTTCAGTTAATTATATTTGAGACTTCCGCTCATTTTATTTGCTTCGTCCTAATTATATTATCGAAAATGTTAGTTAACAATGATTGAATGTTGGCTTGCCTAACTCATAATAGTAGGCGCCATCATGACTACCGATGGTGGGAAATTCGGGTCGTGACAAGTTGGTATAAGAGAACTTGGTTACATAGGTCTCACAACTCACTAACAAACTCGATGCAATCTGAGGGATCAGTACAAAGATGTCTGTATTTATCCCCAGAGGCTACGTAGTTAGGAAAAATTTCACTTTGTTCAGTCTTGTCGTGCGATTATGTTTCTCAAATAACGATTTTCACTCTACTCTGTTCTTTCGCAGATGGAGAGAACGCGTGCTTCTTCTTCTACCGCACAACAGCCCTAGCCCCCAGCAGCTGCTCCTGTTAGGGGCAGAAGGCGAGGCCGAGGCTGGGGAAGAGCTCGGCCCCGACCAGCAGTCTCAGAGGTAGAGCCTCATGTTGATTATGATGAGGAGGTTCCAGCACCAGCAGCTCCGGGGGGCCTAACTCAGGTCCTAGAGGGTTTCATAGCCACTCCAGTACTCCAGGACGCCTTGGTCGGACTGGTAGGATTTATGCAGAGCGTCTCTAGAGCGGGTTTGTTTCCCGTAGCACCTGCCACATCTCAGGTTGGGGGAGGCGTTCAGACTCCTTCTACGCATACTCTGGAGCAGACAGCTCCTCAACATCAGGTTCCAGCAGTTCAGCCAGCTGTGGCAGCCCATGGTATTACATCTCAGACCGGCGATGGTGTGGCGATGTCCGCGGACGCTTTGTGGAGGCTTGATAGGTTCACCAAGCTCTTCACCACCACCTTCAATGGTGCTTCTACAGAGGACCCCCAAGACTTCTTATTCATCTGCCATGAGGTTCTCAGGACTATGGGTATTGTGGAGACCAATGGGGTCGACTTCATCACTTTTTGGCTTGCAGGATCCGCCAAGACTTGGTGGAGCGACTATTGTTTATCTAGGCCAGCAGTGTCGCGATTACTAACTTAGTATCAGTTTGCAGAGTTGTTCATGGAAAAGTTTCTCCCGGTGACTGAGCAAGATGCTCTACGTAGGAGATTTGAGTGTCTTCATCAGTGTACTATGACAGTCACGCAGTATGAGACTCGTTTTGTTGATTTGGCACGCCATGCTATTGTTATACTCCCCACTGATAGGGAGATTGTGCGGATATTTATTGATGGGTTGTTTCAACCGATCCGGCTTCATATGGCTATGAGAGCCGGTAGTGATATGTCTTTTTAGGAGGCGACCAATGCGGCATGCGGGATAGATATGGAACTTGCACGAGGAAATGGTCAGGGATCAGATAAGAGGCCTCGTCATTCTGGTAGGTTCACTGGTATCTCATCTGGAGGTAGGGATTCATATGTAGAGGCCACCCTCAAAGGCCCTTTCAGTCAGCATTTCAGGTTTCACATGGTACTACAGGCGGTAGCGCTTCTCAGCAGCACTATTTTGATCCGCAGTCCATTAGTGCACCACTGCTTAGAGCCTTAGATGAGGTCATTTAGGGCGGCAGGGTCAGTCCCAGTTTCTCAATTTCCGCGTTCAGGTGGGTGTTATGAGTGTGGAGATCTCAGTCACATTAGGAGATATTGCCCAAAGTTGAGAGGTGATTGGTCACAGCAGCAGGGTCCTCGTCCCAAGATTTAGGTAGAAGGTGATCCACAGGCCGCCCAGCTAGCTAGAGGCGGGGATAGAGGGCCACAGAGGTGGAGGTAGGGAGCATAGATGTGGAGCTCAGACAGCTAGAGGCAGGGTTCAGCCAGTAGCCGATCGCCCCAGAGACATAGTTAAAGGAGGTGGGCCCCAGCCCTGTTCTTATGCTTTACCAGCCAGGCCAAAGGCCGAGCCATCAGATGCTTTTATTACAAGTACTATTCTGGTCTGTGATAGGGATGCTTCTGTGCTATTTTATCCCGGATCTACGTATTCATATGTCGTCCTATTTTGCACCCTATTTGGTTATGCATAGTGAGGCCTTGGGTATTCCTATATACGTGTCAACACCGGTGGGTGACTCTATAGTGGTCGACCGAGTGCATCGTTCTGTGTTGCAGTAATTGAGGGTATTGATACTCGTGGCGACTTATTTCTCTTAGATATGGTGGACTTCGACATTATTTTGGGGATGGATTGGTTGTCCCCGTATCATGCTATTTTGGATTGTCACGCCAAGACTGTGACCTTGGATTTGCCAGACTTACCCCGACTTGAGTGGAGAGGGATCCCAGGTTATTCCGCCCGCATTGTTATTTCATATGTCAAGGATCGACGCATGGTCGATAAGGGGTGTATAGCATATCTGGCGTATGTTCGTGACTCCAGCGTAGATGTTCCATCTATTGACTCTATTCCTACTGCTCGGGATTTCCCCCAGGGTTTCCCTTCAAACCTGCTGGGTATGCCGCCTGACAGGGATATTGATTTCTGTGTTGATCTGGCTCTGGGCACTCAACCTATTTCCATTCTGCCATATCGCATGGCCCTGCCAGTGTTGAAAGAGTTAAAGGAGCATCTTCAGGACTATCTTGATAAGGGTTTCATTAGACCCAGTGTATCACCTTGGGGTGTGCCAGTGTTATTTGTGAAGAAGAAGGATGGGTCGATGAGGTTAAACTAACTCCTCGGCGTAAACTGAAAACAAGGAAACAATTTGATATAGTTGATGACCTATCGGGGAGTGAGTATGTGCCCTCTCAAGACCTCTCCTCTGACTCAGTTCCATCTCCCTTAGTCCCAACATTACCTACTGCCTAAGCTCCACAACGTGTTCCTTATGAGTCATCTGATGGCTCAACATTAGGCAGTAGTGAATACTCCACGTCCCCCACAGCTTCAATATTTTGGGAGAGTGTAGAAGGTGGGATTGATAGTAATGATGAGGTAACAAATAGTGGTGTGCCCCAGGTTTGTCGTATTGAACGAATAAGAAATCCTGATGTTTGGAGAGATTGATTTTTCAGTCAAATGTCTTTCCATAAGTTTAGATAATGGTGGTCGGTACGAATGTTAATTCTGCACAGTCTCGCAAAGAGGCGCTTTGTAGGCAGTTCCACTGGTTGCATCAAGGAGAGATGACTGTGATGCAGTATGAGATAAGTTTCTTAGAGTTAGCACATCATGTTTTTTGGTTGATTCCTAGAGAGTGAGAGAGGATTAGGAGGTTCGTTGATGGCCTCACATATCATCTTCGTATTCTCATGACCAGCTAGAGGGTGTCTGGTGCTACTTTTTAGGAGGTTGTTTACATTGCTCATGATATTGAGTCAATTCATTGCCAGGAGCGTGATGAGAGGGAGTCCAGGAGGCCTCGGGGATCTGGTAGTTTGGTGGTTCTCCTTCAAGATATTAGTTTCACTATGGCAGAGGTCGTCCATTCAGTCACGCTCAGCCACCTTGTGTAGGTTATCGTGGGGCATCATCGGGTCATGGTTCTCACATTTCTCAATTGGTCCAGTCCTCACTTAGTTCCCTTCTAGCTCAGAGTTTTTCACGTGCTCCATCAGTTAAGGGCTCTTTCATGCCAGGTGCACCTGCTAGTCATTTGGTTCTAGGGGTTCCCTTCAGTCTGCGTCTCTAGCACCCTGGAGGTCATATGAGTGTGGAGAGATGGGATATATGTGGAGGCAGTATCCTCATCGTCTTGCGGGTTCATCTTGGTAGAGGATCCAGCCATCGGCTTCACCGCCAGTTACTTATACATCACCCACTCACCCAGCTAGGGGTTGAGGTTAGTCAGCTAGGGGTCGCTCTAAAAGAGAAGGTCGATCAGGTGGCGGTCAAGCCCGTTTTTATGCACTCCCAGCTAGACCCGATGCTATTGCTTCAAATGATGTGATCGCATGTATTTTCTCAGTCTGTTGCAGAGATGCATCTATATTATTTGATCCCATTTCCACTTATTCTTATATGTCATCATACTTAGTTCGTTATTTAGATATGCTCTGTGAGTCTCTTGTTACATCTGTTCATGTGCCTACTCTGGTGGGCGATATTGTTGTACACCGTGTGTACTGGTCATGTGTTGTGATTATTCGGGGTCTGGAGACCCGAGTGGAACTATTTTTATGTATGATTGACTTCGATGTTATATTGGGCATGGATTGGCTATCTCTGCATCGTAATATTTTGGACTATCATGCTACAATAGTGACATTGTCTATTTCGAGTATGCCACGGATTGAGTGGCGAGGTTTGAATGATTATGTCACTTGTAGGGTAATTTCATTCTTGAAGGCCTAGCGTATGGTTGGGAAGGGTTGTGTTTCATATTTAGCCTATGTTAGGGATGTTGGTACAAAGACTCCAAGTATTGATTTTATTCCTGTTGTGAGGGATTTTCCCAATGTGTTTTTTTTGCAGACATACCTACATGCCACCAGACAGGGATAATGATTTATGTATTGACCTGGTGCCGGGTACTCAACCGATTTCTATTCCATCATATCGTATGGCACCAAAAGAATTGACGGACTTTAAGGAACAACTTCTGGAACTCCTTGATAAGGGGTTCATTCGGCCTAGTGTGTCGTGTTGGGGTGCGTTGGTCCTATTTATGAAGAAGAAGGATGGGACTATGAGGATGTGCATTTATTATAGGCAGTTGGTCAAAGGAACAATTAAGAACAACTATCCTCTGCCTCATATTGATGATATTTTTGACTCGCTTCAGAGAACGAGAGTGTCTCCCAGATTGATCTTCGTTCAGGTTATCACAAGTTGAAGATCAGGGGCTCAGATATTCTTATTACGGCTTTCAGGACCCAATATAGTCTTTATAAGTTCTTGTTAATGTCTTTTGGGTTGACCAATGCCCCAAAAACGTTCATGCTTTTGATGAATAACGTTTTCCGGCCTCATCTCGACTCGTTTATCAATGTCTTCATTAACAATATTTTGGTGTATTCGCGTAGTTAGGTGGAGCACGCGGAGCATTTGAGGGTTGTGTTATAGAGATTGAGTAGGAGAAGCTTTATGGAAAGCTCTCAAAGTATGAGTTCTAGCTCAGTTCAGTGGCTTTCTTGGGGCACGTGGTGTCCAGCGAGGGTACTCAGGTTGATCCGAAGAAGATAGAGGTGGTTAAAAGTTGGCCCAAAGCGTCCTCCGCCACATAGATTCGCAATTTTCTTGGTTTGGCAGGTTATTACTACCAGTTTGTTCAGGGATTTTCATCCATCCTGTCGCCCTTGACCAAGTTAACTCAGAATTCTTGTGGTCGGATGAGTGTCTGGAGAGCTGTCAGAAGCTCAAGTCTGCCTTGACCACAGCTCCAATGTTAATATTTCCATGAGCTTCAGGTTCATATACCGTGTATTGTGATGCTTCAAGAGTTGGTATTGGGTGTGTGTTGATGTAGGAGGGTAGAGTTATGTTTTATGTTTCTCGTAAGTTGAATCCCCATGAGAAGAACTGCCATGTTAATGATTTGAAGTTGGTTGCCATTGTTCACACATTGAAGATTTGGAGATATTACTTTTGTGGTGTGTCTTGTGAGGTGTATACTGATCATCGTAGCCTACAACACTCATTCAAGCAGAAGGATCTCAAATTGAGGTAGGAGAGATGGTTGGAGTTTCTAAAGGAGTATGATATTACTGTTTTGTACCATCGGGGAAAGGTGAACACGGTAGCCAACGCATTGAGCTGAAAAGCGGTGAGTATAAGAAGTTTGGAATATATTCCAGTTGAGGAGAGACCTCTTTCAGTGGATGATTAGGCCTTGTCCAATTGGTTCATGAGGTTAGATATTTCGAGGACCAGTCGGGTATTGTCTTGTGTGATTTCTCAGCCTTTCTTATATGATCGCATCAGAGAGAACCAGTTTGATGATCCTCATTTTCTTGTCCTTAAATGACATAATGCAATATGATGATGCAAGACATGTGACTATTGGTGATGATTGGGTGTTAAGGATGCAGCGCCGGATATGTTTTCCCAAGGTAGATGGGCTTCGAGAGTTGATTTTGTAAGAAGCCCATACCTCGCGTTATTCCATTCATCCGGATGCTGCAAAGATGTATCAGGATATCAGCCAGCATTTTCGTTGTAGGAGAATGAAGAAGAATATTGTGGTATTTGTAGCATGGTGTCTCAACTTTTAGAAGGTAAAATTTAAGCAACAAAGACCGGGTGGCTTGCTTCAGCAGATGGATATTCCATAGTGGAAGTGGGAGCGGATCACCATTGACTTTGTAGTTGGGATCCCATGGACTTTTAATAAGTTTGATACTATTTGGGTAATTGCAGATCGACTGACCAAGTCCACGCACTTTATTCCTATGTGTACTACCTATTCTTGAGAGCGGTTGGCAAAGATCTATATCCGAGAGATTGTTCGTTTGCGTGGTGTCCTAGTTTCCATCATATTAGATAGGGGCACTCAGTTTAATTCACATTTTTGGAGCTCTGTGCAACGAGAGTTGGGTATTCATGTTGATATTAGCACAACGTTTCACCCTCTGACGGAGGGGAAGTCAGAGCGCACTATTCAGCTATTGAAGGACATGTTGCGAGCTTGTGTCGTGAATTTCGGAGCTCGTAGAGTTTTCTTATAACAACAGCTACTAGTCGAGTATTCAAATGGATCCATATGAGGCTTTGTATGGGTGGCGGTTTAGATGTCCAGTTTGGTGGTTTGATTAGGGCAAGGCTAGGCTATTGGAGACAGATTTGGTGTATGATGCTTTAGAAAAGGTGAAGGTAATTTAGGAGAGACTTCGTACATCGTAATTGAGACAAAAGAATTATGCTGTCAGGAAGGTTCGGGATGTATCCTACATGGTTGATGAGAAGGTTCTATTGAAGGTTTCACCCACAAAGGGTGTTATGAGATTTGGTAAAAAGGGAAAATTGAGTTCTCGATTCATTGGGACTTTTGAGGTGCTTTGGAGGATTGGGGAGGTGGACTATATGCTTGCTTTGCCCCCACAGCCTGTCAAGTGTGCATATGATTTTTCATGTTTCTATGCTCCGGTATTATATTGGGATCCGTATCATGTTTTGGACTTTAACATGGTTCAGTTAAATGATGATTTTGACTTATGATATGGAACTAGTAGTTATTTCAGAGCGTTAGGTTTGAAAGATGAGATCAAATGATATAGTTTTAGTGAAAGTGCAGTGGAGAGGTTGCCCCGTGGAAGAGGCTACCTGGGAGATTGAGCGCGAGATACGTGGCAGATATTCTCACCTATTTGAGGCTTCAGGTATATTTGTTGACTCGTTCGAGGATGAACGTTTGTCTAAGAGGGGGAGGATTCAACGACTCGGCCGGTCGTTTCATGAGTTACCACTCTGTTTTCCCCATTTATGCTTCTTATTTCTTTGTTTCTCGATACTATGTATAATCGGGTTTCTTGGATCGAGTTCGGAAAGATATTGGTAAAGTTTGAGACACTTAGTCTCTTTTGAGTAAGCTTAAGTTGGAAAAAGTCAACCGAATATTGACTTATGTGTTAAAGGGCTTGGATATGTGTTCCGATGGTTCGGATATCTTCGGAAGTTTATTTAGGACTTAGAAGCGTGATCGGATTTGTTTTTGAGGTACATAGTAGATTTAGGCTTGAATTAGCGAAATTGGAATTTTGGCATTTTCCAGTTGATAGGTGAAAATTTTATATAGGGGTCCGAATGAAATTTCGGAAGTTGGAGTAGGTCCGTTTATCCCTCCCATTTACATTGTGCTTCTAGTTCTATAATAGACTATATAAACTCTTTCAGAATCTTTGACACATGTTTTGAAGCTCATAACTGGTGACGCCCCGATGTCAGGTTGTGTTGGTTTTCCGCAAATTGTACAAGTTCACTTTTATTTTGGGATTATAATCAAGTTAACGACTTAAAACATGTTATTAGAATTCTTTATATATAAATTGGGTATTGTGTCTGCTAGTCGTGTTCACGGTAGGTGCCATGAAAACCGGGTACTAATTTAGGGTCGTCACAGTACTTGCCCTATTTTCGGCAAATATCAATCTCCGGATCTAAGGAAATCGGCTTCCGGATGTTGGAAACACGTTCTCAAGGCATTATACTAAACGTGTGTTCATATTTTTAGGTTTTGATGAATGACAAACTATGCGCAAATTGACATATGACGAGGTCCAAGCACAAGCGCGAAATTGATATATAACAAGATTCAAGCACAAGACAAAGATCGAGATTAAGTTTTATATGAGTCGGTATTTAATTGTGATCTTGATCCGACAACTTAAACTCAAGACTTGGCTTCTCTCATAAAAATACTTTTAACAAATCATGCATATTTAATTTAGAGCAAAATGATTTTAAATAATGCATATTTACTTTTGTCAAAATGATTTTTAAACACGCCTCTAAAATCCGGACTAAGATAATCGATTATGTACTTATGATAATCGATTATGTTTAAGTCAGCTGCTTGACAATCGATTGTGAACTAATGACAATCGATTGTGTTAAGGCAGTAAGCATCAGATTTTTCAAATCTGCATGACAATCGATTGTGAACCTTATGACAATCGATTGTGATGAGGCAGTGTCCATCAAAGTTTTTCAAAGCTCAAAATAATCGATTGTGAAGCTAATGACAATCGATTGTGAAGAGACAATGTCCATCAGATTATTCAAAGTCACAAAATAATCGATTGTGAACTTATGACAATCGATTGTGTTGAGTCAGTGTCTTCCAGACTTTTTCAAAGTTATTAAATAATCGATTGTGAAATTATGACAATCGATTGTCAAGAGGCAATGTCTAAATTGATTTTTCAAGACTGATCTATAATCGATTGTTAACTTAGTATAATCGATTGTATAACTGGCCGTCGCCAAAATATTTTCAAATACCGTCAGGTAATCGATTATTGATTTCCTATAATCGATTGTTTTAATTAAAATCTAGAAAGGATTTTTTGAACGTTGCTGAGTAATCGATTGTAGATTGTTGACAATCGATTGTTTTACGTAAAATCTGGAAAGGATTTTTTGAATGTTGCCAGTAATCGATTATTGATCTTATATAATCGATTGTTATGCATAAAATCTGGGATTGATTTTTGGAAGAACTGGCAAACAATCGATTATGGTAACTTGACAATCGATTGTCACTGAGTAATTTCAGCAACTCTTAATTGGCAATTAGGCAACGGTAATACAAGGTTTTTCAACTATAAATACAGCTTCAATTCAGTCTTTTAAGTACAACAACATACAACAACTGATCATACAATTGCTAAAGCTTGCATACTTTATTGCTTATCATTTTATATTCATTACAAAAGCTTTTGAGAGCCAAATTCTTGTCAAAAGTTGTTGCGATCTTGTGTGTATTCTTTTTTACTCATATCTACTCTTAAAGGAGTGTCTTGTTTGAGTGCTAAGTGTTTTTGTACACTTGAAGGGAAGTGTTAGCCCCTTGTGTTGTAAGAAGGAACTTGTGTTTCCTTGGTTGAAGTCTTGGAGTGTTGTATCTCCGAGCAAAGGTTGTTGAGGCTTGTGTCCTCAAGTTGTAACGGTTTGTTAAGCACCCGTAAGCTTAACAAGTTAGTGGAAATCTCGAGAGAGTCTCTCGGGGACTGGACTAGCCACGGGTTGTGGTGAACCAGGATATATCGGTGCGTTTGTTCTAATTTATTTACTTATCGCACTTATTTATTTCTTGCAATTTTTAAATTCCGCAAGTTTACGCTAATTTTATTAAAACGCTATTCACCCCCCCTCTAGCGTTAAGCGTATTATCTAACAATTGGTATCAGAGCCCAACTCTCTGACTTAACCGTTTGAGAGAAACATCCATGGCTTCTACTCGTGATTCTTTTGCAGGAATAGGTGAAGGACAATGCTCCACCCGACCACCGCTATTCGATGGTACAAATTATACATATTGGAAGGAGAGGATGAGAATATTTGAACAATCAAATACTTTTCATCTTTGGAAGGTCATAATGAATGGAGAATAAATTCCAACCAAGAAGGTTTAAAATGAATGGGTCCCAAAGTCCGAAGATGAATACGATGCGGATGATATCCGAAAGGTGCTAAATAATGCTAAAGCTATTAATATATTATATTGTGCTGTAAATGCTGATGATTACAGGAAGATATCTTGTTGCACAACGGCAAAGCAAATGTGGGACAAGCTGGAAATTACGTACGAAGGTACGGACCAGGTAAGGGAAGCTAAAATTGATTTCCTAACCCATGCATATGAATTGTTTCACATGAAGGAAGGCGAAAAGGTAGATGAGATGTTTGAACGATTTTCAAAAATCGTAAATGATTTACATGCTCTTAAGAAGACCTTCACGGATAAGGAACTTGTCCGAAAAATCTCCGAAGTCTCACTCCGGAATGGCGATCCAAGGCCGACGCGATTCAAGAATCCATTGGCATTTCAAATGTCACCATCGACGCATTAAGAGGTAATCTTAAAACTTATGAATCTACTATACTTAACCCTCTTGTTGATGATCAAAGGAAGCAAAGAATTGCTCTCAAGGCAAGCACAAGCCAACCTCAAAATGATGAGGACGGAGACAACGAGTTCGGACTCGTTATCAAGAGATTTCAAAAGTTCATGCGAAAAGAGTATGAACGAAAGGGCAAAAAGAAAGGAGATCAAATAAAGTGCTATGAGTGCGGAGAAACCGGGCACATTAAATCAAATTGCCCAAATGCTAAAAAGGAGAAGAAACCCTTCGAGAAGCAAAGAGCATACATATCTTGGGGAGGCGACTCCGGTGACGAGTCAAGTGAGGAAGAAGAAGACGAAGCCGCAAATCTTTGTCTTATGGCACAAGAAGACAACAAAGAAGAGGTATGTCAAATTTCCTCCAAAAATTTCTTTCCCTTGAAGAAATGCAAAATGCTTTTGATGAGTTGTATAGCGAATTTATTAGAGCTTCAAAAACTGTTAAGAGTATAAAAGAAAATGCTTCTTTAAAAGAAAAAGATTTTCAAAAACAACTCTCTCTTAAACAAAAGGAATTGGAAAAACTGATTTTAGAAAATGAGAAGTTGAAAGAGGAAAACAAATTTTTTGGCAAGAGAAGCGCCGACAAGCCCGAAAGTTCTAGAAATTGTACTTCTTGCATGCATCTCAAAAATGAAGTAGAAAGGCTTAAGGGCACCTTAGATAAGTTTAACTCTTCTCATAAAAATTTGAATGAAGTGCTTGTTAATTTGAAGTCGACCAAGCATGGCATAGGTTTTAGAAACGAGCCTAAAGAGAAAGTTGAAGCCAACCCCCAACCACCTAAGGCTCAACCTAGGATAAATAAAACAAATGCTCATCCTAGATACAACAAACCTAGAAATGGTTTTCATCAATCCAACCTAGAAATAATCATGCTAGAAATAATGCACATTCTAGGCCAAACATTAGAAAGAGTTTTGAACCTTTTAGAACACCTAGAAATGATTTCCAACCTAGAAACAACTATTCTAGAAATGATGCATATCCTAGAACAAATGGTAGGAGAAATGTTTTTCATGATTTGCGCAATAGTTATATTGTCAAGAATAGAGCAAATGAATTTCGTCCGTCCAATTACTATCAACCTAGAAGGATGAATAATCCTAACGTGACTTGTCATTATTGTAGACGAATTGGACATATTGCTTCTGCTTGTTTTACACGACATAGACATAACACTCAATCACATCACTATGATTTTCCTAACCCCCAAGGACCCAAAATGGCATGGGTACCTAAAACTCATTAATTTGTTTTGTAGGTATGTTTGAAGGGATCAAGTGTACTATGGTACCTTGATAGTGGATGCTCCAAGCAAATGACGGGAGACGAATCCAAATTCCTTCAACTAGAACACAAGGAAGGGGGAAGTGTTATTTTTGGTGATAACAACAAAGGAAAGACTATCGGCATCAGATCGGTCGGTAAGGATGAAATTTCTTCCATTAAGCATATATTACTTGTGAAAGGTTTAAAACATAATCTCTTGAGCATAAGTCAATTATGTGACAAGGGAAATCTTGTTTTATTTGATTCGGATGAATGCTTAGTGTTTAGACGTAGCGATTTTAAAATTATCCTTCGTGGTTTTAGAATGGATAACATTTATATGGTTGATCTTGCAAATTCTTCACCCGAATATGTGAATTGTTTAATGAGCAAAGAGGATGACTCTTGGTTATGGCATCGGAGAGTAGCTCACATCAACATGCATCTTTTGAACAAATTGGTTTCACAAAATTTAGTTGTTGGTCTTCCAAATTTGAATTTTGAAAAAAACTCTATTTGTGATTCGTGTCAAAAAGGGAAGCAAACAAAAGTATCTTTTAAATCGAAAAACATTGTTTCAACTACTAGACCATTGCAATTGCTTCACATGGATTTGTTTGGACCATCTCGCATTGAAAGCCTTGGTAGAAATCGTTATGCTTTTGTTATTGTTGATGATTATTCCAGATTTACTTGGACTTTATTTCTTGCCCATAAAAGTGATGCTTTTCAGAATTTTAAATATTTTCTTAAACGTGTTGAAAACGAAAAGGAAACAACCGTCACTTCAATTAGAAGTGATCATGGGGGAGAGTTTGATCACAATCTCTTTGCGGACTTTTGTGACGAACTCGGTATCGAGCATACCATTTCCGCTCCACGAACACCACAAAAAAATGGGGTGGTGGAAAGGAAAAATAGGTGTCTCGAAGAGATGGCTAGAACCATGCTCGAAGAGGCTAAGATTCCCAAACATTTTTGGGCGGATGCCGTGAGTACCGCATGCTACATTTTAAATAGAGTAGTCATAAGGCTAATACTCATGAAAATCCCTTATGAACTCTACAAGGGAAGGAAACCAAATATCTCCCATTTTAGAGTATTCGGTTGTAAATGTTTTATTCATAACAATGGAAAAGATCTATTGGGAAAATTTGATGCCAAATCCGACGAGGGAATTTTTATTGGGTATTCTTCACGTAGCAAAGCATATAGGGTATTTAATAATAGAACCCAAACTGTGGAGGAATCCCCTCATATTGTGTTTTCCGAAAGTAATGCTCGCTTGGCGAGAGAGGATTCTTGTTCTGATCTTGCAGGTATTTTAAATAGTTTAAAAGACAAAGTACAAGAAGAAACTCCTAAGGAAATTCAAGATGAAATCTTGGAACAATCAATGGAGGAAACGCCACAATTGGAGAATGAAACGAAAATGCCTAACGAGTGGAGGACAATCAAAGATCACCCTCTCGAACAAGTAATTGGCGACGTAGGAGTAAAGGTAAGTACCCGAAACTCCCTTAAGAACACCTTAGGACATACTGCTTTTGTTTCTCAAATTGAACCAACAACCATCTCCGAAGCAATTGGGGATGAATTTTGGACCTTGGCAATGCAAGAGGAGCTTAACCAATTCAAACGGAATGACGTTTGGGATTTGGTGCCAAGACCCGAAAATCGTACCATAATTGATACGAAATGGGTTTTTCGAAACAAACTAGATGAAAATGGTGTAATCACTAGAAACAAAGCTAGGCTTGTAGCAAAAGGCTATAATCAAGAAGAGGGTATTGACTATGAAGAAACATATGCTCCCGTAGCTAGATTAGAAGCTATTCGTTTATTGCTTGCTTTTGCCTCTTCTATAAATTTCAATTTATATCAAATGGATGTGAAAATTGCTTTTCAAAATGGTGTTATTCAAGAAGAAGTTTATGTTGAACAACCCCCCGGCTTTGAAGATTTTAAATCTCCCGATCATGTTTTCAAACTCAAAAAGGCTCTTTATGGTTTAAAACAAGCTCCCCGAGCTTGGTATGAAAGATTGAGTAAATTTCTATTGGAAAATGATTTCATTAGGGGGAAAGTTGACACCATTCTTTTTGTTAAGCATAAAAACAATGATATTTATTAGTTCAAATCTATGTGGATGATATTATATTTGGTGCTACTAACAATGCTTTGTGCAAGGAATTTTCCTATTTAATGACAAGCGAATTTGAGATGTCTATGATAGGTGAGTTAACATTCTTTTTGGGATTACAAGTAAAGCAAATGAAAGAAGGTACGTTCATTTGCCAAGCGAAATATTGCAAAGAATTGCTGAAACAATTTGAAATGACCAGTGCAAAAGCAATGGCAACCCCCATGAGCACATCCGATCACCTAGACAAAGATGAGAAAGGTAAGGAAGTCGACATCAAAAAGTATCGAGGTATGATTGGCTCTCTACTTTATCTTACTGCTAGTCGTCCGGACATCATGTTTAGCATGTGCTTATGCGCTCGTTATCAATCATGTCCGAAGGAGTCTCACCTAACTGCGGTGAAACGGATATTGAAGTATCTTGTTGGTACTGTAAATGTGGGTCTATGGTACCCCAAAGGTTCTTCATGCCAACTTGTTGGCTATTTCGACTCCGATTTTGCTGGATGCAAATTGGACCGCAAGAGCACAAGTGGCACTTGCCATTTGCTCGGTAGCTCTCTCGTTTCTTGGTTTAGCAAGAAACAAGTAAGTGTTGCGTTGTCAACAACCGAGGCTGAATATGTAGTCGCGGGGAGTTGTTGCGCTCAAATCCTTTGGATGAAACAACAACTCTTGGACTATGACCTAAGTCTTGATCATATCCCTCTTAGATGTGATAATACTAGTGCCATATGTTTGACGAAGAACCCCGTTCTTCATTCGCGAACAAAACACATTGAAATTAGACATCATTTTATAAGAGATCACGTTCTCAAGGGCGATGTCGAAATTGAATTTGTTGAAACCAAAGATCAATTGGCCGACATCTTTACAAAGCCCTTAGAGAAAGATTCCTTCTTCCGAATTCGTAGTGAACTCGGGATTCTTGACTCCACGTCGATCTAAGTCGTGCATTGCATTTTCCCTCTCACATGTTTTCTAACTTGAGCGTCGGAGACGTCTAATGTATTTTTGCAGGTATCGCCCTAAAGGCAGGGGGAATTATAAAGCTTGACGCACAGAACAATCGATTTCTCTTTTATATAATCGATTATCCAGTATCAATAATCAATTGTCTTGACATAATTTGCGTTATTATTGCCGTTTTTTTAAATAAACAAGGTTTTTGATTATTCTATATTTGTTTGCTAATGGCAAAAGGGGAAGATAACGGGTATGCACTCAATACTTAATACTTATCGGCATAAATTGAGGGGGAATTCATATATTGAGGGGGAATAAATTGCATATCTATATACTTGTTGCATATCTTTACTTGTCTTGAATCGTCATTATGAATTGCCTAATATGCATATCCCGCTTAAAGTTTGCCATTATCAAAAAGGGAAAAATTGTTGGAAACACGTTCTCAAGGCATTATACTAAACGTGTGTTCATATTTGTAGGTTTTGATGAATGACAAACTATGCGCAAATTGACATATGACGAGGTCCAAGCACAAGCGCGAAATTGATATATAACAAGATTCAAGCACAAGACAAAGATCGAGATTAAGTTTTATATGAGTCGGTATTTAATTGTGATCTTGATCCGACAACTTAAACTCAAGACTTGGCCTCTCTCGTAAAAATACTTTTAACAAATCATGCATATTTAATTTAGAGAAAAATGATTTTAAATAATGCATATTTACTTTTGTCAAAATGATTTTTAAACACGCCTCTAAAATCTGGACTAAGATAATCGATTATGTACTTATGATAATCGATTATGTTTAAGTCAGCTGCTTGACAACCGATTGTGAACTAATGACAATCGATTGTGTTAAGGCAGTGAGCATCAGATTTTTCAAATCTGCATGACAATCGATTGTGAACCTTATGACAATCGATTGTAATGAGGCAGTGTCCATCAAAGTTTTTCAAAGCTCAAAATAATCGATTGTGAAGCTAATGACAATCGATTGTGAAGAGACAGTGTCCATCAGATTATTCAAAGTCACAAAATAATCGATTGTGAACTTATGACAATCGATTGTGTTGAGGCAGTGTCTTCCAGACTTTTTCAAAGTTATTAAATAATCGATTGTGAAATTATGACAATCGATTGTCAAGAGGCAGTGTCTAAATTGATTTTTCAAGACTGATATATAATCGATTGTTAACTTAGTATAATCGATTGTATAACTGACCGTTGCCAAAATATTTTCAAATACCGTCAGGTAATCGATTATTGATTTCCTATAATCGATTGTTTTAATTAAAATCTGGAAAGGATTTTTTGCACGTTGCTGAGTAATCGATTGTAGATTGTTGACAATCGATTGTTTTACGTAAAATCTGGAAAGGATTTTTTGAATGTTGCCAGTAATCGATTATTGATCTTATATAATCGATTGTTATGCGTAAAATCTGGGATTGATTTTTGGAAGAACTGGCAAACAATCGATTGTGGTAACTTGACAATCGATTGTCACTGAGTAATTTCAGCAACTCTTAATTGGCAATTAGGCAACGGTAATACAAGATTTTTCAACAATAAATACAGCCTCAATTCAGTCTTTTAAGTACAACAACATACAACAACTGATCATACAATTGCTAAAGCTTGCATACTTTATTGCTTATCATTTTATATTCACTACATAAGCTATTGAGAGCCAAATTCTTGTCAAAAGTTGTTGCGATCTTGAGCGTATTCTTTTTTACTCATATCTACTCTTAAAGGAGTGTCTTGTTTGAGTGCTAAGTGTTTTTGTACACTTGAAGGGAAGTGTTAGCCCCTTGTGTTGTAAGAAGGAACTTGTGTTTCCTTGGTTGAAGTCTTGGAGTGTTGTATCTCCGAGCAAAGGTTGTTGAGGCTTGTGTCCTCAAGTTGTAACGGTTTGTTAAGCACCCGTAAGCTTAACAAGTTAGTGGAAATCTCGAAAGAGTCTCTCGGGGACTGGACTAGCCACAGGTTGTGGTGAACCAGGATATATCGGTGCGTTTGTTCTAATTTATTTACTTATCGCACTTATTTATTTCCTGCAATTTTTAAATTCCGCAAATTTACGCTAATTTTATTAAAACGTTATTCACCCCCCTCCTCTAGCGTTAAGCGTATTATCTAACACTAGATACACTCACTACTACGCCACATGGGTGCGATTTACTGATATTTTTGGCTATTTGTGTTCTCCTTTTTAACTAGGTTTACACAATTTTTTTCTAAATTGATTTTAAGTGATTTTACATGCTTTTCTTATTTGTGTTCGATTCACTATATTTTCTATTTGGTGTGAGATCTTTATTACTATATAAACCCTGTTCCCCTTTCTAAGTCGGACCTACTATTTTTTACTACTATTACAATAACTATTCTCTCACACATTATACATTATTTTGAGTCCTCGATTTTGGCCGACTAAAAGCTAAGGCCACCAGATTTCGACAATTTCAACCTCTCTCGGTGTGATCATTGCCACTGGTTTATATGAAGCCCTTTGGAAGTCTAACACACTAACAACTCTAGGGTTCTGTTGCTCTCTTTGCCATTGAAGCTTTGCTGGAACTATTTTTCTTATTTGCTTGTTGGATTATTCGCGACTGGTAAGTCTCATTGTCCATAACAATTTTACTCTCCTTAGATGTATTATATGTTCTCCTAATTCATGTCCCTTAAACTTCTATGAAGCACTACTCTCCCAATCCAATTTTATTGTAACTTCACTTGCTCTAAGGTCTTTCTTATGTCTCGATACTAAATTTCTCAGATTCTAGTTGTAAGATGAATTTGGCATATGTACTAGCATGAATGATTCTCTACTTCACCTAAACTTTCTTATTATGTTGTGTTATGTTGATAATTGAGACCAATCCTAAGTTTGTTTTTCTTCCTTGTTATGGATTGTTATGATAGTTTGGGAAATATTCACCTAAATCATTCATGCCTAACTTGCTACCTCTAGGGTCCTACCATTCATTACGACTTGTTTTTGTGCAATTTATACTTTCTTGTGTGTTCGTTGACATTCCTTGGTATTAGTTAAACCTTTAGAGTAAAATTTACAACTACCCTTTTTTAAATGTGGTCAACTATTGCTGTATCTGATACTTCTTTGTCTTACTTCTAAAATTGATGTGCCTCTGGTATTATGACTGATTTTTAGCTTGTTAATGTTCTTCCTGGCCTAGTCAAGTGATTTTTCGATCATAGATTTGTTCTATTGAGATGCATTCATGTTAGAACATTTATGTTTAGTCTATGCTCTACTAATTCTCCCAGTTTTCATTATCAAACCAATTGTTTAAAAGTTTCTTTAGGCTGGTCCTGACCATGTTGTTGTTTGGAACTTCATATGAAATAGTTTGCTATCACATGATGATCAATTATGTCCCCTAGCTTCAAAAATGAAAACATAAACTTGCCTTATGTTTGCCTTGCCAATATGTCATATGACTTTGTCTATATGTCTTACTGAGAATTAATGTTTAATTCCTAAGAACTAAGTGTGTGGACTTTTTACTCATTTTAATTAATTCAACGTATTGTTTGTTGTTTGTGTGGTTAAGTGTGACATCTAATTGAGGTGTAAGTCATTCGTTTAGGCCTGGTGTTTGGACATATAGGTAGTTGGACTTGGGCATTGCATTCATGCTTACTCTACTGCTCCTAGTAGCTTGGGATTTGGGTCTATTGGTCATATGAAAGCAAAGCTGTTGAAGTCCAGAAAGTTGAACTGGGTTATTTTTTTATAGGGCCTATCATTGTTCTATTGGGTTTATAGTTGTTACGTTTTATAACTATTCATATTTGAGTTTGTATTATTCCATTTGGGCATATAATAACTTGTAATAATGAATAATGGAGAAATAAGTAAAAGGGGGTCGGGGTATTTTGATCCTCGCATGAACGGGTAGAAACCTTGCCTATATGATTTAGTTGCCTTCTTTTTTATTCTTTTGACGTGCTCGTATTCTAGACACTCATAGAACTCATGTATGTAGGGGTCACACACACTTCATTTGTATAAAGCATGCTAGTTTAACTAATTACTATACCTACTTTCATGCCTACTACTACGGGCTCTTAGACAACATGCCTACAGGAATCAAACGTCTAGCTTAATTATCAGGTAACATGTCTATATGATATAATAACATATGATTTTGATAATTCTCATCTAGATACCATGTCTATAGGGCTTCAACTAACAAATCGATCAGTCGCCTCTATTACATTTAGTACACTACTCATATAGATATCATGACTATAGGATATTAATCGACTAATCATTTACTTATTGGACTAATTGACTCTAATATGTCTTATTTCTAAAACTGTCTATTGCCAAATTTTCCCTCGTGTATTGTTGTTGTGTGCGGAGGTTAACTTGAACCCTTTATTGTCTTTATGTGAAGTCCTATATGTTTTTAATGTGCACCAAGTTTTTACAGTTTTGAGCATTCTAAGTAGAGGCTAGAATAACCTAATAGTAGTTTCAAGGCCTCTTGGACCATAGGCATGAGACGGATAGTGCACGCATGGGACACGACCTAGAATTGAATTAGATCACCTTTAACTAAAACAAATTAACATAGAAATCAGGTAGAATGAGATTGTAGTATGTGCCCACTGAATAATATGAACAACCCCTAACTTATGGGAGTTATGAAGTATTATTTATGTTACATGCGGTGATCCTTTAAGCTAAAAAATATATCAACCCTCCCTCCTTTATATGTTTATTGTTCACAATCAGTCATCGAATGTAGAATAATTAAGTTGTACATTGAAAACTCTAAATGCTTATATTCATTATCTATATAGTTCAATTGTTGTCCAATTTTCTTTGCACATATTCAAAATAGAACCTTTAGATTGAATCTTCGACCCCCATATTCTTTGATAGGTTCATCAACAGTTCTAAGGGACACGTCAGCTAGGTCTACCCCATCATTCTCATTGTTTACCATTTTATCTTGAGTACAAGTTGTTGTGCCCTTTTTTCTCTCAAAATGGGTTTCGTCATGTGACAACTTTTTTGGATGGATATTAAAATAGAAGAGTCTCCACCTAACAGTTTTAAGGTGCGTTAGGGCAACTATATGCAAATAACATTGTTTTAACTAGTCAACATCACTGAAGATCGGGTAAGAGCTCAAATTACCTCAAAGAGAAGATGTTAGGCACTCTTCGAGGTCCACAAGTGTGGGTCCTAGCCGAAGTTTTTATTATATGGGGTTATCAGATTAACATTATCCTAAGTTATCACATAAGTGAGAGAAGATAAGGAATCTAATAGTTCTATTTTGTAAAGATCCTAATAATAACTTGATCGACTTTGAGGAAATGATGAACAGCTTCCAATACAAGGGAGTATGAAACGATATGGTCTACTTAAGGGCATTCCCCTTTTCACTGAAGGAGGATGCGAAGCATTGGCGTTGAAGCTTACTAAAAGGGTCGTTAAGGACAAGGGAAGATATGACTAAAAAAATTCTTGACAAGTAATTCTCATCTGCAAAAATCTAAAATTCAAAAGGGACATCCACGACTTCTGCCATAATGACACATAAATGGTATTTGGAGAAAGACTCAATAAGATAGTTAGAAAGTATCAGCATAATGGAATCAAATTGTGTATGAAACTCTATGACTTTTGGGATGGACTAACATCCTCCTCATGACGAACTCTGAGTACAGCACTTGGAGGTACCTTAATAAAGAAAACTCTTGAGGAGATTGTTGTAATTTTTATGAGCTCAGTGAAGATGCTAACCTGTAGCCCGCAGAGATTAATGATACAAAATTCAGTTGGGGTTCACTAGGTTGATTCTAACACATCACTGCAAGCCCAGCTAGATACCATGGCTAAAGATATAAGAAAGTTGACCTTAGACAAAGTCCACATCCATCCATCATAAGTTTGTGACATTTGAGGAATGGGTCATCCAACGCATGAGTGTATGTCCTCCGGTATGGATGAAGTGCTAAATGTTGTGGGAAACTTTAACAGAGGAAACAACCAAAGCAGTAACAATTATAACTACATGGGGCAGAGGTACCAATGTTTTTCCTATATTTTACCAAGCGGTAGTCTAAACTCATGGCAGCAGAATAATTCGAGACCCAGGGACAAGGAGCTCCAGGATTTCAAAATCAGCAAAGAAAGCAATACCAGTTCCACAGTCTAATCAGTCTAGCATAGAAGATATGATGAGGTCGTTATTATTGAGATATATGAGAGGCATAAAACTCATGGCAAAATAATCCGAGAACAAGAGACATCCATCGAAACTACTGAAGAGAGGTTGGGAAACTTGCTAATATATCATTATATATGGTAAAAATCAGAGAGTCCAATTTTATGATCGTTATGGCACTTCGTAGAGACCGCACCCAGAAGGATCAAGACTCAGTCTGGGGTTCGACCCCTAGGGTTCTCAATGATCGACCTCGAGGTGTTGCAAATCAATGGCTATGATGGGTAAATGAGAAGTTCCCAAGGCACGTGATTAACGTTGACCAAGTCTATTAGGCTAGTTGAAGCTCGTACTGTGGCATTAAATTTATGTACCAGCCTCAAATCCTTGTAATAAATGCATTTGTACTATGTTGGGATTCCCCCTCATATATAAAAGGGACCTTTGTCATTTTGTAATAAATACAACATTAAATACAAGAACATTCTCTGCTCTATATGTAAAACATATTCTCCATTTATCCTACAACTTACATTTATTGTGTTCCATTAATTATTCTTCATTTATTACTCATTATTAATCATAAAGGGATCTTATTAATGCTCTTAGAATTGTTAGATCTTCATCGGTCAGTCAAATCGTAGCGCTTAGCTCGACCTCGAGACCCCGTGTAGGCCAGCTCGAGGCCCCGAATCCTAGCTACTCGTTTGCTTAACATACTGCTTTCAAGCTCTTATCATATTTTCTAGTCTCACACTTAGCATCTACTTCCTAAAAACTAGCATAAAAACAAATCACGTATTTTTAGAACCATAAAATCAAATCTAATTGTAATTACCATTTTCAAGGTAAATAGTTTGGCGCCCACCGTGGGGCTAATAATAATTGCGATTGTTTTCTTGCTAGTTTAATACATAATGCAAGCTATTATTTTTGTACTTTTTCTTGCCCATGAATTTTTGATTTCAGGTCAGAATGTCTAACACAGTGAATGCACACAAAAACAATGGTCCTGAGGACCATAGAGAGAATGTTGTAGTTGTTCCAGGTATTGGTGTGTCACCACGAAACCCTGAGGATGCACCAGAACCAATTCTTGTGGATGTGGTCTCACGCAACACCCAACACCTTGACATAAGCTCCCACACTGGCAGGAGTATACGCCAAGAAAACCAATAAAACGCTCAAGAAATCCCAGCGAGAGGGGAGCAAGAGATTAGCCTTCACGTTATTTTTGAGATATTAGAGGCACAACAACTAGCGATTGCTCAACTACAAAGCCACCAAAAAACTCCAAGCACAGCCACACCGAAAATGGCTTTTCGAGCAGAACGGGTACTGGAAGACCGGGTAACAATGGGTCAGCAGCTGACCCTTCTATTATGAATATGCTCGAGGACCTCACAAAGAGGATTAAATCGAGTGAAAAGATGACAGAATCTAATGACAAAAAGGTTGAGACCTACAATTCAAGGGTCCATCTGATCCCGGGTGCACCCCTGATCCTGAAGTTTGTTGATTAAAAGAAATGCATGCAAAATCCATCCCCATCAAAAGCCGCTTCAAAGCCCGTCCCAAAGAAATTCAGAATGACCAACTTCCAAAGGACGATGGAACCTTGGACCCCAATGAGCATGTCACTTCTTATGCTACAACCTGAGGGACAACGAGATCCAATCTGTCCTGCTACAAAAATTCAGAGAAACACTTTGAAAATGGGCCATGATGTGGTATCACAACCTATCGATATGCCATGCTGGCAGATTCTTTCATAAAGTCACACGCTGGTGCCATCAAGGTGGCTACAAGGAAATCTGACGTCTTCGATATGCCATGCTGGCAGATTCTTTTATTGTGTTCCATTAATTGATCTTCATTTATTAATCATCATTTATCATAAAGATCTCTTATCAATGCACTTATAATTGTTAGACCTTCATCGGTCGGTCACTTCCTAACGCTTAGCTTGACCTTGAGACCTCGTGAAGGCCTGGTCGAGGTCCAGAATACTAGTCACTCGCTTTGCTAAACATATGCTTTCAAGCTCTTATCATATTTTCTAGTCTCACACATAGAATCTACTGCCTAAAAACTAACATAAAAATAAATCACGTATTTTTATAATCACAAAATCAAACCTACTTATAATTACCATTTTTAAGGTAAATAATTGTTTGAAAAGGTTCCAGGAACTCTCTCTACTAATATCGAGATGAATCCAAAAGGTGAATAATAAAACAGTATCCTGGAGATGGGGGAAAGTATTAAAAGACCCGATAGCAAAACAAAAGGGTGTGTTGATTGAAAGACAAGTGGGGATTGTGGGTGAGCAAAAAAATAATGACAATCAAGAAGGTGAAGTGTGGGTAGATCCAGATGATGGTATAAAGAAGAAGGGGAAGACTACTATGAAAAAGAAGGATGGGAATTTAATGAATGAGGAGACTGAAAAGAATAAATATAAGACTTCTCTATCATTCCTGCAGAAGCAAAAAAGAAAAAAACTAGACAAACACTTTGAGCGTTTTCTAGAAGTGCTCAAGCACGTGCATGTTAATCTACCATTCACATAGGTGTTTTCACAGATGCCAGCATATTTAAAGTTCTTGAAGGAGATTATATCCAAAAAGCATAAACTGTAAAATACATAAGCTGTCAAGCTCACAAAGTATTGCAGTGCCATTCAACAAAATAAGCTTCGTAAAAAATATTAAGATCCAGGGAGTTTTACTATACCTTTCTCTTTAGGAAGAACTAAACTTGAAAAATCTTTGTGTGATTCAAGTGCTTCTATTAATCTTATGGTTTTATCTATTTTCAGTAATCTTGAGAGAGAAATTGGAGAAATTAGATCTATACCTGTGTCTTTACCGCTAGTGGATTAGACCAAAATCATACTTGAAGGAATAGTGATGGATGTGCTAGTTCGGGTTGACAAATTTGTGTTCTATGTGGACTTCATCATAGGGAATATGGAAGAGAATAACTAGGTCCCTCTAATTTTGGGGAGACCTTTCTAGCCTACAAGCAGAGCTATTATGGACATTCGGGAAAGGCAGCTCATGCTAAGAGTAGGGGAAGAAATAATGGTGTTCAATATGAAGGATGCAATAGGGCCCCCTATAGAAGAGTCAATTGCACACTCTTAATTCAAGGCAAAGGCCCTAAAAGAATGAGATAGAGAGGGCAAGTATGACAAGTGTAGGGTGTACCCGAAGAGCAGAAAAGAAACCTTCACCATAGATGTGTGCACTGGGTCGGGCATGTAAAGTTGATACCGACTTCGATTTAGACACAAAATAGATGATTCAGGCGAGTTTTCTTTACTTCTTATTTTAATTTGTGTGTCATGGTTACATAACACAATTTAAAGTATGGTGTTGACTATGTAAATATGTATTTTCATGTGTTTTTGTTAGTATGGAAAAAAATGTTTGACTTTTTCCAATGATGGATTTCCTGACTGTCTTCTTGAAGGATTAAAGTTGAAGAAAAAATTGTCTTTCATGTTTGTATTATTTCTTGGGTAATGTACCAATTACTCGTTGATTTTTTTTTATGCCGAGGTTCTTATTCAAGGGTTTTGCTTGAACCGGTTTAGTTAGTTTTTCTTTTGTTAGAAATAGAGAAGTCTTGTGCTATGGTGTTAAATCAAGATAACATGTCATGACTTTGTTGTGCCTTGAGAGTAGTGAGTGCCTCAGGTTTTTAACTGCTTTGACTAGAGAGTCATAATAGATATGATCCTAAGTGAGTTATGTGCCAATATGTGTGTGAGACTTTTGTTGATATTCTTTGCATGTCAGTTAATGTATAGAACATGTTCTATGTGTTTGCAAAGCGAAATAGAAGTTTTATTCAGTCTAGGAAGTGATATAGGCATTTTTTTGTTTGAGCTAGATATGTGCCTTTTATCCACCTAATTGTTATGTATACTAATTAGCCCCATTAGGCCTAGAATCTTATTTTCTTTGGCAACTACACTACAAGTTTTAACTTTTTTTTGTTTGAGTTGATTATTTATTTGAACATCTGACATCTCGTAAGCATTTGAAATTGTTATAAGCTTGTTTAAAGCTAAGTGGAGGTATGATTGGATTTTTGAGTGAAACTTAAAAAATGAAAAAAGGTGCACTGTTTTAAAATTTGTGAGATCCACCTGTAAGGAATTGAAAGAAATAAAAATAATGAAGTTGCTTAAGAAAAAAAAAAGTTGTGCATGTATTAGAATGGAAAAAAAAACTTCTAATTTTTTTATTCCTTTCTAGTGGTAGTTTTTATCTTGTTTGTGCTTAAAGAAATTGGGAGCTTGATGCTGTTATGTGTGAAGGTTGGGATTTGGTTCAACATAAGTATGGAGTTTGAAATGTTAATGTATATGTATTAATGTATTTAGGGAGGTATAGTTACTATTATCTATATGTATCCTATCTATCTCACACCTTACATTATAACCAAATTAAATCCTACTTGATCCATGACTGAATAAACTCAATTAGTAGAGAATTACACTAAAGGAACGCCTATGGAGCATCTCCTATGTCACATAGATTTTATTTCTGAGAGTGACTTAATTCTTTCAATCTTGAGTTCCTACTTGTTCTTGAACTTTATTGTATGTGGTACTCCTCTCTATTGTTTGTGTGAAGGCATATTAATTGTGAAGGAAAGGTAATGTGTTTGGCTTCTGCGTTAGAGTAAGTGAGCAGGTTTGAAAATTTTGTGGTGGTCTTGAGTCAAATTTTAAGGTTAGGTTATTATGATAGGGTGCTTACTCTGCTCTAAATATTCTTGGCATGATGCATTAGGGAAGTTGTCTAGTAAAAAGGTCGTCTCTATGTGAATGTAGTTTTGATGCTCGAGGACGATCAATGATTTAAGTATGAAATGTTGATGGTAGACTAGAAACCCGTATTTCGAGTCATAGTCTTCACTCTAATTAGTGCATCTTACGTGTTCTTGAGCTTAAATGATGGGTATTTAAAATTATTACGTGTTTTATGCCTTACAGGAACTTATTCCGAGTGAAAAGCAAGTTTGGAACAAATATGAACGATTTGGAGCATTGAAGTCTAGGTAAAATCCAAAGAAGTTAAGTCGGGATCGTGTTCGGGAGTTGAGGATCAAGTTTGGATTACAAAAATTGATAAAAACATACTCTCTAAAGGTAACATTGTCAAGCCGCATTGGGCATCGCATGGGGTGGCGAGGTTGAGACAATTTATGTTGTTCTCAGAAACTTGCTCTCTGAACTTGCCCACTACCACAACACATGGCACACCACATGGGGCAGTGTGCATGTATAAATTTCTCAAAGTATTATCTTATTTCAGCTTGGAAAAGATAGTTCCATCCGGGCCCGTTTCTACATGGTTAAATACATCAAAAATATATTTTTGAAGGGACTTTTGACCTTGGGAGATTTTGGAGAGCATTGGAGGCTTCAAGACATAAGATTTCATCTTCCTTCTACCAATTCAATATGTGAGTTTGGATTGTAACATTGAATTAATATTTTATTATTTTTTAACTCTATTTGTGATGATTTTCTCCATATCTATGGAGTAGTTTACTTTAGGGGTTGCTATGATTTGGTGACTTTGGTGTTGTTCATAGATTTGACTAATGTTTAATTCCTTGAATTATAGAAGGATCCTTATTATTAATTGTAATTTTATTCATTGTAGTATTTAATAGGAAAAGGAACATCTTATTGAATATTATTGCAGCATATGAAGATTATTTTAGTGCTTCTACCAAGAACCCGAGAGAGCATTTTAAGTTACCGTCTAAATTAAGATTGAGAAATATTCGCGAGTAGTTTCTCTTAGATCATTCCTATCAAGAGATTCTTGCATGTTTTCCGCAGATTACCTTAATTTATTTGAAGATTTTATATTAAAACGAAAGAGAAATCTAAATATGAAGTATGAACTAATCACCATATTGAATTCGTGCGAATCGATAAAACCTTAATAGTAAAATATAATTTTTAAAAATTTAGGATAGCAATCTTCTACTTATCATGTCAAAACCCTTATTCGTCGTCTTAATAGTAATCCATTTCTCTAATCATAACTTATAAGTGATCGGTTGTTAATTATTTAAATTTTAACAGTTAAATTTAGTTCATAATTATTCTAATCAAAGTGTTAATCATCCTTAATTGCATTTAAGCCATAAATTACGTGAATATTATTCAAATACAATCCCTGTGGAGACGATAATTGAACTATACTATCTTTAGCTGGAGAGCATTAATTTTGTATTGTGCTTAGTGCTCGTTAGAAGATGACATTTATTTTAATTGATCAATATTTGAGAGAGACTAAACAAATAGGTGATTCACTTACAACCATAAATTCTCTGGTTTCCCCATATGATTTCATTGATCATGTGCTTCTTGGATTAGGAAAAGAATATTATATGCTGGTTGGTATGCTCACCCACTTCAGTGGTCATGTATCACTCGAATATTTTCATTCTAAGTTAATTTTGCATGAACAACGGTTTCAACACTTTCAATAAGATGTTTCCATCATCACTTATCATACATCTTCTAGCTAGAATGTTTGATCAAATTATTCTAATACATCTAACAATGCAGCAATGTCTTCTTCAAGTAATCATGGTCGAGGAAGAGCCTCGTATTTTTAATGTCAATATTGTGGTCAAGGTCGTGGATGGAATCGAAGTGGAGGCCGTGTCCGGCAAAATGTTCGTTCAGAAATATTTCCCTTTGAGTGCGGCACCGAAACCTATTTCGAAGAGGTTTCAAATGCACAATATTCCCAAATGTAATGGGACCATATCTCCAAATGAGCATGTAACCTCCTACACGTGAACAATAAAAGGAAATGACCTAGAAGACAACAAGATCAAGTCGGTGTTGTAGAAGAAATTTAGGGAAACCTTATCCAAAGGGGAAATGATATGGTATGATAACTTATCTCCAAATTCTATTGATTTACTTGCTATGCTTGTAAATCACTTCGTTAAAGCTCATGTTGGTGCTATCAAGGCCGAGATGAGGAAATTGAACCTCTTCAAATTCAAGCAAAGGGACAACGAGATGCTAAGGAGTTCGTGTCGAGGTACTAGATAGAACGGATTGACCTGTCCCCACTTGAAGATGATTGGGTCACTCAGGAATTTACTCAAAGGCTCAACCCTCGAATTTGTTACTTCTAAATAGTTGAAGCAAAACTTGGAGGAGTACCCGGCAATTACTTGGGCCAATATTCATAACAGTACCAGTCAAAGATCAGAGTCATGGACGACAAGCTGTGGGCCTCTCAAGGTCTTTTTATGCAATATAGTAAACGACGGGTCTAACGACTTATGGATCAGGAGCCAACGCCAACCCAAGATCGATATCAACCATACTGCTCGGATAGAAGGTGTAACGACCCGACTGGTTGTTTTGATCGTTTGCACTTTGAGTGCCATTTTTTGGCATGACTTTCCCTGAATAATGTACTATGACTGATGTAGATCGTTTGTTTTTGTTTTCAGGAGAAACGGAATGAATTTGAAAGAACGGTCTCAGTTGAAACCTTTGAATATGAAAGGGTAAACCAAGATTTGACTTATTTTTATATGAGCTCGGATCGGATTTTTATGATTTGGTTAGCTTCATTGGATGATTTATGACTTAGAAGCGTGATCAGAATATGTTTTGGAGGTCCTGTGTAGAAATTAGCTTATTTTGGCGAAGTTAGTATTTTGGCAATTTTCGGTTGTTAGGTGGGATTTTGATCTGAAGGTCGGAATGAATTTCCCAGAGATGCAGTAGCTCTGTTATGTGATTTGGGAGTGTTTGCTAAATTTTAGGCCATTTGGAGGTGATCTGGTTGGGTTTTTTATCAAAAGCGAGTTCCGGAAGTTTTTACGAGAACTAAGACTTGAATTCAATGTAATTTGATGGTTTTGATGTTATTTGAGGTGTTTTTATGATTGGAATAATTTGAATGATGTTATGGATTATGTTGGTATGATTGGTTGAGGTCCTGAGGTCAATCGGACCATTTCATGCTTGAAGACTTCAGAAAAATTGCAGGTTCCAGTTATGGTATTTTGTTCAATTTGATCGCATTGGTTCCCATGCGACCGCATAGAGTATTTGGACCAGTGAAAATGTTCTTCGCATTTGCACATATGGAGATGCAATCGTATATTTGATTGAAATTTTTTGATCGCAAACCGTAGGACTGGTCGCGTTCGCAAAGAGTAACGTGCACATGGAGTGTGGTCCGTGATCGCATTTTGTAAGCTGGTAGTGCATTGCGTTCGCATGGTATTCGTCTCAACATTTGTCATTCACGATCACGAAGGTCTTCCTGCGATCGCATAGAGGAAAAATATGCCTGGGCAGTAAGGTGTTTAATCATTTTATCCGCGAGTCTTAGCCATTTTTCCACCATTGTTGACTATTTTTAGAGCTCTTTGACAGAAATTGAAGAGGGATTCAAGTAGGATCGATTGGAGATAAGTTTTACGAACCAAAAACATGATTATATTTTGAAATTTACCTAGAAATTCATGGAATTTAACTAAAAATTAAAGAAACTAGGGCTTGGGTTTGGAAAATTTAAATTGGGGTTTGATGGGTCATTTGAGCTCGGATTTGAGAGTTCTTGATATGTATAGACTCGTAGAGAGATAAGGAACCCGATGATGTGAAAATTTTTGAGTTTCAAGAAGTGAGCCCGGTGCTTGAGTTTTGGTAATTTCGGGATTTGTGCCCGTTATAGATTGTTTTCGCTTGGGCCTTGTTCCCTTAGCATATTGTAATGTATTCGTTCTAATTTTGGATAGACTCGACGCACTTGCTGGCCTATTTGAGGGGCTAAGGCGTCGCGAGCTAGAGATTTTTGCCGGTTACAGGTGAGTAATGATTATAAATGATAACCCCGGATTGCACATCGTAGTGCTATACTAAGGCGAGACACACGCTGAATGATGAGAGTGTGGTCTTTTACTACTAGGGATTTTGACTTGGTCAGCCCCAACTAAAGATTTTACCGCTTATTTGGCCGAAACTTATTTTTTATCATCATGATTTGGGCTGATTGCCATTTTTGCATTTCGTGCCAATTATTTGAATCCTTCAGGGATTGTTTTCACTGTTTCCACATTATTTAAAATATTATATGATCTCAGTCCTATGTTTTAAATACTGTTTTTCAAACTCAGCCATCATTCTAAGATTTGAAAATTTAAACAATACGTTATTGACGTTTCGAGCTGAGAACTATTATTTTAATACTGTTCGAGGGGCTCATGTATAGTTCTGGACTGTGCATGGATCGGGCTGCGCGACACAACAGTATTATATTAATATTGAGGCCGAGAGTCTGGTTGATGCATTGAGATGGCTATTTATTGCACTTAGGCTGTAGGAGCCCCTCCCGGAGTCTGTACACATCCCCAGTGAGTGCTGTCGACAATAAATAGATCAGGCTATATGCCGGGCCTAGGAGCGGACTGCACGCCACATCAGTACTAGTAATATTTTATGTGATTACTTTCTCACATTTTTCTACTATTATCTATTGTTTGTGCTACTTGTCGCAATATTTACCTATTATTCTGGTATTATCTAATAACTAAGTGTTGTGCCCGAGGGTCAGAAATTCTGTGCTTATCTTCACTATTTGTTTTGCATTCATTTGCGTAATCGTTGAAAAAGTCATTTTTAAAAGAGGCTTAAACTAATTTAATAAATTTCTAAAGATTTCACAGCGTAATCGCTTTACTCAAAAATGGTGTTCTCTACTTCTATACAGCATGATAATTCGTTATACGTGATTTCTTACAACTTAGTTGTTATTTACTTTATTACTCCATGAGTTGGAGTACTCACTTTACTCCCTGGACCTCGTGTGCAGATGCATGTATTTGTTCACCTAGTAGCAGGTTTTGACTTGGTTGGAGATGTTGTTATCGTAGCTGAGTAAGGTGACCACCAACATTTGCGGCACTAGGTTTCTTCTTTTTAATTCTATATTTATTTTGTTTATTATTGGACTTGTTGTTGTATTTAGACTCTTCTAGATGCTTGTAATTTGTTACACCTCGGTTTGGGATGTTTTTGGGTTGTACTTCCACTAATTATTATTATAAAATTATAGTTAGACTGCGTATTCATGTTTAACTATTTTTGAAAAGGCAATTTGAGTTGGTTGGCTGGCCTTGTCTTCAGGAGAGGCGTCATCACAACCGTAGCGGCGTTTGGGTCATGACAAGTTGGTATTAGAGCCTATGTTACATAGGTATCACGAGTCATAAGCATATTTAGTAGAGTCTCGCGGATAGGTACAGAGACGTCTGTATTTATCCTCGAAAGGCTGCAGAACCTTTAGGAAATCATTGCATTCTTGAATTCTTATCGTGCGTCAGTGGTTCAGCTTTAAAAGTAACTTTACAAATTCTTTCCACGCGTTCGCATGTGCGCATGAGCACTCAGTATCAGATGTGCCTTAATGACTTGTGATTGCCCGATTTAGGGGCGAGACGTGATCTCTGCGAGTTGATGTTGGGTGAGTCTGAAGGACTCGAGGCCGGATCATTTCCTATGGCTTGAGCACTGAGGTGCTGAGTGTGTGAGCAACTGTTTTGAACTTATATGTCTGATGTTGTCCCTATTAGTGGGAATGACGACTAGATAGCTTTGTGATGAGTATGTTAGTACTTCGAGATGTTTCTATTCGATTTGGAAGTGTGGAGGAAGATCTACTGAATGATAGGTGAACTATCAAGTGTATGGTTTCTATTGTGATTGGATATATAGCTCCGAGTTATGGGTGTGTGAAGAATCTTTTCAAGTCACCTAGTTGGGAGTGAGGTCGTTTGCATGTTGATGTATGAGTTCAGACTCAGGAAGACTAAGTGAATGTATAATGTATATGTCGGTGGAAGATATGCAAAAATGTTACATTGAGGCGAAGCAGGTGGGTTATCTCCTGCGAATTTCCGAAGTGGCGTGATCCATATGTGTATTATTGAAGATCTCATGTGTAATTGAGATGTACGTGTTGAAATTTGAAATTTTGGGTCGCTTAAGAGAGTGTGCTTATCTGTTACGGGGATGCATGCGAGATTTGCAGAAGATTTTTCAATACTACATGATTTGTATCTCCACAAACTTATAAATGATTTGAGTTTAACCTCACTATGTTATTGTGGCATCAATAGAGTAAAAGTGTTATGAGATATTGAATGTATTTTGATATATAGCTTCGAGTCAAGTGGGGGAGTCTGTTGTGAGTAGTTGAGTGCATAATTAGGTGCTATGATGGCTCCTGTTTGTGGAGCGCGGGAAAATCATCTATGGGTTGCGGAAATTGAGGTCGAGGACGGCTCGGGTAAAGGATAATTTTGACAAAGGTTATATCATGCTTCATAGGGTATGAGAATCACGGAAGGTCTTGAGCCGATGTTGGTAATAGATACTATGTGCATAGAGTAGGAAGGGGTGTGGTTGTTATAAGATGGTTTACATTTTGTGGTGTCGGAGTGCTATGAGGCATGGGTTCTTCTGTTCGTTTGATCAGGCTAATTGCAGTTTGAATAGAGTGAATGGCTCTCGAGAATGGTTTTAATGTGTTCAAAATTCTACATATAACAATTTGGTATTTTAAGGTTGTATATGTGATTAGAAATTGAGTTTTTATTCGAAGATATCAAGACTTGTGGTATTTTCTATATAGATTTTTGGATCCTATGTATTAGTATTAAGAAGGTAAAGGTAAAGGATTTAGATTGGTAGGAAGTCCTTGCGAAGTAAATTATTTTGATCGTGGTGCTCTTGAGAATAACTCTGAAAGTATTTAGTGGCTTATGAGTTTCAGTCAGTGTGGTTTATGCTTGGGTCTCGTGTGGTAAGCCTAGGTTGATGAATTGTGGTGCAACATCAAGGGGGAATATCAAGTTGAAGATGAATCAGAAGGAAATTTAGATAAAGGGAGTAGCTTCATAGCAGACAGAATCGGTATGGTAAGAGTATGATTAATCCCTTGTGTATGTTTGAGGTAATGAGCTTGTACAAGTATCTTGCAGCAACGCTCTTGGGTTTTGACGGCTTTCTTAGCTTGGTCTAGTTAGAAGGATTTGGTACTGGTAGTTAGTTGATACAAATGGAATTGGAAGAGTTCTTATTGGGTTTACCGTGTTTTGGAGATGTGTATTTTTCTATGGGCATGCGGAGCATGGGATGTACAATTATTTTCTTCTAGATGGGATCAATGGAATTTCTTGGCTATATAACTTACAGTTCGGTTCTAAAAGGGAGTTCATAAATCTCTTAAGCAGCGAATAGCCTCAGATAGTTAAGGGAATGATATTTCTAATTAGAAGGGATTTGATGGCGGTATATGTTCAGGAAAAGGGTAATGTGATTAAGTTGATGGCACTATTGTAGGATTACGAAACTTTCTTGTTAGATCGACTAGTGATATTTGGGTTTGTTTGGCGGAATAGGGAAAATTTTTAGAGTATCTATCGTGGAATGATGGGGTATTTAAGGCGTGATATGCTTTTGGATTGTAAAATTTGAATCAGGTATGATGATTCGTGTGCTATATGGAGTGAAAGACTGGGAGTTCTCATGTACATGTAATATTATGGTTGTGGATCTGTGCATCGGCACCGTTTAGCGGCTACCGGGATTTTTAGGTCTGAGCGGATCTTCTGTTTCTTGGTATATTAGATCTTGGATGTGATATAAGGTTAGAATGATCGTCTCCGTGTGGGGTTATTTTGGACTACTACGCTATGGGCTAGGCCGAAAATTACGGAGGTTAAGTGGCGAGGTGTGTCAAGGTATGTCCTTGTAAAGTGGATTATATATTGAAGACCGAGCAGACGGCTGGGAAAGCTTTGTTTTATTGAATGGGACTTCGTGATGGATGTCAGTACAGAAGTTGCTATCATAGATTTAATTCTGGTGTTGAGGGACCTTTCAGATGTGTTTCTTGTGGCTGGGCATCGCATCGTAAGGCACTGGCTGGAGTAATAGAAGTGGAAAGGATCAGCTTCAAGTTTCCTAAGTAAGAAGTTCATTAGTAGGCCAATGGGGATGTATATTCTAGCTTGAGTCGGCTTGGTTGACCTAATTGTATTGTCAATGAATTGGTTAATTCGATCGTTATTGAGCTTACTAGTGATCGGGGAGGTGTATAGGTTGTCTTCTCTGTTGCGATACGTGAGGGTTTGTTGGTTATGGGCACATATAGTGCGGTTCTATTGGATGTTTATAGTAGAAGTTGAGTGGAAAGAATAATTGGGTGTTTCTCGGTGAATGGTGCATCAGTCATGTTCTTTCAGGGTCATGTGGTATATGTTATTTGCTTCCCCGTGGGTATGATGACTTTCTTGGGTTTCAGATATCAATTGTGCATGGTTTTCAATTTCGAGCATAGTGACTTAGGGTATTTCATTTGGAGCAGTGCTTGGATAGGTGGAGGTATGACCTTGCGAGTTAGATTCGTGTGTTTTATTATATTATGTGAGACGGGTTCTCAGCCTTGTGTTGTGATGGTACTGGTGAGCTTGAGGCATAGCTTTATCATTTGGGACATTTTCGTGATTGAGTAAGATCGGACTAATGATTATTGTTAAGCGTATTGTGCTAGTTGTGGCTTAGCCCTCTATTGATATGTCATGTCACCAGAGCGGTGTGTTGGATTAGAGGAGATAGTTGGGATCATTAATGAATACGAACATATTCAATTTCAATGTGTTGGCAAGTTAATATTGAGGTTCGTCTCTGAAATTTCCTGTAGTAATTGTCGAAGGAAAAGTGGATTCGAGAAACTATTTGGTATTGCAGGTTTCAGTTATTGTTGGCATTATATGACAGTGTTAGGGTGAGATTTTAGTTGATAAGAGGTTTTCGACCAGTATTTGGTTGTTGCGGACAGTTGCTTTCAATAGAAGTTATTGATGCGAGCATTAGAGTTATGTCATTTATCATGTAATAGCACTAAGGTTGCAGATATGGGTTATTACAGCTAGTCTATGTTTATTCGGAGGATAGATGTGAGATTTTTATCTTGTGTATGTTTTAGGTAGTAGACATGTGGCTTCTATTGTTTATGGACTAGGTTGGACTGTGTAATTTCCGCTTCTATGTGTTATCGGACCTATATGAGATAGGGTGGCGTGGGATCAACACCGGATATGGATTTCTAGAACAACTCTGGGAACATTCGAGGATGAACGTGTGCTTAAGTGGGGGAGGATGTAATGACCCGATTGGTCGTTTTTAGGTTTTACACTTTGAACGCCAGTTTTCGGGCATGACTAGCCCCGAGTAATCTATTGTGACTGATGTTGATCGTTGGTTTTGGTTTTTAGGAGAAACTGAATGAATTTGAAACAACCGTCTCAGTTGAAAGCTTTGAATTAGAATGGTTTGACCAATAGTTGACTTATTTGTATATGATCTCGGATCGTAGTTTTTATGATTTGGTTAGCTTCATTGGGTGATTTATGACTTAGGAGCATGATCGGAACTAGTTTTGGAGGTCCAGTGTAGAAAGTAGCTTGGTTTGGCAAAGTTATTATTTTGGCGATTTCTAGTTGGTAAGGGAAATTTTGATCCGAGGGTCGGAATGGAAGTCCCAGAGTTGCAGTGGATTCGTTATGTTATTTGGGATGTGTGTGCAAAATTCAGGCCATTCTGAGGTGATATGGTTTGATTTTTTATCAAAAGCGAGTTTCCGAAGTTTTTAGAAGAACTTGGGATTGAATTCGATGTAATTTGATGGATTTGATGTTGTTTGAGGTGTTTTAATGATTGGAACAAGTTTGAATGATGTTATGGATTATGTTGGTATGTTTGGTTCAGGTCCCAAGAGCCTCGGAGGAGCTTCAGATGGTCAATCAGACCATTTCATTCTTGAAGACTTCAGAAAAATTACTGGTTCCAGTTCTGGTGTTTTGTTTATTGCGATCACGATGGTTCCAAGGCGAACGCATAGAGTCATTGGAGGGAGCAGTGAAAACGTTCTTTGCGTTCACATAGATGGAAATGTGATCGCATACCTGAAGGAATTTGTTGATCACGAACGTGTAGGACTGGTCGCGTTTGCATAGAGTAAACTGGATCTGAGGCTTTGGATTGGAAATTATTCCACGCGAACGCGGAGTGTGGTCTGCGATTGCATTATGTAAGATGGCAGTGCATTTCATTCATATGGTGTTCATCGCGTTCGCATAGTGTTAATTCTGAGGGATGAACATTTCTGCTTCGCGATCGCGAAGGTCTTCCCGCGATCGCATAGAGGGAAAATATGCCTAGGCAGTGAGGTTTTTAAACATTTCATCCGCGTGTTTTAGCCATTTTTCCAGCATTGTTGAGTATTTTTAGACCCGTTTGGGAGAAATTGAAGAGGGGTTCAAGCAGGAACGATTAATGGTAAATTTTATGAACCAAAAACGTGATTATATTTTGAAATTTACCTGCAAATTCATGGAATTTAACTAAAATTGGAAAAAACTAGGGTTTGGGTTCTGATAATTTTATATTGGGTTATGATGGGTCATTTGAGCTCGGATTTGGGAGTTCTTGATATGTATAGACTCGTAGTAAGATAAGAAACTCGTTGATGTAAATAGTTCTGAGTTTCAAGAAGTGGGCTCGGGGCTCGTGTTTTGGTAATTTCGTGATTTATGCATGTTATCAATTTTTTTTCGCTTGGGCTTTGTTCCCTTAGTATATTGTAATGTATTCGTTCTTATTTTGCATAGATTCGACGCGCGTGAAGGCCAATTTGAGGGAATAAGGCATCGCTAGCTAAAGATTTCGCCAGTTCGAGGATAGTAATGATTGTAAAAGATATTCTGAGGGTTTGAAACCCCGGATTGCACATGGTAGTGCTATATTGAGGTGAGACACACACTGGATGATGTGCGTGGGGTCTTTTACTACTGGGGATTTTGACATGGTCAGTCCCTGATTGATGATTTTACCGCGTATTTGACCGAAACGTATTTGTTATCGTCATGATTTGGGTTGATTGTCATATTTGGATTTCGTGCCAATTATTTGAATCCTTCAGCGATTGTTATCACTATTTCCACATTATTTGATATATTATCTGATCTCAGTCCTAAGTTTTAAATATTATTTTGCAAACTCAACTATCTTTCTAAGATTTGAAAATTTTAAAAATATTTTATTGACGTTTTGAGCTGAGAACTGTTATTTTAGTATTGCCCGAGGGGCTTATGTAGAGTTCTAAACTGAACATGGATCTGGTTGCACGCCGCAACAGTATTAGATTGATATTGAGGACGAGAGCCTAGTTGATTCCACGAGATGGCTTGATATTGTGCTTGGAATGTAGAAAGCCCCTCCTGAAGTATGTACACACCCTCAGTAAGAGTCGTCGACGATAAATGGATTGGGCTGCACGCTCTAGCGGTACTGGTACTAATTTATGTGTTTACTTTAACTCATTTGTCTGCTATTATCTGTTGTTTGTGCTATGTTTTGTATTGATTTACGTAATCATTGAAAAAGTCATTGTTAAAAGAGGCTTAAACTGAGTTTAAAATTTTCTAAAGATTTCACAGCTTCACCGCTTTACTCAAAAAGGGTTTTCTCTGCTTCTATACAACATGATAATTTGGTATACGTGATTTCGTACTGCTCGGTTGTTATTTACTTTTATTACTCACTGAGTTGGAGTACTCACTTTACTCCCTGAACCTCGTGTGCAGATGCAGGTATTTATTCACCCGGTACTGGGTTTTGAGCTGGTCGGAGATTTTGTTATCGTAGCTGAGCAAGGTGACCGCCAGCGTTCGCGGTACCGGATTTCTTCCTTTTGATTCTAAACTCTATTCTGTATATTACTGGCCTTGTAGTTGTATTTAGACTCTTCTAGATGCTCATGACTTGTGACACTCCAGTTTGGGCTGTGTTTCGGTTGTACTTCCACTAATAATATTATAAAATCATATTTAGATTGCGTATTCAAGTTTAACTATTTTTGAAAAGGAAATTTGAGTTGGTTGGTTGGCTCTGTCTTCACGAGAGGCGCCATTACGACCTATGTAGGGTTTGGATCGCGATAGAAGGGTAAACATACCTGATCTCTACCCAACCAAGAACGGAAGAAGAAGCGACCACGGTTATAGCATCCAAGGTCAAATGGGAAATAACCGTTTTGACAGATCACTTGGGGGTAGAGAATCCCCCAGACTATCAGAGTATAAATTCAACGTTGATGCAACGAGTATAGAATTGGCCATCAATGGCATCAAGGAGACCAAATGGTCAAGGCCACTCTACACTAATCCTGCACAGAGGGATCACAACTTAACATGTGAATACCACAGTACTCAAGGTAATAGGACCGAGGATTGCTGACAACTGAGGGAAGAAGTGGCTTGTCTATTCAACAATGAACATCTTAGGGAATTCCTAATTAAGCGACTCTTGGATATTTGCAAAATTTTCACTAGGTTCTGCAGTCTTGATTGTATACAAATATTTGTACTCGAGTATCTCGTATCTTTTTTACCTTTAACTTACTTACCCTTCAATCTCATCGTATCTTCTGTTTCTTTCATAACCTCCCTTATATGTTACACCTTAAAGCTCTACTGTGATACCTACACCTCTAGTGCATATATAATCTGGCAAAAACTTCATACTATCTTCTTGTGGCTCAACTCTATGGCACGATCTGGAAACAAAAGAAGGGTAATATTTCCTAAATGCCCTATAGCCTCTCAATTATAAATGTGGTGCGCAACACACCCATAAGTGAGACTTTACTAGGCACGTCTTTGTAGACTACCTAGGATACGAACTGCTCTAATACCACTTTTGTCAAGACCCAAACCGATGGGCCATGACAGACACCCGTACCATACTCAACCGAGTACCAACGTAACATATCTTTCTTATTACATTATCATATACATGTGACATATGAGCCCAATAGGCCAACATGATCACTTATAAATTCAAAGCATAGGCCGACGAGCCCGTACAAACTTTCACGTCCACAACATATGTCTATATGCTTCAAAGAGTACATAAATATTATCAATGTCTGGAAAGAGTCCCGCCATACCAACCAATACACGTCTAAATCCTACTAACAAAACACGCAACTCTGAAGGAAATGGAGTGCAAAATCTTCTCCTAAGCTGGTAACCTACTTGGAGGGATCTCGGCTTCTCTGTCTGGACCTGCAGCTATAAAACGTTGTGTCCCCAGGCCAAAGGGACATCAGTATGAAATAATGTACCAAGTATGTAAGAAAATGTACTGAGAGAAAAACTGAACTGATAATATAGTAACTACAACTAGCTGGAAGTCAAAGATAATCTGAAGATATGCTTACCTGCCGATATTGACTCAACTCTCTCAATATAGTTAGTCAAATAGTTGTCCGGTCCTATAAGGCTCGGTATATATATATATATATATATATATATATATATATATATATATATATATATGAATGCTCTGCCATAGTAGGCTCGCTCATAGGCGCTCAGCCATACTAGGCTATGTATCTCGACCAACTAGGCCCGCTCATAACCGCTAGGCCACAGTATGCTCGGTATATATATATATAACAGTTATGCCATAGTAGGCTCTCTTATAGGCTCTCGGCCATACTACGCTCTATATCTCGACAAAATAGGCTCGCTCATTAGCGCTCAGGCACACTAGGCTCTTACCGTCTGACCAGAGGTTGCCCAATAAGAGTATGCCTATCGATTATAACTTGATGGTAATAACAATACTTTTATTCCTGTATATATATATAAGCTCTCTGCTCTCTTGACTGGAAGAAGGAAATACTCAACTGAATATGAATTCCCCATAAAGAGAATTGGTAATTTATAAAACTAGGAGATACGTAACTTCCGTGACTAGCAAAATATACGCAAATTTCGGGATATGAATTTTTCTTTATGCCTCATTATCAACTTGTATAATGACGAGACCATCCGAAAATGAAAAAAGAGCTTAGTCTTAATATAGCTGGAATAAAAAAAAAGTTCGCATGATATTTTTAGGAAAGATTGCACCTTACTTCCTTAGAATCGTAAAATCTCACGTTGCTAAGTATAGTATTAAGTAGTCTGGTATGAGATTTTCTGACGGACTGACAGCATCGAAGCAGCTCATTCACAACATAAAAACCAAAGCAACATGAACGATCCTAGACCACAACAATGCAATATCTAAATAATACGCACGCGTTCGAAGAACCAACCAAGAAACAACGTTCCATTTCCTTGGATTTAAGACTTTGCGAAATACAAGTTTAAATTCTTCAATATTGGATTTATGAAGTCAAAATGAATTTCAGTTCTTTTTGCAACAACTTCTCAAGCTCAAATTCTATCAATCACAATACGTCCTTAGCAGTAATAAGGTCACGAGCAGTGAAAATATAGGCAATAGACTTGGGAAGACCCATTTTGCTAAGCATCTTGTTCGCCATAGCTTTATTTAGAGACTTCAATGCATCATTTCTTAGTATTTCTGAACCAGATAAATAATTTGTCCGTTTAAGTTGTAAAATCAAATATTATGGATCGATCCCTCTTGTTGATTTCTCTTAGTAGTAGTATTTCTGCTTCTTCCTTTTCATTGACTTCTAGAGAACATTGTTGGTACATAAGAAGTGATAAAACCGGTTCACGCCCAAGGTTCTATTCACCCCTCAAAATAGATAAAATAAATCTTGTCTTGTACTCTTATATTATAGTAATACCTATTATATGAATCATTATGTCAAATTAGTTGGCTACCAAGTTTCCTTTGTTGGGGGATTTAAACTTTATCCAATAAATACACGTCTAATTCATACTAACCAAACACGCAACTCCGATGCAAGTGGAGCGCACCAACATCTTCTCCTGAGCTAGTAGCCTACTTGGAGGGCTCTCGACCTGTCTGTCTGGACCTGCGGGCATGAAACGCAGCGTCCCTAGGAAAAAATGTAACGTTAGTATGAAATAATGTACCGAGTATGTAAAGTAATATACTGAGAGCTGAAACAGAATTGATAATATAATAACTGCAAGTATATGGAAGTTAATGATAATCTGAAGATATGCTTACCTGCTGATACTAACTCAACTCTCTCGATATAGTAAGTAAACATAGCTGTCTAGCCATATATATATATATATATATATATATATATATATATATATATATATGACTGCTCTGCCATAGTAGGCTTGTAGGCTTGATCATAGGCGTTTGGCCATACTACGCTCTGTATTTCGACCAAATGGGCTTGCTCATAAGCGCTCGACCACGGCAGGCTCAGTATATATAACTGCTTTGCCGTAGTAGGCTCACTCATAGGCGCTCGACCATACTAGGCTCTGTATCTCGACCAACTGGGCTCGCTCATAAGCGCTTGGCCATAGTAGGCTCGGTATATAACATACCATCTGATTAGAGGTTGCCCAATAGGGGCATGCCCATCGATTATAGCTCGATGGTAGTAAAAATACTTTTAATACAATATATATAAACTCTTTGCTCTTTTGACTGGAAAAAGAAAATACTCAACTGAATATGCGTTCCCCATAAGGAAAATATGGTAATTTATAAAACTAGAAAGTACGTAACTTGCGAGACTAGCAAAATATATGCAAATTTCGAAATTTAAATTTTTTTATGCCTCGTTATCAACTTGTATAATGACGAGCTCATGCCAAAATGAAAAAAGAACTTAGCCTTAATATAACTGGAATATAAAAAAATCTGATGATATTCTTAGGAAAGGTAGCACTATCCTCCCTTAGAATCACAAAATCTCACGTTGGTAAGAATAGTAATAAGTAGGCTGGTATGAGATTTTCTTGTAGCAATGACGGATAGGAGAAGAGCTTGTATTGCAATCTGACAGACTGAGCATTTCACACTACCATCGAAGCAGCTCATTCACAACATAAAAACCAAAGCAACATGAAGGATCCTAGACATCAACAATGCAATATCTAAATAATACCCACGGGTCCGACGAACCAACCGAGAAACAACGTTCCATTTCCTTGGATTTAAGACTTTGCTAAATACAAGTTTAAATTCTTCAAGATTTGATTTATGAGGTCAAAATGAATTTCAGTTCTTTTTGCAAAAACTTCTCAAGCTCAAATTCTATCAATGACAATACGTCCTTAGCAGTAATAAGGTCACGAGCAGTGAAAATATAGGCAATAGACTCGGGAAGACCCATTTTGCTAAGCATCTTGTTCGCCATAACTTTATTTAGAGACTTCAATGTATCATTTCTTAGTATTTCTGAACCAGAGCATAATTTGTCCGTTTAAGTTGTAAAATCAAATATTAAGGATCGAAACCCTTTTGTTGATTTCTCCTAGTAGTAGTATTTTTGCTTCTTCCTTTTCATTGACTTCTAGAGAACATTGTTGATACATAAGAAGTGATAAAACCGATTCATGCCCAAGGTTCTATTCACTCCTCAAAATAGATAGAATAAATCTTTTCTTGTACTCTTATATTGTAGTAATACCTATTATATGAATCATTATGTCAAATTAGTTGGCTACCAAGTTTCCTTTGTTGGGGGATTTAAACTTTATCCAATAAATCAATTAATTAATTAGGTAATATCCTATTATTTGTTAATTATCTAATTATACATATATTTAAAAATTATCTCAAATTACTTAAAATACTGCTCACTTTTGATATACATTATACATCTTACTATCCTGGTCATGTGATACCATATAAAATAATTATACAATTATTTTATTAAAATATCCATGTAAAGATACACATATTTTCTCAACTTTTAATTTTCCTAATTTCATATAAAGAGTACAAATTTTCGTTCGTTGAATTGTTAAAATTGTAAAAAGATAACATTCTTTTCTTGAAACAAAATAGTTTCTATTTTTGCAATAAAGAAAACCTCACAAACCTTCTCATATTAGGTGTATAATTTATCATATTCGAAAATAATAATAATGGTAACTATCCAAAATTATACTTTTAACGTTCTATTTTATTTTTAATAAAATAATGTATAAGTACATAACTTCTATGACTTTAATACAAGTTTAAAGTCTTCTTTTTCTTTCTAACACCGCTACGGAGATTGTATCAAGCTTTTTATTTTTTTATGCCTTTAAGCATTTTCCAACTCGTCTTGGACGACGGAGTGGCCCCGAGAACCTCATCATTTTTTTCAATAACAGCTTTGTACATGTAATTTTTCCGGACTTGCTCCTTAAGCTCGAACTCAAGGTGACTCACCTCCATTCGAGACTGGTGGAATATCTCATGATAAAGTATCGAGGCTTGGAGCATAAAAATGAAAAAATCGATAACATCTGCTAAGGCGAGATGAACTCTTTAAAGAAATAAGGAGAAGAATGTATACCATGTTCAACACTTGTTGTGCCTCGTTGAAGAGGCTCGAAACGTTCATCTCATTCATCTTCACTTGGTCCTCTTCGGTTACCAATGAACAAAGGTAGCTGGCCTCATTGATCGGCCTGGATAGCACCCTGGTATCCGCCGGTACACTAAACATGATAGTCTTCTCCCAGTCAGGGTCAACTCGGGGCAGGGAACACCTTCACATGATTTGGTCTCAAACGCGGCCGGCCTCATCTCGGTGACACATCCCTTTTTAGGATTTCCAGGTGGCCAAAACTGTTGGGATTTTGCTTAATAATGAGAATGGTCATTGACCCACATTGGAAAAATATTGAAGAGTAGCTTGGAGGCTTGCCTATATAAGGGGGCTTAAGTTATGTTTTCAAATGTACCAAACCAAATGTATTTCTAATACTTTCTGTCAGGAGAAAGTACTAAGGTTTATGTGATTGTAAAAATTTTTCACATGGTTGTCGGTTGTTGTCTTTTGACAACGGTTGTGGTTTTTCTCGGTTTTGGGTTTCCACTTAAATTCTTGTGTTGTTTTATTTCTCATTTTTTCTCTTTACCAAAAGGGGCGGAGATCTCAGGTTTTACGGGAAAGGGTCATTTCTTTTTTTTCCCAACAGTGGTATTAGAGCGAGGTCGCCTAGCTTGAGGGGGGGAATCTTAGTATGCTCTGTGGCCGCAGCTTTGGGTTATCTTCCACATCAGAAAATATTTTCTGGTTCAAGAAGCTTGTAGGAGGGGAAGTTGGTGCAATTGGAGTATCGAGGCTTGTGGTGAATTCTGGCGGTTAGATCTGGTAGTGTGGAGGTACATGTCTAGGTAAGATCTGACTAGGAAAGACTTGATAATTAAGTGGTCGCGACCCACCTCTCTTTCCTGGGAACTTACCTGATGTGCTGTTTACGAGCTACAAACGAGGTTCTAAGCAAGTTTTTTTCATCCATGGATATTGGTCAACGATATGGTTACAATGGGAAGCATCAAGTTTGATATTGAGAAATTTGATGGAAGAATGAATTTTGGCTTGTGGCAAGTTCAACTCAGGGATATATTGATTCAATCGGATCTACACAAGGCCCTGAAGGGAAAACCAGAAGCAGGTTCTAGCGATGATTCATCAAGCAAGAGAGATGAAGAATTGGATGATTTGGATTTGAGAGTTGCAAGTGCGATACGGTTATCATATGCAAAGAATGTCCTTGCAAATGTGCATGGAATTGCGACGGCCAAGGAGCTATGGGAAAAGTTGGAAAAGTTGTATCAAACAAAGGGAGTCTCAAATCGGGTGTACCTGAAGGTACAATTTCATACATTGCGTATGGGTGAGGGTACTAAATTCTCGGATCATTTGAGTGTTCTCAGTGGGATTGTCTATGAACTTGAAGCTATTGGTGTGAAGATAGATGAGGAGGATCAAGCCTTAAGACTCGTCTGGTCTCTTCCTTCGTCTTTTGCGCACATGAAGCCAATATTGCTCCATGGGAAGGAGCAGGTGGATCTTTCAGAAGTTATCAGCACGCTCATCTCTGAAGAAAGAAGACTCAAAGGAGATGAGAGGGATACGTCTTCTGAAGGCGTGTATATGTGCTACGGGAAACGAAAGGAAAAGAGGAACCCCATGAAGCGGAATGTTGTTTGTTGGAAGTGTGGAGAGCCTGGACACATGAAAAAGGATTGTCTAGCAGGTGGAGCAGGTTCGGCTACAGGCTCCAAGTCAAGTGGTCCTGTTAATATGGTCTTTGATAGGGACCCATATGACCTTATATAACCCAAATACTTGTACATCCTTATGGCATGCCACTATTTTCCATGGTGAAGGATGTGAGATTAATAGCGGAATTACACACGGGCATTGGTTTGGCAGGAATGCAAGGCGTGTGATGAAACAGTTATGTCGATAGCTGATGGACTTCCAAGGAGAGCCAATAGTGGAGGTTGCACCATTATAATCAGGAAGGTGTTTTTCGACATGAGCCGAAGTGGAAATTCTTAGAATGGTTTATTCAAAGTGGCGATACTCTTTATGGTGGAGTATGACAGGTATTCAGCAATGTGGAGTATGGCAGATAGCTGCTGCTATGATCTTTTTTAATCAAGGTGGAGTTTGTTGGGATTTTGCTTAAAAATGAGAATGGCCATTGTCCCACATTGAAAAAATGTTGAAGAGTAGCTTGGAGGCTTGCATATATAAGGGGGCTTAAGTTATGTTGTCAAATGTACCAAACCAAATGTATTTCTAACACTTTTTGTTAGGAGAAAGTACTAAGGTTTATGTGATTGTAAAAATTTTTCACATAGTGGTCAGTTGTTATCTTTTGACAACGGTTGTGGGTTTTTCCGGTTTTTTGTTTCCACGTTAAATTCTTGTGTTGTTTTATTTCTCATTTTTTCTCTTTACAAAAGGGGCGGAGATCTCGGGGTTTACGGGAAAGGGTCATTTCTTTTTTCCCAACAAAAACTGGAGTAGTCTTCTAGCATGCAAACGTCTACAGTTTTGAAAAACAAATTAAGAATTTCATCCGTAGCCCGTGATGCCTCGGTCGACTTTTCTGTAATAACCTGAGCCTCATCGAAAAGAGGATCTGTGTGATATGGCGACTCTATGATGTCAATGACATCGACAACCTATTTTAGAACCATAGTAGGTTCTCGAAGGGCAGTGGCCACAGGTTCTTCCTCGTGCTCCCTTGTTGAGGAGGGTTCGGCCTTACGGTCACCCCCTCTGGTGCAGCCAGCTCTTGCACAACGTCAGTCGGCTCATGGACGATAAACTCCATGTTTTCATCCTCGGGGTAGTCCCTGAGCCGGTAGAGAGAATAAGGGTATGGGGCCCTGGCACGAGTACTTTTCTTGGTACTCTTTCTGACCCTAACCACGATCCTCTTCTTCTTGGCCTCGGCGGGAGCATTCGAGGAATCAAGGGACGTTTCGTTCTTTCTTGTCTTCTCCTCCTTCTTCATAGAAGCCTCGATAGTAGGTTATACTGAAGCAATGGGTCTTCCATCTGGGGACGAGGCCATGACCTCAGTAATTGCTCGAAGATCGGTGGTTTTTACACCCCGTAAGTTTAACAATGTTTACACTGTTATATATATTGATATGTTATTTTGGATGTACTTTGTTTATAAAACAGTTATCGTGGCAAAAAAATGGGTCATTACATTAAAATAATTTTTTTTGTGTGTATACATATATGTGTGTATGTGTGTGTATGTAATATATTCGCACGCACGTGTACTTGGATTTACTTCCATGTATCCTACTCATAACTTTTCCCTTGTAAAAGAAATAAGTGGGATTGTTATCTTGTAGCCATTACAGAAACAATTTACATTGTTTAAATTTTAATAATAATTTATGATTACCTTTTTTCGAAAATAAAAAGATTTTCTAAAAATATGGTGTAAATGATAGAAGCAAAATGGATCTCATGGCCTTGGAGCGGGATGCCACCAAAGTGGATTTGGCATCAACCGAAGTTCAGATCCGCGTGATGAGAGAAAAATCTGACAAATGGTTTCGGCTAAATGAGGAACTCCAGGCACAACTTGGCTAAAGAACAGGATGCTCTCAGTCAAGAATATATCGCGCTGAAGTCTAGATTAGGCTTCGAACGAGGCCTCCGAAGTATGGGATATGTTTGCCCAGTACATGAATGATGTGGAGGTAGTCGAGGCCCATGTAATAACAAAAGTCGAGTATGTGAAGTGGTTGCATCAGAGAGACTCTTGAGGAGGTCCATACCTGGGAATTGACCTACCGACCGAGATTGAACTAGCGAAAAGGTTTGAAGCCGAGGCCAAAGAGAGATATCAGACTAATGTCTCGGGCAGCGTATCGCGATCCTATGAAGACTAGGTGGGAAATGCCTTAGTTTACTTTTTACTTTTTCTTGTAGCTAATTTGTATTTTGGGGCCGTTTCACAGTGCCTCTGTAATGCATTTTATTACATATGTATATATAAAAAAATTCGGCCATGCATTGTGTCCTTCACTTTTCTGTATTTGTCTATGTCTAAGACTTAGAATATGCTGTCGATGTCTTAGCATAGAATTGACATCAATTAAACTATTATTACCCCAACGAACGGATGAGACCTTGATTAGGTAATAACTCCGAGTTGCCGAGTTCACATTTTTGTATTTATCTTTGAACATTTTAACCTGACATAATTATTCTTTGTTGAAGAAAGGTCTTCTCATGGATGCAATTATTTCGAGACCGAGCAACTTGATCGGGTATAAAGTAGTATTTTTTGTGTATTAAAAATATGTATGGAACATACTTTTCAAGTGTGGACAAAAACGTCTATGAGCCATTTAGGTTTACGTGTCACAACCCGGTTTTCCTATCCTCGGGAGTCGTGATGGTGCCTACTAATGTGAGCTAGGCAATACGACTGTTTTGACAATTTACCTTTTTACCATTTTACATTCTTTATAAAGAAATAACGTGTAGACATCGAAATTTACAATAAGCAGAAGAAAAGCAATAAACTATTCCCTCCGTTTCAATTTATGTGAACCTGTTTCTTTTTTAGTCCGTACCATAAAGAATGACATCTTTCACTATTTGGAAACGGTTTATCTTTATTCAATTATATATAGCCACACAAAATATATGTGCTTAATTTTACACCACAAGTTCAAAAGTGTTATCTCTTTTCTTAAACTCCGTGTCCAATCAAATGTGTTCACATAAATTGAAACAGAGGGAGTATATGAATATGAATCAAATAGAACTTTTTGAGTTTTGACTACTAGAATTGGTGTCATAGCTTCACATGTGATCTAAGAATACTACATACAAAGTCAGAAAGATAAAAGATACATTATTTCTGGATTAAGTAAATGAAATATGAGTAAGGGAATAGAGGGAGACACCAGGGCCTGCAGACGCCTGCAGGACTAACTTGGATCTCCTTTTGGACTGAAGGCTGCCAACCAATCTACAGTCCAAAAGCTATAGCTCCGGAATATGCACATGCTGCAGAGTGTAGTATCAGTACAACTAACCCTATGTGTTGGTAAGAGCCTAGCCTAACCTCGGCGAAGTAGTGACGAGGCTAGGACTAGACTACTTACTAAACCTGTGTAATTTAACCATATATAGCGGAAAAGAAGAACAGTAATATATAGTCAAGTATGAGAGGGGGAGACATGCTATAAGGAAATATCAATCAAGAATAGAAAGATAGCGGTAAATAAGAGGAACAACGTATCTCAACTATCAACAAGAATCAGAAATCAAACAAGTGCACGACATCATCCTTCGTGCTTTTACTCTCGTCCTCACCAAAACAATCAAGTAATGAAAATTTGCACGGCATCACCATTCGTGCTTTAACATTCTCTCACAAAAATAATACACGGCATCACCCTTCATGCTTTAACGCTCTTCCTCACCCAAAAAACAATCACAAACAATAGGGCAAAAAAATAAGTGAAATTATAACAAGAATCTCGGCAAGGGAAGAATAGTTCAACAATCGAGTCCTAACAAGGAACAACACCAAAACAACAACAATATCTCGGCAAGGGAGTCAATATAGTGATTCTTTTATCTTTTTCACTTTTACTCACAATACACTTTACAACTTGAGCCAATGCTTTAAAAGGTTCAATTACAACTTATACTTTCATAATTTGTTATGCAACTTGTGCCAATGCTCCTCAATGTTCAAACGTCACAATTACTTCCAAGAACTTTTCCCAAAAAATAGAAATCATCATCAAAGCATGAATAATACAACGAAGTGATGATAATCACAATATAAGGCTCATGGGCATGCTTGAAACCAACGTATAGATGTTCGTCACCATTCTTAAATGCCGTACTCAACAATTACCACATAGCAAATAAGACTCGACTCTTAATCCCTCAAGCCAAGGTTAGACCAAACACTTACCTCGATGCCACGAACACAATTCAAGTCTCTACTATAGCTTTACCTCTTAATTCCACCACCAATTCGCTCATATCTAGCCACAAGTTACTTAATTACATCAATAAACGCTAAATGAATCAATTCCAATGCATGAAAATAAGTTTTTCAATGTTTTACACAAAAATCAAAAATTGGCCCCGAATCCACGTGGTCAAAATTCGAGGGTCAAATCAAAACCCGATTATACATTCTCCCACAACCCAAATATATAATTTATTTTAAAATTGAACCTCAAATCGAGGTCCAATTTCCTAATTTTTTTTAAAAACCTAGGTTATACCCAAAACGCCCAATTTTCCCCATGAAATTATTTATTTGAGTTGAAATCGTGTGAAAAGATGTCAAGGATTGAAGAAAACTAGTTAGAAATCACATACAATTGATTTGGAGAAGAGGTTTCCTTTGAAAAATCGTCCTAGGGTGTTTTAATTTTGAAAGAGTGTCAAAAATGGTTGAAATGCGTCAAAGTTATGAACTTATAGGTCTCTGATGTCGCAATTGCGACCAGGGTTCACAATTGCAAACCCCAACTTTCGCATTTGCGAGCCACTCATCTTTCGAGTCATCGTCGCATTTGCAATAGACCGTTCACTAATGCAAAATCGCATTTGCAAGAAAAATGTCGCATTTGCGACTCACGCTGCTAGTTCCATTCTTCGTATTTTCGAAGTTTTGTCGTATTTACGAGCCATTTGCGAAGCCTGCAGACTTGATCGCACCAGCTAAAAACCTGCAATTTTCATGTCCATAATCCACCCTGTTACCTATTCAAAACTCACCCGGGCCCTCGGGGCTCCAAACCAAACATGCACACCAACCTAAGAACATCATACAGACTCGTTCGTGCATTCAAATCACTAAAATAACATCAATAACTATGAATTTACCATCAAAAATAGAAAATTTCTTAAGAACTTCAAATTTTTTCCAATTTTCTCAAACATGATCCAATTCACGTCATTACAAGTAATTTCTAATAAATTTCACAGACTTGTCTTAAATCATATATAAGACTTGTACCGTGATCCGAAACAAAAATACGGGCCCGATACTATCATGTTATAAACACATTTCATTCTCTTCAATATTTTAGAAAAAAATTTCTAAATGTATTTCTTGGGCTTGGGACCTCGGAATTTGATTCCGGGCATACGCGCAAGTCGCATATTTTTCTACGGACCCTCCAAAACTTTCAAATCGCGCGTTTGGTTCCGTTTATCCAAAATATTTACCAAAGTCAACTAAATTCATTTTAAGGTCAAAATTTACAATATTTCACAGATTTTCACATATTGGCTTTCCGGCTACGCGCCCGGACTGCGCACGCAAATTTAGGTATGACAGAAAATGGTCTTTAAGGCCTCGGAACGTATAATTTACTTTTAATTCAAGTATTGACATTCTCCACCTCTAAAACAATTCTTCGTTCTCAAAATGGACAGAAAAAGGAAGTACCTGAGTCAAAAAAAAGATGAGGATAACTGCTCCGCCTATCGGACACTGACTCCCAGGTCAATGCCTCAACCGACTGACCTCTCTACTGAACACGTTTAGAAGGAAAACTCTTCTATCTCAACTGACAAATCTGCCGGTCTAGAATAGCTACAGGCTCCTCCTCATAAGACAACTCCTTGTCCAACTGGACAGTGCTAAAATCTAACACGTGGGATGGATGGTCTTGATACTTTCGATGCATGGACACATGAAACGCTGGATGCACAACTGATAAGCTCGGTGGCAACGCAAGTCTGTAAGCCACCTCTCCCACTAGATCAAGAATCTCAAACAGGCCGATAAACCTAGGGCTAAGCTTGCCCTTCTTCCGAAATCTCATCACGCCCTTCATAGGTGACACTCGAAGCAATACCCGCTCACCGACCATGAATGCCAAATCATGAAAATTACAGTCGGCGTAACTCTTTTGCCTAGTATGTGTTGTACGAAGCATTTCCTAAGTGATCTTGACCTTGTCCAAGCCATCATGTACTAGATCCATACCCAACAACCGAGCACGTCCCAGCTCAAACCATCCAACCAGAAACCGACACCTCCTATCATACAAGGCCTCACAAGGAGCCACCTAGATACTCGACTAGTAGCTGTTACTGTAGAAAACTCTGCTAAAGGCAATAACTGATCTCACGAGCCTCCAAAATAAATGATACAAGCTCGGATCATATCCTCAAAAATTAGAATGCTCCGCTCGGACTGCCTATCCATCTAAGGATGAAATGTTCTGCTAAACTCAACTCGTGTGCCCAACTCTCACTGAACTGCTCATAAAAAATGTGAGGTAAGCTGCTTACCTCGGTCTGAAATGATAGAAACGGGAACACCATGAAGGCGAACAATCTCTCGGATATAGATCTCAGCTAACCTCTTAAAAGAATAGAAGACTGCCACACGAATGAAATATGCTGACTTGGTCAGCCGATCAACAATAACCCACACTACATCAAGCTTCCTATGAGTCTGTGGGAGTCAAACAACAAAGTCCATAATGATACGCTCCCACTTCCACTCAAGAATCTCAATCTTCTGAAATAAACCACCAGGCCTCTGATGCTCATACTTAGCATGTTGACAATTCAAACACCAAGCCACATATGCAACGATATCTTTCTTCATTCTTCTCCACCAATATTATTGTCGCAAATCCTAAAATTTCTTCACGTCACATGGATGAATAGAGTATCGGGATTTTCGGCCTCCTCTAAAATCAACTCTCGAAGCCCATCCATATTAGGCACACAAACTCGACCCTGGAATCTCAAATCTCCATCATCTCCTAAAGTGACCTACTTGGAATCTCTGTGTTGTGTTGTGTCTTTGATGACACACAAATGAGTATCATCATATTGTCGATATCGAATACGCTCCAATAATGAAGAACGAGAGATTGTGCAAGCTAACTCACGGCTGGGCTTAGAAACATATAACCTAACAAACTGATTGATTGGCCAAAGAAAGACCATCCAAAGCCAGCAGCCTCTCACCGACCGGAATATAAGCAAGACTGCCCATACTGGCTTACTTCCTACTTAAAATATCGGCCACCACGTTGGCTTTTCCCGGATAATATATGATAGTGATATCATAGTCCTTTAATAGCTCCAACCACCTTCTCTTCCTAATATTCAACTCCTTCTGTTTGAATAAATACTGAAGACTCTTGTGATCAGTGAAGCATAGGCAATGACCTTGCCATCCTGCATCAACACCGCACCAAGTCCAATACGAGATGCATCACAATAAACAGTATAAGGCCTTGAACCTGTGGACAAACCCAACACGGTGTCATAGCCTAAGCTCTCTTGAGCTTCTGAAAGCTCACTGCACACTCGTCTATCCATCCGAATTGGGCTCCTTTCTGGGTTAACCTTGTCATAGGGGTTGAGATAGATGAAAACTCCTCCACAAACCAATGATAGTAGCCTGAAAATCCTAAAAAAACTCCAGATCTTTGTCGTTGATGATGGACTAAACAAGTTCTTGACTGGCTCAATCTTCTTCAGATCAACCTGAATACCCTCTGTTGATACAATATTGCCCAGAAATGCAACTAAACTCAACCAGAAATCACATTTCAAAAACATAGCATATAACTAACTTACCCTCAAAGTCTGAAGCACCACTCTATGATGCTTCTCGTGCTCCAAGTAAGTCTATCACGAACAAACCAAAGTAAGGCCTGCACACTCGGTTCATCAAATTCATAAAAGTTGTTGGCATATTTGTTAACCCGACTGACATAACCAAGAACTCATAGTGCTCGTACCAAGAGCGGAAAGATTTCTTAGGGACATCGGATGCCCTAATCCTAAACTGATGGTGGCCATATCTCAAGTCAATCTTCGAAAATATCATGGCACCCTAAAGCTTATCAAACAAATCATGAATCCTCGGTAATGGATACTTGTTCTTGATTCTAACCTTGTTCAACTTCTAGTAATCAATACACAGTCTCATCGATTCGTCTTTCTTTGTAACAAACAACATCAACGCACCCAAGGCGTGATGCTAGGTCTAATGAAGCCTTATGCAAGAAAGTATTGAAACTGCTCTTTCAATTCTTTCAACTCAGGTGGGGCCATACGATGCGGCGGGATAGAAATGGGCTCGGTGCCCGGAGCCAAATCAATGCAAATGTCAATATCTCTAATGGGTGGCATACCCGATAGGTCTGAAGGTAATACCTCTGTAAACTCACGAACAACTGACATAGAATCAATAGAAAGGACTTTAGCATAAGAATTGCTAACATATGCTAATTAGGCCAAACACCCTTTCTCGACCATATGTCGAGCCTTCGTATAAGAGATAACACTGCAGGTAAATTGACCAGGAGTACCTCTGAACTCTATACAAGGTAAACTCGGCAAGGTTAAGGTCACAGTCTTTGCATGGTAGTCCAAGATACCGTGGTAAGGTGATAACCAGTCCATCCCCAATATGACATAAAAATCAAACATATCTAAAAGAAGCAAATCTACACGAGTCTCAAGACCACCAATCACAACTACACGTGAATGATGGACTCGATCTACCACAATAGAATAACCCACCACTGTAGACACATAAATAGGAGCACTCAAAGAATCACTAGGCATGCACAGATACGGTGCAAAATAAGATGACACATAGGAGTATGTAGATATTGGATCAAATAAAACTGAAGCATCTCTGTTACAAATCATAATAGTACCTGTGATTACTACATCGGACGCCTCAGCCTCGGGCCTTGTTGGAAAGAGCATAACATCGGGGTTGGGCCCCACCAACCTAAATTACATCTCTAGAACGGCCTGCTACTAGCTGGCCTCCACCTCTAGCACCTCTACCCTCACCTCTAGCTCGCTGGGCGGGCTTTGGAGCACTCGGGTCTAAACAATGGCACGGGAACACTAATGCTGAGAGCAACTCGATGCCCCAGAGCAATACCTAGCAATGTGACCCATATCACCACAAATGGAACAAGCCCTCAGCTTCTGAGAATGCTGACCCTGATGACCTGAATAACCACACTGAAAACTCTGAAGAGGCGGTGCACTAATAAAAGCTGGTGTGCATTGTAGGACTGCTGATCAGAATACTATATATGGGAACCACGCCCATTAAATCACCGTGAGAAACCTGATGTGCTGCCTGAAAAGGCCTAAGAGGATGGCCTCTACTATATAAATCCCTGCCTCCAAACGAGTTCCACTGAATCAGCCTAAATGAAGATTCCTCTTGTCAGACCCCTGACCACCTCCCTATGACATAAGCATCTCAACTCTACTGGCCACATTGGCTGCCTCCTGAAAATTGATGTCATTCCCAGTCTCCTTGGCCATCTGAAGTTGAACATGCTGGATAAGTCCCTTGATGAACATCCTCGCCTTCTCTCTCTCGCTGGAAAGAAAGATAAGATCGTGACGAGCCAAATAGATGAACCTGGTCTCATACTGATTAACGGTCATAGAACCTTGCTGGAGTCACTCAAATTGCCTCCGATAGGCCTTTCTTTGAGTGATGGGGAGAAACTTTTCTAGAAATAGCTGAGTAAACTACTCCCAAGTCAAAGCTGGTGATCCTACTGGTCTAACCAAGCAATAATCTCTCCACCAAGTCTTGGCAGATCCAGATAAGCGAAAAGTAGCAAAATCGACCCAATTGGTCTCCACTACCCCAATGTTCCTGGGAACCCCATGATATCTGTCTAGATAATCCTGAGGATCCTCAGAAGATGCACCATTAAAAGTAGTAGTGAAGAGCTTGGTGAACATGTCCAACCTCCACAAAGAATTGGTAGACATAGTTGTTCCATCACCGGTCTGAGCAACCACACCCGGGTGAACTGCTCCAACTGGTTGAATAGCTAGAGTAAGAAACTAGGGAGCTATCTGCTTCGGAGTGCGTGTAGCAGGATTCTGGGCTCTTCCTCCAGCCTGAGAGATGGTTGGTGCTACAAGAAGCAAGCCTTAATGGGTGACGCTCTCCATTAGGCCCACTAGACCTACCAGAGCATCCTGGACTATTGGGGTAGTAATGGAACCCTCTGGGACCTGAGTTGGGCCCACCAAAATTGCCTGGGCCGGAACCTCATAATCAAAGTCAACTTGAGCCTCTGCCGCTGCTGCTGCAGCTCTGGGCTGAGCTCTTCCCCTTCCTCAGCCTCTAGTATGTCCTCGGCCTCATCCATTGCTCCTCATGGGAGCTTCTTCTGGGTTCTGGGGCTACTAGTCAGTGGATAAGAAAGCACGTATTCTCGCCATCTATGAAAGAACAGAGTAGAAATTCAGTTATCATTGAGATACCAAATAGCACGACAAGAAGGAATAAATGTGAAGTTTTTCCTAACTCTATAGCCTCTAGGGGATAAATACAGATGTCTCTGTACTGATACCTTAGACTCTACTAAGCTTGTTTGTGAACTGTGAGACCTATGTAACCTATAGCTCTGATACCAAATTGTCACGACTCGAATTTTCCACCTTTGGGAGTCGTGATGGCGCCTACTTATGTGAGCTAGGCAAGCCGATTGTATAGGCAATTTACCTTTTACCCATTATACATTCTTTAACAATTGTAAAGCAATAACGTGTAGATAGGGAAATTTATAATAAGTGGAAGAAAAGAAATAAACTATATGAATATGAATCCAACACAATTTTAGAGTCTCAACTACCAAGAACTAGTTCTGCTCCACAAACGATCCAAGCATACTACATCCAAAGTCTAAAAGATTAAATATACATTGTTTCTGGATTTGAAAATGAAATAGGAATAAAGGGATAGAGAGAGATGGCAGGGCCTGTGGACACCTGCAGGACTACCTTGGATCTCCAGGTGGACTGAAGGCAGCCACCTGATCTACGGTCCAAAAGCTGTTGCTTCAGGATCTACACACGGTACAAAGTGTAACCCATGTGAAGGTAGCCTAACCTCGGCACAGTAGTGACGAGGCTCGTACTAGACTACCAAATAAACCTGTGCAATTTAACAATATACAGCAGAAAAGAAGAACAGTATATTATAGTCAAGTACAGGGGGGGATACATGTTGCGGGAAAATATCAATTAAGAATAGAAAGATAGCGGTAAATAAGAGGAAACATATCTAAGATATCAACAAGAATCATAAATCAAACAAGTGCACGGCATCAACCTTCTTGCTTTTACTCTCGTCTTCACCAAAACAATCAAGTAATGAAAATGTGCACGGCATCACCCTTCGTGCTTTTACACTCGTCCTCACCATATAATTAATATAATCTGCACAGAATTGTACATCATGTTGCATAACATCACCCTTCGTTCTTTACACTCTTTCCTTACAAATCATATACGGCATCACCCTTCGTGCTTTAACACTCTCTCTTCAAACAATACATGGCATCACTCTTCATGCTTTAACATTCTTCCTCACCCAAAAAATAATCATAAATAATAGGGCACGGAAAAGTGAAACAACAACAGGAATCCCGATAAGGGAATAATAGTTCAACAATCAAGTCCTGGCAAGGAACAACATCAAAATAACAACAATATCTCGCCAAAGGAATCAAATATAGTGATACTTTTATCTCTTTCACTTTTACTTCACAACTCACTTTATAACATGAGCCAATGCTCTAAAAGTTTCAATTAGCAATTATAATTTCACAATTTGTTATACAACTTGATCCAACACTCCTCAATGTTCAAACGTCACAATTAATTCCACAAACTTTTCCCAACAACTAGAAATCATCACCAAAGCATGAATAATACAACAAAGTCATGATAATCACAATACATGACTCACGGGAATGCTTGACACAAAAGAATAGATACTCGTCACCATGCCTATACGTCGTACTCAATAATTACCACATAGCAAACAGGACTCGACTCCTAATCCCTCAAGCTAAGGTTAGACCAAACATATGCCCCAATGCCACGAACACAATTCACGTCTCAATTCTTGTTTTACCCCTTGGTTCCACCACTAATTTGCTCCTATCTCGCTACAAGTTACTTACATCAATAAACACTAAATGAATCAATTCCAATGCATGAAAATAAGCTTTTCAATATTTTACCCAGAAAGACAAAAATCGCCCCTAGGCCCACGTGGTAATAACCCGAGGTTCGAACAAAACCCCGATTACCCATTTACTCAAGAACCCAAATATATAATTTATTTTTAAATCGGACCTCAAATCGAGGTCCAAATTCTCAATTTTTAAAAAAACCTAGATTCTACCCAAAACATCCAATTTCCCTATGAAAATCATTGATTTGAGTTGAATTTATGTGAAAAGATGCTAAAGATTGAATAAAACTAGTTAGAAATCACTTGCAATTTATTTGAAGAAGATGTTGCCTTTGAAAAATCGCCCTAGGGTGTTTTAGTTTTGAAAGAGAGTGAAAATTGATGAAATGCACCTAAGTTATGAACTTACAGGTCCCTGACGTCGCAATTGCATACCCTTCTGAAAATTGGACTTATGCATTTGCGATCCACTCAACTGTTCAGTCATTATCGCATTTGCGAGAGACCATTCGTAAATGCGAAATCCCATTTGTGAGAAAATAGTCGCATATTCGACTTAGGCGGCGAGGTCCATTCTTTGCATTTGCGGATGTTTGTCACATTTGCGAGCCAAGCTTCGCACATGATCACACCAGCTCACCCGAGCCCTCGGGGATCCAAACCAAACATGCACACCAACCAAAGAATATCATACCGACTTGCTTGTGCATTCAAATTACTAAATAACATTAACAACTATGAATTTAGCATCAAAATCATTAAATTTCTTATGAACTTCATTTTTTTCGAATTTTCTCAAATACGATCCAATTCACGTCATTTCAAGTCCATTTCTTACCAAATTTAACAGGCTCAGCTTAAATCATTTATAAGACATGTGTTGAGCTATGGAACCAAAATACGGGCCCGATACCATCAAGTTCTAAACACATTTTGTATTAAAAAACTCATAAATATTCCAAAAACAATTTTCTTTAAAAATTCATTTCTCGGGATTGGGACCTCGAAATTCAATTTCGGGCATACACCCAAATTCATATTTTTGTACGAATCCTCCAGGATAGTCAAATCACGGGTTCGGGTCCGTTTATCAAAAATATTGACCGAAGACAACTTAATTCATTATAAGGTCAAAATTCACCATTTTTCACAAAATTTCAAATATTAGCTTTTCGGATACGCGCCCGGACTATGTACACAAATGGAGGTGAGACAGAAAGAGGTTTTTAAGGCCTGAAATGCAGAATTTACTTTTAAAATAAGTGATAACCTTTTGGATCATCACATATCCGTAGCCTTTCGTGTTTGGGCCCTGCTTAGTAGCCTCGGTGCCACCACGATTATGAAACCCGAATTTCATGATCTTATTGTCCGGTAGAAATCCTGGTTTGGGGAGGTCTGTAGGCTTAAGTGTTTGAACCCAATATTCATTCTAAGTAATTTAATGATAATATTGCTTTCGCAAATGTGAACTGATGAAACCTAGAAGGCAAATTTCTTTTATTACTTTGAATTTCGTGTAAATAATCGATATTACAAAAGCTATCTACTTGGAAAGAATGAGCTATGTGGGAAAAATTAATTTGGCTGTTTGACCCTTACATTTAATCCTAATATTAAAGCCTTGACTTTCAAAATCGAATAAGAATGCCTTCTACATTCCTGAACTCGGGTTTTCAATTCTTGACTTTGGGTGTGATGGCCACCTGCTATTCGAGACTAAATTTTTTGAGGGCTCGAATACAATTGATCTCATATTGACGATCTGTTGTTCCCAGTCTTGGATCGACTTTCAAATCTAGGGTAGCACATTATACTATTGCCTTGTTAAAAACCATAACGTAAAATCCACTTCCAAAAAAAAATTTCAAAGGAAAAAATAGTGCAACGCATGCTTTATGACCTAATCCTTATATTTGACTACGACTGTGTACTTGCACAGGTTAGTTTAAAGTGTAATAAAGGCAATTGAGAGAGAATAGGGCGATAGCGACAGACACAGGAACTGAAATAGATTAAAAGATTACTTCCGTAGAGGAGAGGGGAAAGCTGCTACTGGATTAACGTTTCAACGTGTTTTTCGGGGAACTGAGATACGTATTCTTATTTGACAAAGAAGGTTGTGTTCATACCTTAGCAGTAGTACCGCTTTAAGTCTGACACATTCCTATTGTTGGGTAGTTGCACTTTATTTCAAAACTTGAGATGATATGAGCCTTTCCCATTTATACTAGTGACTCTGTACTTCCCTTCCCAGTTCGAGCATAATCTCCCATCACTTGGGTTCTTCGCATGCAGCATTACTTTCCACAGTACCAAGTCCCCGACTTGGATGTTTTAAAGGTTTACTCTTCGGCTGTAATACCTACCAATTCGTTGTTCTTGGACTGCTAACCGGACTAGGGCAGCTTCTCGCCTTTCGTCCATTAAATCTATGCTCGTTGCCATGGCCTTATCACTTGACGTCTCCATAGTGTATTGGAACCTTAGGCTATGTTCTCCTTCCTCTATCAGAATCAAATGCTTTTTTTTCGTATACTAGAGAGAGTAGTTTTTCACCGGTACTCGACTTTGAAGTTGTTCGATATGCCCATAAAACCTTGGGAAAATTATTTTTCCATTTTTATTGAGAGTTGTTCAATATCTTCTTCAGGTTTTGTAGTAGATTTTTGTTTGTTGGTTCCGCTTTACCGTTCCCACTTGAGTGGTTGGGTGTCAAGAAAATATTTTTTGTTATGTGATTTTCAAAAACTTATATCTTGTCGCCGATTAACTGTCTCCCTTTATCACACGTGATCTTGCTCAACACCCCCAAACCGACATATTATATGATCCTAGATGAAATCAATTTCCATAACTTAAATGCTTGTGGTTTGGCCCACTTGGAGAAGTAATTTGTAACGACCCGACCAGTCATTTTGAGCCCTCGCACGTCTTTTAGCAGTCCGAGTCCATGAGTATGTTTATTTCAAGTGTGATGACTTGTACTGATTGTTGGAATTGAAATTCAGGAAGATCGGAGTTAAATTTAAATGAAATTTTCTATTTTAAAAGGTTTAAGTTAAAACAATGAACTAGGATAGGAATTTTGAGTAAACGACCAGAGAATCAGGATTTGAAGGTTCCAGCAGGTTCGTATGATAATTTCGGACTTGGGAGTATGCCTTGTGCGTGTCTTTGGATAACCCTGGAGTGTTTTGGCGCCTATTATGGAAGTTAGCATTTTGGAAGAAATTTCTTAAGTTTGGCTTTAAGTGCATTTTACCATTATCGATGTCTGTTAAGGATTTTGAGAGTGGGAGTAGCTGTGTTTGGTGATTCTGGAGTTGGGGAGCGCGATCGAAAGTGAATTCAGAGGTTCGTAGGTCATTTTGAAGCCATTTGGCTAAAGATGGAAATTGGAAGGTTTTGAGATGACCGGGAGTGTAATTTTTGATATTGGGGTCGGAATCCGATTCAGAAGTTGTAGTAACTCCATAATGTCAAATAAAACTTTTGTGCAAAATTTGAAGTCAATCGACAGTGTTTTGATAGGTTTAAACATCGGAAGTAGAAGTTGTAAAGTTCAAAGTTCATAAAGTTTGGATTGGAGGTCGATCGGTGATTTTATCGTTGTTTGATGTGATTTGAGGCATCGAGCAGGTCCGCAATGTGTTTTGGGATTGGTTTATATGATTAGTTAAGGTCCTGGGGGCCTCGGGTGGATTCTGGGTGTTTAACAGATTGAAACTTGGAATTTAAGAAAAATGAAGTAGCTGGTATCTAGTATTTTTGTTTTTGTGGAAATGGGACCGCAGAAGCGGCCCCGCAAAAGCGAGGAGGAACTAGCAGAAGCGGCAGAGCATGAGGGTAGCCAGGACCAAAGAAGCGTCCCTTGATCCGCTGATGCGGAACCGCAGAAGCGGTTTTATGATCGCAGAAGCAAAAGATGGGTTGGAGCCCTGGGCCGTAGAAGCGGCAAGCGATCTACAGAAGCGGAACCGCGAAATCGAATAGAGAGAGTAGTTGTTTTAAAATCGTGATTTGGGGTTCATTTCACCCATTTCTTCATGGCTAGGGCGCTTTTTGGGGAGCTTCAAGAAAGGATTTTGTCGTCTATGTCAAGGTAATCTACTCCTACTTATTTCCAAGTTAAATACAAGATTATACAATGAAATTAGACATGAAAATTGTGGGAAAAATTGGGATTTTTTGTAGTAGCCCTACAAATTTAATTCTTGAACTTTAGCAACAATTTCGAGTATGGAATTAAGAGACAATTATATATTTGAGTTCCTAAGGTCATGGAAAAGTTTATCTTTGAAAAATTTAGGATTTCGGGCACGTGGGCTCAAGGTCATTTTGGTCAACTTTTCATTCGAGGGTTATAAATTGATATAAATTGGGTTGTAAAGTATAATTGAGCATATATTAATGTATTTGTATAATCGTTGGCTAGTTTTAGAGCATTGTGCATTGGTGCAAGTCTTCGGAAGAATGTTGAATGCCGGTAATGGATCTTCGGAGCAAGATGAGTCTACTTTCTAATCTTGTGAGGGGGAATCTACCCCATAGGCGAGTTAAGTTGATTTCGTGCACCTATTTCTGGGGGCTACGTACGCACGAGGTGACGAGAGTCCGTGCGTAGCTACTATTATGCTATTGTCAGGGTAGCCTAGGACCCAAAAGCATGTTATACTTGATTTTACCTATGAACTCATTGATGGCTTGGATTGCTTAAATCACATTAAACTTACAAATGGATTTCTAAAATAACTTAAGCTTCGTTTTCTCAAAATTAATAAAGAGAATTGGCCATTCTTGGATATTTTTTACATTTTGACTTCTCGACTGATTGCATGTCTATGTGTACTTATTATGGAACGAGTTGAACGCCTTGGCAGATTAACAGATGCATTTATTGGCGTGTTGTTGACCCTCGGTAAGTGTACATTTATATCTATTGGATCGAGTCGTCGCCCTGGTATGATTTGCGCATGCTTTTATTGCTGCATGCACTTATTTAAGTCATTACATGCCTCACTCTGGCTCGAGATCATTTTGTTAATAATGAAAAGAAACCTTGGAAAATTTCCTATAAAAGAACTATGTGTTCACTTGTTTCCTCTATTTGGATTAAAATCATGTTATAAAATAAATCCACTGTTTAATTCATATATTAAGGATAAATAATTGTTGGACAGTTAGAGAGTGTCAAAGTTGACCATCTCGTCTCTACCCCTTCGGGATTAGGCGGGATACTCCTTGGGTCTATGTTGTTTTTGTACTCATACTACACTTGTTGTGCATTTTGTTGCACAAATATATTATGTGGCTCACGGCTTAGCGGCATAGCGGCATGACGGGCACAGAGACTAGGTAAGTTGTATTTTCTTGAGGAGATTCCGCAACTAGAATAGTCTCTTTCAGAATTTTGTTTACTTTCTCTCCAGTTGTATTCCGGGCAATTGATGTACCTATTAGATTTCATTTAGAAAATTTCTCATGTATCTGTGCCTCGGGGTTTTGGGGATGTATTTGGACCTATTCAGAAATTTTGACAGTTGATTTAATTTTTCCTTATTCAATTGGAGGAACATACTGAGTATTGCATTAATCATAATAAAGAAGTGTTTTTTCGAAATTATTAAAATAAGAATTTAATTAATTATTTTAGTTGGCTGGCCTAATAGCGGTGTCTGGCGCCACCACGCCCTTAGTGGATTTTGGTTCGTGAGATAATTTGTCATAATTAAGATGTACTGGTCTTTGTCAGGTGCCTACGACAAAGGACCCACGATGTCCATTCCCCATTTCATGAACGACCAAGGGGAAATGACCGGAAGAAACATTTCCCTCAGTCAATAGATCATCGAGGCGTGCCTCTGACATTCATTACACTTTTGAACAAAGTCTTCCACATCATTTACCATCTCGTTGCGATAATAATCGAATTTTATCAATTTTAGAACCAAGGATTGTGCTCCAGAATGATTTCCACAAGTACCTTTGTGTGCTTTTCTCATCATGTTGTCTGTCTCCCCGGGACCCAAGCACCTTGCTAACTGTCCGAGAAATGATCTTAGGTGTCATTTTCCTCCAACCAAGCTAAACCTGGCAGCCTTAGTTTGTAGGGCCCTCGATTCTTTGCGTTCCGATGGAAATTTTTCTTTATGATGCTAGTCTACGTATTGGTTTCTCCAATCCCAAGTTACGCTAGTTGAGTTTACCTTGGTGTGACCTTGCCCTATCAACGAGTTCATTAATTGCACCACCGCTCTAGAATTGAATTTGTCGGAGTCGACTGATGAGCCTAGTTTAGCCAATGCATCAGCCTCATTATATTAATCTTGGGGTACATATTGTAGTGTCCATTCCTTGAAACGGTGTAATGACACTTGAAACTTATCCAAGTATCTCCGCATCCGGTCCTCTTTTAATTCGAATGTTCCATTGACTTGGTTAACAACGAGGAGGGAGTTGCACTTTACTTTGATCACCTCAGCCCACTGGCTCTTAGCAAGTTCTAGACCTGAAATCATAGCCTCATATTTGGTTTTGTTGTTAGCCAATTTCACAGTTCTAATAGATTTCCTAATTACGTTACTCGTAGGTGGTTTTAATATGATTCCTAGCCCCAACCCTTCCACATTAGAACCACCATACCTCCGACCTACACCCCGAGGCCAGCATTAATTCTTTCTCGAACTTAGCGATCAAGGCTGGCACAAAGTCGTCCATAAGTATTCCAAAATCTGAGACTTTATAGTAGTTCGGGGTTTGTACTTAGTATCTTTCCCGCTAACCTCTATGGCCTATTTGTCCAATCGACCCGATATCTTGGGTTTATGCATAACATTCCTTAGCAGGTATGAGTCCATGGAACATTTGGGGTGACATTTAAAGTGCGATTTTAGTTTTCTATATGAGCTTCATAAGGCAAATGCTAATTTCTCTAAGACCAAATACCTGGTTTCGGCATCGGCTAGGGCTAAATTAACATAATAGACAGGAAACTCTCTACCTTATTTTTCCCGGACAAGGACACCACTTACCGCTACGTAGGAGACGGCCAAGTGGAGGTATAAATGCTCGTTCGCCTTCGAGGTGTGTTGCAGAGAAGGGCTCGATAGGTATAGTTTGATTCTAATAAAGGCTATTGACATTTCAGGGTCCAAGTAAAGTTGTTCTTCTTCTTTATTAATGAGAAATATCGGTGGCTTTTGGTTGATGACCTCGAAATAAATTGGCCCAATGCGTTTATCCGCTCGGTTACTCATTATATTGACTTGACGTTGTCAACTACGGTGATATCTTCTATGTATTTTATCTTGCCTGGGTTGATCTCTGTTCCTCAGTTAGACATCATGAAACATAGAAACTTGCCCCAGCTGAATCCGAAGGAACACTTATTTGGGTTCAGATTCATGTTGTATCTTCTCAATATGTTGAAGGTTTCCTGCAAATGCTTCAAATATATCTCTATTCGTAGGGATTTAACTAACATATCATCAATATAAACCGAAGGTGAATTGAGAACACGCCCTTGTGGTTGAAAAGTTAAAAGTGTTTGAGATTAATAATGAAAGGTTAAGCACAAACGCTAACACCGCAACCTCGCAGGTCCAAGAGAAGGTAGACCTAATCGGCCAGCTTAGGGCCGAGATGGACAAGGTCAAAGCCTCAGCTGAGGAGTTAAGATAGTGTTAGCAAATTAGATAATATATTAATGATATTTGTAAGTTTAAAGATGGATAATGATATCTAAGTTTTATTACCTCAGTCCATTTAACGTGACACTATTTCATTATTAGTCCGTTTAATCATTGAGGCTTTTACAATTTTGGAAGTTACACAGATCTTTCTTTAAATATTTTCGTTCTAAGAGTTGTGATCTTGTGTGTTCTTTGTTATGTATCGTAATCTCATTTCAAATGCCAGATAATAGACTGGAAGTTAAATGTTATGAACCTTGGTACTCAACTCTTATGTCAAACAGTACTTAAGGAAGAAAATATGTTTTTCACTACTCTTTTCGGTCAAAAGGGAGTTTATTATGGTTTGAGGATTAGTGTTGTTATTCATATTGGAAGGCAATCTCTTATGTTACGAATACTTTGCAGGTTATGAAGCACCAAACCTGAGGTATGTGTTGCTTCTCATGTTCATCTTGGAATTGTCAAATACCTTCTAAATATGTTCTGTACTTATGTACTTATGCTTGCACCATATGTATTCTCTAGTATGTTTCGCTGTTGTCAAGTATCAACAACAACTTCATTTATTGCTTTCTTAGACAAGGCCGTAGCATATACAACCACAACTATTTTATAAAAGAAATCGAAGTCAATACTCTAGGGTGTTTCTATGTTGTTGAGGACTTTAGTTTTTGCTCCCTAGATGCAGCAATATTCAAATACAACAACAACTCTATCAGACCCCCCCCCCCCCCCCCCCACAAAAAAAAAAGGGGAGGAGTCCGAATCACAGATTTCAGGAGATTTAATTATTTTATCTGTGTATCTATTTGTTTACATTTCAAGGGAACAAGTTGGGGTGACAATGTTTTTGCATTTTTTCCAGTAATTAAGCTGCAAAAAGCTTATATTTTATATTGGGCTGATTCCAAACCTTAACTGCTGGTATGTAGGAAGCTTGTTGACAAAGTTGCAGCTGTGGGATACTATCTTGTGGTTCCTGATTTTAATATTAAAGTTGCAGCTGTGGGATACTATCTTGTGCTTCCTGATTTTAATATTAATTTATGATTGCTTTTTTAGGAAATAAAAATATTTTCTAAAAATATAGTGTAAACGATGAAAATAAAAAATAAAAAAAGGTTGATACAATCTACGGTGTTAGAAAGAAAAAGAAGACTTTAAACTTGTATTAAAGTCATAGAAGTTATGTACTTATACATTATTTTATTAAAAATAAAATAGAACGTTAAAAGTATAATTTTGGATAGTTACCATTATTATTATTTTCGAATATGATAAATTATACACCTAATATGAGAAGGTTTGTGAGGTTTTCTTTATTGCAAAAATAGAAACTATTTTGTTTCAAGAAAAGAATGTTATCTTTTTACAATTTTAACAATTCAACGAACGAAAATTTGTACTCTTTATATGAAATTAGGAAAATTAAAAGTTGAGAAAATATGTGTATCTTTACATGGATATTTTAATAAAATAATTGTATAATTATTTTATATGGTATCACATGACCAGGATAGTAAGATGTATAATGTATATCAAAAGTGAGCAGTATTTTAAGTAATTTGAGATAATTTTTAAATATATGTATAATTAGATAATTAACAAATAATAGGATATTACCTAATTAATTAATTGATTTATTGGATAAAGTTTAAATCCCCCAACAAAGGAAACTTGGTAGCCAACTAATTTGACATAATGATTCATATAATAGGTATTACTACAATATAAGAGTACAAGAAAAGATTTATTCTATCTATTTTGAGGAGTGAATAGAACCTTGGGCATGAATCGGTTTTATCACTTCTTATGTATCAACAATGTTCTCTAGAAGTCAATGAAAAGGAAGAAGCAAAAATACTACTACTAGGAGAAATCAACAAAAGGGTTTCGATCCTTAATATTTGATTTTACAACTTAAACGGACAAATTATGCTCTGGTTCAGAAATACTAAGAAATGATACATTGAAGTCTCTAAATAAAGTTATGGCGAACAAGATGCTTAGCAAAATGGGTCTTCCCGAGTCTATTGCCTATATTTTCACTGCTCGTGACCTTATTACTGCTAAGGACGTATTGTCATTGATAGAATTTGAGCTTGAGAAGTTTTTGCAAAAAGAACTGAAATTCATTTTGACCTCATAAATCAAATCTTGAAGAATTTAAACTTGTATTTAGCAAAGTCTTAAATCCAAGGAAATGGAACGTTGTTTCTCGGTTGGTTCGTCGGACCCGTGGGTATTATTTAGATATTGCATTGTTGATGTCTAGGATCCTTCATGTTGCTTTGGTTTTTATGTTGTGAATGAGCTGCTTCGATGGTAGTGTGAAATGCTCAGTCTGTCAGATTGCAATACAAGCTCTTCTCCTATCCGTCATTGCTACAAGAAAATCTCATACCAGCCTACTTATTACTATTCTTACCAACGTGAGATTTTGTGATTCTAAGGGAGGATAGTGCTACCTTTCCTAAGAATATCATCAGATTTTTTTATATTCCAGTTATATTAAGGCTAAGTTCTTTTTTCATTTTGGCATGAGCTCGTCATTATACAAGTTGATAACGAGGCATAAAAAAATTTAAATTTCGAAATTTGCATATATTTTGCTAGTCTCGCAAGTTACGTACTTTCTAGTTTTATAAATTACCATATTTTCCTTATGGGGAACGCATATTCAGTTGAGTATTTTCTTTTTCCAGTCAAAAGAGCAAAGAGTTTATATATATTGTATTAAAGTATTTTTACTACCATTGAGCTATAATCGATGGGCATGTCCCAATTGGGCAACCTCTAATCAGATGGTATGTTATATACCGAGCCTACTATGGCCAAGCGCTTATGAGCGAGCCCAGTTGGTCGAGATACAGAGCCTAGTATGGTCGAGCGCCTATGAGAGAGCCTACTACGGCAGAGCAGTTATATATACTGAGCCTGCCGTGGTTGAGCGCTTATGAGCAAGCCCATTTGGTCGAAATACAGAGCGTAGTATGGCCAAACGCCTATGATCAAGCCTACAAGCCTACTATGGCAGAGCAGTCATATATATATATATATATATATATATATATATATATATATATATATATATATATATCTAGACAGCTATGTTTACTTACTATATCGAGAAAGTTGAGTTAGTATCAGCAGGTAAGCATATCTTCAGATTATCATTAACTTCCATATACTTGCAGTTATTATATTATCAATTCCGTTTCAGCTCTCAGTATATTACTTTACATACTCGTACATTATTTCATACTAACGTTACATTTTTTCCTGGGGACGCTGCGTGTCATGCCCGCAGGTTCAGACAGACAGGTCGAGAGCCCTCCAAGTAGGCTACCAGCTCAGGAGAAGATGTTGGTGCGCTCCACTTGCATCGGAGTTGCGTGTTTGGTTAGTATGAATTAGACGTGTATTTCTTGGTATGGCGGGACTCTGTCCCGACCTTTCTGAAAGTTATGTACTCTTAGAGGCTTGTAGGCATATGTCGAGTATGTGAAAGATTGTACGGTCTTGTCGGCCTATACTTTGAATTTATAAATGATCATGTTGGCCTATTAGGCCCATATGTCAGATGGATATGATGATGTAATAATAAGGATATGCTACGTTGGTATTCAATTGAGTAAGGTACCGGGTGCCCGTTACGGCCCATGGCATTTGGGTCTTGACAGTGGTCTTGGGAAAACCTGTGATAGGGAAAAACTTAGTTAAAATGACGATAAAATAAAATGAATTAGAGGGAAATTCAATCTGGAGAAGTACATCCACTGTGGGAACAAGCCTCTTATTTGACTTTAGAAAGTTAGAGCCACTTGCGCTCGGAGTATGTTAATTTTTTCCAGATGCCCTCGACCAACTCCCTGAAATGGGGGACTGCATTGGGTACTAGTGTGACAGATGCATATCGGGAGAGACGGGTAATGAGAAAGAGGAGTAAGTCCAAACGGTTATTTTGACAACTTAAAATGGGATGAACTTATGTGTTGACTTTTCAGGGAAGGGCAGGAACTCTGAGGGAATGAGATCTTTGGCCTTTATCCGAAAAACTCTCCCCTACTAGCCTCAGTCTCTATCCTTATCGATGCTCGAGAAGGGAGCATTCTTTGACCGTCAGACAAGTTTTATTCCTCCCCCCCCCCATCCCCGGATGATTCGGGGATTGTAAACACGAAAGAGATGGTTGATTGTGAACCGGGGCTCCTTCGTGTTTTTGGCAAAATGGCAGAGGAGGGCCACGATCCTCCAAAAGTATGGATGGACCTACTCGAGGCAGACCTCGTACCTCTTACAAAAGGCAAGGAGCACCGTGTCCATAGGGCCAAGCATTAAGGGATACGTGATAACGCTTAAGTACCCCCTTCACGTGCGTTGTGATATCCTCAAGGACGGGAATGACTACTTCATTGCCTTCCCGCTTGCAATCCTCCTGGACTACTAGGAGCGTATCTTCAGTGATGGAGCAGATATACCTCCATGCCTCCTCACCCTTATCTCCTTGTTTGGAGGATTTTTCTACCTTCTAAGTCATTATCTATGAAGTAGCCTCCGGGGATAAAATAATTAAGAGGAGGTTCTTGGGCTACTATCAAAAGGGTCGCCTTGGTATTTTCGATAGGGATAGATATTGAAGAAACAGTATTTTGAGGCACCGATTTTGAGGTTTTTGCTATTTTTATTGTCACGGCCCAGATTTTCCACCCTCGGGAGTCGTGATGGCGCATACTAATGTAAGCTAGGCTAGTCAATCCTTTAAACTAATTGCTTCATTATCCATTTATTTATTTTTAACAAACATATGGCGACAATGTATAAATAGCAAAAAATATAAATTAAGCAGAAGAAAACAATAAAATATCTGAAATATGTATCTATTACAACTGCTTAAGCCTTAATCATCAAAACCTGGTGTCGCAACGTCACAAACGATCTAAGATTTGCTACATACAGGGTCTGAATAAAATATGATACACTATTTCTAAAGAAAAAGATGAAACGGGAAATAAATGATAGAGGAGACACCAGAGCCTGCGGACGTCTGCAGGTCTACCTTGGATCTCCGCATGGACTGAAGTTAGCCTCCAAACTACAGTTCAAGAGTTGCTCCGTGAACTGCACATAGTGCATTGTGTAGTACCAGCACAACCGACCCATGTGCTGATAAATGCCTTGCCTAACCTCGGCGAAGTACTAACGAGGCTAGGACTAGACTACCAAATGACCTTTGCAAATAAATATATACAGCAGAAAAGAAGAATTGAAATAAACAATCAAGTGTAGGAGGGGAAGCATGCTGAGGGGGAGATATCAATTCCGAATAGAAAGAAAACAGGTAAATGAAAGAAGCAATATATCTCGGATATAAACAAAAGAACCAGAAATCAACAAATGCACGGCATCACCTTTTGTGCTTTTACTCTCGTCCGCACCAAAGCAGTCACGTAAAGAAAATGTTCACGGCATCACCCTTCGTGCTTGTACTCTCTTTTCTCACCATATAATCAATATAATCAGCAGGGAATGGTACATCATGCGGCACGGCATCACCCTTCGTGCTATACACTCTTTCCTCATAAATCATACACGGTATCACCCTTCGTGCTTTAGACTCTTTCCTCACAAAAACAATGCACTGCATCACCCTTCGTGTTTATATCTCTTTCCTCACCCAAACAACAATTACAAATAATAGGGGAAGGAAAATAAATAAAGTTGCAATAATAATCCCGGCAAGGGAACAATAATTCAACAACAAGTCCCGACAAGGGACAACATCAAAACAACAACTAAATCCCGGCAAGGGAGATAACAGATAAAGCAACAATATCCTGAATAGGGGGAAACGTAATCAATTTTTCTCTTTCTCACTTTTACTTCACAATTCACTTCACAACTAGAGTCAATGCTCTAAAGGTTCGATTTTCACTTATACCTTCACAATTCGTTAGACAACTTGAGCCTATGCACCTCAATGTTCATAGGTTACAATTCTTTCCACAAAATTTACACAGCAAATAGAAACCATCACCAAGGCATGAAACATACAACGAAGTCACGATAATAACGATATAAAGACTTACGGGCATGCTAGACACCAACGTACAGATACTCGTCACCATGCCTATACGTCGTACTCAACAATTACCACATAGAAAATAGGACTCGACTCCTAATACATCAAGCAAAGGTTAGACCAAACACATACATCGATGCCTGAAACACAATTCGCATCTCAATTATAGCTTTACCCCTTAATTCCACCACCAATTTGCTTGTATCTAGTCACAAGTTACTTAATCACATCAATAAACGCTAAAAGAATCAATTCGAATGCATGAAAATGAATTTCCCAGATTTTACCCAAAAAGTCAAAAACACCTTTGGGCCCACATGGTCAAAACATGATGTGCGAATCAAAACCCGGTTACTCATTCCCCCACGAACCCAAATATATAATTTGTTTTGAAATCGAACCTCAAATCGAGGTCCAAATCCCCAATTTTTTAAAGTCATAGGTTCTACCCAAAACACCCAATTTCCCTTATTTAAATCATTCATTATGAGTTGAAATCATGTTAGAAGATGATAAGGATTGAAGAAAACTAGTTTAAAATGACTTACAATTAATTTGGAGAAGAATAAGCCTTCGAAAAATTGCCCTAGAGTGCTTATGTTTTGAGAGGATATGAAAATGGGTTAAAAATTCGTCTAAGTATAAAAGTTGCAGGTTGAAGATGTGGGAAATGCGAATAGGGGTTCACAATTGTGAACCACGACCTCTGCTATCTTAGGAAATGCTAAAAGGGTCTCGCAATTGCGAGAAGGGAAATGCGAACAAAAGTTCAAAGTTGCGATAACTGGCCCAAGAGGGGTGCTTCGCATTTGTGAAAGAACTCTCGCATTTGCGATGAAGAGTGGCCCGGGCTGTTTCCCATTTGCGACTAAGTCTTCGTATTTGCGAACCCGCATTTGCGAGTGCGAAGCTTGCATGCCTGAACACACCAGCTCAAATCCTGCAATTTACCAAGTCCAATATACACTCTGTGGCCTATCCAAAATGCACCCGAGCCCTCGGGGCTCCAAACCAAATATACACACAATTTTAAAAACATCCTACGGACTTATTCGTGTAATCAAACCACCAAAATAACATCATGAACATCGAATTAAACTCAAAGTCAATGAAATTTCTCAAAACTTTTTTACACATCAAAATTTTGCATTTAAGGTCTGAATCATGTCAAATAGATTCTGTTTCTTACCAAAATTTACCGACAACACTAATAAATCATATTGAACGTGTACCAGGCTCAAAAACCCTAATACGGGCCCGATACCACCGGTTTCACATAACATTTCACATTCAAAAAATAATAATATTTTGTAGAAAATAATTTCTTTTTCAAATTCATTTCTCAGACTTTGGACCTCGGAATTCGATTCCGAGCATACACCCAAGTCCAATATTTTCCTACAGATCGTCCGGGGAAGTCAAATCACGGATCCGGGTTCGTTTACCCAAAATATTGACCGAAGTCAAAGTTATTCATTTTATAGTCAAAATTTATCATTTTTCACAGGTTTGCACATAATAGCTTTCCGACTACGCGTCTGGACTGCGCACACAAATCAAGGTGATGCTAAAAGAGGGTTTTAAGGCCTCGAAATGCATTATTTATTTTAAAACAAGTGATGACCTTTTGAGTCATCACGTTCTCCACCTCTAAAACAACTGTTCGTACTCGAACGGGCGGAAGAAGGAAGCACCTGAGTCGGGGAAACAATGTGGATAACGGCTCCGCATATCGAACTCGAACTCCCACGGTGATGCCTCATCAGGCTGACCTCTCCACTGAACACTGACAGAAGGAAAACTCTTTGATCTCAACTAACGAACCTATCAGTCTAGAATAGCTACCGGCTCATCCTAATAAGATAAGTCCTTGTCCAACTGGACAGTGCTAAAATCTAACATGTGGGATGGATCGCCCTGATACTTCCGAAGCAAGGACACATGAAACACTGGATGCATGGCTGCTAAGCTCGGCAGCAACACAAGTCTATAAGCCACCTCTCTCACTCGATCGAGAATCTCAAACGGGCCAATGTACCTAGGGCTAAGTTTTCCCTTCTTCCCAAATCTAATCACGACCTTCATAGGTGACGCTCGAAGCAATACCCGCTCACCGACCATGAATGTCAAATCACTAACCTTGCGGTCAACATAACTCTTTGGGCGGACTAAGTTGTACGAAGCCTATCCAGAATGATCCTGATCTTGTCCAAGGCATCCTGGAACAGATCCGTAACCAACAATCGAGTCGCTCCTAGCTAAAACTATCCAACCGAAGACCTACATATCTTACCATATAAAGCCTCATAAGGAGCCATACAAATATTCAACTGATATTTGTTGTTGTAGGCAAACTCTACTAAAGGAAAAAATTGATCCAACGAGCCTCCAAAGTCAATGACACAAGCTCGGAGCATATCCTCCAAAATCTGAATGGTTCACTCGGACTGCCCATCCGTCTGAGGATGATATGTTGTGCTCAACTCAACCAGTGTGCCCAACTCTCGCTGAACTGCTCTCCAAAAATGTGAGGTAAACTGCGTACCTCGGTCCAAAATGATAGACACGAGCACACCATGAAGGCGAACAATCTCCCGAATATAGATCTCAGCAAACCTCTCGGAAGAATATGAGACTGCCACATGAATGAAATGCGCTAACTTGGTCAGCCTATCAACAATAACCCACACTGCATCAAACTTCCTCTATGTTCGTGGGAGTCCAAAAACAAAGTCCATAGTGATACGCTCCCACTTCCACTCAAGAATCTCAATATTCTAAAATGAACCATCGGGCCTCTGATGCTCGTACTTAACCTGTTGACAATTCAATCACCGAGCCACATATGCAACGATATCCTTCTTCATTCTCTGCTACCAATAACGCTACCACAAATCCTGATACATCTTCGCGACTCCCGGAAGAATAGAGTACCGGGAACTATGGGCCTCTTCTAAAATCAACTTTCAAAGCCCATCCATATTAGGCACAAAAAATCGACCGTGCAATCTCAAAACTCCATCATCACCTAAGATAACCTGCTTGACAACTCTGTGTTGAACCGTGTCTCTAAGGACACACAAATGGGGATCATCATACTGCCGATCTTGGATCCGCTCCAATAATGAACAACGAGCGATTGTGCAAGCTAACACACGGCTGGGCTCAGAAACATCCAACCTCATGAACTGATTAGCCAAAGCCAGAACATCCAAAGCAAGCGGTCTCTCACTGACCGGAATATAAGAAAGACTGCACATATTGGCTGACTTCCTACTCAAAGTATAATCCACCACATCGGCCTTTCCTGGATGATATAAGATGGCGATATCATAATATTTCAACAACTCTAACCACCTCCTCTGCTTCAAATTCAACTTCTTTTTCTTGAACAAATACTGCAGACTCTTGTAATCCGTGAACACCTCACATGCCACGCCATACAAATAATGGCTCCAAATTTTCAATGTGTGAACAATGGTTTCCAACTCCAAATTATGAACCGGATAGATCATCTCATCAATTGCTACGAAGCATAGGCAATGACCTTGCCATCCTGCATCAACATTGCACCAAGTATAATACGAGATACATCACAATAAATTGTATAAGGCCCTAAACCTATGGGTAAAACCATCACTTGTGCCGTAGTCAGATCTGTCTTGAGCTTCTGAAAGATCGCCTCATACTCGTCCGACAACCTGAACTAGGCACCCTTCTGGGTCGACCTGGTTATGTGGGCTGCGATAGATGAGAACCTTCCACGAACCGATGATAGTTGCCTGCCAATCCAAAGAAACTCCAAATCTATGTAGCTGATGCTGGTCTAGCCAGTTCTTGACTACCTCAATCTCTTCGGATCACCTGAATACCCTCAGCTAATACAACCTAACCCAGGAATGCAATTGAACTCAACCAGAACTCACACTTCGAGAACATAGCATATAACTAACTATCCCTCAAGGTCTGAAGAACCACTCTAAGATAATGCTCGTGTTCCTCCTAGCTATGGGATTAAATCGAAATATCATGAATGAAGACAATTATGAACGAATCCAAATAATGCCAAAACACTCGGTTCATCAAATCCATAAAACTTGCTGGGCATTTGACTACATGAATGACATTATCACGAACTCATAATGCTCGTACCGAGAGCAGAAAGCTATCTTAGGGACATCAGATGCTCTAATCCTCAACTGATGGTAGCTAGATCTCAAGTCAATCTTCGAAAATACCTTAGCACCCTAAATATGATCAAACAAATCATCAATCCTCGGCAATGGATACTTATTCTTGATTGTAACCTTGTTCAACTGCCGGTAATTAATACACATTCTTATCGATTCATCCTTCTTCTTAACAAACAACACCGGCACACTCCAAGGCAAAACACTCAGCCTAATGAAACCCTTCTAAAGCAAGCCTTGCAACTGCTCCATCAACTCTTTCAACTCTGCTAGGCCATACGATACAACGGGATAGAAATGGGCTGAGTGCCATGAGCCAAATCTATGTAAAGGACAATATCCCTGTCGAATGGCATACCCGGCAGGTCTGAAAGGGAATACCTCAAGAAACTCAAGAACAACAGGCACAGAATCAATATATGGAACCTCTACACTAGAATTATGAACATAGTCTAAATAGGCCAAACACCCCTTCTCGACCATACGTCAAGCCTTCACATTAGAGATAACACTATGGGTAGAATAACCAGAAGTCCATCTCCACTCTAAACGAGGTAGACATTGTAAGGCTAAGGTCACAGACATGGCATGAAAGTCCAAGATAGATGATAAGGTGATAACCGGTCCATCCCTAATATGACATCAAAATTAACCATATCTAGAAGAAGAATATCAACATGAGTATCAATACCTCAAATCATAACTATACATGAACGATGGACTCGATATACCACAATAGAATCATCCACCAGTGTAGACACATAAACAGGAGCACTCAAAGAATCACTAAGTATGACCAGTTACGGTGAAAAATAAGACGACATATACGAGTATGTAGACCCTGGATCAAATAACACTGAAGCATCTCTATCACGAACAAGAATTATACATGTGATAACTACATCAAAAACCGCAACCTTGGGCCTAGCTGGAAGAGCATATCATCGGGGATGGACCCCACCACCCTAAACTACTTCTCTAGGATGGCATGTTCCTACTAGGGCTCCACCTCTAGTGTCCTAAGCTCCACCTCTAATACATCTACCTCCACCTCTAGCACCTCTAGCCCTAAATCTAGCTAGCTGGGCAAGCTGTAGAACACGTGATGCCTGAATCATGGCACGTGAACCCTGATGCTAAGAGCTACTTGGTGCTAGAGGGAAAAACCTAGCAATGTGACCCATATCAACACAAGTGTAACAAGCCCTCGTCTACTGAGACTGTTGGCCTCACAACCTTAATGACCACCCTGAAAACTCTAAAGTGGTGGTGCATTGATAGGAGCTGGTGGTGCACTGCAGAATAGCTAATCAGATTACTGCATCTGAGGACCACGACCGCCTGAAGCACCATGAGAAACTTGGAGTTATGACTTAAAAGGTCTAAGAGTATAGCCTCTACCATACGAATCCCTACCTCAAGATGAGGTACTACTGAATCGGCCTTAATGATGGGGCCTCTTCTCCGACCAATGACCACATCCCTGCAACAGAACCATCTCCACTCTCCGGGCCACATTGGCCGCCTCCTGGAAAGATATCTCACTCCTAGTCTCTCTAGCCATGTGAAGACGAATCGGCTGAATAAGTCCATTAATGAACCTCCTCACCCTCTCTCTCTCAGAGGGAAGTATGATAAGAGCATGATAAGCCAAGTTGATGAATCTAGTCTCATATTGGGTGACAGTCATAAAACCCTGCTGGAGACGCTCAAACTGCCACTTCTCCAGAAATAGCTGAGTAAACTAGTCCCAAGTCAAAGCTGGTGATCTGGCTGGTCTATCTAAATAGTAATCTCTCCACCAAGTCTTGGCAGATCCAGACAAGAAAAAAGTAGCGAAATCAACCCCATTGGTCTTAGCTATCTCCCTGTTCCTGAGAACCTCATGACAACTGTTTAGATAATCTTGGGGATCCACAGTAGATGTACCGCTGAAAGTAGTAGTGAAGATCTTGGTAAACCTATCCAACCTCCACAAAGCATCGATAGACAAAGTTGCTCCATCACTGGTCTGAGCTACCACACCCGGCTGAACTGCTCAAACTCGCGAAACTGCTGGACTTTGAAATTGGGGAGCCACCTTCTCCACAATGCGAGTAGTAGGAGTCTAGGCTACTCTTCCATCCCGAGAGACGGTTGGTGCTACAGGAAGTAAGCCTTCCTAGGTGAAACCATCCATAAGGCCCACTTGACGGACTAGAGTATCCTGAAGTATTCGAGTGGAAATGAACCCCTATTGGACCTGAGCTGGGCCCATCCGAACAGCTGGGGACAGAACCTCATCATCAAAGTCAACCACAGGCTTCGCTGTGAGTGTTGTTGCCTTGGGTTGAGCTAAGCCCCTACCTCAGCCTCTAGCATGACCTCGCCCTCTAGCATTCAAGGCCTGTGTGGAGGACATAAGACCAGAAGACTCAATGATGTTTTGTAGAGCCCCTTGTCCTCACGTCCACTTCCAAGGATCCCCCCGTCCTCGGGTCCTGAAAAAGACACCGATCAGAGACGAAAGTTACACTGGAGTTCAGGCTTTTTTTGTTAAGGAGCTCACAGACAAGAGATTAAAAAGACGGAACATATAAAAGAGAATTCAAGGGTAAGGACGAGATGGTTTTCTTTCACAGTACCACTCCCCGCCCCTCGTGGGAGCTACTACTGGGGCTCGTGCTGCTGGTCTGTGGATGAGGAAGCGCATGTTCTCGCCATCTGCAAAAGAACATAGTAGAAATTCAATTAGCATTGAGAAACCAAATCGCGCGATAGGAAAGAATAAATGGAAACTTTTTCCTAACTCTGAAGCCTTTGGGAGATAAATACAGACGTCTCGGTACCAATCCCTGAGTGTGCTTTAATAAAAGAATCTGCAAGCTCAGCAAAAGAATTTATAGAATTTTCAGGTAAAAGAGAATACCAAGTTAACGCACCCTTGGTGAGTGTTTCTCCGAATTTCTTGACCAGTACAATTTCAATTTCTTGCTTGGTCAAGTCGTTCCCCTTTACGGCTGTTTTAAATACAGTTACATGATCACATGGGTTTGTTATGCCGTCGTACTTTGAGATATCAGGAATTTTGAATTTTTTAAGAATTGGAAGGAGAGTAACACTTGGTTTCCAAGGTTGTTATGAGTATTCTACCAAGCTTGTCTGTGAACTGTGAGATCCATGTAACCTAGAGCTCTCATACCAACTTGTCACTATCTAGATTTTTCAGCCTCGGGAGTCATAATTGCGCCTACTATTGTGAGCTAGGCAAGCCAATGCTTTAAACTAATTACTTCATTATCCATTTATTTCTTTTTCACAAACATAAGGCAATAACGTATAAACAACGGAAAATTCAAAATAAAGCAAAAGAAAACTATAAAATATCTAAAATTTGAATCTATTACAACTGCTTATGCCTTAACCACCCGGAACTTGGTGTCACAACATCACAGACGATCTAAAATTTACTACATACATTGTCTGAATAAAACAACGATACACTGTCTCACAAGCAAAAGATAAAATAGGAAATAAAATATAGAGGAGACGCTAAGGCATGCGGACGTATGCAAGTCTACCTTAGATCTCCGCATGGACTGAAGGTAGCCTCCAAACTACGGTCCAAGAGTTTCTCTGTGATCTGCACATAATGAAGAGTGTAGTATCAGCCATCCAACCCCATGTGCAGGTAAGTGTCTATCCTAACCTCGGCGAAGTAGTGACGAGGCAAGGACCAGACTACCAAATAACCTGTGTAATTCAATATATACAGCGGAAAATAAACACGGAAATAAACAGTCAACTATGGGAGGGAGAGCATGCTACGGGGGAGATATCAATTCCGAATAGAAATACAACAGGTAAATTAAAGAAGTAATATATCTCGGATATCAACAAAAGAACCAGAAATCAACAAATGCACGACATGAAACTTCGTGCATTTACTCTCGTCCTCGCCATTGCAATCACGTAATGAAAATGCGCACGGCATCACCCTTTGTGCTTTTATTCTCTTTCCTCACCATATAATCATTATAATCGGCACAGAATGGTGCATCGTGCGGCACGACAACACCCTTCGTGTTTTACACTTTTTCCTCATAAATCATACACGGCATCACCCTTCGTGCATTACACTCTTTCCTCACAAAAATAATGGACAGCATCACTCTTCGTGGTTTAACTCTTTTTCCTCGCCCAAACAACAATTACAAACAATAAGGGAAGGAAATAAATAAATTTCCAATAATAATCCCAGCAAGAGAACAGTAATTCAACAACAAGTCCCGGCAAGGGAGATAACAAATAATGCAATAATAGCCTCGCAAGGGGGCAGCATAATAATTTCTTCTCTTTCTCACTTTACTCCACAATTCATTTCACAACTCGAGCCAATGATCTGAAGGTTCGATTATCACTTATACCTTCACAGTTCGTTAAAACAACTTGAGCCAACGCTCCTCAATGTTCATAGGTCACAATTCCTTCTACAAAATTTACACAATAAATAGAAACCATCACTACGGCATGAAAAATACAACGAAGTAAGGATAATCACGCTACAAAGACCTACGGGCATCTAGACACAAACGTATAGATACTCGTCCCCATGCCTATACGTCGTACTCAATAATTAGCACATAGAAAATAGGACTCGACTCCTAATCCCTCAAGCTAAGGTTAGACCAAACAGATACCTCAATGCCACGAACACAATTCACATCTCAATTATTGCTTTACCCTTGATTCCACCATCAAATCGTTCGTATCTAGTCACAAGTTACTTAATTACATCAATAAACGCAAAATAAATCAATGCGAATGCATGAAAATAAATTTTCTAGAGTTTCACCCAAAAAGTCAAATATCTCCCCTCGAGCCCACATGGTCAAAACCCGATGTTTGAATAAAAACCCGATTACCCAATCCCCCACGAACCCAAATATATAATTTATTTTGAAATCAAACCTCAAATCGAGGTCCAAATCCACAATTTTTGAAAATCCTAGGTTCTACCCAAAACACCCAATTTTTCTCATGAAAATCATTGATTTTGAGTTGAAATCATGTTAGAAGATGTTATGGATTGAAGAAAACTAGTTAAAAATGACTTACAATTGATTTAGAGAAGAAGAAGCTTTTTAAAAATCGCCCTAGTGTGTTTATGTTTTGAGAGGATATGAAAATGGGTTACAAATTCGTCTAAGTATAAAATTGCAGGTTGCAGATGTGGGAAATGCAAAAAGGGATTCGCAATAATTCGAAAGGGGTCTCGCAATTGAAGGGAAATGCAAAAAAATGTTTGCAATTGCGATAATTTTCCCAAGCGGGGTGCTTCGCATTTGCGAGGAATAGTTGCCTAGACTGTTTCGCATTTGCGACTCATCGCAAATGCGAAGTCTGCAGACCTGTACACACCAGCTACATACCTGCAACTTACCAAGTCCAGTATACACACTATGGAGTCTATCCAAAACTCACCCGAGCTCTCGGGGCTCCAAATAAAATATACACACAACATCAAAAATATCCTACGGAGTTATTCGAGTAATCAATTCACCAAAATAACATCATAAACAATGAATTAAATATCAAAATCAATGAAATTACACAAAACTTCTTTAAACATCAAATTTTGCATTTAAGGTCTGAATCACGTCAAATGGATTTTGTTTCTTATCAAACTTTACCGACAACACATATAAATCATATTGAACCAGTTCCGGGCTCCGGAACCGTAATACAGGCCCAATACCACCGGTTTCAAATAATATTTCTCTTTCAAAAACCTTTATATTTTTTAAAAATATTTTTTTTAAAAATTTCATTTCTCGGACTTGGGACCTCGGAATTCGAATCAGCGCATACGTCCAAGTCCCATATTTTCCTGCGGACCCTCCGGGACAATTAAATCATGGGTCCGGGTCTGTTTTCCCAAAATATTTACCAAAGTCAAATTAATTTATTTTATAGTCAAAATTTATTATTTTTCACATAATAGCTTTGCGGCTATGCGTCCGGACTATGCACGCAAATTGAGGTAAGGGTTGGTAAGGGTAAAAGAGTGTTCGTAAACCTTAACCAGATATTAGGGCGCAAATCTCGTCCAATATCAACAGCGTATCACGGTATACTAAAAGGGAAAGATTTTTTCCTTTTTTCTTAAGCTCTCCTTCTATATAAAGGGGATAATTTTTAAATTTTTGAGACCATTTTTGGCATGCATACCAAAGCAATAAGGCCAATTTTGTATGCTTTAGTTACTGTTTAAAGTTTTTTTGCTTAGTTGCAACCGAGTTCGTTTCAAGAGCTTGTTCGAAATAAACTTTCAGTGTTCATCATAAAGCCAAGCTTAATTATCCATCGTGTTTGGTTTGATCGTTTTATTTTCCTTTAATTCAATTATTTGGTGTTGTAATATCATTCGTGTTGAATTACATTATACATCCTTTAAAGCGCGTATAAATTTTAATTGTTACTTATTTTAAGGATAAACAATTATGTCTTTTATCACATCTTATAAATACAAGCAATACTGGCTCTCTATTAATCGAGCCATTTATTAAAATCTATCACGGGCCAGATTTTCAGATTTTGGGTTCGGGTAGAGCTGGATTTGTAGGCAAACCGAACAACATTGACAATGTTATGTAATATTAGATTATGGATGATGTGCATAACTCCTATAACACCCACTACTTGTATCCATTATCTCCATAACTCCCACTACTCCAATACTTATGGTTGTAACTCTCACACCTCCATGATCTCCCCCATGATCTTCCTCCATGATCTCAAAAGCTTAATGACATATTTATGGAATTCTTTTAGTATACCTCTATGTAGTACTATAAATAGAGGATGAGAAATCATTTTGTAATACACTTGGATACATAGAAGAAATATATTCTCTTCTCTATTTCTCTCTACTTTGTTGTCTATCTTTTTGTTTATTACTTTGAGCTAAGTTTTGTAACACGTTATCAGCACGAAGCTCTACTATCTCAAGAATCTCTTTGAGAAAATTAAGGTATTTTTTTCTCCTCCTAATTTTGTTTTAATTATGTCTAACATTATGAAAAGAAAGTTTGTTGCCCTTGAAATTTCGGGCAAGAACTACATGACATGGGTGTTGGATGCTCAAATCCATTTGGATGCAATGGGTCTTTGAGACGCCATTAAAGATAGAAATAATGCATCCACCCAAGACTGTGCTAAGGCCTTGATTTTCTTGCGCCATCACCTTGATGAAGGTTTGAAAATTGAATATCTCACAGTCAAAGATCCACTTATCTTGTGGAATGGCTTAAAGGAGAGATATGACAACTTAAAGTTGGTCACTCTGCCACAACCACGATATGATTGGGCTCATCTGAGGCTCCAAGACTTTAAGTCTGTTTCTGAATATAATTCTGCAATGTTTAGAATTACTTCTAAATTGGAACTCTGTGGAGATACTATAACTGATTATGATATGCTTTAAAAAACGTTTACAACGTTTCATGCCTCCAATATGGTTCTGCAACAACAGTACATAGAGAAAGGTTTCAAAAAGTACTCTGAGCTGATTTCTCTTCTCCTTGTGGCTGAGCGAAACAATGACCTGCTCATGAGAAATCACGAAAATCGACCCACTGGGTCTACACCATTGCCTGAAGTAGATAAGGTGTATTCCCATTATGCTAAGCGTGGAAAAGGCTATGGCTTTAATCATGGTCGTAGTCGTGGTCGGGGTCATGGCCGTGGACGTGGACAAGGAAGAAATTTTCCTGGTGTTAGTCAACCCCCCAAAGAAATATAACCACCAAAAGCGAAAATGGAATTATGAGAATCCAAAAGCAAATAGTTCCGAAACTATATGTTATCGTTGCGGTGGAAAAGGGCACTGGGAAAAAATTTGCCGTGTACCAAGACATTTGGTTGAGCTTTATCAAGCATCTCTAAAGAGTAAAGGCCCTGAAACCAATTTTGTCTCTGATAATAATTTTGACATCACCCACTTGGATGTGGCAGACTTCTTTGAGCACCCTGAGGGAAAAATAGATCACTTGATCGGTGATGGATCCATAGTTAAAGAAGATTGAGCAGTTTGATATTTTTATTTTTACTTATTCGTAGTAGTTAATGAATAAACAATTATCATAGTTTGCATAAGTTATCTATTATTGTGATATGGTTCAAATTTTATATTTTCTGCTTTAAGCTAGTAAAGTTAAGTATCAAGCAAGTATTCGTTAAAATTATAATATGCTTGAAATAAAAAAAAATATATTAAACAGAATGATCAGTTTCATTTTTGTAATACTTTCTAATCTGCTCGGTGTTAATGTGTTAGCACATTAAAGGTGCTATTATGCTAGTAGTATTATGAACCTGAAACAGATTCACTGCCAACAGCAATTAACTCAATTAGTTCAATCATTCTAGGTGAAACATTCAGTTCAAAACAATTCAATCAATGATCAAATATCGATATGTACCTTAAGAGTTTTATCAACTTGACAAATAATCTGTATTATGGTTTTAAAATATATAACTTTAGATTACACATTCATCTTATGCTTTATTTGTAGCACATTAAATATAGTAATAAAAGAAATATTGTGAAGACTCTTTATGCTACTACTAATTGTTAATACTTTGATATTAAAAGGAGAATAACTATGATAAAAGATATTTCTTTCTTTCATAATGACCGCACTGAAACTATTATGTTGAATCATAGACTTAAATTTGTTTATTCTCATATCTATAAAAAAAAATACTAATATTTTTCGTATATTTCTTTTGTATGTCAAACCATGGGAAGCAAATATGGATATCTCACAAAGCAAACTTGGATCAACGTCCAATTGTAAAAATATTTGTTTAATCGATTCATGTACCACACATACGATATTCAAAGAGAAGAAATATTTCTCTCATTTAAGTATGTGTAAGGCAGATGTTACTACAATTTCTGGTAGTAGTAAATTGATTGAAGGCTCCGGAAGAGCAACTATAACTCTGCCTAAAGGAACAATATTTATCATAGAGAATGCAATGTTCTCTTCCAAGTCCAAGAGGAAGTTGTTGAGTTTTAAAGATATCCGTCAAAATGGATATCATATTGAGACAATAGATGAGAATAATCTTGAATACCTCATCATTACAAAGAATGTCTCTGGCCAAAAGAGTGTTATTGAGAAGTTCCCATCTTTATATTGTGGCCTGTATTGGACAAAAATTAGTGCAATTGAGGCACATTCCACAGTAAACTAAAAGGTTACTGATTCCAATACTTTTGTACTTTGGCATGATCGATTGGGACATCCTGGATCAATTATGATGAGACGGATTATAGAAAACTCATATAGGCATCCATCAAAGAATTTAAAGATTCTTTTAAATAATGAATTTTCTTGCACTTCTTGTTATCAAGGCAAGTTAATTATTAGACCATCACCAACAAAGGTTGGAACTGAGTCACCTACGTTTTTGGAACGTATACAAGGGGATATTTGTGGACCTATTCACCCACCTAGTGGGTCCTTTAGATATTTTATGGTCTTAATAGACGCATCCTCTAGATGGTCTCATGTGTGCCTATTGTCATCACGCAACCTTGCTTTTGCAAAATTAATGGCACAAATAATTCGATTACGAGCACAATTTCCTGATAATCCAATAAAGTCTATTAGACTAGATAATGCTGCTGAGTTTTCATCCCAAGCATTTAATGATTATTGCTTATCAATTGGGATAAAAGTGGAACATCCTGTAGCTCATGTTCACACTCAAAATGGTCTTGCAGAATCTTTAATTAAACGTCTGCAGTTGATTGCAAGACCATTACTCATGAAAACGAGGATGCGCACTTCGGTTTGGGGTCACGCCATTTTGCATGCAGCAATGCTAGTTCGTCTCAGACCAACGAATTATCACAAATATTCCCCGTTGCAATTAGTTTTGGGTCATGAACCTAATATATCCCATTTAAGAATTTTTGAATGCGCAGTATATGTGCCTGTAGCACCGCCATACCGCACCAAAATGGGTCCGCAAAGTAGGTTAGGAATATATGTTGGGTTTGAATCGCCCTCCATTATTCGCTACCTCGAAACATTGACAGGGGATTTTTTCACTGCACGATTTGCAGACTGTCAATTCGATGAGACACTTTTCCCAAAATTAGGGGGAGAAGTTGGTGAAACCAAACAAGAAATTTTGTGGAAAAATCCATCATTATCTCATCTTGATCCACAGACCTCTACTGTGAAAAAGAGGTGCAAAATATTATCCATTTGCAAAGAATAGCAAATCAAATGCCTGACGCATTCACGGACTTGAAAAGGATAACAAAATCTCACATCCCCGCAGAGAATGTTCCAATCCGTATTGATGTCCCTATTGGACAATCTTCTAGTGTCCTATCTAATGAGTCAAAAGCACGCCTAAAACGTGGCAGGCCATTAGGTTCCAAAGATCGAAATCCTAGAAAAAGGAAAGCAAATGATCAAAATGACACTACGAAAGAATCTCATGAGGAAATTCACGATTTAATAAATTCTGAGATTCATGAAGAATCCATTGAGCCCGAGACTCAAGAAAATAAGGAACTATCAATAAATCCAATCGATATTGAGACAAATTTTAATCGAGTGGATATAGTGGTGGATTATGTCTTTGCATATTATGTTGCATCTAGCATTATGCAAGAAAGTGAGGATCTTGAACCTCAATCTGTTGGAGAATGTTGACAAAGACTTGATTGGCCAAAATGGCAAGAAGCAATCCAATCAGAATTGAATTCACTTGCAAAACGTGAAGTTTTTGGGCCTATAGTTGAAACATCTAATGGTGTTAAGTCGGTTGACTATAGATGGGTCTTTGTACGCAAGAGAAATGAGAAAAACAAGGTACAAAGATATAAGGCATGCCTTGTTGCACAAGGATTTTCTCAAAGGCCTGGTGTCGATTATGAAGAGACATATTCACCCGTAATGGATGCTATAACTTTCCGTTATCTCATTAGTTTTGCTGTCCTTGAAAAGCTTGACATGCATTTAATGGATGTGGTTACTGCCTATCTTTATGGTTCACTTGATAATGAGATATACATGAAAATTCCCGATGGATTCAAAATGCCAAACACTCATAATTCAAAGTCCCGGGAAATATTTTCAATCAAATTGCAAAGATCTTCGTATGGACTAAAGCAATCAGGACGAATGTGGTATAATCGTCTTGGTGAGTATTTATTAAAGGAAGGCTATATAAATGATGCCATTTGCCCATGTATTTTTATAAAGAAAACAACATCGGAATTTGTTGTACTTGCCATATATGTCGATAACATAAACCTTATTGGAACTCCCATAGAACTCCAAAAGGCAATTGATTATTTAAAGAAGGAATTCGAGATGAAAGATCTCGGAAAGACAAAATAATGTCTTGGTTTGCAAATTGAATATTTGGCAAACGGAATTTTTGTTCATCAATCTGCCTATATAGAAAAGGTATTGAAACAAATTTACATGGATGGAGCATATCCTTTAAGTACTCCGATGGTTGTTCGATCACTTGATGTGAATAAGGATCCATTCCGACCGCAAGAAAAGAATGAAGAGCTACTTGGTCCTGAAGTACCATATCTTAGTGCAATTGGCACACTAATGTATCTTGCAAATACTACAAGGCCTGACATAACTTTTTCAGTTAATGTCTTAGCAAGATATAGCTCTGCTCCCACAAGGAGACATTGGAATGGAATCAAACATATATTGCGGTATCTAAAAGGGACTACCGATATGGGCTTATTTTATAGCAATAATTGCAGTCCTGATCTTGTTGGTTATGCTGATGCTGGATATTTATCTGACCCACACAAGGCTCGATCTCAAACAGGTTATGTGTTTATCTGTGGAGGCACTGCCATATCTTGGCGATCGACTAAGAAATCAATTATGGCAACTTCATCTAATCATGCTGAGATAATCGCTATTCATGAAGCAAGTCGAGAGTGTGTGTGGTTGAGGTCTATAATACATCATATTCGAGACAAATGTGGTTTGAAATGTGACAAACTACCCACGATTTTGTATGAAGACAATGCAGCATGCATAGCCCAATTGAAGGGAGTATTCATAAAAGGAGATAGAACAAAGCATATTTCACCAAAGTTATTTTTCACACATGATCTTCAAAAGAATGGTGATATCAATGTGCAACAGATTTGTTCAAGTGATAATATGGCTGATTTGTTCACAAAATCTCTACCAACGTCAACATTCAAGAAGCTGGTACACAAGATTGGAATGCGAAGGCTCAAGGATGTGAATTGATGCTCTTTTCAGGGGGAGTTAATGCACGTTGCACTCTTTTTCCCTTACAAGGTTTTGTCCCACTGGGTTTTCCTTGCAAGGTTTTTAACGAGGCAACAAAAATGCATTTTGTTAGATATGTGTACTCTTTTTCCTTTTCTAGAATTTTTTTTTCCCATTGGGTTTTATTTTAGTTAAGGTTTTAACGAGGCACATTATCTTTGGACATCCAAGGGGGAGTGTTATGAAATATTAGATTATGGTGGATGTCCATAACTCCTATAACACTCTCTACTTTTATCCATTATCTCCATAACTCCCACTACTCAATACTTATGGTTGTAACTCCCACACCTCCATGATCTCCCCCATGATCTTCCTCCATGATCTCAAAAGCTTAATGACATATTTATGGAATTCTTTTAGTATACCTCTATGTAGTACTATAAATAGAGGATGAGAAATCATTTTGTAATACACTTGGATACATAGAAGAAATATATTCTCTTCTCTATTTCTCTCTACTTTATTGTCTATCTTTTTGTTTATTATTTTGGGCTAAGTTTTGTAACAGACAATAAGATATCTGATTTTCAAACTCGAGATTTTACACCCATTCAAAGCATATCTTAATCTTGAAATTAATAGTTGATACAATATAGCAGGAATATTTGTAGGCCAACACAACCCATCTTGATGTTACATTCGACATTGTTCTGATCTAGTCTAGGCAGAAGCAGAACTTAGTCGTTTTATTTTTTTCCCATAAGAAAAGAAAACAGAAACGGAAAAAGGAAAAACACACAAAAGCAAAGACGAACAACCACACAAACATCTACTCTCATATTTAATTAGAAGCAACAGACTTCATATTGTGTTGGCCAATGATCATTTAGCGGCAACCGTATGTTAATTTAATAACATCGTAGTAACAACGGGGACACCTCCTACTAAAGCAGTCACTTGCCTGCCTGCAGTATCCGCCGCAACCACCCATTAAGGTAGGATCACTTAATTTTGATTTGAGTTCTGTTATAGTCGTTGACACGTCTCTCCCGGCAACTATTCTCACTTTTGGAGAATGAGCCAAATAAACTGCAATCCATCAAAAATAATACTTAGTGTGTTAAAATCAGTTTGTTATATCATCGTTGTTCGAACGTATAACAAAAGATTATTCATATATACGAAATTTATATAAAATGGTAGTTCGGTGCACAATATATTCCGCATGCATTTACGAAGAATTCGGTCATATCTCAAGGGTGTGATGTAGACCACCTACTCTAATGCAATTATTAGTGACTATATCCAAGCTCGAACCTGTGACCTATATGTCTGAGACAGCTTTATTGTTGTTCAAAGACTCATTTTCTATATATGTATATCTACATAGCAAATAAAAAAAGAATGAGGGGTAGAAAATTTCAAGGTCATTTACCAGATATCACCATAAGTGCAACAGCGAAATGGAAAGCATAATTGCGAGCCATGATAACAGTATTACTAAGATGGATGAAAGATGAGAGAATTATGAGTTATTGTATTGCAATGCAATTTATTGCTTCATATAGAGCCATGAATTTATAGGCCTCTTCTCCCCTATATTTCTCCCTATCTAATTAACAACTTGTCTTTAAAGTTATATTAGGTACGAAGTTGAATCAACTTTATTCAAGAAAAAAGGGACGATAAGACCAGTAGATGAGCACCCCTTTAGTGGAGATTCCCGCCAGATCCTCTCATTGCCATGTGGGTGGGCATCACAGTTTTTTTTTTTTTCAAGATTACAACAACTACAACAAATCCACTAAAATTTTATAAGTGCGATATGTGAAAAATAGTCCTTACATCCATCTACCCTAATTCCAAGAATTCTTTCATATAAGATAGACAACATTGTGTAGATTTTAACTCAACACAAAATTAACACTTACCTTTTCAAGCGTGAGGTATAACCAAATATTTCACTGTTTCTTAAGCTCATATAACTGACATATAATTTAAACACGTGATTCTTCACACTTGCTGTCAGTTATTACACATTTTTGTCTCTATATTAAACTGCATTATTTCTATTGAGTATAGTTATTATTATTGATAGTTTCATTCTTTATTGTATTGTGTAACATAACTACCAGCTAGCAGTTAGCTTAGTGGTTAGTTTTATTCAAAGTATTCAATTAGCAATTAGTTAGTCAATGTATATATATACTTGTACTGTTAGTGAGATAAAATAGAGAGTTTATATTTTCTGGAAAATATTTCTGATCCTCTACTCTCTCTCTTCTCTTCTCCTTTCTTTTATCTCAGAACATTCTAGAAGACTCCATGGGAGCTTCATCCATCCAAGCTCACATGCACTTTTGATATGGTATCAGAGCGAGGACATCAGCTCAGATTTCGTCAATGTTTTTAGTTATCGATCCATTCTTTCATCTGGTTTTGTCAATCTCTAATTTTCTGGTAATTGATGTCCAAATCTGGAAAAGCTTCCCTCACAAATAGAAGATCATAGACCTAGCTAATATCCTCAAATCCGTCAGATTCGTTGAATGGAAGCTTTGAATATAATTGTCGATCAAACTGAGGAGACAATTCCTAGCTCAAGCAGAAATGATCAATTGACCATTGACACAGGTAATCCCCTCTACATTCATCCTTCAGATAGTCCTGGCATGACCTTAGTAACAGCTCTGTTTTACGGAATTAGATATCGCTCCTAGAGAAGATGCGTATTGCGAGCCTTATCAGTTAAGAACAAATTGGGATTTATTAATGGAGAGTTTAGGAAACCTAGTTCTTATTCACCTCAATTCCGTCAATGAGAGAGGTGTGATTACATGGTGACTTCGTGGATCCTCAATTCTCTTACTAAAGAAATTTCTGACAGTGTAGAGTATGTAAATGATTCGGTCGAACTGTGGAGAGAAATATAGGATCATTATGACAAGACGAATGAGTCCAAATTGTATCAGACTCAGAAAGAGATCAATGATCTCGCACAAGGTTCCCTAGACATCACTACATATTATACACGGATGAAGAGGTTATGAGAAGAATTAAACACCTTAAGTGTCAAGGCTTAGTAGTGCAGTTGCAATTTCACTTGTGGAGAAAATGAGACTATGCATAATGCAGAACAAGATCGACGGCTCATCCAGTTTCTAATGGGACTGAATGAGGTCTATACAATAGTGCGAGGAAGTATCCTCATGATGAAGCCTCTGCCTTTAACGGCACACGCCTTCTCCCTACTGATACAAGAGGAAACGCAAAGGGAATTCAAGCCTAACAGACAGTTGACCTTGGACTCTACTTCATTGCAAGTGAATGCAAGTCTATATAACAGAGTCTATTTCCTCAAAATCAAAATCCATTTGGAGCAAGAAATTTCAGAACTCACTATACACTTAATAACAATAACAAGGGTCGTCTATTCTGTGATTACTGTAAAAAGACAGGGCATACAAAGGAGAAATGCTACAAGTTACATGGATATCCTCAAGGAAATTCTTACAATAACCAAAATGGCAATCGGAACAATGCCAATGTTCAACCATATAACCAAGGGAACAATCGGAACTATAGGTTCAACAAAGGGAAAGGATATGTGGCTAATGTGCATGGAACTCCAGCCGATATGATTCATGAGAATGGGAATGAACAAGAACCACAAGATGGTAATTAGAATGTCAATCTCGCAAAGGAACAGTATGGCCAAATAATGAATTTGCTGTAGCATTTCCAAGGAGGATATGCAGGAAGTTCCCCTAGCAATATGGATACCACAAGTGGCAGTGCCAACTTTGCACGTATTGTTGTATGTACTTCTTCTATTGACTTTGACAAGCCTTAATGTAAATGTTTTGAATCAAAGGCTGGCCTTTTGATTATAGACTCAGGAGCATCCAATCATATGACCTTTAATAGACATGCACTCATCAATATCACCAAATTACCGTATCATTTATTAATTAGTCTACCAAATAGATATAGAGTAAAGGTTCTTGAATTTGGAGATGTGATACTTTCTTCAGACATTGTTCCACATAGGGTCCTTCATGTCCCATCATTCAAGTATAACTTGATCTCTGTTCATTACATTGTTGTACACCTTAGATGTATTGTATTTTCCAGTGATGCACTTTGTCTGTTGCAGGCTCCTTCAGTGAAGAGGCCTCAGGTGATTGGTAGTAGAAAAAAAGGTCTGTATTACCGCTGTTCCAGGTGTTTGAAGGGTAAAGGAACTGTCTTACCTTCTGTTGTTTCATCTTCATATTGCAATTTCATTCCTATTCCTCAATCTGCAAATAGTCATGAGTCTGTAGGTCATACTCATTCATGTCACACTTCTCAAACTATAAATACTTCCATTTCAATCAATAAGAATGAGTCTTCCTTTATGTCTGATAAGTATGATGTAAATTCTCTGTGGCATAATAGGCTTGGTCATGTTCCTTTTGTTTAAATGATAGGGATATCCTCAATCCCAGTAAATTCGCACCAAGACAACCCTTTATCTACCATGTATGCCCTATGGCAAGACAAACCAGACTACCATTTCCCCAAAGAACCAACACTGCATCCAAATTATTTGAATTGGTTTACATGGATATATGAGGCCCTTACCATGTAACCTCCCACGATAACTACAGATATTTTCTTACATTAGTGGATGATTTCAGAAGATCCACCTGGACACATCTGTTAAACTGCAAAAGTAATGCTTTTCAAGCCTTAAAGTCTTTTGTGGCCATGATTGAAAATTAATTTAATACTTCCATAAAGGCCATTAGATCTGAGAATGGCATGGAATTTACCAGGCATGAAGCTCTCTCTTTCTACCAATCTAATGGAATCATACATCAGAAAATATATCCCTAAATACCACAACAAAATGGTGTGGTTGAGAGAAAACATAAATACCTTCTTGAAACTACAAGGGCTCTCATGTTTCAGTCCAAACTCCCAACCAAATATTAGGGAGAATGCATCTTAATAGCCATTTATTTGATAAATAGACTACCTACTACCTATATTAATAACAAATGCCCTTTTGAGTTATTGTATCAAAAGAAACCTCATTATTCCCATCTGAGAAGCTTTGGATGCTTGTGTTATCCCACTTTACTCAAAATACATAGAGATAAATTTGAACGAAGAACCACTTCTCACATCTTTATAGGGTATCATTTTATAACAAAAGTCTAAAAAGGTTTGAGCCTAGCCACCAAGAGAATTTACATTTTTAGGGATGTAGTCTTCCATGAAAATATTTTTCCATTCTCCTTAAGTTCTGAAAATGTCTCTTTTCCTACTATTCTTAGAAGAGTCTCTTTCCCTAACTATGTTTAAGATAGAAGTCAGGTCTTCCCTATGAAATTAGGACAAAGTCATGATGGTGTTACATCTACAGAGACAAGACACCAATTTGAGACACCTTTTGACAATACACCATCTCCAAATACCAACTTGACTGAACCTCCCTCTGTCAGTAACAATTCCTTACAACCTTCATCCACATACACTCAAACATGAATACCATTTTGAGGAAATAAAGCATAATTCATCTAACACATGTTTACCTGAAGGACTATGTTTACCAATTACCCAGTAGTTCTGCCCAATTTTCCAATCTTTCCCCTTCATTAAAGGCCTTATTTTCCAATCATCACCATATCACTCCTGATGCTCTATCTACTGAAAGTCAGCACTTGATGCTAAATGTTTGCCATGATAGTGAGCCATCTTCATATGAAGAGGCACCCCGCAATCCTACTTGCCAGGCAGCCATGACACAGGAATTTGAGGCCCTTCATGCTGACCATACTTGGGATTTGGTCGCTCTGCCTGTTGGCAAACAAGCAATAGGTTGAGTATAGGTCTACAAAATCAAACATAGAGTTGATGGGAGCATGGAAAGGTTCAAAGCTAGGTTAGTAGTAAAGGGTTACACTTAACAGGCTGGGATTGACTATACAGAAACCTTCTCTCTAGTGGTAAAAATGCCAATAGTTAGAGTCCTAGTTACAATAGCTGTTAAGAAGGGATGAGATATATTCCAGTTATATGTGAACAATGCCTTCCTTCATGAGGACTTGCATGAGGAAGTCTATATGGAAGCCCTTCCTAGGCTGGTAGTGGATCAACACAGTTCAATTAAGGTAGTGTGTAGACTAAACAAGTCACTCTATGGGCTTAAGCAAGCCAGCAGACAGTGGTATGCTAAATTGACTGAAGCATTGTCCACAAGAGGGTACCAACATTCTCAAAATGACTATTCCCTATTATGCAAGAGAACTCTTTCCTCCATCATCTTTCTGGCTGTCTATGTTGATAATGTTATAATCACTGGAACTGATTCAACAGAGATTGCAAGTCTGAAGGCTTTCCTAGATCAAATGTTCAAAATAAATGATTTAGGAAGGCTTCATTACTTTTAGGGATTGGAAGTCCTATATAAACCAGAAGACATTCTCATTTCTCTAAGGAAGTTTGCCTTGGACCTATTGAAGGAGTATCAATGTTTTGACTACACCAGTGTTTCCTCACCCCTTGATCCTACCATAAATTTGAAAGCACAAGAGGGCAATCTCCAGCCAGACCCCACATACTACAGGAAGTTAGTGGGAAAGCTAAACTTTCTTACTAATACAAGGCTGGATATAACTTACAGTGTGCAACTCTTGAGCCAATTTATGTAGGCACCAAGAGATACTCACTTAACAGTTGCATTTCATCTTCTCATATACTTAAAGAAGGATCATACTCTAGGTGTTCTCTTCTCCAACAATCCCGATTTCACAATCAAGGCATTTTGTGACTCAGATTGGGCAACCTTCCCAGACTCTAGGAGGTCTGTCATTGGATACATTGTTTTGGTAGGAGACAGTCCTATTAGTTGGAAGTTCAAGAAGCAGGAGACTGTCTCCTTATCCTCGGTAGAAGTAGAGTATAGATCTCTCAGGAAAGTAGTTGGAGAGTTTGTCTGGTTGAATGGGTTATTTGTTGAACTCACTGTCGCCCAGGCAGGTTGTATACAAATATTTTGTGACAGTCAGTCTGCTATATAAATTCCTCACAATCCATTGTTTCACGAAAGGACCAAGCACAATGAAGTTGATTGCCATTTTTTCAGGACCAAATTGCAACAAGGCCTAATCTCTCTACATCATGTATCCACCCACAATCAGTTGGCTGATATTCTCCCAAAGGCTCTCACAAGCGTTAAACACTCAGCTGTCCTAAGCAAGTTGGTTGTGAAAACCTCACTTCCAACTTGGAGGGAAGAGGGGGGGGGGTTATTGAGTATTGTTATCATTATTGATAGTTTCATTCTTTATTGTATTGTGTAACATAATTGCCAGCTAGCAGTTAGCTTAGTGATTAGTTTTAGTCAAAGTATTCAATTAGCAATTGAGTTAGTCAATGTATATATATACTTGTACTGTTAGTGAGATAAAATAGAGAGTTTATATTTTCTGGAAAATATCTCTGATCCTCTACTCTATCTTTTCTCTTCTCCTTTCTTTTCTCTCAGAACAGTCTAGAAGACTCCATTGGAGCTTCATACATCCAAGCTCACATGCACTTTTGATAATTTCATACATTACATTCAAACATAAAAAAAATTGAAAGCTCTTTCGTGTTGGACTGAAGCTGATACCTCTTACTACATGGAGAATTAACGCATGCAACACCGGATGTCCCTTGCGGGCACAAAGTCCATCACTTCCAATATTAGTAGTATCACTTATGAAAGAGATATTCCAAGCTAACTTAATCAATGCCAAATTCTTGTTAATTTGAACTTAACACTGTTGAACTTAGGAGATCATACACATAACATGTGTGGTGTATGGTATAGATCTCAGTAATCATTATATCTTGATACTTTCTCCAACTTGGCCTCTCACTTTAGGACTTGACTAGTATTCGTACACGTGCGCTGCACAGTCAATATTAAAAAATATTAATTAACTTAATTTGTTATCAACATTGTTTGAATATATTAGACCGTATTGCTTTAATAAATTTTAATTATCATCTTATTTGACAATACGATTTATCCAATAATAAAATCTCAATTAAATAGGGACATAAATAGTCATTGAATTTCGTTTTTTGTTCTTTATTTGTATATATTATTATGTTGCTAATATAAATTTTTATTAGCATATTACTTTGTTTTATATTTTTTCTGGTCGTTTTCTTTTTGTAATATAATAGAAGATATATATTTCAGTACTCTTGAAATTTTTATATATTTTATTTATTGTTCTTCCTGTAATCATCAGCATTTACAGCACAATATAATAAATTAATAGCTTTAGCATTATTTTGCACCTTTCGGATATCATCCGCATCGTATTCATCTTCGGACTTTGGGACCCATTCATTTTCAACCTTCTTGGTTGGAATTTGTTCTTCATTCATTATGACCTTCCAAAGATGAAAACTATTTGATTGTACAAATATTCTCATCCTCTCCTTCCAGTATGTATAATTTGTACCATCGAATAGCGGTGGTCGGGTAGAGCACTGTCCTTCACCTATTCCTGCAAAAGAATCACGAGTAGAAGCCATGGATGTTTCTCTCAAACGGTTAAGTCTTCAGAGAGTTGGGCTCTGATACCAATTGTTAGATAATACGCTTAACGCTAGAGGGGGGGTGAATAGCGTTATAATAAAAATTAGCGTAAACTTGCGGAATTTAAAAATTGCAGGAAATAAATAAGTGCGATAAGTAAATAAATTAGAACAAACGCACCGATGTATCCTGGTTCACCACAACCCGTGACTAGTCCAGTCCCCGAGAGACTCTCTCGAGATTTCCACTAACTTTTTAAGCTTACGGGTGCTCAACAAACCGTTACAACTTGAGGACACAAGCCTCAACAACCATTGCTCGGAGATACAACACTCCAAGACTTCAACCAAGAAAACACAAGTTCCTTCTTACAACACAAGGAACTAACACTTCCCTTCAAGTGTACAAAAACACTTAGCACTCAAACAAGACACTCCTTTAAGAGTAGATATGAGTAAAAAGAATACGCTCAAGATCGCAACAACTTTCGGCAAGAATTTGGCTCTCAAAAGCTTATGTAATGAATATAAAATGATAAGCAATAAAGTATGCAAGCTATAGCAATTGTATGATCAGTTGTTGTGTGTTGTTGTACTTAAAAGACTGATTTGAAGCTGTATTTATAGCTGAAAAATTTTGTATTACCGTTGCCTAATTGCCAATTAAGAATTGCTGATTTTACTCAGTGACAATCGATTGTCAAATTACCACAATCGATTGTTTGCCAGTTCTTCCAATAATCAATCCCAGATTTTACGCTTAACAATCGATTATCTAAGATCAATAATCGGTTACTGGCAACATTCAAAAAATCATTTCCAGATTTTACGTAAAACAATCGATTGTCAGAAATCTACAATCGATTACTTGGCAACGTTCAAAAAATCATTTCCGGATTTTACATAAAACAATCGATTATAGGAAATCAATAATCGATTACTTGACGGTATTTGAAAATATTTTGGCAACGGCCAGTTATACAATCGATTATATTAAGTTAACAATCGATTATATATCAGTCTTGAAAAATCAATTTAGACACTGCCTCTTGACAATCGATTGTCATAAGTTCACAATCGATTATTTAATAACTTTGAAAAAGTCTGGAAGACACTGCCTCAACACAATCGATTGTCATAAGTTCACAATCGATTATTTTGTGACTTTGAAAAATCTGATAAACACTGTCTCTTCACAATCGATTGTCATTAGCTTCACAATCGATTATTTTGAGCTTTGAAAAACTTTGATGGACACTGCCTCATCACAATCGATTGTCATAAGTTTCACAATCGATTGTCATGCAGATTTGAAAAATCTGATGCTCACTGCCTTAACACAATCGATTGTCATAAGTTCACAATCGATTGTCAAGCAGCTGACTTAAACATAATCGATTATCATAAGTACATAATCGATTATCTTAGTCCAGATTTTAGAGGCATGTTTAAAAATCATTTTGACTAAAGTAAATATGCATTATTTAAAATTATTTTGCTCTAAATTAAATATGCATGATTTGTTAAAAATATTTTTACGAGAGAAGCCAAGTCTTGAGTTTAAGTTGTCGGATCAAGATCACAATTTAATACCGACTCATATAAAACTTAATCTCGATCTTTGTCTTGTGCTTGAATCTCGTTATATATCAATTTTGCGCTTGTGCTTGGACCTCGTCATATGTCAATTTGCGCATAGTTTGTCATTCATCAAAACCTACAAATATGAACACACGTTTAGTATAATGCCTTGACAACGTGTTTCCAACAATTTCCCCCTTTTTGATAATGGCAAACTTTAAGCGGGATATGCATATTAGGCAATTCATAATGACGATTCAAGACAAGTAAAGATATGCAAGAAGTATATAGATATGCAATTTGTTCCCCCTCAATATATGAATTCCCCCTCAATTTATGCCGATAAGTATTGAGAGTGCATACCCGTTATCTTCCCCCTTTTGCCATTAGCAAAAAAAAATATAAAATAATAAAAAACTTGTTTATTTATTAAATCTGCAATTTCAGACATAATAACGCAAATAATGTCAAGACAATCGATTATTGATACTGGATAATCGATTATGTAAAAGAGAAGTCGATTGTTCTGTGCGTCAAGCTTTATAATTCCCCCTGCCTTTAGGGCGATACCTGCAAAAATACGTTAGACGTCTCCGACACTCAAGTTAGAAAACATGTGAAAGGGAAAATGCAATGCATGACTTAGATCAACGTGGAGTCAAGGATCCCGAGTTCACTACGAATTCGGAAGAAGGACTCTTTCTCTAAGGGCTTTGTAAAGATGTCGGCCAATTGATCTTTGGTTTCAACAAATTCAATTTCGAAATCGCCCTTGAGAACGTGATCTCTTATAAAATGATGTCTAATTTCAATGTGTTTTGTTCGCGAATGAAGAACGGGGTTCTTCGTCAAGCATATGGCACTAGTATTATCACATCTAAGAGGGATATGATTAAGACTTAGGCCATAGTCCAAGAGTTGTTGTTTCATCTAAAGGATTTGAGCGCAACAACTCCCTGCGGCTACATATCCAGCCTCGGTTGTGGACAACGCAACACTTACTTGTTTCTTGCTAAACCAAGAAACGAGAGAGCTACCGAGCAAATGGCAAGTGCCACGAGTGCTCTTGCGGTCCAATTTGCATCCAGCAAAATCGGAATCGGAATAGCCAACAAGTTGGCATGAAGAACCTTTGGGGTACCATAGACCCACATTTACAGTACCAACAAGATACTTCAATATCCGTTTCACCGCAGTTAGGTGAGACTCCTTCGGACACGATTGATAACGAGCGCATAAGCACACGCTAAACATGATGTCCGGACGACTAGCAGTAAGATAAAGGAGAGAGCCAATCATACCTCGATACTTTTTGATGTCGACTTCCTTACCTTTCTCATCTTTGTTTAGATGATCGGATGTGCTCATGGGGGTTGCCATTGCTTTTGCATTGGTCATTTCAAATCGTTTCAGCAATTCTTTGCAATATTTCGCTTGGCAAATGAACGTACCTTCTTTCATTTGCTTTACTTGTAATCCCAAAAAGAATGTTAACTCACCCATCATAGACATCTCAAATTCGCTTGTCATTAAATCGGAAAATTCCTTGCACAAAACATTGTTAGTAGCACCAAATATAATATCATCCACATAGATTTGAACTAATAAAATATCATTGTTTTTATGCTTAACAAAAAGAGTGGTGTCAACTTTCCCCCTAATGAAATCATTTTCCAATAGAAATTTACTCAATCTTTCATACCAAGCTCGGGGAGCTTGTTTTAAACCATAAAGAGCCTTTTTGAGTTTGAAAACATGATCGGGAGATTTAAAATCTTCAAAACCGGGGGGTTGTTCAACATAGACTTCTTCTTGAATAACACCATTTAGAAAAGCACTTTTCACATCCATTTGATATAAATTGAAATTCATAGAAGAGGCAAAAGCAATCAATAAACGAATAGCTTCTAATCTAGCTACGGGAGCATATGTTTCTTCATAGTCAATACCCTCTTCTTGATTATAGTCTTTTTCTACAAGCCTAGCTTTGTTTCTAGTGATTACACCATTTTCATTTTGTTTGTTTCGAAAAACCCATTTCGTACCAATTATGGTATGATTTTCGGGTCTTGGCACCAAATCCCAAACGTCATTCCGTTTGAATTGGTTAAGCTCCTCTTGCATTGACAAGGTCCAATATTCATCCCCAATTGCTTCGGGGATGGTTGTTGGTTCAATTTGAGAAACAAAAGCAGTATGTCCTAAGGTGTTCTTAAGGGAGTTTCGGGTACTTACCTTTTCTCCGACGTCGCCAATTACCTGTTTGAGAGGGTGATCTTTGATTGTCCTCCACTCGTTAGGCATTTTCGTTTCTTTCTCCAATTGTGGCGTTTCCTCTGTTGATTGTTCCAAGATTTCGTCTTGAATTTCCTTAGGAGTTTCCTCTTGTACTTTGTCTTTTAAACTATTTAAAATACCTGCAAGATCAGAACAAGAATCCTTTCTCGCCAAGCGAGCATTATTTTCGGAAAACACAATATGAGGGGATTCCTCCACAGTTTGGGTTCTATTATTAAATACCCTATATGCTTTGCTACGTGAAGAATACCCAATAAAAATTCCCTCATCGGATTTGGCATCAAATTTTCCCAATTGATCTTTTCCATTGTGATGAATAAAACAATTACAACTGAATACTCTAAAATGGGAGATATTTGGTTTCCTTCCCTTGTAGAGTTCATAAGGGGTTTTCATGAGTATTGGCCTTATGACTACTCTATTTAAAACGTAGCATGCAGTACTCACGGCATCCGCCCAAAAATGTTTGGGAATCTTAGCCTCTTCGAGCATGGTTCTAGCCATCTCTTTGAGACACCTATTTTTCCTTTCCACCACCCCATTTTGTTGTGGTGTTCGTGGAGCGGAAAAGGTATGCTCGATACCGAGTTCGTCACAAAAGTCCGCAAAGAGATTGTGATCAAACTCTCCCCCATGATCACTTCTAATTGAAGTGACGGTTGTTTCCTTTTCGTTTTGAACACGTTTAAGACAATATTTAAAATTCTGAAAAGCATCACTTTTATGGGCAAGAAATAAAGTCCAAGTAAATCTGGAATAATCATCAACAATAACAAAAGCATAACGATTTCTACCAAAACTTTCAATGCGAGATGGTCCAAACAAATCCACGTGAAGCAATTGCAATGGCCTAGTACTTGAAGCAATATTTTTCGATTTAAAAGATGCTTTTGTTTGCTTCCCTTTTTGACAAGAATCACAAATAGAGTCATTTTCAAATTTCAAATTTGGAAGACCAACAACTAATTTTGTGAAACCAATTTGTTCAAAAGATGCATGTTGATGTGAGCTACTCTACGATGCCATAACCAAGAATCATCCTCTTTGCTCATTAAACAATTCACATATTCGGGTGAAGAATTTGCAAGATCAACCATATAAATGTTATCCATTCTAAAACCACGAAGGATAATTTTAAAATCGCTACGTCTAAAAACTAAGCATTCATCCGAATAAAATAAAATAGGATTTCCCTTGTCACATAATTGACTTATGCTCAAGAGATTATGTTTTAAACCTTTCACAAGTACTATATGCTTAATGGAAGAGATTTCATCCTTACCGACCGATCTGATGCCGATAATCTTTCCTTTGTTGTTATCACCAAAAATAACACTTCCCCCTTCCTTGTGTTCTAGTTGAAGGAATTTGGATTCGTCTCCCGTCATGTGCTTGGAGCATCCACTATCAAGGTACCATAGTACACTTGATCCCTTCAAACATACCTACAAAACAGATTAATGAGTTTTAGGTACCCATGCCATTTTGGGTCCTTGGGGGTTAGGCAAATCATAGTGATGTGATTGAGTGTTATGTCTATGCCGTGTAAAACAAGCAGGAGCAATATGTCCAATTCGTCTACAATAATGACAAGTCACGTTAGGATTATGCATCCTTCTAGGTTGATAGTAATTTGACGGACGAAAATCATTTACTCTATTCTTGACAATATAACTATTGCGCAAATCATGAAAGTCATTTCTCCTACCATTTGTTCTAGGATATGCATCATTTCTAGAATAGTTGTTTCTAGGTTGGAAGTCATTTCTAGGTGTTCAAAAAGGTTCAAAATTCCTTCTAGTGTTTGGCCTAGAATGTGCATTATTTCTAGCATGATTATTTCTAGGTTGCGATTGATGAAAACCATTTCTAGGTTTGTTGTATCTAGGATGAACATTTGTTTTATTTATCCTAGGTTGAGCCTTAGGTAGTTGGGGGTTGGCTTCAACTTTCTCTTTAGGCTCGTTTCTAAAACCTATGCCATGCTTGGTCGACTTCAAATTAACAAGCACTTCATTCAAATTTTTATGAGAAGAGTTAAACTTATCTAAGGTGCCCTTAAGCCTTTCTACTTCATTTTTGAGATGCATGCAAGAAGTACGATTTCTAGAACTCTCGGGCTTGTCGGCGCTTCTCTTGCCAAAAAAATTGTTTTCCTCTTTCAACTTCTCATTTTCTAAAATCAGATTTTCCAATTCCTTTTCTTTAAAAGAGAGTTGTTTTTGAAAATCTTTTTCTTTTAAAGAAGCATTTTCTTTTATACTCTTAACAGTTTTTGAAGCTTTAATAAATTCGCTATACAACTCATCAAAAGCATTTTGCATTTCTTCAAGGGAAAAGAAATTTTTGGAAGAAATTTGACATACCTCTTCTTTGTTGTCTTCTTGTGCCATGAGACAAAGATTTGCGGCTTCGTCTTCTTCTTCCTCACTTGACTCTGTTGGAAATAACGCTTTACGCTAGAGGGGGGGTGAATAGCGTTTTAAAATTATTAAGCGTTTTAGTGCGGAATTTAAAAACTTTGCAGAAATTAAGACAAGTGCAGTAAAATAAACTTACACAAAGATGTATCCTGGTTGGCCACAAACGTGGTTAGTCCAGTCCCCGAGAGACTCTCTCGAGATTTCCACTAAACTTGTCAAGCTTACGGGTGCTTAACAAACCGTTACAGCTGAGGACACAAGCCTCACCTAGGTGCTCGGGGATCACAATCCCAAAGACTTCAATTGCTCGGGGATACCAATCCCAAAGACTTCAATTGCTCGGGGATAACAATCCCAAAGACTTCAATTGCTCGGGGATAACAATCCCAAAGACTTCAATTGCTCGGGGATAACAATCCCAAAGACTTCAATTGCTCGGGGATAACAATCCCAAAGACTTCAACCGAGGAAACACAAGTTCCTCAACAAACGAGAATCGCAATTCTCTTACAAACACAAAGACACACTCACTTTACAAAGTACTCCTCAATGAGTAGATATGAGTAGAAATAGTACGCTCAAGATCACAACAACTTAGCTCAATAGAATGGCTCTTCAAAAAGCTTTATAGATGAATGAAAATGATGATCAATGTAAGAAAGCTTTTAGCAATGAAAATACTTAAATTGTATGTGTTGTTGTTGTGAAAACACTGAGTTAAACCTGTATTTATAGGTGAAAAACTCAGTCTTACCGTTGTCTAATTGCCAATTAAGGATTGCTGAAATTTCTCAGTGACAATCGATTGTCAGGACTAAACAATCGATTGTTTGCCTATCAGATCAAAAAATCAATCCCAGATTTTACGTTAACAATCGATTACTTCAAATCAATAATCGATTAATTATAACGTTAAAAAATCCTTTCCAATTTTTGGCATAAAACATCGATTATCATGAAATCAATAATCGATTATTTTAACAACGTTCAGAAAATCTTTTCCAGATTTTACGCTAAAACATCGATTGTTAAATATCACAATCGATTACCTGAAGGTAATTTAAAAAAAATATGACAACGGTCAGCTTCAACAATCGATTATCAAATAGAACAATCGATTATTAATTAATTTCAAAACTTACTGTCTCATATATAATCGATTATCAAAAGCCACAATCGATTATTAATTAATTTCAAAACTTACTGTCTCATATATAATCGATTATCAAAAGCCACAATCGATTATTAATTAATTTCAAAACTTACTGTCTCATATATAATCGATTATCAAAAGCCACAATCGATTATTATTTTACTTAAAATCACTGGGAGACATTTTTCTCATTCCAATCGATTACCATTAGTTCATAATCTATTTTTATGAGTTTTGAAAACTTTGCCTCAGTTAACAATCGATTATCGAAAGTACACAATCGATTGTTATGCAGTTTGCAAAAACCTGATGTTAACTGGCTTACTCACAATCGATTATCATTAATTCACAATCGATTGTCATGCAGTCTTGGCTTAGAGATACTCGATTATCATAAGTACATAATCGATTATCTTAGCCCAGATTTTTGAGGCATGTTTGGAAAACATTTTAACAAATGTAAATATGCATAGTTTAAAATCATTTGACACTTACTTTAAATATGCATGATTTTGGAAAAATAATTTTAGTAGAGAAGCCATGTTATGAGCCAAGATTGAGGAATCAAGATCACAATTAATATTGACTCAATTATAACATTTCCAAGCATTGTCTTGAGCTTCTTGTAATGCATCCATTATGTGCTTGTCCTTGAGCACTGCTATATATCGCTTATTGCTTTGTTTGACATTCATCAAAACCTACAAAAGAACACACGTTTAGTATATTGCATTTGAAACGTGTTTCCAACAATTTCCCCCTTTTTGATATTGGCAAACATAGGCGGGATATATGCAATAATTATTTTGATAAACCAAGACAAGTGTCATGTTCCCCCTCAATTCATGTTCCCCCTCACTTTAAGCATGAATGAAGTTGAGAGCATATAGCATAATATAGCATACTTCTTGATATCCCGTTTCTTCCCCCTTTTGCCATTAGCAAAAAAATGTACACAAGGGAAGAATAACAAATATGAAATAAACACAAGTTTATTTATTGGAAAAAAATTATAAACCAATAACAATAACAATTTCACATTCATCATTCAACAATTTCACATAGATAAAATAGCAATTTCATCATTCATCACCCCCATCCCCTTCATCATCATTTGGAGGCGCTTGATATGGCACCATCTGAGCATAGGCATAATTCACGTGATCAAAGTAACCATGGACCTCACGTGTTAATTGAGTAATTTGGTCAGAAATGGTCCGGAGGGTAGGCTCCTGAGGAGGATGAGCACGACGGGCTTGTCGATTTTGAGGAGGAGCGGGAGCATGATCACCATCATGATGAAAGGAAGACTCCGAAATTTCCCAGATTTTGGTGCTCTTTTTGATAGGACCATTAGCAGTATTGACCCCGGAAGCTTCAAGAAATTTCATTATCAAGAGGGCATAGGGGAGAGGTATGTCATCTCTGGTGGCATTGAACATATGGGATAGAATAAGCTTGCACCAATTTATGTTAACCCCGGTGACAATGGCGTAAAGAAATTTGGCATCCTCTTGGGAAATGGTGGTGTGATTGAGTTTACGGGGTTTGAGAACACGAGTGATGAAATAAAGAATGAAACGATAATTCGGGTCCATACCCTTTATGGTGGGACGACGGGAAGAAGACTCATCATAGGCGACTCCGGCTTGGCGGAAGAGGTTTGTTTCATCAAGCATGTGCCCGGCATCATTTATGTATTGGTAGATGTCTTCACCATCATGCGGAATGCCGGCAATGAGGTGGAGGTTATCTTCAGAAATTAGAATGGGAATGCCGTTAACATTGGTAACAAGTTCACCCTCATCATTTTTGTGAAGGTTGGAGTAAAAAGCTTCAACCAAAGAAATGTTGTAGTAGGGGTGAGTAAGGAGTAGGAAGTTGAAAAGATGGCACTCTCTTAGCATATTCGCGGCTGGAATGAATGGTGCAATAAGAGCGTTTGTTGAAAAGCGAGGAGGGAGAATAAGGCGTTTCTCAAATTTGGTTACGAACCGGGTGAGCTCTTCATTGGATTCAAAAAATAGAACCGATCCATCTTGATATGGATGGCGAGAAGAAGAGGCACCTTGTTTGGAACGAGCACGTTTGGAGTTGCGGCTTGACATTTTTTTTTTTTTTTTTTTTTTTTTGAAAAGAATGTGCTAGGATTTTTCAAAGAAAACAAGAGAATTTGATGCTTGGAAGCTTGAGTGAGTATACAAGAGCATATGTGCAGCCTATATATAGAGAAGGAATGAGTCTTACATTTATTGGAAAAGATTTGAAGGGATGTGAAGTCTGAAACGGTAAAAATAAATTCACTGACCGTTCGACAATCGATTGTTTGAATGGAATAATCGATTGTCATTAATGAAGATGATCTGACACATCGATTACACGCCAGAACGGTAAAAATTTGAAAGAGATAGTCGATTGTCAAACTTGGTAATCGATTGTTTGTCATATTTATGACCTGACAGGAATCGATTATAGAGCCAAAACGGTAACATAAGTTTAAAACAGATAATCGATTGTCAGTATATAGTAATCGATTGTTTACTCACAGAGAGTTTGAATTTTGGCAAATAATCGATTGGCAGAACAAATAATCGATTGTTTGGAAGGGGGATGCTAAAATGATGAAACTTAATTCTATCAGGCAATGTAAACAGTCAACAAGATTTCATGGCAGAAAATTGAATCAACAAATAATCGATTATTGATACTGATAATCGATTGTAAGCATAAATAATCGATTATGATCGATTTTTCTTGTATCAAGATAATTCATACTTTCCTCTTACCTTTTTGGGGGGATGCCTGCAAAATAGAATTAAACATCTCCGACGCTCAAGTCAATAATCTATAAATGAAATGATAACTTTGAAACTTGTGTAGTCGGGTGAAGAACGTGAACTCTTAAGAATTTTGTCCTAGGATGTTCTTAAGAGGGTTTAGGGTACTTACCTTCCCTTCGACTTTGCCAATTACCTGATTTTGAGCATCCTCCGTTCATTTTGGTCCTTTGGCTCATTCTTCAATTTGAGAAGCTTCTTTCACAATTTTGCCTTTGTCTTCCTTGTATTTTGTCTTTTTAAAAAAATTCGAAAATACTTCCGATTTAAAGAAGTCTCTAAACCGACTTTTCGTCTCTTCCTCCTTCTTTGTGCTTTAATTGAAGGAATTTTGAATTCGTCTCCCGTCAAGTGTTTGGAGCATCCACTACACTTGATTCCTTCAAGCACACCTGCAAAACAAATCAATGCTCTTTTGGTACCCATGCCATTTTGGGTCCTTGAGGGTTATGCATACTATAATGATATGTTTGAGTAGCATGTCTATGTTTAGTAAAGCATGCGGGAGCAATATGACCAATTCGTCTACAATAATGACATGTCACATTTGGATTATGCATGCGTCTAGGCTCATAGTAGCTGGAATAATGCACATTGTTTTCTCTATTTTCATTTCTCCTAATTTGAGCACCATAATCATTTCTAGGTTGAACATTTCGGGATCTTCTAGCATTGTTGTGACGATTGCTAGGTGGAAGGTCATGTCTAGGTCTCCTAATATTTTGTCTAGCATGCATGTTAGTTTTAGGAAAGACATTTTTGTTATTAATCCTAGGTTGAGCTCTAGGTGGTTGGGTTTTTGCATCAACCTCTTCTTCATTTATGAAGCCTATTCCATGCTTGGTTGATTTCAAGTTATCAAGCACCACATTCAAGTTTTTATGAGAGGAGTTGAATTTGTCTAGTGTGCCTTTTAATCTACCTACTTCATTCTTAAGGACTACACAAGAAGCACAATTTTTTGTAGAACTCTCGGGCTTGTCAGAACTTCTTTTCCCATAAAACTTGTTTTGTTCTAGTAGCTTCTCATTTTCCAAAACCAATTTTTCTAATTCTTTTTCTTTTAATGAAAACTGTTTTTGAAAATCTTGTTCTTTTAGAGAAGCACTTTCTCTTAAACTAGTGACGGTTTTTGTAACTTTGAGAAATTCAGCATACAATTCATCAAAGGCATTTCTCATGTCATCAAGAGTATAAAAATTTTGAGAAGAGATTTGACTTACCTCACTTTGATTTTCTTCCTGTGCCATGAGGCAGAGATTTGCCGCTTCTTCATTTTCTTCTTCACTGGATTCGTCTCCGGAATCTCCTCCCCAAGATATGTATGCTCGTTGCTTCTTGAAGGGTTTCTTCTCCTTTTTAAGATTTGGGCAGTTTGTTTTGATATGCCCTGTTTCACCACATTCATAACATTTAACTTGCTCACCTTGCTTTTTCCCTTTGCGGTCATATTCTTTTCGCATGAATTTTTGGAACTTTTTGATGATGAGTCCAAATTCGCTATCTCCATCCTCTTCAATCGGTGATTGACTTGTGCTCGCCTTTAGAGCAATCTTTTGCCTTCTTTGTTCATCAATAACAGGGTTAAGAATAGTGGATTCATAAGTCTTAAGATTACCTCTAAGAGCGTCTATGGTGACGTTCGTGATTCCAATTGACTCTTGAATCGCATCAGCCTTTGATCGCCATGCCGGTGTTAGGCTCCTAAGGATTTTTCGAACTAGTTCTTTGTCTGTGAACGTCTTCTTGAGCGCGTGGAGATCATTCACTATTGATGAGAACCGCTCAAACATCTCGTCTACCTTTTCGCCTTCATTCATATGGAACAATTCGTAAGCATGAGTTAAAAAGTCAATTTTAGCTTCTCTTACCTGGTCAGTCCCTTCGTAAGTGACCTCAAGCTTGTCCCACATTTCTTTCGCTGTTTTGCAGCAGGAGATTTTCCTGTAATCATTAGCATTAACAGCACAAAGTAATAAGTTAATAGCTTTAAAATTATTTTGGACTATTCGATTATCCTCGGCGTTGAATTCCTCTTCTGATTTTGGCACCCATACTCCTTCCACCTGTTTGACAGGAACCTCATTTCCTTTGGTGTATACCTTCCACAAGTAAGGGCTGTTTGATCTGACGAATATCTGCATCCTTTCTTTCCAATATGAATAATTTGTCCCGTTGAACAAAGGAGGTCTTGTGGGGCACTGTCCTTCATCAATACCTGCAAAAGAGTCTAGAGTAGAAGCCATGGAAAGATTCTCTCAAACGGTTAAGTCTTTCAGAGAGTATGGCTCTGATACCAATTGTTGGAAATAACGCTTTACGCTAGAGGGGGGGGGTGAATAGCGTTTTAAAATTATTAAGCGTTTTAGTGCGGAATTTAAAAACTTTGCAGAAATTAAGACAAGTGCAGTAAAATAAACTTACACAAAGATGTATCCTGGTTGGCCACAAACGTGGTTAGTCCAGTCCCCGAGAGACTCTCTCGAGATTTCCACTAAACTTGTCAAGCTTACAGGTGCTTAACAAACCGTTACAGCTGAGGACACAAGCCTCACCTAGGTGCTCGGGGATCACAATCCCAAAGACTTCAATTGCTCGGGGATACCAATCCCAAAGACTTCAATTGCTCGGGGATAACAATCCCAAAGACTTCAATTGCTCGGGGATAACAATCCCAAAGACTTCAATTGCTCGGGGATAACAATCCCAAAGACTTCAATTGCTCGGGGATAACAATCCCAAAGACTTCAATTGCTCGGGGATAACAATCCCAAAGACTTCAATTGCTCGGGGATAACAATCCCAAAGACTTCAACCGAGGAAACACAAGTTCCTCAACAAACGAGAATCGCAATTCTCTTACAAACACAAAGACACACTCACTTTACAAAGTACTCCTCAATGAGTAGATATGAGTAGAAATAGTACGCTCAAGATCACAACAACTTAGCTCAATAGAATGGCTCTTCAAAAAGCTTTATAGATGAATGAAAATGATGATCAATGTAAGAAAGCTTTTAGCAATGAAAATACTTAAATTGTATGTGTTGTTGTTGTGAAAACACTGAGTTAAACCTGTATTTATAGGTGAAAAACTCAGTCTTACCGTTGTCTAATTGCCAATTAAGGATTGCTGAAATTTCTCAGTGACAATCGATTGTCAGGACTAAACAATCGATTGTTTGCCTATCAGATCAAAAAATCAATCCCAGATTTTACGTTAACAATCGATTACTTCAAATCAATAATCGATTAATTATAACGTTAAAAAATCCTTTCCAATTTTTGGCATAAAACATCGATTATCATGAAATCAATAATCGATTATTTTAACAACGTTCAGAAAATCTTTTCCAGATTTTACGCTAAAACATCGATTGTTAAATATCATAATCGATTACCTGAAGGTAATTTAAAAAAAATATGACAACGGTCAGCTTCAACAATCGATTATCAAATAGAACAATCGATTATTAATTAATTTCAAAACTTACTGTCTCATATATAATCGATTATCAAAAGCCACAATCGATTATTAATTAATTTCAAAACTTACTGTCTCATATATAATCGATTATCAAAAGCCACAATCGATTATTAATTAATTTCAAAACTTACTGTCTCATATATAATCGATTATCAAAAGCCACAATCGATTATTATTTTACTTAAAATCACTGGGAGACATTTTTCTCATTCCAATCGATTACCATTATATCATAATCGATTTTTATGAGTTTTGAAAACTTTGCCTCAGTTAACAATCGATTATCGAAAGTACACAATCGATTGTTATGCAGTTTGCAAAAACCTGATGTTAACTGGCTTACTCACAATCGATTATCATTAATTCACAATCGATTGTCATGCAGTCTTGGCTTAGAGATACTCGATTATCATAAGTACATAATCGATTATCTTAGCCCAGATTTTTGAGGCATGTTTGGAAAACATTTTAACAAATGTAAATATGCATAGTTTAAAATCATTTGACACTTACTTTAAATATGCATGATTTTGGAAAAATAATTTTAGTAGAGAAGCCATGTTATGAGCCAAGATTGAGGAATCAAGATCACAATTAATATTGACTCAATTATAACATTTCCAAGCATTGTCTTGAGCTTCTTGTAATGCATCCATTATGTGCTTGTCCTTGAGCACTGCTATATATCGCTTATTGCTTTGTTTGACATTCATCAAAACCTACAAAAGAACACACGTTTAGTATATTGCATTTGAAACGTGTTTCCAACAGACTCGTCACCGGAGTCGCCTCCCCAAGATATGTATGCTCGTTGCTTCTTGAAGGGTTTCTTCTCCTTTTTAGCATTTGGGCAATTTGATTTAATGTGCCCAGTTTCTCCGCACTCATAGCACTTTATTTGATCTCCTTGCTTTTTGCCCTTTCGTTCATACTCTTTTCGCATGAACTTTTGAAATCTCTTGATAACAAGTCCGAACTCGTTGTCTCCGTCCTCATCATTTTGAGGTTGGCTTGTGCTTGCCTTGAGAGCGATTCTTTGCTTCCTTTGATCATCAACAAGAGGGTTAAGTATAGTAGATTCATAAGTTTTAAGATTACCTCTTAATGCGTCGATGGTGACATTTGAAATGCCAATGGATTCTTGAATTGCGTCGGCCTTGGATCGCCATTCCGGATTGAGACTTCGGAGAATTTTTCGGACAAGTTCCTTATCCGTGAAGGTCTTCTTAAGAGCATGTAAATCATTTACGATTTTTGAAAATCGTTCAAACATCTCATCGACCTTTTCGCCTTCCTTCATGTGAAACAATTCATATGCATGGGTTAGGAAATCAATTTTGGCTTCCCTTACCTGGCCCGTACCTTCGTACGTAATTTCCAGCTTGTCCCACATTTGCTTCGCCGTTGTGCAACAAGATATCTTCCTGTAATCATCAGCATTTACAGCACAATTTAATAAATTAATAGCTTTAGCATTATTTTGCACCTTTCGGATATCATCCGCATCGTATTCATCTTTGGACTTTGGGACCCATTCATTTTCAACCTTCTTGGTTGGAATTTGTTCTCCATTCATTATGACCTTCCAAAGATGAAAACTATTTGATTGTACAAATATTCTCATCCTCTCCTTCCAGTATGTATAATTTGTACCATCGAATAGCGGTGGTCGGGTGGAGCACTGTCCTTCACCTATTCCTGCAAAAGAATCACGAGTAGAAGCCATGGATGTTTCTCTCAAACGGTTAAGTCTTCAGAGAGTTGGGCTCTGATACCAATTGTTAGATAATACGCTTAACGCTAGAGGGGGGGGGGGTGAATAGCGTTATAATAAAAATTAGCGTAAACTTGCGGAATTTAAAAATTGCAGGAAATAAATAAGTGCGATAAGTAAATAAATTAGAACAAACGCACCGATGTATCCTGGTTCACCACAACCCGTGGCTAGTCCAGTCCCCGAGAGACTCTCTCGAGATTTCCACTAACTTGTTAAGCTTACGGGTGCTCAACAAACCGTTACAACTTGAGGACACAAGCCTCAACAACCTTTGCTCGGAGATACAACACTCCAAGACTTCAACCAAGGAAACACAAGTTCCTTCTTACAACACAAGGAATTAACACTTCCCTTCAAGTGTACAAAAACACTTAGCACTCAAACAAGACACTCCTTTAAGAGTAGATATGAGTAAAAAGAATACACTCAAGATCATAACAACTTTCGACAATAATTTGGCTCTCAAAAGCTTATGTAATGAATATAAAATGATAAGCAATAAAGTATGTAAGCTATAGCAATTGTATGATCAGTTGTTGTGTGTTGTTGTACTTAAAAGACTGATTTGAAGCTGTATTTATAGCTGAAAAACTTTGTATTACCGTTGCCTAATTGCCAATTAAGAATTGCTGATTTTACTCAGTGACAATCGATTGTCAAATTACCACAATCGATTGTTTGCCAGTTCTTCCAAAAATCAATCCCAGATTTTACGCTTAACAATCGATTATCTAAGATCAATAATCGATTACTGGCAACGTTCAAAAAATCATTTCCAGATTTTACGTAAAACAATTGATTGTCAGAAATCTACAATCGATTACTTGGCAACGTTCAAAAAATCATTTCCGGATTTTACTTAAAACAATCGATTAGGAAATCAACAATCGATTACCTGACGGTATTTGAAAACATTTTGGCAACGGTCAGTTATACAATCGATTATATTAAGTTAACAATCGATTATATATCAGTCTTGAAAAATCAATTTAGACACTGCCTCTTGACAATCGATTGTCATAAGTTCACAATCGATTATTTAATAACTTTGAAAAAGTCTGGAAGACACTGCCTCAACACAATCGATTGTCATAAGTTCACAATCGATTATTTTGTGACTTTGAAAAATCTGATGGACACTGTCTTTCACAATCGATTGTCATTAGCTTCACAATCGATTTTTTTGAGCTTTGAAAAACTTTGATGGACACTGCCTCATCACAATCGATTGTCATAAGTTTCACAATCGATTGTCATGCAGATTTGAAAAATCTGATGCTCACTGCCTTAACACAATCGATTGTCATAAGTTCACAATCGATTGTCAAGCAGCTGACTTAAACATAATCGATTATCATAAGTACATAATCGATTATCCTAGTCCAGATTTTAGAGGCATGTTTAAAAATCATTTTGACTAAAGTAAATATGCATTATTTAAAATCATTTTGCTCTAAATTAAATATGCATTTTGTTAAAAATATTTTTACGAGAGAAGCTAAGTCTTGAGTTTAAGTTGTCGGATCAAGATCACAATTAAGTACCGACTCATATAAAACTTAATCTTGATCTTTGTCTTGTGCTTGAATCTCGTTATATATCAATTTTGCGCTTGTGCTTGGACCTCGTCATATGTCAATTTGCGCATAGTTTGTCATTCATCAAAACCTACAAATATGAACACACGTTTAGTATAATGCCTTGACAACGTGTTTCCAAAAGATATTGTCTGAAATTTAATAAATAAAGTCTCTATTAAATTAAAGGGAATTATATAGTCATCGAATAATTTTTTTGTTCTGTATTTTTCTTTATTACATTATCCAATATTTAATATAATTTGATTCTTAATAGAAATTATTAGCATAATACTGCTTAATGTTTGTGTTTGCTACTTTCTTTTTGTAATATCATAGTAATCGATTTTATTACTCTTGAATTTCTTTATTTTGAATTTTATTGTATTTTTCTCCATAATATTATTTGAATTTTAATGAATACATATACTTTTTATATGAAAAAAGAAAAAATAATTATTAACCAAAAAAATAAAGAAATTAACTAACCTAAACCAACCCTCACTTATGTTTGAGTTGTTAATTTTTATTAGTTAATTTCTTGGTTAATTTCTAATAATTAATTATTAACTAAATAATTAGTTATTAACTGATTGTGCCATGTGAGTTTTTCTAGGCTACCACTTTGGTAAATGTGGTGTATTTTCCTTTGGCTTTTAATAATATATAGATCTATCGATAAAGATACTTATTTTTATATCATGTGCAATTAAATTTCTTTCGTTTTAGTTTTATGATACAAATTTAACTTTTATTTTCGTTACCAAATTACCTACTATGAGAAATTAATTTTGTATTCTTAAAATTATAATTTGTTATCCAATTGTTATTGAAGATATCTAGTAAAACTTAATTTTGTGGTCCTATTCTTTGAGCGTTTTTACAATAATTTTAATTTAATATCAAGTTCAAATCATGTTTTCCTTCTAATTATAATATTATATATTTTTGAATTTTTAATTATTGCTATTATGTCACCTAATATATAGCATTTCATGTTTTCATGTGACCTTCATTAACTTTCCTCTTTATTTAATATCATGATCCATTTATATCCTTTAATATAATATGGATCATTATGTAATCTTTTAATCTTGATATAAATATTTATATTATTATAAATTAATACTTAAAATAATTGAATTGTTTAAATATTTCATAATATTTCTAAGTATTATAAAATAAAATTTCTAATATTTTGATCTAATTTTTTGTGATTAATCTATTAGAAATTGAACTAAATTTGACTTTTTCTGATTATGCCATATGACTAAATTAGTTATTAGTTAATAGTTAATTAGTTATACATTACTTGTGGCTAATTTAAGGCCGCCACTTGGCTTAAAGTGAGGGTTTTTTTCCCTTTCCTTTTAATATATGCGTTGAACAGTTTTTGGATCCACATTGACCGAGAACAAATAAAAAAACCGAAAAAAAGAAAAAGAAATTAAGGCGTGGAAGATCGGCTGGAGCTAAAAAGCTGAGAACGAAGGGAGGCCACTCAGTGAACCGGGTAGAGTTGGATTCGTGCTTCTTTCATGAGGGTTTATTTCAATTTCTCAGTGGAAAAGGTCAAACTGGACAACAGTAACAAAGAGATTTCTGAATTTCATACCCGTTATTTCACACACATTAAAAGCATATCTTTTTTTTTTCCTAGTGTTATACTGCTAAGTTTTTAGATTTGCATTATAATTCAACCGATCACATTTTTATTTCCAGCAGATGCAAACAAACATTAGCAATGAGGAAAGCACTCAGCAAACAAGTTTGGCAGCTAGCACCAAGTTGAGGATATAGTCATGACACTGCATTTGCCTTTTAACTGTTGTGCGTGAATCACAGAAGTAATAGACCTAAAAAACCATTTATTTTAATGCAAGTAGGAGTAAACAAATCGGCATCCTAACCACCTCTGCAATGGGAACGCATTCTATGGGCTGGACAGTGGTAAATTCCGCCAACATAAAGCCCTATGTTCATTCAATAGAGTCTGAACCTGTGCTATCTTTCTATCAATAGCTATCTCTACAGGATGAAGCAACCAGATACTAAAGACTAGCAGCTATTAAACAGTGATATTAATATTTAACTGAAAGATAATAACATGCATAGACAAGAATATCACCCACATAAACGAGGCAGCTAACAATAGCCGCAAACAGAGACTCAAAACAATGCATAAAAGTTCAAGCGGCTAGGTACAGGCAAGCATTGTGGCAGTAACAAGATATTGCAGTATCAAATCCCATGAGCAAATTACTGCAATTTGTATCCTAAAAATGCTAAGATGAAACAAAAACCCTGAAACTACTTATGATAACAGATGTATCTGTGCAGAGTATACGAAAATGTATTAGATCGAAGGTAGTAACAGTCTATTGCAGAAATAAAGATAAGCTCCAGAAAGATCATAACAATATTGAGCTGAGTCATGTTTACATTATGAAAATTCTCATCCTTTAGAGATGAACTTTTGCACTCTCAGAATAGCTTTTCCATGGCTCATAGCTTATGCAAATGTGAAATGTTTTAGGTCTTAACATTGTTCCTAAACTCTATTTGCCTCAAGCATCATCAACCATCACCTGTATGCTTTTCAGTATTATAAATGAGCTTCCAAGTAACTTGAAATAACTGACAACCATGTGCTAGATTTTTCACAGCTAGTCCAAAATGGTGATAGAATACCCCACCAACATATACACATGTGGTACCTACAATTGGCATACAGAACCATAGTGTACAAGGGGGTATCATTCCGTTTCATAAACTGGATACATGTAAAAGCATCGTTGCCAGAGTGACTTCGGACAAGAATATCCAGTGCTTTCCTATAACCAAAGTGTTCATTTAATATGATTAAATAGATTGTTCAATACTTAATGGAACCAGAAAACTGCATTTGCTACTACTCAGCTGGTGACTGGAGAAGTAGAACTGTCAAAAACTAGCTCAATGCTCTGAGGTTCCAGTGCCAGCTGACCATGATAATATTTTGAAACTGTTATCTATCACCCTTTCCACCTCCAAATCATCTGTCTCGTCTTTTCTCGTAAGAGTATAAACATAGTAGTTCTACCTATTCTACCTATCACTCAACCAAATGTGAATGTACTCAAGAAACTGTGCAACTCAACCAATCAGAATATCAAGAATTCACATTCTTGAGTGAACAGTGCACCAGGAAAAAAGTCCAGATTCACAAGCACAATCACAGATTTATCTACTAATGTGAAGTGCTTGATTAAACATTTTAAAGGAAAAATCAGAAAATAAAGCATGATTCAATTTCAAACTCTGTTTCTCATTATTATGTCAATCCAGGTACAGTCATCCATTCTTTTTTTTTTCCCCTTCTTTTTAAGTGATGTACAACCTTTCCTTTCCGTTCTATTCTTCTGCCTTAAGGCTGTATTTTTCGCGGTTCCAAACCGGAACCGGACTGGAACCGCGGTTCTGGCGGTTCTGCCGGTTCCGGCGGTTCCCGGGAACCGTGGCGGGGCGGTTTTACCCGTTGGAACCGCCAGAACCGGAATCGGAACCGGACCGGTTCTGGCGGTTCCAAACGGTTCCGGCGGTTCTGTAACGGTAATTTTTTTAAAAAAAAAAAATTTAAAATAATTTCCAAACGGCTCTTTTTCAGAAGTAGTCGTTTGGAAGTTTAAAAAATAGCCAATTTGCCCCCAAACTTTAATTTAACTCCAAACTTTATATAATTACACTATTTCCCATTTCTCAAGTATAAATACCCCTCATTCTTTCATTTTTATTCACCAATTCATCAATATCTCTCAATCTCTCTCAATCTCTCTCAAGCTCTCTTTCAATCTTTCTAGTGCAAGTGCTTAATTTATTGTTGCAAATTCGTGAAACATTGTGAAGTTGTTGAATTGAAGTTTTCAAGTGTTCAATTTCAACGATTTTCAATTTTCAAGAAGTTGTTCGTCAATCCGATAAACTCGTTTCACCTCTTACGTGCTAAGAATATTTTTGTGTGTTGTTATTTTGCTTAATTATAATTATTATGGCATTTTTGCTGAAAAATATGTTCGGTAAAGGAAAATCTAAAACCGGTGAAAGTAGTCGCCAAAATACTACCCCTCCCCCGGCTCCCCGACCTAGAAAATATAAGCAAGCTCAAAGTAGAAGCCAACCTAGAAATCCTAATGAACCCTTCGGAATCCTTGATAGTGATCACCCGTGTTTACAATTTAGCGATATTGATTTTCTACATGATGTAGCAGTTGGTGATAGAATAGATGATGATATTATGAATGCTCTTTATCCTAATGCACCTATCTTAGAGGGAAATGAGGATGATGATGATGACGAAACCCAAGCTCCAGTAGATTTAGATGATAAACCTACTAGTCCTGCTCATAACTTAGGTGATGAACCGGAACACCCACCTCTACAAACTCCCACTTTTAGTAGACAACCTCCTAAACGTTCAGAAACATCATTAGTTTGGCAATTTTTTATTCAACTAAGAGAACAAAATAAGGCTAAGTGTAAATCTTGTGGGAAATTACTTGTGCATAGGTATACTGGAGATCGTAGTGGCACGGGTAGTTTAGTTAAGCATATAAGATTACACCCTGGCGATAAGGCTAGATTTTTGCAGTTGAAAGCGCAACAAGAGGGGAGGACCAGTCCTGATAGTACAGTTAACCCAAGTACTGGTTCAAATCTAGTTCAACCAGGAATAAACACAGTCACCGGAGGTATATTATATTACGATCCAAATAAGGATCGTGAAGAATTAGCTAAAATTATTACTGTTATATGTTTGCCTTATTCTTTTGCTTCTAATCCTGCATGGATTCATTATATTAGAAGAGTATTTAATCCTACGTATAAAGGTTGGCTTCGCGCCACAATTAAGGCCGATATTTATAAATACAAGCATGAATATGAACAATACTTGCGCTATTTATTTACACATATAACTAATCGTATGTCTATTACAACTGATATTGGTAGAAGTAATAATGATTGTGATTATCTAACCGTAACCAGTCATTGGATAGACGAAGACTGGACAATGCAAAAACGCATTATTGCATATAGGATAATTAATTCACGGCACACGGGTAGGTTTATTGCCAACACTGTTTCAGATGTATGCAGATATTTTTGTTTTAGTGATAAAATAATGTCAATTTCTATGGATAACGCTTCTAGCAACACTAGTGCAATAGGTATGCTTACTGGAACACTTAATCCTGCTTTTACTAATATTTTCCATGTTAGATGTATATGTCATATTTATCATTTAATTGTTGGTGACGGTATGAGAATATTAAACTTAGAAATTGAAAAGGCTAAAATGGCTCTTAATTGGCTTTTTTATTCAAACCGTAGAAGTAGACTTAGAGAATATTTTAAAAAGTGTGGCGAAATATGACCTTAGAGAAAGAAAGGTTCCTAAACCTTGCCCGACTAGGTGGAACTACATGTACGAAAGTTTAGTAGTAGCTTACGAATATAGAAACCCAATTAACGCTACGTATAATTCTCGGGATTGTGGGGAGGAAGATAATGACATGCTAACTACACAAGATTGGACTAACGTTAAAATTCTTTTAGATTTTTTAGAACATTTTCATGTGGCTACAAATGCTTTATCTGGCCAATATTATCCAACTATTTCTAACTGTTAAGTTTATATTGCCGCACTTGCTAATTTGTTTGTTGATTTTAACGAGGGAGGGGAAATTTATGAAATTGCAATAACTGAAATGAAAAAGAAGTTTAAAAAATATTTTTTTCCAATCCCTCCTATATTTGGTGTGTCTGCTATGTTAAATCCTACTATGAAATTAGGAGGTCCTCACTTTTGGTATTCAACTATTTATCAATCATTAGATCTTTCAGAAGTAGAAATGGCTACACTAGCTGATGCGAAAGCATCAATTAAAGTGAATGCTCAAACTACTTATAATGCTTATAAACGGGCGTTAGAGCATGCTAGGCCTAATATTCCAACCCCTACTTCGTCTACATCACAGTCGTCTAAAAGAGCTGCTGGCTTAACAGCTCTTAAATCGTGGACGGAGTTCAGGGGTACTCAAGGGGAAAATTTAGATGAAATTTTCCATCTAAATGAGCTTCAAGTTTATTTGTCGCAGGGACTAGAGAATGAGAATCCAGACGGCTCTTTCGACTTTTTGGATTGGTGGAAGACAAGGGAAAAGCATTTTCCCGTTCTTGCAAGGATGGCTCGGGATGTTCTGTCGATTCAAGCGTCAACTGTTACATCGGAGAGCGCTTTTAGTCAAGCAAGACTACAAATAGGTGATCACAGAGCGTCGATGTGGGATAGCTTGGAAAAATCAGTGCTTTTTTGAGATTGGATCCGCGCAGAAAGAAGGAACTTTGGGCTAGCTGAATCACAACCAGAAATAGATGAGTGCTATGAAGAAATGCTAGCAGAACTTGCTCAGGAAACATCTTCACCCGGAAGTGGTGATGAACAAGCTTCATTTCCACCACCGCCAACACAACCACCTCCAAACCTTGAAGGTTTTATGAGATTTGTTATAAATTATGATGTAACTTGTACATTGGCATGTCTTCTTTTAGTTTTTTTTCCTTTGGTGGTATTAGTACCATGTTGTGTCATTCCATTGGGGGAAGGAAGACTAAGAAAGATATGCCATTTTGGTCAATAAATATGCTCTTTATCATATCCTTGAATATCTTTTGTCTCAATATTTCTTTATCAATATATACTACTTATATACAATTTATACTAATTACTAACTACAACACAATATACACTACTTATATACAATATATACTACTTACATACAATATATACTACTTATATACAAAATATACACTACTTATACACAAAATATACTAATTACCAAACAACATATATACTATACTAATAACATAGTACACCATATAAAATATATTCTACAATATACTAATGACTACTATACAAGATATTGATTTAAAAAAAAAAATTCAGAACCACCGGGAACCGCCAGAACCGCCGGAACCGGATGGTACCCGGAACCGTATGATAGCTGTTCCGGCTCCGGAACCGCCAGAACCAGAACCGCCAGAACCGCCAGAACCGGAACCGCAGACCCAAATAGACCCAGAACCGGAACCGGATACAGCCTTATTCTGCCTTCCCTCCTCATTACCATCTTGCAAAACTAAGGTATGCAGTGTGGGGTCATTTCACAGATAAATTACATATAGGGATTGTAATACACATAATAATAATCATTGGATTATTTGACTTGTTATTGGGTATTTGGTTAATCGTACTAAAACTTGGATATAAGATGATATATGATCTTAAGTATGTGTTTAGGTTAAGCCTCAAGGTTTGTTCCAAAAATACCCTAGGAGAATTTAACTTGCTTTGTCCAATTTAATATTAAGTCTTATTATCATATGTGATTAAGAGTAGTTAATATAGAAAATAATCATCTTTTTAATTGTCAAGCAAAAACACTTATCTTTATAACTTTAAGATCAATGCTACAAACACTATCAGAAACAAATGAGAGATAATGAGTAAAAGATGGTTAACTATAATTAATTAAACGAGATTTCTGTCATTTGCAAGATCTTGAACTTATATTACTAAATTGCTAATACGTGTGTTACTCCATATTAAATTGGGTATAGAACAGCATCACAAAGATATTGTACTTATAATATGGAGTTCAGCATAGATATTATTTCAACTATAACATCCAACCAAATGACACCCTCCCCAGGCTTTGTGGAGAAGATCATATAAAAAGCAAAAATCTGGAAGAGGCATATAAACATACTTGTGTAAGGCCGAAAGGATTATGATATCACATAAAAATGACACAACGAGCAGATAATTAATCTACAGGAGAGGAAGAAGAATAACAAAAGCCAAAATATTTTATCCCAAAGGTGATATTACAAGAATAAAAGAACCTTTCCAGCTACATATAAAATTCAATAAACCATCATGTAACAAGCTACAGACCTTTTCAGTTGTCCAGTTGAGTTGCTAAATGTACTACCATGCTCAATGTGCTACGCGAATAAAGAGATACATCTACTACAAACTCTAAACTCAAAAGAGTCAAAATTTGAAATGTTTGTTAAGAACAACAAAGAAAAATTATAAACAGTTTCAGAAAGGATCTCTTACATTTTGCTAGTAAACACTGCATATCCACAGGGAAAAAGCTTCAATTTGGAGGAGATCTGTCACCATGACAAAACTCAAAGCAAAGAACCAGATCGAAGGAGCCATCCAAGCCAGCAGCTCTCTTCCTACACTATTGATCCCTCCATCTTGGACTTGAAATGGGAAAGAACCCAGAAGGTGACAAAGGAAATCCATAACCAGGAGAAGGAGGAAATTGTGGTCCAGGGCCTAGAATCCCAGGTTGAGCCATGGGAGAGAAGGAGAAATTTGGTGTCAGTGGTGGAGGATGCTGCATACCCGGAGAAAGCAATGGATAAGGGGACCGGGGGGACAACAAGTTCAAGAAGCCAGTGGGTGACGGCAAAAGATACTGAGAAGTAGGTGAAGGCAAAGGAGGAGGCCCATTTGTTCCCGGGGAAGGAAGAGGTGGAGGACCATTCATCCTAGGAGATGGAAGACCATTCATCCGCGGAGGTGGGCCATTCAGAAGAGGTGGCATTGAAGGATTAGGTAGTAAACCAGATGATGGTGGATGTGCTTGAAAATGACCAGGACCTTGAAATTGTGCTTGTCTAGGCCCAGAATCGATTATTGAATTCTGAAGATAACGCATATAAACTGAAATCGGAGACTCAGCTGTATTTGTCCAAACATCTCCAGGAGTGGGTGGTAACATTGGGGGTGACGGCTGACCATAATGAGGCGGCGGTCTCACAACATTGTTATGGTAAGGAACACCTCCTACAGATTGAGCTGAGCCTCGGACCTGTGCAGGAGGGTGGATTGGAATTTGGGGACGATTTATTGGAGTCAAAGGTGGTGGGCGAATTTTTTGTAATCTCATGCTCTGAGGCTTTGAAGGATTCTGCGGAGGTCTAGGTGGAGGCTCTTGAGAAGGAGAACCTGTCAGTTGCTGAACAATGCTCCGAAAATCATTCTTGTTAATATTGTAAACCTGAGGTTGAGGTTGTGGCCTAGCACTATTTGTGTTGTTGAAATTGGGCTGGTGTATAGGACTCTTCTTGATATTCTTCCCAAATTTATTCACACCCAAATGATCTGGATTCCTATTATCCATCTCAATAACTTCAATATAATCACAGAACTCCAAAAGAGTTTATCTTTAAATCCCTCTTTTACAACACTGTAACTAAAAAGGAATTATAATGCAACTCAAATCTTATACCACTGCAAAAGACCCACCGCAAGTTTGATAACAACAAACCCTACACTTGAAATTAAAGAAATATCACATCAGACAGTGATACTCATACATCAACCAGCTTCAACTCCAGCCAAAACTTCTGCTTTAGTTCCAAAAAGTAACGGCAGAAATCTCATTAAACAACTTATTGTTCCCAAATAATTACTCAATTCCCAGATAAAAATATATTAATGAACTCTTCCAAAAAGAAACAATTTTTCAATTTTTTTCTTTATAAATACTTGAGATCAAACGAGCATACAGAGTACAAACAACCCTAAAAAATCCAACTATTTTCAGTTTCCCACTTCCAATTTTCTCCTTCTATAATTTTCCAGAAACAGACAAGCCCTAAGAGTTGAAAGGGATAAGAGCAGAAGAGACAGAGAAGAGAAATTTACATTCTGATTACTGGGGCAAAGCGTCGAGCATGCGAACTGCAAACTTATGAAAACCCTCAGAGCCGAGCACCGCGGACGGTGGTGGTGGTGGTGGTGGTAGAGTTGGTGGCTGTCGTCGGTCAACGAGGAAATGAAAAGGAATTGAAGTTTGAAAATGAAGATGACGCGTTTCAAGGGTTTTAAAATATCCACTAGTCTGCTAGTAATAGAAAGAAGAAAAGGTGGAGTCAGTAGGGGCAATATTGGGCCCGATAGGGTTGAATTAGAGTGACGAACCTGTTGCGTTAGTAGTGGGGGATGAATGGAAAATACTGACGAAGACAAGTCAAACCACGGGCACGGGAGTTGTATGGCTGAAACTTGAAGCATTTACTAAATTTAATTTACAAAATTGCAATTTTTTAAAGATATTTGAAGAACTAAAAATTTGATATAATACATTTACCATTTAGAGAATTAAAAGTTTGATTCTTTTCTTACACATTTTTTAAATTATTTTCAGTTATTAAATATTATAACTTATACTTTTATGAAATTTTTAAATATATAAATTTTATTTTGTAAACTTAAAAATTTTATATTTAAATTAACATCAGACATTAATCGGTTTAACCCTCGTACTTCGAAATACATCACATAAAATGAACGGACAGTACTCCTTTTCAGAAGGAAAAAAGAAGAAAATATTGCTCCCGTAATTTATTTTATTTAAACTAAAAGTTTTTATTAAGGAATGATTGAGAATGTAAGTAAAAGAAGGAAAACCAATAAATACAAAGGGTGTAAAAACGGTTAGCCATTGTTTGCTTAAGACCATAGTAATAAACATACACTATTAATTTTCTTAGACCTCGGGTGTCTCATACTATAATCTTATAGGAGTATCAAATAGTATTGAGTCAACTTAGATTTAGATATATACCAAAAACTTGGATTTAGATAATTTATTCAGCCACGTAGAGCTCAAACGTCAGAGACTTCCACGTCCTATGTAGAAAGTTTGACTTTGACCTAAAAGTGTGGGCAATTTTATTGTCCGATATAAAAAATAAAAATAGAGAAACTATTAACTCTAGGGAAAGGAAATATAGCCTTTTATGTTCCCATTATAACAAGTGGTTATACCATGACGTTGGACGGATGGTGCAGAGGCGAATTAATAATTGAAGCAGAGAGGTTCCTATTGCAATTATAAATTTTTATACGGTCGAATTAGGGCTCGTCCATTACATGATAGATCGGACTCGAAACGTAAGGAATGGAATATAGACCATGAGTCCCATCGAACCAGTACACGATGTCAGAATTTTTGTCCTACATCAGGTCCATGATCCTTGAATCGACCTTGACCCCGAACAAGCTCGAGAAAATATCACCAGTATAACCAACAGAAGACCGAAATAACATAAGGCCGAAGTATCGGGGACTGGTCGGGTATTACGGCGGGAATCAAGGCATGTATCAATAAGGAACCGACAAATCAGCTAATCAAGAGATTTTACCTTTTATAAAATTATACCTAAAGTAGGACTCCCCTACTATATAAAGGAGGTCTGATTACTTGTTAAGACATATTATTATACGCATCCCAAAGTAATATAATAATATTTTCTCTTTATAAGCTATTGTTCTTCTATATCTGATATCGTTTGAATTGCATCCAATCCAAGTGAGACTTACTTTCCAAGGCTATAATTGTTCAAGTCACACGGTTTGTATTTACTTTATCATTGTTCGCTTTAATTACAATTTAATTCAACCGATCACGTATCCTTAAAATCACTTGAAAATTCAATTATTATTCGATTTTGAGGGTAAACAGTTTGGCACCCATCGTGGGGCTAAGGATAATAGTGCTTATTTGGTACAAATTTCTGCAACACACTCTATTTTAAACTTGTTCTTTGAAGTGTCTAAGATTCAGGTTTAAGCTCAAAATGTCAAACTCACAATCAGTAACCCTACATCTTGATAATGAGTCCGGTCACCACGGGAAAACTAACAAAGATAGCGCCTAGTAACAAGGTGCTGCTCATTGATCTCGTCGGGATTCAAGTTGCGGAACCATTGGATGTTAACTCGCATGTGGCTACCAACACAAACATGCCTAGTAACCCCGAGAACAGTATCTGTGGCGAAGCCCGATCGACGGTGCAGAATACTCAAAACAATAAAGGGGATGAGATCAATCTATGGATGATCTTCGAGATGTTAAAGGCTCAGCGGGTGGCAATAGCTCGGTTATAGAACAAAAGCCATGCACCGAGCATAATTGAACCCGATCAGTCCCTGAAAAATATTACATCTAAGTTTCAGTGATGACAATATTTCAAATCTTATCGTATCTATTTAATTGCAGGAAATCACGAAGTAGCACTACTTCAAAGGGAACTCAAAGGTAACAATATCGGAATGGAATCGAGATCAAAGGCATCATGAACAATGTTAAATCAAAGTAAGTCAAAGCCATCAAAAAGGAAATAAAATCAGTCTAGACGCTTTAGCCTCAATCAAAGGATAATGAGGTTGTCTCAACAAGGAAACATATCAAGTACAACTGCTAAGGAAATGTCAAGCCATACATCAAGGACTAGAGTAGAATCAGAAGATTGATCAATCAAATCGAAGCTAATAAATACTCTCTGATATTTTGGATAGAAAAGAGAAAGACTTAAACAAATCCATCTCATCTCACGTGCAGGATTCGGAGGCACCCCTTGGGTCAAATCATATAAAGGATTCTGTGCCTCAATCAAAGATCAATTTGCAATAGCTATTCAATCTCTCATATAAGAAGACTAGCAACTTCGAGAAGAAGACTCGCACAACTACACAAACTATTTTCTAAGCCTTTCTAGTTCATAGTACAAACACTTTATTATTGAGTCTACAAGTGTCATAAAAGACATGAAGAGTTAGAACATAAAAGGGAGTTGTGTCAATACAAAGATCATTGTTGATGAATATCATTGATGGTGAATGTACTAAAACCATCACCTCTTGTAATCCTTTATCAAAGATCTAATAGAACCCTTGAGACCCAAGGAAATTAGAGGTAGGTACCACACCAATACTGAACCAGTACAAAAACTTTTGTGCCTTCTTTATCTTTTCGTTTGTTTATTTCATTCCTACCAAAATTGTTCACTATGCAAAACCTAGTCGACTAAACTTACACTTTGTCAACAAATATTTCTATAATTCATCCCCATCCCCCTTTTACATTTGATTTGTATCAGAGCAAGACTCACAAACTTTACTGAACAGATAATGAGGAAAAGATCATGGGATAATACACAATTGTTGAAGCACTATTTCAAGAAGGAAGCTATCAAGTACGACCTTCATACTTCAACGGGCAACAATTTTCTCACTAAAAAGTACGTATGCAAACATACTGTCACATGATAAAAAAGGGAATATTCCGATTCCGCCAAAGAAAGATGCAAATGGTCAAGTCATAGTATTAACTGATCCACTTGACTTAGATGACGGCACTGATGAACAATCAGTCGTCATAATAGTGAATGCCAAAGAGAAAAATATGATGTATAATGCTATTAGTGGAGAAGAATATGAAAAGATATCAAGTTGTGAAACTACTAAGGAAATGTGGGATAAATTAGAGGTCACGTATGAAGGAACTACCAAAGTGAAAGAAATAAGGACCAATCTCCTTGTTCGGGGCTATGAATTATTTCAAATGAAGGATGGAGAATCAGTAGAGGAAATATTTTCAAAATGCAGCAAAATCCTTGGAGATTTAATGTCGCATGGTAGACCAATATAATGTGGAGAAGATGTCAAAATAATTCTAAGAAGATTTCCCACTATATAGTAACCCAAAGGTATTGCTCTAGAATGTCAGGATCTTGACAAGATGTCCTATGATGAACTTAGAGGTAATCTAATTGCCTTCAAGAAAACTCACTTGGACAGGATGATTGAACAACAAAAGATGAAAATAGATGCATTTAAAGCAACTGTGGCTGAACTAGAAAATGAATAGGAAGAGAAAGGAGGAGAACAGGATGAAAACATAGACATGCTCTCTCAAGTTGTAACAAGCATGATAAGGAAAAATAGAAACAATATGAGATGTAAATATAACTTCAGAAAAGGAAGGATGAATAATGATAATGATAAAAATGATGGAAGGTGCTATGAATGTGGGAAACATGGAAACATTGAAGCTGAATGTCCCGAACTAAAAGAAGAAACTCAGCAGGAACTTTTAAAAGAAAAAGTCGTTCAGAGCCTAGAGCGATGAAGATGAATCTGACCATAAAGAAATTGCAAATATGTTTTTCATGGCCATAAAAGAAGACAACAATGAGGACTCAGGTGAACTTGGGCTCATGGCAGACGAAGTAACGAATGAGGAGGAAGAATCAGGTGAACTTGGTCTTATGGCAGACGAAGGAACTAGACAGGTACGTCTTCCTCATGTCCTAATTGTTATAAACTTAAAGAATTTGTTGATGTTGCTTCTGCAGATATTGAGAGAGTTCTAAATGAACTCAGAAAAATCAAAGATAAAAGAAAGACTTGGCCTTGAAGTTGGAAGTCTGTGAAATTGGACGTGATATGCTTCAAGATGAAGTTAGTGAACTTCAATTTCAACTGAATGGATTGCGAAAATCCTCTAGTCATAGTTCTATCAAATTAAATTAGGCTCATCATACATCTTTGATTAGAACTGGAAATCCTACTACATGCTTGTATTGTGGCAAAAATGGTCATAACAATAACCAATGCAGGAATAGAATCAGAGAACGAAGAGGCTCTGAAAATCCTAATAATCCTTCCTACTTCTATTGCGGAAAACTTGGGCACACTTCTAACCGTTGCATGTTCAAGGACAATAGGAGATGGGTCTGGCGACCTAAATCTTATAGTCAAGCTAATAATAAAAAATTTAACCTTTCATGACCCAAGCAGGCTTGGGTAGCTAAAAACAAGCAATCCTTTTTTGCAGGAACACCGCAAGAAGAATTGAAAGGAAAAATGGTATCTTGACAACGCATGTTCCACACATATGAGTGGTGACAAACAGTTATTCAAAAAAGTCACCAAACTAGGTGGAAGAATAGTTACCTTTGGAGATAAATCAAAAGGAAACGTAATTGGAGTTGGAAAGGTTCCTCTCAGCTCAACGTGTGATGTGGATGAAATATACCTGGTTGGTGAACTTGGTTACAATCTTCTTAGTATCACTTAACTATGTTACAATGACTATGAGGTTCATTTTAAGAAACATGGTTGGTTAATAGAAGACGAATAAGGTTCAACGCGAGAAAAAAATACTACATTTCCACTATCAGAAGTGACCATGGAGGAGAGTTTGAAAACAGGACATTTGAAAACATATGCAATGATCAAGGAATCTCTCATAACTTCTCTTTGCCAATATCACCTAAGTAGAATGGAGTGTAGAATGTAAAAATAGAACATTGTAGGACATGGCAAGAACCATGATTGTGGAAAACTCTCTACCCCACCACTTCTGGGAAGAAGCTGCGAGCACAACATGTCATATTATTAACAGATGTCTAATTCAACCCATTCTCAAAAAGACTCCATATGAGCTATGGAACCGTAAGAAACCAAACATCAGTTAATTCCACCCATTTGGATGCAAATGCTTCATCCATAACAATGGAAAGAACAATCTGGGTATGTTTGATCCAAAGAGTGATGAAGGTATTTTTCTTAGATATTTTCCTATGTAGAGCATATAGAGTTTACAATAAAAGAACTTTATGCATTAAGAATCAATTCATGTTGTTTTTGTGGATACTAACCCTCGCTCAAGGAATGAAAAACTTCCTGAAGATAAGGAAATTTTTATTGTCCCAAGGTTAGTTATTGTAGGAAAAGACAATCTAGATGAGTCGACCAATCAGCAGAACTAGTCACCTGAGGAGCACATTGAAATTCAGGAGTCTTCTTCTGTAGAACAGTCGACCACTGGGCAGAAGGAGCAAATCACAAACATTCCAAATGAATGGAAACGTGAACTAGGATATCCTGACAAATTCATTATTCGAAATCCACAGGAGTGTATCACTACAAGAAGATCTCAAAGATTCACTCTCATGTGTCTTAAATATCACAATTTAAGCCAAAACATGGATAAAGTCCTTATAGACAACTATTGGATCAAACCAATGTCGCGTCCCCTTTTTTCGTCGCGGAGTCCGAGTTTTGACATTCATAGGGAACAACTCGTTTCCTTTTGAGAATTGGGTATTTGAAGAGTTGCCACCTAACGGATTAAGGTACATTAGGGCACCTAGAGAAATTAACTCATATAACCAGTTTGCCTTACTTGAGATTATGGTAAGGGCTCGAAATAACCTTGAGGGTAAGGTTTTAGGCACCCCTCGTAGTCCACAACGGTGGGTCCCAACCAAACTTAGTTATGTGAATTAGTCATTAATAGGTAAATAGCAAAAGCATCCATTTGCAAACAAGGGAAGTTTATACAGTCTAAGCACATATATATAATCAAGGAAGTTTAGATGGCAAAAGAATACATATGTAAATTAAGGCAGGGAAGTCCTAGGTTGAATAGCCTATATGATCAATCTGTGTGTTGCCTGTTAGTCCTTCTCAACTAGAGGGGCTACACGTGACATTAGAGCACAAGTCATCATGTCCTTTTACTACCCATTACCCTATCCTTAGTGGTTATATAAGCGAGTTTAATTAAAAAAATCTCTAAGTGTGCTTTACCTGTCCTTTCCTTATGGTCCCGAAGGCAATTGGAACCTCTATACTAGGCAGTTCTAGACACTCCTAAGGTATTTAAAAGATAAAATCTAAGCAACAACAAATAACAGGTAGCACTACCAAATAGGGAAGCAATTAGGGGCTCATGTTTGCCTCCACACATAAACAGATACATACCACGTCCCAAACAACTGATTTTAAAGAAATTCAGAAAGCCTTAGAACATGATATCTAGATGAACATCACAGATACATAATATGCATCATTTTGTTTAAAAGTGAAGTGGCAGAACTCTAATTAGGTTGCTTATTGAATTTATAGCTTGTTAAACCTGAACAATTTCACACATAAGCAAAACCCAATTTCATAGTTATAAGACCATTAATTACCTAAGGCTTCCTTAGGCGTGAGTCTGTATGCAATCATGATTTTGGTAATTGGCTAAGACAACTTGAAGTTAGTCAATCCAATAGGCATACTGAATTAGGTGATTAATGTTACATAATTGATTTCATGCATGTGTATAGAAGAACATAATATCTAAGTTGGTTCGTTTTAAGAACTTTTATTCAGACAGTTATTCATTTAAACAACATATATGTGATCTGAAGCAAATGCAAATAGAGTCTTGAGGAAGGATTTCTAGATGGTCATTTTATCAAGCGTGATTACAACAGTAGTTTAATAACAGGATTTACATTTGATAAAAAATTAGGGAATCAGAAATGAAGTGCTGAACTAAACATGTTTTCTAATATGCGAAGGCAATAAACGTGAACATCCTAAGGAAGGATTTCAAATGCAATGACCATAGACCTATGACATGTTTCTAATGCAAGTAATACTGCATATAGATCTAAAGCATAATTTCTGTCACAATATCAACCCAAAGTAGGAAATTCATATATATAAACCTATGAGCATGATTTCTACAGCAGATCACATATATGAACCTAAAAGCATGATTTCCACCTGGTTTCCACAAAAATCATGTATGAACCCTACCTTTTTTACTAATTGCCCCAATATCTGTTTACAAATAATATTATTACAGACCATAATAAAATAAATTACATAAGTAAATCAAACTATACTATATGGAGCCTAAATCATGCCCAAAGTAAACCTGGCGATGCCAGGCATTCAACACAGTCTCAGAAGCAAAAGATCTCACAACCAATAGTATGTTTTGGTTTGTCAGAGATTCCTAAAGACCTCAAGGATATCGGGCAGTGCTCACACCAAGATCGTGTGTATCGACATCGTCTAGCGGTTATGGAATTTGGAGGTTTGAGTGGATCTTTCTTTGCTTGGTATGTTAAATTTGGGTTATGATATTCGATTGCAGACTGGTAATCCCAGTGTCAGGTTGTCTAGACTAATGTGTTATGGGCTATGTCGGAAAATACCACAGGCTGCGTTGCAAGGGGCAGTGGATCATGTTCTAGCAGGGTAGCTTGTATTCCAGAGACCAGCGAACGGCTGGCAAGCATTGCTTTATTGATTGGGCCTTCGTGGAGGATGTTAGTGCAGAGGTTTCTACCATTGATTCAGTTCTGGTATTGAGGTTTTGGATGCGTTTCTTGTGGCCGGGCATGAGACTATATGTGTTTATTGTAATGAGCAAATTTGGCTCGATGTTCTCCTTTTGTAAAATATATATGTGGATCGGGTGGCACGCCGCCACGGGTGTGTTATCTGGATCGGGTTGCACGCGGCAACAGTGTGATGTTGAGAATAGTTTTCTATATGTTACCTTGTATGCATTACTTCCTGGTTTCTGAGGAAGGTCCGTATTGGGTGTTGCTCGGCGAATAAAGCATCGGTTGTGTCCTTTCAGGATTGAATAGAGTATATTAATTGTTTCACCGTGGGTGTGATGGATTTGGTAGGTTTTAGACCTCAATCTGCGCGTGGCTGTCTGCGCTGAGCATGGTTACTTGAGGTGCTTCATGGGTAATAGTGTTTGGATAGGATCGTGCGTTGTGGAAAGGCCACGTGAAGATATGAACTTTCGAGGAGAATTCAGGTACTCTATTTCTACGATGTGAGGCGGGATCTCAATTTTATGTTGTAACGGTACTGTTGAATTTGAGGTACAGCTCATTGAGTCATTGTCATAATTTGAGTATTTTCAGACTGCTTCTCATTGGTGCGTGTATTACGCAAGTTGTGGATTAGGCCTGCATCGAGGTGTCATATCACCATAGGGGTGGCTGGAGTCGTAGTGGTCGTTGGAGTCATTAATGAGTACGAACCAATTTTATTTCAGCCTGTTAGAAAGGTAATATCTGGGTTTGGCTCAAAAATTTGTTGTAGTAACAGTCAAGAGGGAAATGAATTCATGAATGGTTGATCTGAGAGATGGGTTCATTATATCGCGTTTTTCAGTTGCCGTTGCAGTATATGAAGGTATTGAAATGAGACTCTATCTAACAAGAGATTTTCTATCGATATTGGTTGTTGTGGGCAGCTATTGTGAATGGAAGTTATCGCTGCATGTGTTTGAGTTCTGTGGGATATCATATGATTGCAGCCGAGGTTGCAGGTATGGATTATTACAGCTGGTTTGGGTTTATTCTGAGTAAAAATGTGAGGTTCTGATCTTGTGTAAAATTTCAGAGAGTGAAATGTAGTTCTATGGTTTATGGACTAAATGGGTGAAACAGGTGAAATATTTCAGCTATATTGTGTTGACGGACCTATATGAGAAATGGTGAAGTGGGATCACCCCAATTTAAATGCATGGTAAAGTTATTCAGCTATTGGTAAACTTCTAGGACGACTCTGGGTCCGCTCGAGGACGAACGTTTGTTTAAGTTGGGGAGGATGCGACGACCTGGCCCGCCGTGAAGTGAGTTACCGCCCCGTTTCCCCCTTATTGTGTTGATTCATGTTTCAATATGATTATTAGATTCGTTCGGGTGTAATTGGATTGGTTTTGGTTGAAAACGAGGCACATAGCCTCTTAGAAGAAAGCTTATTTTAGAAAAGTCAAATGGAAGTTGATTATGTGGTTAGAGGGCTCGGATGTGAATAAGATGGTTCGGTTAGCTTTGGGGGATGATTTATGACTTAGGGGTACGATCGGAATCAAATTTGGACGTCCGGTGTAGAATTAGCCTTGAATTGGCGAAGTTGGAATTTTGGTGAATTTCGATTGATAAGTGAGATTTTGATCAGAGGGTCGGAATGGAATTCCGAGAGTTGTAATAGATTCGCAGGTGTTTTTGGATATGTCTGCAAATTTTCGGATCGTTCGGAGGTGTTTAGATCGGGTTTTGGATCAAATGCAAGTTTCGGAAGTTTTAGTTTAACTTAGGCTTGAATCCGTGGTAATTTGATGATATTCATGTTTGTGATAGTATTTTTATGTTACGAGCAAGTTGGAAGAAGTATTAGAACATATTTGTGCATTTGGTTGGGGTCCCGATGGCCTCGGGGTGATATTGGATGATGAAAACGAGAATTTTTGAAGTTGCAACAGGTCTGTTGCATGAAGCTGCTGATATTTCCACGAAAGAGGAAAAAGCTCCGCAAAAGCGGCTACGCAGAAGCGGTAAAAGACCGCAAAAACATTCACAGAAGTCATAAGGGAACCGCAGAAGCGGTCATCGGATCGCGGAAGCGGTCCCGTGTGGTTTAAGTGAGAAACATAAGCGGTCGTGTGGTCGCGTAAGCGGTGACCGCAGGTGCGGTCATTTGACCGCGTAAGCGGAAATCGACTGGGGTTTTAAGAGAACAATGTTTCCGAGTTTGAAAGAGAAAGAGAAAATATATGGAACTTGGGTAAGGCGATTCTTGGGCGATTTTGAAGAGGGTTCAGAGGGTTTCCTTTAGGTAATGGTTCTTGGCCTCAGATTATGTTTATATGGTGTAAAAACGTAGATTAAACACTCAAACTTAAGGATTTTAAGGCTAAGAATGGTGGATAGGGCTTGAAACCTAAAAGAGCTTAAAGTGGTGATTTTGAGGTGTCAAACGGACTCCGATTCTTGTATTTTTTATATTCACGAACTCACGGCGAGACGAGAGAAATCCAAATATGTGATTTTCAGAATTATTCGAGAAGTGGGCTCGGGGCTCGGGTTTTGCTAGTTTTGAGATTTTTGTTATATTTCAATTGTTTTCGATTGGGTGTTTTCCAATTACCATATTATGATATATTCATTCTAATTTTTGTTTGATTTGACACTCCTGGAGGCCGGTTTGAGGAGCAAAGGCGTCGGAGGGTAGAGGTTTTGCCGGTTGGAGGTGAGTTATACTTGGGAGTGATATTCTGAGGGTTTGAAACCCCGGATTTGCACATCTTAGTGCTGTATTGTGGTAACTTGCACGCTACACCTGAGCGTGTGGTAGAGCACCATTGGGGATTGTGACTTGGTCCGTCCCGGTTGTTGGTTTTTACCGCAAAATTGTGAATGATTTGTTGTTATCATTATGACTTGGGCTCATTGCCATACTTGGGGCTTATTGCCTATTATTTTAATCCTTTATGAACTATCATCACTGTTTTCGTCACTATTTGAAATGTTATTTCAACTCAATCCATGTGATTTACGCTGTTTCATGAACTCAGCTATATTTTTCTCAAACTTGTAGTTTTAACTGATATTTGAACTATTGTTTGAGCTGATTATTATTGTTTTAATTATGCCGAGGGGCTTTTGACTATTTTGGACTGATTGAGGCCGAGGGCCATATGTGAGGGCATGAAGAGTGATGTAAGGAGGCTTTCAGGCCTCGAGTGTTATGTGAGGAGGCTTTCCGGCCTCGAGTGTTATGTGTGAATATGAATATACGTGCATGGATTGGACTGCACGCCGCAGTAGTATATTGCATGGATCGGACTGCACGTCCATACTTATTAAAGGATATGAAAATCGTTGTCCATTCTACATACATTGTTTCATACAGAATACGAATCCTATGTACAAGAACGTTAACCTTGGCAAGTATATAAGTTTATTTCCCAAAAATTGGTTTATGACATAGGAGAAATAAAGTTAAACGGCCGAAACAAAACTGAAACAAACTTTCTAAACCAGGATTTTCTACATTCAAATAAGAACAACCATATAGCATGACTTTTTACCACATTAAATTCCACATAATCTATTGTAAATAGATCGACAAACATCAATCCAAAATCTACTATAAATCGATTGCAAATGACTGATTTAACCGGGGAAAGAAGTTAACAGGGGAAGAAGATGGACGGGCACTACATCAGCTGTTAACACAATAGCGAGTTAGGAACTGATTTACTATTAATCAAACGACCATTATCAATACAAAATCTACTGTAAATCAATTGCAAGGAACTGATTTACTATAAATCTGCTGTAAATTAATTATAAGAAGAGAAGTTAACACTGCCATTGACACACTGTAAATTGATTTGAACTGATCTATTGTAGATCGATTGTAAAATCAAAGAGATGAGAATTTACCTGGGAAGAAGATGGGAATTATCGTTGATGCACTATAAATCGCGCACAGTGAGTTAGGGCTTTTTAGAAGCGAAGTCGATTCAACTAGGGAGGTAAATGATACAATGTCTTTGTTTTATTGTTTTCTAATTGATGAGGGAAACGATAAAAGTTATCAAAAGAATTGGAGGGAAAGTGCGGAGTGAAAGTTAAATAATAAAATATTAATTTTAATTAGTAATTTTTAGCATCTATTATTTTTTATTGCCGGTAAAAGGATATCTTTTACTGGCTAATTTTCATATGCAACTTATATTTAAGTTTAAATAATTTATTAGCGACCATTGCCTTATTGCCGCTAAATAATTGCCGCCAAAGGACTTTTTTGTAGTAGTGCATGCAAATGGAAGGCAGAGCTTAGCTTTATGCAAATATGAAGGCAGGGCTTAACCTCATGCAAGGTGTAGGATAGGGCTTAGTCCCATGCAAGGAACGAATAACAAATAAGAGTAGAATGTTTCTTAGCTGGAGATATGTTCAGTGTCTGGTTGCTCGATTGATAGTGATTTCACTGCATGTATACATTTGCGAATGCTATTGTTACGTCAGATGTGCTTGCGCTCAAAGAAAAATTGTAAGTTTTGTAAGGGGAGTTTGGTTCGTGCCTTTCGTTTGCTGGCTCTTCTCCTCCATTTTGGAGGCTTGTTTGAGTTTCCCTGGGTAACACCTGACTGTTATAGTGTTTTCGAAAATATGCAATTATTGGTGAAAATAGAGTTATTTTAGAAAACATAGTGAAATATCATATAATTTTAGATGAACTAGTGACTGTAACACATTGCAGAGACATTGTAGCTTTCTTGTGTTTGAATTTTGAGGGTCCTCCTCAAAATTCTGTCCCAATTTTGTGGCGACCCGGCCGGTCGTTTTTGGAATATATGCCAGTTTCCTCATTAACTTCTTCGCCTAAGTTTTGCTATTTTGGTTTGCCGGGACGTTCAGTGTTATAATTCAGAGTCTTTTAGGACACTTAGTCCCTAAATAAGAGCATATGTGTTGGAAAGTAGTCCATAGTCCGAACAGTGTGAAGACGACCTCTTAATGGAAAAACCGATGGTTTCGTTAGCTCCGTTAGGTAATTTCGGGGTTGGGATCATGTTCAGAATGCATTTTGGATCTCTGTAGCTTATTTAGAATTGAAATGCCAAAGTTTGTATTTTTGGAGTTTTCGGTCTGAAAGTGAATTTTTGATTCGAGGGTTGGAATGGAATTCCAAAAGATTGTGTAACACCATCATGTCATTTAGGACATGCGTGCAAAATTTCAGGTCAATAAGACGTATTTTGGATAGGTTTTTGATTAAAAGCAAGTTTCCGGCATTGTTTTAGGTGGTTTAAGGATTGGTATAAGTTTGAATGATGTTATGGGATATGTCCATAGGTTTGGTTGAGGTGCCGGGCGCCTCGGGTGTGTTTCGAATGCTCAACGGGGTATTTTGTATTGAAAAGAGTTGCAGATTTCCCTGCTATGCTGTTGCAGACTTTTCCTCTTTGTGATCACATCCTTTCCCTTGTGATCGTGTAGTACAATTTTCGGGGGGGGGGGGGGGGGGCAAATTTCCTTCAATGCGATCGCAGAGTCTTTCTTGCGATCGCATAGCTATGCTTCCTCCCTTCTTCGCGATCACATTCCCCTCCTTACGTTCGTATAGAACTTAGGACTTGGCCTCATGGTCAAATCCTTCTATGTGATTGCATAGCCCAGTCCGCGATCGCATAGCTCATCTTTTTCCTCTTCTGCGATCACAGGCCTCTGACTGCGTTGGCATAGACTAATTTTCGGGCCCTTGAATTTTACTCTATGCGATTGCATCATTTCATGCGATCACATTGAACAATTACCTAGGCAGTATAAACATTTCAAAATCCGAGAGTTAGCCATTTTACCAAAACTCAATATTGGGAGCAATCTCAAAGGTTTCTCAAAAACAATCACTGGATAACGATTCTCTACTCTTCTATCACTAAAACCCACTAATCTAATCATGAATTCATCCATTAATTTAGGATTTTGAATGAAAATTGGGAAAAACGTCTTAGACCTAGCTATTGGGTTTTGAGGGGGCATTTGACCTCCAAATTGAGAGATTTTTATATGGTTAGACTCGCGAGAGTACGAGGGTTCTGAAAATATAATAATTATTCAATTTCAAGACATTGGGCTTGGGGCATTTTGGTTATTTTACCTATTTTCGCGTCTTAGATTTAATTTTAATAAAGGATTTAGTTTTTTGCGATGTTATTTACGTTATACAATTGGATTGAATAGATTTGGGCCATTCAGAGTAGGATACTCGTGGCAGGGCGTGGTTTGCTTAGTTGATTTTATATCGGTTCGAGTTAAGTGGCTTGTCTAACTTTCTGTGGGGGACCTTCTCCCCTTATGACTTGTTATTTGATGATTGAGTGCCTTGTAAGTGGGGTTTTCAGCGCATACTTGTTCTAATTGTTGAACACCCAGGTTTTACTTAAATGATCAAGTTGCTGTTTCATTCTTACTTGCCTTGTTATTTTCCATATAGGTTGTGGTAGCCTTGAAAAATCATGCTAGTTGATTTATTTGCCTAAAATTCCTTGTTGCACTACATGAATCATGTTAGTCTATATTCCCTATTGCCTTGGTGTTTAATTCCATTTTTCGATTATTCTCTGGTTGTGGTTCCGCATTTATTTTTGGGACTACGGATGTGGTATTCTGGTAGCTCCATCCTTGTTTCTTTACTTTGGGACTGCGGGTTCGATTCCCAATAGGTCCCCCTGCCTATTTTATTTCCGACTACGGATTAGATTCCCGGTAGATCCCCTGCACATTGGTTGTTGAACTACGGGACGGTATCCTGGGAGATCCATCAGACATACTTATGTGATGGACTACGGGACGGTATCCTGGGAGATCCACTAGACAGTTAAGAAAGGACTACAGGACGGTGTCTCGGGAGATCATCAGAGCACCACTGATACTGAGCTGTATTTCGCCGTGTTTATTTTTTATTTCGATTATTTGTTGTTGACTTGTTGATTTTCTCTTATTTCACTACTGTTACATTATTTTACATGTTTTCATACTGCACATTATTATTAGTATTATGTTTATCTCAGTAGGGCCGTGACCTTCCTCGTCACTACCCGACCGAGGTTAAGATTGACACTTACTGAGTACCGCTGTGGTGTACTCACGCCTCTTTTGTGTATGTTTTTTCATGTGCAGATCTAGGTACCTCTTCTCAGGCGCACTATTTGTGAGGCAGGAGGACTCTAAAGACTTTGAGGTAGATCTGCTGCGTCCGCAAACCGATGAGTCTCCTTCTTTACTCTATCTATGGTACTTAGCTTTCTTATATTTCTGTTGGTAAACATTCTGGAGTTTAGAGCCTTTGGTAATCCTTTTTATAGCCTGTGTTGCCCGTGATTTTTTGGGTTTTAGGATTTATTTTGTCTTGTGATATTGAGTGTATATGCCCAGCGGAATCCAGTACAATTTCCTTTAGATATTTAATTGTGTTTTTTCTACTTTTCGCAATTATTATGTTTTCCTCAATGTTAGGCTTACCTGGTCATAGGGACTAGGTGTCGTCATGACATGTTCACAGTTGGTAAACTAGTGACATGACAAGTTTGGTAGATGATCCTTCGGCTGTTTGTAAGTGACGAAACTTTTCTAACCTTCTTTGGAATTTTGAGAATCCTTCTGACTTAACCAGTCAGACCATCTCGTATACCCCGGTTTCTTAACCAATTTCTGATTTTGTGGCATGCGATGGCGTCTACTGGACTTGCTCGGGAATTTTCAAGGTCCTTCTCAAAATTCTGCTCCAGTTTTTAGTTATGGGAGGGGGTGGGGAATGAAGGTTTTATTATGATATGATGGAACCACAGGGCTTCCTATGTATCCCCTTTTAAATTGGAATCAGGTCAAACGTAATTCAATTATAACTGATAAAGAAATATATATAGTCTAAACATAATATTGCTTGATTGCGTCTAAATTGATTGGTTTTGGCCAGACTTCTCCATCCATTTCTGCAAGTATGAGTTCCCATCCAATTATCACCATGTGAACCATGTAGGGACCTTTCCAGTTGGGAGAGAATTTCCCTTTGGCTTCCTCTTGATGTGGGAAGATCTTCTTCAGTACCAACTGTCCTGGTGCAAACTGCCATGGTTTGACCTTTTTGTTGAAAGCTCTGGACATTCTATTATGATAAAGCTGACCGTGACATACTGCGTTCATTTTTCCATCAATAACAGCAAATGCTCATAGCGAGTCCTTATCCATTATGTGTCGCTGAGTTCGGCTTCTTGTATGATCCTTAAAGAAGGAACCTCTACCTAGACTTGGATGACAACATCGGTACCAGAAACCATCATGTAGGGAGTTGCCTCGGTTGATGTGCGACCTATAGTGCGGTATCCCAACAAAGCAAAGGGTAGCTTCCCGTTCCATTGGTTGTAGTTTTCTACTATCTTTCTTAGTATCTTCTTGATGTTTTTGTTAGTGGCTTCTACAACTCCATTCATCTGAGGTCTATAGGCTGTGGAATTACTGTGCTTGATTTTGAAAATTTCACACATGGCTTTCATCAGATCACTATTGAGATTGGCGGCATTATCGGTGACAATGGACTCGGGGACTCCGAATCGGCAAACAATATGATCCTTGATAAAGTCTGCGACGACTTTCTTGGTTACAACATTGTAGGATGTAGCCTCTACCCGCTTTGTATAGTAGTCAATGGCTACTAGAATAAACCTATGCCCGTTTGAAGCAGTGGTATTGATCGGACCCATAACATCCATTACCCAGGCGGCGAATGGCCAAGGTGAGCTCGTGTCTTTGAGCTCCTTTACGGAACTTTTATAATATCGGCATGTACTTGACATTGGTAGCATTTTTGGACATAGTGAACGCAATCTATCTCCATGGGCATCCAAAAATAACCGACCATAAGTATATTCTTGGCAAAGACAAAACCATTATTATGCGGGATGCAAGTTCCAGCATGTATCTCCTCAACTAGCTTAGAAGCCTCTTTTGTGTTGACACATCTTCGCAATCCCAAATCAGGAGTTCTTCTATACAAGTTTCCTCCGTTTTGGAAGAAGTGATTAGATAGATTCCAAAGTGTGCATTTCTTAGTAAGGTTTGCGTGCTACAGATATTCTCCTTTTGCCAAATATTCTTTGAAGTCATGAAACCAAGGCTTCCTGTCTGTTTCTTCTTCAACATGGGCATAATGCACCGGCTAACTATGGATCCTCACTGGGATAGGATTGATGAAGTTCTTGTCGGGATACTATATCATGGATGAAAGGGTGGACAATGCATCGACAAACTCATTCTGAATTTTGGGCACATGCCGAAACTCCATCTTCATGAACATCTTTCTAAATTCCTGTACATTGTGCAGATACGACAATATCTTGGAATTCTTGGTGGCTCATTCTCCTTGTACGTAGTGCACAAGATGATCTGAATCACCTATTACCTGCACCTTCTAAATACTCATGTCAATTTCCATGTTGAGCCCTAGTATGCAGGCTTCATACTCTGCCATGTTGTTGGTTCAGGGAAATCTGAGGTTGGCAGATGCTGGATAATTTTGACATAACTTTGATAGCAGAACTGCTCCAATTCCCACTCATTTGAAGTTTGCGGCTCCATCAAAGAACATCCCCTAACCGTCGTTTGCTTTAGTAGTGTCTGCTCTAATGAACGACACTTCTTCATTAGGAAAATACATTTTCAAGGGTTTGTATTCTCCTCCTGCAGGATTTTCAGCAAGATGGTCTGCCAATCCTTGTCCTTTTACCGCCTTTTGAGTTATATGGACGATATTGAACTCACTAAACAGTATCTACCACTTGGAAATCCCAGTCGTCATGGGTTTTTGAAAGATATATTTCAAGGGATCCATTCTTGATATGAGGTATGTTGTGTAGGCACATAAGTAATGCCTCAATTTATGAGTTCTCCCGGTCAAATCACAGCAAGTTCGTTCCAATAGAGAATATCATTCTTTGTAAGGTGTGAACTTCTTACATAAGTAGTATATGGCTTGCTCCTTTTGCCCTGTCTCATCATGTTGCCCATAACGCACCCAAAGGCTCCATCTAGCACTAGAAGGTAGAATAGCAAAGGTCTCCCAGGTTCTGGTGGGACTAGGACTAGCGCTATGGACATGTTTTCCTTGATTTTGTCAAAAGCCTTCTAACAATATTCGGTCCAACTTGTTTCAGCATCATTCTTCAGCAATTTGAAGATGGGTTCACATACAACTGTAGACTGTGCTATGAAGCGACTGATATAGTTGAGAAGTCCGAGGAAGATCATTACGTCACTCTTGCTCTTTGGTGGCAGTAACTCTTGAATAGCCTTAACATTGGACGGGTCCAACTCGATTCCTCGGCATTTGATGATTAATCCCAACAGCTTTTCCGCGGGAACCCCAAATGCACATTTTGCGGGGCTCAGTTTTAAGTTGTACCTCCTTAACATGTCAAAGAACTTTCTCAAGTCCGCTATGTGATCTGTAACCCTCTTGGCTTTGATAATGACACCGTCAACATTCACCTCTATTTCTTTGTGTATCATATCATGAGAGATGGTTGTCATGACTCTCATGTAAGTAGCCCCAGCATATTTTAGACCAAATGGCATGATCTTGTATCATTAAACCCCCCACAGTGTAATAAAAATTGTTTTCTCTGCATCTTCTTCATCCATCCAGATATGGTGATAAACCGCGAAGCAATCTTCAAAGGATTGGAGCTCTTGGTGTAATTATCAATCAAGATATGTCTATTTGGTAGTGGGAAGTCATCCTTTAGACTTCCTCTATTTAAGTCTCGATAGTCAAAAAATACATTGACTTTCCAATCTTTCTTCAAAACTGGTACGCTGTTGGCTAACCAGGTTGGGTACTCAACTACCCAGAGAAATTTGGCTTTGATCTGCTAACTAACTTCTTTCTGAGTTTCTGGTTCACTGGCGGACACATTGGAATAGTAGGGAATTTGTGAGCCAATATGGAAATTCTCAAACCGGTCATGTCATCATATGACCATGCAAAGGTATCCTCATACTTCCTCAAGAAATGAATGTACTCCTCCTTCTCTGTCGGTGATAAGTGAATGCTTATGCGAGTCTCCTTGATGGTTTCGGCATCTCCCAAATTTACTGCTTCGGTTTCATCCAAGTTGGACTTAGGATTATTCTCAAAGTTCTTAACCTCTTTGACAACTTCCTCAGGTATTTCATCTTCTTCCTCCGAGCCACTATCCTTATATTGTCTTGTCTCATTACATGTCACAGTCATCGTTCATTAGGAAAAGTAATAATAACGTTGTGGAAAGAAAAATATGGAAGATAATAATGAATAATAAATAGAAACACATTGACTAAAATTGAAAATATCCAAATCAAATATACTTCCATGAATCGAGCAATTATTTCGAAACAAGTGAGCCTTTAAAGCATAATTACTAAAAATAGCTTAGATTCCTAGCATGTCAATAGAAAATAAAATTAGGCTAATTGCCAAGCTACCCAGGGACTCTGTGGGCCCGGGATGGTATGACAGTCCAGTTCCTAAGAACAGCTCCCATCTTCACAGTCTGAATGGTGAGGCCTCACTTTTCCTCCTCCTGAATTATTGCACTATAATCCATATCCTGTCCTCTAGGACTACATTCCATAGCCTAGATAATGCTTCTTCTTCTGCAGTTCCCCATATTGTATGAGCTTGGTGAAAAGTCTGACCCAGATGTGGCACTGGTTTCTCGATAGGGTAATAAGGTCCACGCCATGGAGGCGACCAATCATCATACTTTTGCCATGTATACTGGTATCCGAGCACGGAGGTGATACCATGATGTTTCAGCTGTATTAGTTTGGCAATACCCTGGAGATTCTTCCCAAACCCTTTTCCGGGTTCATATCCAGACCATGCTAGTATGTTTTCTATCTTGTTACTCCACCATTTGTCTTTCTCAACAACATTGACATGTTTGATGTGATGATTAGTTTCCCCTCCTAGCCTTCTTCTATTCCCGATAACCGAGATGGTTTGACTTGTGTAGATGGGGTTGCTCCTGTCTCCTTAGTGTTCACCTCGTGATGGTTCTATTTGAACTACATGACCTGCTGTAGTGTGGAGGACACAACCCTAGTGACATGTATCCAAGGTCGGACCAATCGAAGATTGTATGAAGCTAATATGTCAAGCACTTGGAATTCGATGTCAAACCAAGTGGGCCCCATCTGCAAACACAGATTATCTCCCCAATCATGGTCCTTTGAGACCCATCAAAGGCTTTCACGTTAATGCTTCCTGCCCGTATTTCATGGAAACCTTTGCCCAATCTTTTCAAAGTCTCAATGGACAAATGTTCCGGCTTCAACCTTCATCGATCAGGACTCAGGCGATGAATTTGTCTTCAAATTGTGCTGTAATATGCAATGCTCGGTTATGATTCAGCCCTTCAGGAGGTAGTTCATCCTTGTGGAAGATTATCTTATGACTTTCCAGTAACTGTGCTACCATGTTGGCCATCTCCGCGCAGGTGATATTGTTGGGCACCTAAGCTTCACTTAATACCTTAATCAAAGCATCTTGTGTGCCTCTGAAATTTGCAACAGTGATAGGATGAATATTTGAGCTAGGGTTTTGTCCAAAATCAATGACGGAGTATTCGTTTGCCTGTACTTTCCTCCAAAGGTCATCTAGTACTATTTCAATGATAGGTTGCTTGGTAGTACCATCTTGCATGGTCCTCCCACGTGTTCAGGTGTATTGATTCTTCCGGTCCTAGACATTCCTTGTGGAGCATCAGATTCTTCTATCTTTGCCTTTCCTATTTGCCTAACTTCAACAATGTAATCCCAGCGCATTGCTTTTGAATCGAAATGAGGTATGGTTGATACTGTCACTTTAAAACTTTGGCCACTTCTACTTCAAATGGAACAAGTGTTGCTGCAGGTGGAGCTACCTCAACCTCAAATGGAACCGGTGCGGCTATCTCAACCTCAACTGGCAACTGCGTCTGTACTACAATAGGAGTGAGTGTGACAGCAGGTCTGAAGCCATCGTCCTCTCGAATAAGCCCGATTGACCTCTCAGGATCCCATTCTTCTTCTATCTCTATAATATATATTCCACTGCCCCTACGATCTAGGAGAGGATTATTGCGGACGTTGGATGCACCTTCTTTTGCTTGTATGACCTTGTTGTCAATTAGTGTCTGGATTTTCCATTTCAATGTTTGGCACTCGTGGTGTGCCCATTCATACCGGAGTGATATGAACACGTTTAGTTTGGGTTGATTCATTGAGATGGGTTCTCCACCGCCACAATGAGAATAGGAATGACGTAACCAACAACCTTCAACCTTTTATATAGCTGGTTGATGGGTTCGGCAATAGCGGTGTATTATCTCGATGGTTTGCTATCGAAATTGGGTCATGGTCTTGGGTAATTTTGTTGAGTTGGAGGTGACTCTAGAGATGGTTAGGAATTATAGGTGTAATACACAATGGCCGATCGGGAATATCTGGGAGATGAGGGTTGGTATGTAGGTGGAGGTGCTTGATATATGGGTGGGGGTGTTTGGTATGTGGGTGGAGATGTTTGGTATGTGAGTGGATATTTTGGGCCTTGAGCCACCATTATTGCCCCGACGTCTTTTTTTTTTCATATGCTGCTTGATTGTAGTGCTTTGTTTGTGGTCTGTAGTGCCTCAAAGTTTGTTACTATCCCGCTCTTGATGCCTTCTTCGATCCTACACTCGACTTGCCAACTTGAGTTCCTCCTCCATATCATTGATGAGCAAGTCCTTCTCACCAAATTCTGGTGTATAGAGATTGTTTGAGTCGAGTGAGGTACAATTTCCACATACATAAGGTTGTTTAGGTGAGTTCCAGGAATTTGGGTGTAGTGGTGGTCATTGGTTGAATTTTGATGATCAGGAATGGGTTTTGGTGTGTTATGTGGAGTGTGATAAGTAGCGGTTGGTGTGTACTGGATTGGTTGATAATGGTGTTGTTGTGGAGTTGGTATCAGATTGAGATTTTTAGGCGGAGTTGCATATTGATGTGGTGTATGAGGGTTTTATGGATTCTTGTTTGGTGCATTTTGGGGAGGTGCTAGGTTTTTGGTGTTTTGTTGGTTCACATCAGGGACATTCAGGGTAAGGGATAGGTTTGCTAAGTTGTGGACATGCTCAAGTTCTGCCCGTACTTCTAGTATATTCTGTTCCAACCATAAACCCAAATCATTTGGTGCTGGAGTACTTCTGACAATCTGAATGTTTTTCATTCTCCGCATTTTCCTTTCAAATACCACTTACGTCATCCATTTTGGAATTCCCTTTGCTCTTTGTATTACTTGGAGGACGAAGTGGTGGAGGGCCTCTAGATCTAGTGTGATATGTTGATGATGCCAGTATGTGCAAACCAACCTTAGGGGATGGGAATAAAGAATAATAAAGAAGAACAAAAGGTAATAAATCAGTAAGCGTTCTGAAATGTGGGAAATATTTAAACACATATTGCAGTAATGTAAATTCATGTCCTAATATGGGAGCCTCGTTGTGCCCGATGTAGACCTAGCGACATATTGATTTGGATAATTTCAATGCCAACAATTGCCTCATTTCATTACAGTAAGATAAACAACCCAAAACGATACTAAGTAATGTTACTAATGGCACTTGGCCTTATTACATTTAACAGAAAGGCAAGTAAATCAAATCTACTTGGTCGCTAAAGGACCCTCTCCAGACTGGGTGCTATTGTCGATAAGCTCTCCCGGCTCGAGCAGGTTCCTCAGTAAGAATGCCCTTGCCAAAATGCCTCTTCATTTCCCTCATCATTCTGGCAGTCGGTCACTCTCTTTCTTATCTTCCTAATTAATTCCATGAAATTGTTCTCCAGATATCTAGCATTTCACTGGATTTATCATCTCTTTCTTTCCACTAATTAATCATTTCCATATCGGCCTTATGCTATTCCATATGCTCAGCTTCAAACTCTCGAACACTTTTGTGCAGCTTGTTATATTTCACTTCTACTTCGGTAAACTCATCAATGACCCTGTTTCCTGGCGCAACCCTTGGCTCAATGATTCCTGATAGATTATCATCCAACCATAAGGGGTAAAAGTATGAGCGACCCGCATAATATCGGTCTGACTTGATGGTGTTCTTCTCTACAATAATCTTCAAAGTCCACATAAGTTGTTCTTCATCCTCATATGGGATGACCTCTCACCCTGGAAATCAGCTATGAAGTGACTCATTTTAGCGACCCGTGGTGTGACCTATTTCCTGTGGAGCATAAGGGTATATCCCCCTTAACCCAATCAACACTAAGTGTGGGACGTCTCTTGATCTGATGATGAACTCGTCAGTGGGAACCACTCGAACATCCACAAAACTTGGTCCTCACTCAACTTGTTGAAGAATTGCACCCAACCGACAACATCCTTAGGTTGAGCAAACAAGTACGGAATGTAAGTCATTCTCTTAGGGTGATGGAAAGCTATGTGGTCATTCCACGGCCTTCGTGGAAACTCTTGTCAGTATTCACCCCTTAATAGATTCTCTAACAACCAAACTTGTAGTAGAAAATTGCAACCCTCAAAGAATCTGATCCCTTCTGATAGCTAACAAGGCTCGGTACATAGCTTCAATGATCATAGGGACAATGGTATATGTCTGCCCCTCGATCTTGTCCATCAAAGTTTTGGCCACCACGACCAGTGTGTTATGGATTCTATCTTTTTGGATGGGGAATACCAGCATACCCAAGAAACACACAATTAACAGGAAGACCCTACAATGAAACCAGCCGAAGTAAATGATTGAGAACTCATCATAAAAAATACAGTAAGAGCTACTATGACCGTATCTTTCATAGAGGAAGTCAGAAGGTATGTAGGAGTTCTTCAAGCACTCCAACTCATCATTTTTATTTATCCCCATCATTTTAAAGAATCCTCTAGTGCGATTTTCAAGTGCCAACAAACCAGGGCTATCCCATGGCAACCCAGCAAATCCCTCTATTTCTTCTAGAAGAGGAGTCATTTCTATGTCACCAAAGTGGAACATGATCCTTTCCTTGTCCTAACATAGTGGCATCGTCGATCAAATTATGTTTGGCTGAAGATCCAACAGTGAAGGAAAATTTCCTAAGACTCATTTCACATGATTTTGGTAACTTGATGGAAGATCCCTCTACCAATCTAGCAAAAATGGAGGTATGCTACTGACCATACCGAATCCAGGGACTTCGTGCCTCATTTTATGCAAAACAAAAGATGGTTAGGACCTTTCCCCCTCCAGGTTCGTCTATTTATACAGTAATGATTAGCATATTGGCGCTTATTTCCTCTAAATTAGTGCACAAAATCATGGTTGCATTCATTGGGATTATGGAAAACCCGATGGACTTTTGGATGAGGCTTGTTTTGAGAGGTTATTATGCGAACAACATATTAACCCGACTAGGTTTGTCCATGATGCATGCACAATTAATCAAAGTAAAGTTGCTATAGAGGTCTAGACCGAGACTCTCAAGCGGACAATTTGAGGGGAAAGGCATGGAACCGTCAAACGCACCGCTGATCTACTAGTTTTACTACAAATACGCCTTTCCGAATATAAAAGGGTTCTATATAAAAAGAGCGCAAACACTCATAAAGCATTGCTATGGGATTGATTATGCACGAGTGGAATATAATTTTGAGCATGATTTATGCAACAATAAATAGCATATTGTCAAGTATTTGCACGTTAAAAAAACAATAATTGCAGTATTTAAATATTGAAAGATAATTATGGAAAATGAAAACAAAGAGACAAGTCAGATTCAGGAAATAAAGAAAATCATAAATGCTTAAAAATATGAATTTAAATCCAAATAAGGGTGAGGATGCACATGACAAGGCATGCTTAAGACTAATTCACAAAATAACTTCGTTAAGGTAAGATCCTAAAATATCCCCAGCAAAGTCGCCATGCTGTCGGGCTCCCTTTTTTCCTACGCGGAGTCCGGGTTTCGACATTCATTGGGAACAACTCATTTCCTTTTGGTAATTAGATATTTGAAGAGTTTCCACCTAACAGATTAAGGTGTTTTAGGGTACCTAGGGCAATTAACTCATGTAACCAGTTTGGATTACTAGAGATTAGGGTAAGGGCTCAAAATAACCTTGAGGAGAAAGTGTTAGGCACCCCTCGCGGTCCACAACGGTGGGTCCCGACCGAGCTTAGTTATGTAAATTTGTCATTAATAGGTAAACAGTCATAGAACCCATTTGCAAACAAGGGAAGTTTATACAGTCTAGGCACACATATGTAATCAAGGAAGTTTAGATGGTCCATGCATACATATGTATTTTTATGAAGGGAATTCCGAAGTTGGTTAGCCTATAGGATCAATTTGCATAATGCCCGGTAATCCTCCTCAACTAGAGGAGCTACACGTGACATTAGCTCACAAGTCATCATATCCTTTTACTACCCATTACCTTCCCCTTAGTGGTTATATAAGTGAGTTTAATTAACGAACTCTCAGCGTGCTTTACCTAACCTTTCGTTGTGGACCCGGAGGCATTTGAGACTTCTATTCTCAGGAAGTTCTAGAAACTCCCAAGGTATTTAGAATGTAATATCTAAGCGACAAAAAAGAACACGTAGGACTGTCAAATAGGGAAGCAATTAGGGGCTCATGTTTGCCTCCACACACAAACAGATACATAGAACGTCTCAAACAACTGATAAAGAAATTCAGAAAGCCTTAGAACATGATATCTAGATGAACATCACAGATATGGAATATGCAGCATTTCGTTTAAAAGCAAATTGGCAGAACTCTAATTATTTTGCTTATTAATTTTATAGCCTGTTAAACCTAGAGTATTTCACACATAAACAGTACCCAATTTCATAGTTATAAGACCATTAATTACCTAAGGCTGGCCTAGGCGTGAGTCTGTATGCAATCATTATTCTAGGAATTGGCTAAGACAACTTGAAGTCATTCAATCCAATAGGCATATTAAATTAGGTGATTAATGTTACATAACTGATTTCATGCATATTTATACTTGAATAATATCTATGTTGGTTCGTTTTTGAAACCTTTTAATCAGACAATTATTCATTTAAACAACATAGATGCAATCTGAAGAAAATGCAAACAAAGTCCTAAGGAAGGATTTCTAAATGGTCATTTTATCATGCGTGATGACAGCGGTAGTTTAATGACAGGATTTACAAGTGATAACAACATATGCAGAATCACAAATGAAGTGATGAACTATAACATGTTTTCTAATATGCAAAGCCAGTAAATATGAGCATTATAAGGCCAATGCAAAGAAAATAGACCTATGACATGTTTCTAATGTAATTAACATAGCATATAGACCTAAAGCATGATTTAGAACACAATATCAACCTAGAGCAGGAAATTTATATATATATATATAAACCTAAGAGCATGATTTCTACTACAGATCACATATAAGAACCTAAAAGTATGATTTCTACCTAGTTTCCACAAAAATCATGTATGAACCCCACCCTTTTTACTAATTGCCCTAATATCTATTTACAGATAATGTTATTACAGACCATAATCAAATGAATTACATAAGTAAATGAAACTATACTATAGGGAGCCTTATTCATGCCCAAAGTAAACCTGGGGATGCCAAACCTTCAACACAGTCTCAAAAGCCAAAGATCTCACAACCAATATTGTGTCTTGGTGTGTCAGGGCTCCCTAAGGACCTCAGGGATCTCGAGCGGTGCTCACACAATGACCTATCTCTAATAGAGGATTGATTATGTGTAGTGTGGAAGGGCAAGCCCTGGTATGCAATAGTTAATTTGGATCTCAAGGATCCCTAAGAAGTACACATACAAGAGAGGCAGAACATAAATTATTTAAGAGTAGAAGTGAGGGTGCTTGGCATAAAACAATGCTGGAATAAACTTTCAGGAGTGAAAAAGGTTTTCAGGAATAGACATAGATTAGAGAAAAATACTAAGAGTGAAAAATAGTTTTGGGATCAATCCGGAGAAAAACAATCACACAGATTTAGAATACGTAGAATCACAATCATTCAGCAATCAGCATTACAAATAGGGATCAAGAGAGGCTGGAACATAGAGAGTTCAAACATACAACAAGGCCTAGGGGAGCATACAGAGCAACAACTGTGCAGAACAAACAAGAGTCAAATAGTTTGGGGACTTAACAAACTAGTAATGATAAGAAGCAATTAAGACATAGTCAGGTTGAAGACAAAGTGTGTGCTCATTAGGATCAACCAAGTACACTAGATAACCAAATTATCAACATGATTACACCAATTAAAGAGAGTAAACAAGTGGTGAATAAACATCCAGGTTGAATGTCAAAAAATCAAGTGAGACTTAGGCATGCTGACTACACACATAATTAGAGAATTCCGAATTTAAACATGCTGATTAAAGCGGTAAATATGGAATCAAATTGAGTAACTAGTACATGAACAAGCATGGATGTATAGACATGGAACACATAATGTTGAGTTTTAAAATTTAACTAGAGACATACCCGTTAAAGAAGAAAATGAAGAGTGTAAAAAACATGTGCAATTCCACTATCTAGCCTTGGCTTTAGCTGACTAGACTAATAATTAGCACAAGTAGCAAAGAAAGAAGAGATAGTTTTGAATGTATATGTGCGTGTTCTGAAACTGTGTGAACGTGTATTGAATGGGGAAAAATGAGAGTGCTTCTGTAGCAGTTCAAGAGTAGAGCCAAAATAAGGTAATGGAATTAGCATTCAGTCAATTAAGAAAATCATAGGATCACAGAATCCAATTAGAAAAAGGAGTTTAGAATAGACTCCTTAATTAGGGGTAATTGAACAAACGGCAATAACATGGGTCTAATTAAGGAAATAGTCGCAATCATACCATGTAAGGAATCAGTATGAATTCGCAAAACCCAGCGGATAGCTTATTAAGGCGAGGCAGGTAAATATTGCAAATAAGGTAAAATAAATAACCAAATAATTAATCAATCTTTACAAGTGACAGAAAATAAATATATTATTCCCATAAATAACTCAGATTGAGTTTTAAATAAGGCAAGGAGTGGGTTTAACAGTTAGTTAGGGTTTCCCATAAAGAAAACACTCAATCACACGAATAAGATAATCATAGGTAATTAAAGATCAATCAAAAGTCAATTAACACATAAATAGACAAGAGATGTAAATTAAGATCTTTAGGATTAAGAGAAGCAGACAAAAATCGGTAAATTACTTTAGTAAATAAATAATATCCTAGACAATAGGCTAACTAGTTTAATTATTCCAATAATAATGGACAAGAGGTTGAAATAAAACAATAAATAATCAGTCAATTAAACCAGAAACATAATCATGCGAGAAAGATTTAATAAAATATGAGGATCTCAGAAAACCTTTTGCAAAAAACAGAAGAAGTAGAAAACTAGGGACTAGGAGAACAAGGGACTAGATCTTTCCACGAAATCACAAAAACTAGCAACTAGGAGACAAGTAGAAGTTTCAAACATCCATGGAAATCCATGGATCGAGTGGGAATCGGAGGGGTTAGGGCTGGTTTGAGTGGCGACAGCTAAGGTTAGGGTTGGGGTCTTAGAGAGATGGAGAGTAGAGGAGTTGTAGGGTAGCTATTTGTATAAAATGAATTAGGTAGGGGGGTCGTTCGGATACAAGTTGTAATAAGTGGAAATGGCCTTTGATCTCTATGTTCAACGACCAGGATTTAGAAGGTTTGGGGCCGAGTTTAATTTGATTTGTGTCTGGTCTTAATGGGTTAGGGACCTAAGTTGAAATTGGGCTGTTCAATTAGGCTAGATCGGAAAATAAGAGGGTTATTTATTAAATACCCAAGTAAATAAAAATTAATTTATAAAATAATTAACAATGAGAAAAAATAATTTTCATACATAGAAGTGATTTAAAATGATTATTCATTATATTAAAATTATAATGGACAAATTTCTAGTAAAATAAGGCATTGATGTATGCATGGGCTATAATTGCAAAATTATTGCAATCGCAATCAAAAGGTGTAAATCTGGCCATTTGTCAATGAAATGTTATATAGCCATTTGTGATGCAATTTTATTTTTATTTATATAAATAAAATACTAGAATAAATAAATTTGAAAATATAAAAATAATGGAAAAAATGTCAATTGATGCTAACGCATAGTTTTGAAGGTATATATGCACATTAAAAATATTAACGAAAAAATTTGCTATCAACAAGCAATGAAAGATGAAGTTGATCAATTTGAAAGAAATATAATGTGGAAATTGGTTCCAGGAACCATCAAATGCCTTTATTGTAGGAAATAAATGGGTATTCAGAAATAAGTTGAATGAATTCGCTCAAGTGGTTCGTGACAAAGCAAGACTAGTTTCCCAAGGTTACACTCGGCAAGAGGGAGTTGACTATGATGAAACCTTTGCACCTGTAGCAATACTGGAATCTATTCAAAAATACTACTTTCTTTTTCTGCTCATAAAAGATTTAAACTCTTCCTAATGGGCGTAAATGTGCCTTTTTAAATGGATACATTTTTGAATAGGTGTATGTGAACCAACCACCTATCTTTGTAAGTGGCAGCTTCTCAAATCATGCATTCAAGCTGTCTAAAGCCGCTAAAGCAAGCTCCCCGAACCTAGAGTGAGAGATTAAGCTCTTTTCTTCAAAAGCAAGGCTTAAAAAAGGTTATATCAACACAAATTTGTTTTTAAGCAATCAAATTTAGGTAATCTTATTACTCAAATTTATGTTGCCGATATATTTTTAGGAAGTCCTAACTTTGTACTATTTGAAGAATTCGCTCACACTACGAAAGGAGAATTTGAAATGAGCATGATGGGAGAGCTAACATTCTTTCTTGGATTGCAAATCAAAGTGTCTCCCAAAGGAATCTTTATCAGCCAAACCAATTACACCAAGGAACTTATAAAAAGGTTTGGTATCGAGAATGCAAAGTCCATTGGAACTCCAATGAGTCCAACAACTACGCATGAAAAAGATAATAATGGAAAAAGTTAAGAAACAATTGGAATGATTGGATCTTTATTATATCTCACTACTAGTCGACCAGATATCTTTTTTCATTTTGTATAAATGTACAAGGTTTTAGTCGGCTCCCAAAGAACCTCCTCTTACTATAGTCAAACGCATTATTAAATACCTTATTATAACCTCTGAATTAGGTTTACAGTATGCTCACTCTAAAAATTTAGTATTAAAAGGTTTTCAGATGCAGATTTTGCAGGTGATAAGATTGACAGGAAAAGTGCTAGTTGCACTGGCCAACAACTCGGAAATGCTTTAATTTTCTGGCATAGCAAGAAATAAAATTGTGTTACTCTGTCAACTACTGAATCAGAATATTTAGCTATTTAAAGTTGTTGTACACAAGTTCTTTTGATCATGCATCAACTTCTCGATTATAATTTATCTCTTATCTATACCCCTATATTTTGTGATAATAGTAATGCTATATATTTGTCAAACAATTATGTGCATCACTTTAGAAAAAATCATATAGAAAATAAATGTCATTTTATCCTAATCATGTTGCAAAATGTGATATTGTATTAGAATTCATTAATATTGTGTATCATCTTGCTGATATTTATACAAAACCTGTATTAGAAGAAAGATTTTGTTTATTGCATAAAAAGATTGGCACTATGCCTATTTTTGTATTAAATCTTTCGTATCCATATAATATATTTTACTTCCTTACTTAAGTTTGCTCAATTGTTGAAGTATATTAATTTTGATGTGAGTGTAATTATTACACTTTCATCAATACAGCAAAAAAAACTCCGCTGAAGTGTCACTTCCTTCTGAACATGGTTTTTCCTTTATCGGGGCAACCCTTCAACCTCCAAGTCCCTAGATAAAGAACCTCTTCTCCCACTCATTCTTCATCTCCTTTCATAAAATTTTCTTACCATGAAAAAAAGAAACCACTCATCTTTCACTGCCACCAGATGAAGCAGACGATTTCAGAAAACCCACATCCCCAAAGAAACCGTGGACCTGGAATCATCCCTCGAATCAGAAATTTTTAAAACCAACAATGAGAGCAGTGAATCATTAGAGGATCTACCTATTATCTTGAAAAGGCATGAAAAAGTCCTATGGAGCAAACCCCTAAAAAGCATGCATGCAAGAATGAGAAAGTGGGAAAGCATAGATTTTGGCTAGAGGACAAGCCAAACTTCTATGGACCAAGTGAGAAATAATGGTTTGAATCCTACAAGTCAAAATATATGGCTTATGGATGCTCTGTAATTCTTTTTCTTATGAAAGATCTGCACTATCTTCTAATTGCTATGTTTAACTTTTAACGTTTCTCTTCTTTGTTTGATACTATTGGAAATTCTATGTATGAAGAGCCTTTGAGAGTGTTCTATGCAAATCTGTTTGTTAATGACAAAGATGACTTAGAATCCATTGTTTTAGGAACTCGAATTGTTCTTGACTCTTATGAATTTGAAAAAATATTTTAAATTAAATTTCATGGGTATGATATTTTTTTGCAAAATTCCTGGCCAAACGATTTTGAAGTTTCATTAGAAGAGGCAAAATATTTCTTGTCGGTCCTGAAATCGGTCCTAAAAATCTCAAGTTGGAACACCTAGTTTTAGCCCACGTGATAGCCACCACCTTACTTCCTAAAATTGGGTCCCTTAGCATTTGACTGCGAGATATATTTTTTTCTTTACTGTCTTGTGAACAATAAAAGACTTGACTGTGTTGTGTGGATTCGCCAGTATATGCTTGAAAGTATCAGGGATATATCCTTTTTTACTGCTTGTCTACCCTATGATTTGCTCATCTCACACATTATTGAAGTTATGAGGTTGATTTGGCACCTTTATCACCCAAGAATATTACCAGTACCTATGATAAGACTGCATTTGATATGATAGGTTACACCTTAAGTGACGACAGATATATCAGGCGTTCCAAAGTTGAAAGTGTTCCAGTACAGATTAAAGCACCTACTGTACCAACAGAGACATAGTGGACTGCCACTACCAATCCACATGCGATTTAGCAAACTTTGGATGGGGTAAAAATCCTTCTCATTGCATAAACTAACCGGTGGACCAAATTAGGGAAGTCACCAAGGAAACATGTATAGATGTGCGTAAGCTCAGGATGGACATGGGAGCCACGGGGAGGCAAATGATCAAGGCATTCAACTCCATAACGGAAAATATGGAAAAAATTACCAAAGAAGTTGAAACCTCTTATGGCAAAAGGTGATCAATACCCTGAAGTACTTTCTAGAGAGAAACTAAGGTAGTGCATATGTGTTAAAACAATATGTTTTGCTTGTTTCTATTTTGTAACTTATTTGTTCTGTGTTGGTCTAAAAGAACAATCACTCAATGCCTCTGCGGAAGGCATAAACTGTGCTAACCTCACTAGTCTGTATTATCTGTTTATTATCTACTCTGTTGTGTATGGTTTGTCTTTATTTTCTTTCCTTTTTTTATCGATGTCAAAGGGGGAGAAGAATCTGAAGACTAAACCAAAGCAAAAACTCAGGGGGAGGGGCACTGTGAAAATTTATGTAACAACTTAGGGGAACATGCATATCAAACTGTGAAAGGGAAGTACATTCTGTTTACTCTCTCTTGATTGTCATCATAAAAAAGGGAGAGATTGTTACATCTAAGTTTCAATTATGACAGCAGCAAATCTAATCGTATCTATTTAGTTGTATTAAATCAGGAAGTAGCACTACTTCAAGGGAAGTTCAATGGCAACAATATCAGAATGGAATCAAGGTCAAAGGCAACATGAATAATGTTGAATTAAAGGAAGTCAAAGCCATGTCAAAGCAATCAAAAAGGAAACAAAATCAGTTAGACGCTTTAGTGTCAATCAAAAATGTCTCAACAAGGAAACATATCAAGTGTAGCTGCTAAGGAAATGTCAAGCCATACTTCAAGGACTAGATTTGAATCTGAAGATTGATCAATCAAACCAAAGCCACAAATTACTCCCTGAATTTAGGATATGAAAAACAAAAGCAACCCATCTCATGTGCAGGATTCAGAGGCACCTCTTAGGTCAAATCTCTTAAAGAATTATGCGCCTAAATCTAAGATCAATTTGCAACGGCTATTCAATCTATCCTATAAGAAGACGGGAAACTTTGAGAAGAAGACTCCTGCAACTATACAAACTTTTTCTAAGCCTTTCTACTTCTTAGTACAAACACTGTATTTTTGTGTCTACAAGTGTCATAAAAGATAGGAAGAGTTAGAACACAAAAGACAGTTGTGTCAACATTACATATGATCACTATTGTTGAATATCGTTGATGGTGAACGTACTAAACCATCACTATTGTAATCTTTTATTAACGATCTAACCCTTGTAATCCAAGGGAACTAGAGGTCGGTACCACACAGGTACTGAACTAGTAAAAAAATTGTAGCGCCTTCTTTACCGTTTCGTTTGTTTATTTCATTCTTGCTAAACTTGTTTATTGTGCAAAACCTAGTCAACTAAGCTCACACTTGGTAAACGAATATTTTAATTGGCTACAATTCACCCCCTTGTACTTTAAGAAATCACCTATAAAGAGAATCGGCGGCGGAGAAGTCGAATGAAAACGAGTCGGGTACCAATCCCGAGATCATAAAAATGCTCGAAGAGTTGATGAAATGAATAGAATCAAGGGAGCGGAAAAATGAAGAAAACGATAAAAAGGTGAAAACCTACAATTCGAAGATTGACTAGAACCCGGTGGCGCCGACGATACTAAAAGGCTTGGATTCCAAGAAGTTCGTACAAAAGCCACTCCCTCCTCGTGCGGCTTCAAAGCCAATTCCTAAAAAGATCCACATGACTGAGATTCCTAAACACAATAGAAGGACTTACCCAAATGAGCATGTCACTTACTACACATGCATCATCAAAGCAAACAACTTGGAGGATGATGAGATCGAGTCTGTTTTGCTGTCGAAGAGACCCTATCAAAGAGAGCTATGATATGGTATCACAACTTACCTCATACTTCTATTGACTCATTTACTATGTTTGTAGACTCTTTCGTTAAAGCAAATTCTGGAGCTATCAAGATCGAGATCAAGGAGTCAGACATCTTTAAAGTAAGACAAAAGGATAATGAGATGCTTAGAGAGTTCGTGTCTTGATTCCAAATAGTATGGATGGACCTATCACTGGTCGCTGATGATTGGGCCATTCAAGCTGTCACCCACAGATTCAATGTTTGAAGTTCGGTGGCTTTACAATAGTAAAACAAAATCTAATAGAGTATCTGACTGTTACTTGGGATGATGTGCATACCCGATATCAATCGAAAATCAGAGTCAAAGATGATCAATTGGGGGCTCCTTCCGGGTCCGTTTATCCTATTTGACACATCGATAAAGTCAAGAGAGATATCGATCGTGAACCAAGATCAAACGAGGAGCGATACCATGCATACAATAGGGATCGAAGAAGTACTAGATCTGGAGGAAGTTCTATGCGAAATGAAAGGAGAAATGACCGAGGCCAAAACAACTGGGAATCATGAGTAAGAATAGCGTCGACAGACCCATTGGACCTAAAGAAGCACCAAGGATATCAGGATATAACTATAATGATCTTATCAGGTATCAGATGCATCAAAGACACCAAATAGCCTCGACCTCTACAATCCAACCCAGCCTAAGGGATACAAACTAGATGTGTAAGTATCATGGCACTCACGATCATAGAACAAAGGACTTCTGACAGTTGAGGGATGAGGTATCCTGATTATTCAACAACACGAATCTTCGATAATTCATGAGCTACCGAGCGAAGAATCATTTCAAAAATAGTGATTTTAATAAACACCAAACAAGATGAACCCCAACACGTCATTAACATGATTATCAAGGACCGATGTTTATTAAGGGATGATGTTGAAACACACTAATGTATCCATCACAAGGGAAACATGGATTCGATATTACATACAAGAAGGAAGTTTATCTTTTAATGGCAATGACGGTGAAATGATCGTGCAACCCCACAACGATGCACTTGTAATATCTGTACTTATGAATAAATCTCAAGTTAACATTTTTTAATTGATCCAGGTAGCTTAGCCAAATCTTCCGATCAAGGGTCGTAGAACAGCTCGGCCTACTAGATCAAACTTTGCCTATAGTCTGAGTTTTAAACGAATTCAACATGTCATGTGAAATCACTAAGGGGGAAATAACATTACCACTGAATGCTGCCGTGAACATCCAGAAAACCAAGTTTTATTTGATTGAATGAGACATGAGGTGCAACGCCCTGTTCAGAAGGCCATTGATCCAAAACATGAGGGCAGTGCCCTTGACTCTTCACCAAGTGTTAAAATTCCTAACAACGGGAGGGATTAAAACAATCTAGGGGAAATAATTCGCCACAAAGGAAATATTTGCAGTCGAAGGAGTGAATCTGGTAACGACACATGCACCATCAAAGAGACAAAGTACAAATACAAAGAAATGGACTAAATAGCTATTATCGACACCAGACACGACCCAATCGGATAAATAAGGGACTGATAAAGACGATGATTATGAGTTCCCAGATCATTTATAGTCCTTGATTATTTAAGATGCTACAAAATCAATGATCCAGGAGCTTAATAGGTTACATTGGCTGAACATATACCCAATCAGAAGGTATACCTGGGCATGTGGTTAACTGTTGAGCTCAGGAAAAAACTCATTCAATTTCTTATAGCTAACATAGATTGTTTCACTTGGTCCCATGTTTATATGACATGGATCCCACCGGATATAACCACTCATAAGATATGGTTGGATCCAAAAATCCACTCAATCAATAGAAAGAAGAGACCCAATTTCGAGATCGAACATGCGTTCACCAAGGACAAGGTATCTAAACTCTTTAAAATAGGGTCATTTCGGGAGGTGAAATTCCCGGACTAGTTAGAAAATGTAGTTGTAGTCTCTAAAAAGGGGAATAAAATTAAGAATGAATGTGGGCAATAAGTATTTTAGTAAGGCATGTGCCAAGGAATCTTCCCCTTTGCCCAACATTGATCGCATGATCGATGCCGCAGCCAGCCAGGAGATCCTCAATTTTCTCGACGTCTATTTCTGGTGCAACCAAATCAATAAACTCGGATGATCAGGAGAAAACCTCCTTCATCACTAAGTACGACTCATACTGCTATAATGTGATGCCATTCGGATTAATGAATATCTGTGCCACTTATTAACGCCTAGTAAATCGAATGTTCGAGGAACCGATAGGAAAATCAATGGGGCTTTACATTGATGAAATGTTGTTAAGTCTCTATGAGCAGAGGACCATATAAAGCATTTGCTGGAAACGTTCAGCATATTAAAGAAGTACAATATGAAACTGAAGCCGGAGAATGTATGTTCAAAGTCGGATTGGGTAAAGTCATCGGGTTTATAGTATCCAACTGGGGAATCGAGATTGACCTTGACAAGATCAAAGAGATATCATAGTGGTAGACAATGTAAAGGATGTGAAAAGGTTAATCGGGCGCATTGACGCCCTGGGGTGATTCATCTCGAGGTCCTTCAATAAGAGCCATCGATTGTTCTTGCTACTAAAGAAGAACAACTTCTTATGGACGTCGAAATTCCAACAGGCCTTGAAGGAAATCAAGTGATATCTATGGAGACCACCACTTCTTCACACACCAAAGGTAGATGGACAACTATACTTATACTTGGCAGTATGAGAGATAACGGTAAGTGGAGTCCTAGTTTAGGAAGGGCAAGGTACGCTATTTCCAGTTTTCTATGTTAGCAGGTTTCCAGGTGAGGCCGAAACTAGTTACCACTACCTAGAAAAATTGGCACTCGCCTTGCTAAGTGCCTGTAGGAAACTGAAACCATACTTTCAGTGCCGTCCTATATGTGTTTGTGACTACTTACCCATTGCAAAATATAATGCATATGTTACACCTTATGCCTCCCAAGGTGACAGTATAATGAATATGAGACTTTTTAATCACAATTTAAATGCGTTTAAAGTCATAATATAACTATTTATGATGTTTGGATAGAAAATATAAAGTTTGGGAAAAATCATATTTAAGTTGCGGAAAAATCGACTGAGGATTTGCCTTGTGATGGAGCTTTTTGAGAAATAAATTTTGTAGGTCCTTTATTGACATATTATATAGAAAATTGAAGGTCTAGAAATGTATTTTCCAAATCACTAAGTGTTTATTCATATGGAACCTGGATAATAGATATAAGCGTCAGGAGATGCGCCAATACGAAGGTGCCAAGCTAGCACCTCTTTCACTTTTCAAAAGTTGATATATAGATCTTAACTCGTCTCTATCTTCATTTTTACATAAAACCCGACCAGAGAACACCATAAAAACTATCCTTGATATCACTAACAGGGTTTCAAAGAATACAAACATCTCGGATACGAAATCGAGAAGCGATAACAACAAAACGATCCATACGACGTAAGTATCATTATAGCGCTTTTGTTTTATGAAGTTCGAGTTTTGGAAGTTGCTTCACAGTTAAGAAATATCTAATTTTTGATATAAGTGTATAAATATCAAGTAAGGTTGATAAATTGGTTTCCGAATAGTTATAACTAGGATGGTGATCGGAAGCCGTGAGTTAAATTTTGTTTCACTTTTAGTGGACTATTTTGTACTCCACTCATGTTGGCCTATTGTGTTGCTGATTTATGAAGTTTGGAAGGATAAAAGTGAGTGGAAAAATGCCACATCGGCCAGGGTAGTAGGTTGGTCGCTCGTCAATTCACTTTCAGGCTAATTGATAACTTGGGTGTGTTTTGGTATATTTGTGGTTTTTGTTGTATTGAAGGTCCCGAATTACATTAGTTTTGAGTTGTTGATTGTATTGTATTTATGTCTCTCCTATAGTAGGCTTGAGGCAGCATTAAAATCAAAGGAAATGCTGGCCGTTTTATTTTAGAATCGAGTATTTATTTGATATACGTAATATACTAGCGCCATCTAAGTTATACATGTATTTATTTGTTATAGGGTTGGCACGCTAGTAATTATAAGCTTGTTTTTGAGTTGCATTGACGAACTTGAGGTTTGTTAAGGCTATTCCTTCTTTTCTTTTTGCGTGATCCATATGATACAATGAAATGACCAAGCACACAACTTTCATATATGATTATATTCTTAGAAGTACTAGGGTTGCCTATGTTTTGGATTCCCCATATGTCATACTATCATATCGTTTGTTCATGGGTCTCATGAAATTTTGAGAGATTTTATTGACTCACTTTTATTATGCATTTCATCCATTTATACATATATACTGACCAGTTACCAGATGACATTATATACACATATAGTATATGTTTATGGGGTATGGGAAAAAGTTATGGCGTTATATACGCACCACCACCCGATAAGCTGGTCTACGTTTGTGATTTCACCCAATGAAGATGAGATAATATGATGGATGCCCTCAGAGGCTGTATGATGTTTCATACGTATATAGCTATGCATGTGCATGACTGTATAATGCTTTATGATTCACAGAGCTATTTAGATTTACAGGTTGAGTCCTTTACTCCATGTTTCTTTCATTTCTTTATAGACTAATTTTTATGCCTTACATACTCGGTACATTATTCGTACTGATGCCCGTATTGACTAGGTGCCTACTTTTCTATGACGACCCGACCAGTTATTTTTAGCTTTTACACTTTAATCGGTAGTTCTCGAGCATGACTTGCCCCGTGTAATGCATTATGATTGATGTGGATTGTTGGTTTTGGTTTTCAGGATAATCTGAATGAATTTGAAAGAATAGTCTCAGTTGAAACCTTTAAATTTGAAATGTTTGACCAAGAGTTGACGTATTTATATATGAGCTCAGATCGCAGTTCATATGATTTGGTTAGCTTCGTTGGGTGATTTATGACTAAGGAGTGTGATCAGAATTGGTTTTGGAGGTCTGGTGTAGAAATTAACTTGTTTTGGCAAAGTAAGTATTTTGGCGAATTCCGGTTGATAGGTAAGATTTCTATACGAAGGTCGGATATGAATTTCTAGAGTTTTTGTAGCTTCGTTATGTTATTTTTGATGTGTGTGTAAAATTTCAGGTTATCCGGAGATAATTTAGTTGTGTTTTTGATTGAATTTGTGTTTCTGAAGATTCATAAGAACTTAGTCTTGGATTCGATGGAAATTGATGATTCTAGTGTTGTTTGATGTGCTTTGATGATTGGAACGAGTTTGTGTAATGATTTAGGATAGGTTGGCACTTTTGGTTGAGGTCCAAGGAGCCTTGGGGTGATTTCAGATGGTCAAACTGATCAATTCTAGCATTTAGAAGTTGCAGATTTTCCATCCAATGTGTTGCAGAGATTTTGGTCATCACGATCGGGGGAGGGTGTCGCGATTTCGTAGGGGAAAATTTGGAGACTGGAACGTTCTTCATCCCGCTTGCGCCAGTGGTTTGCGTTCGCATAGGGTTGGAAGTCAAAGCTTCATGTTCGCGGAGGGGTGCCCGCGTTCGCAGAGGAGGATTTGAGGTCCCATAATATTTGTTCTTCGAGGATGCGACATAAGGCTCACGTTCGCATAGTTGTACCAGTTAAAGCATCGTGTTCGTGAGTGAGTCACCGTGTTTGTGAAGGGTAAATTTTGGTATGAGGCAAGTTGTTCATTGCGAACACGAGAGAGCCCTCGCGTTCTCATAGAGTAAAAAGTCACCTGGGCAGAATGGTTTTTAAAACAATTCCTCAGCAAGTCTATGTTATTTTTCACCAATATTGAGCATTTCTGAGAGCTTTTGGACCTTATTGAAGAGGGTTTCGAAGAGGATTGACTGGAGGTAAGTTCTATAAACTTAAAACATGATTTAATTGTAGAATCAACCTAGAAATTCACGAAAACAAAGAGAAAAGGAGAAAAACTAGGGCTTGGAAATTGGACAATTTAAATTGGATTTTGATGGGTCATTTGAGCTCAGATTTGCGTGTTCTTGATATGTATAGCTCTGAGTATCGAGAAATGGGCTCGGGGCTCAGGTTTTGCCAATTATGGGAGTTTTGATGTTTTTCGAGTATTTTCAATTGGGTATTGTTGCTTTGGCATATTGTGATGTATTTATTGTGATTTTGGTCAGATTCGACGCGCGGGAAGGTCGATTGGAGAGGCAAGGGCCGAGGTGAGTATTGATTGTAAATAATATCCTGAGGGTTTGAGACCCCGAATTGCACATTGTAGTGCTATATTGAGGTGTTACACATGCTGTATGGTGAGCGTGTGATCTTTTACTATAGAGGATTGTTAATTAGTCCGTCTCGATTGATGATTTTACTGAGTATTTGACTGAAACTTGTTTGTTTTAATCATTATTTGTGCCTATTTCAATTATTTGAATCCCTCGTGGACTTTTATCACTGTTTTCCTCACTATTTTGACATACTACTTGAACTCAATCCTATTGATCTACACTATTTACAAATTGAGCCATGTTTACTCAAATTTGAGACCTAAATAATAATTAAATTGTTGTTTGGGCTGAACACAACTACTTAACTGATGCTGGAGGGGCTTGTGATGACTCTTGGACTGAGTGAGGCCGAGGGCCATATGTGAGGATATGCTGAGTGATATGAAGCCGAGGGCTTGAGATACTTTATATTCCATGAGGTGGCTTGAGTAACGTAAGGCCGAGTGTTGAGTGATATGAGGCCGAGGGCTTGAGATACTTTATATGCCATGAGGTGGCTTGAGTAACATAAGGCCGAGTGCCGAGTGATATTGCCACGAGGTTGCTTTATATAGGGCTTGAGCCGTAAAGGGCCCCTCCTAGAGTCTACACACCTGCAGTGAGCTCCGTCAATGATATATGGATCATGCTTTACGCCGCAGCGAGATGTGGATCGGGCTGCACGGCACATCGGTTACAATATGATACTATTTTGCCATGAGGTAGCTATATATAGGGCTTGAGTCGTAAAGGGCCCCTCCCAGAGTCTACACACCACCATTGAGCGCCGTCAATGATATATGGATCAGGCTTCACGCCAGAGCAAGATGTGGATCCGGCTGCACGGCGCATCAGTTACTATATGATACTATTTTGCCATGAGGTAGCTTGATATAGGGCTTGAGTCGTAAAGGTCTCCTCCCAGAGTCTACACACCTCCAATGAGCGCCATCAATGATTTATTGATCAAGCTTCACGCCGCAGCGAGATGTGGATCAGGCTGCATGGCGCATCGATTACTATATGATACTATTTTGAGAGTTATCTGAGTGAGAGAGAGAGAGACCCCGAGGGGCTGAGAGTGTTCTTAGAGTGAGCCCGAGGGGGTGGTACTGCTTTGAGATATTTTCTGAGGGGTGAGATTTTATGTGCTCATTTTGAATACTTACTTGTCTTTTACTTATTATACTGTGGTATTTGTGCCAGAGGGACGGATTTGCTGGGCGTATTAGCACTAATTGTTTTGAAATTATTTTGAAACTGTTGAAAGATCATTTCCAAAAGAGGTTAAAATTGAGCCAAGATATTTCTAAAGATTTCACAGTTTCACTGATTTTTCTCAAAGGATTGTATGCTGCTTCTATGCAACATATTTGTTGCTTTACGTTATTTATCTTTATTACTCACCGAATTGGAGTACTCACTTTACTCCCCGCACCTCAGGTGCAGATACAAGTATTTATTCACCCGGTAGCAGGTTTTGGCTGATTGGAGGCAGAGTAGTTGGAGATTAGTGAGGTGACTGCTACCGTTCGCAACATCGTTTTCTCTCTTTGTTGTTCATTATTCCGGTTAAGTGTATTCTTAGACTTTGTAGATTTAATTACACTCTTATAGATACTCTTGGATCGTGACACCCTGGTTTTGGCTGTGTTGGGTTGTACTTCTGCTAGTTAATGTCATTCAATAATATTTAAAGTTCTTATGAATTGTTTAACTGCATAAAAGAGGTGTTCAGAAATGGTTGGGCTGGCCTTGTCTTCACGAGAGGCGCCATCGTGACCGGAGTGGGGTTTGGGTCATGACAAGTTGGTATCAGAGCCTAGGTTACATAGGTCTCACAAATCATGAGAAAGTTTAGTAGAGTCTCGCGGATCGGTACGAAGACGTCTGTACCTATCCTCGAGAGGCTGCAAAACCTTTAGGAAAACTTCACATTCTTAAATTCTTATCGTGCGTCCTTGATTCATCTTGAAAAGTAAATCTTGAAATTCCACCCACGCATTCGCATGCGCGCACAAGAGATCACTATAAGATGTACCTTGATGGTTTGTGATTCCTTGATCGAGGGGCGAGGTATGATCTATGTGAGTTGGTGTTGGGCCAGTGCGAAGGACTTGGGCCAGATCTTTGCCTATGGCTTTAGCACCGAGGTGCTGATTGTATGAGCAAGTGTTTCAAACTTATACGTTCGGTATTGTCACTATTAGTGGGAATGACGGCTGGATAGCTATATGATGAGTATATCGGTACTGCGAGACGTATGTATGTGACTTGGAAGCGACGATGAAGGTTTGCTGGATAATAGATGAACTATTAAGTGTATGATTTCCAACGTGATTGGGTGTGTTTCCCAAGTTATGGGCGTGTGAAGAATCTCTTCAAGTCTCCTAGTTGGGAGTGAAGTAAGTTGCATGTTGCGGTATGAGTTCAGACTCAGGAAGACTAAGTGACTATGTAATGTGTGAAGGTATACAGAAATGTTATATTGAGGCGAAGCAGGTAGGTTATCTCCTGCGGATTATTCTGAAGTGGTGTGATCCTTATGTGTATGTTGGAACATCCCATGTGTAAGAAAAAAGTATGTGTTGAAATTTTCGACGCCCGCCTCCCCCCAAACTGTACTTGCAAGTTTCCCCGCAAAAAGCTCTCCACGCCTACTCTTAGAAAGGAATTTTGCGTTATTTAAGAGAGTGAGCTTATCTGTTGCGGGGATGAATGCGAGATTTGCAGAAGATTTATAGTACTAAATGGTCTATGTTTTTACAATCTTATAAATGATTTGAGTTTAATCTCACTACTGTATTATGGCATCAATAGAGTAAGAGTGCTATGAGTAATTGAGGGTACCTTGATCTATGGATTCGAGCCAAGTGGGGGAGTCTGCAATGAGCGGTTGATTGCACGGTTAGGTGCAATGTTAGTTCCAGTTTGGGGCGTGCGAGTGAATTAGCTATGGCTGGAGAAAAGGAAAATTTTGACAATGGTTATATTATGCTTCATAGGGCATGAGAATCACGGAATGCCTAGAGTGTTGTTGGTAAAGAATGCTCGGTGCATGGACCAGGAAGTTGCTTGGTTGTATGGGGATGAGGATTTCATTTTGCGGTATCGGAGTGCCAATGAGGCACGGGTGGTTCGGTTCGTTGGGTTAGGTAAATTGCAGCTTCAATAAGAGTGAATGACTTGCGAGAATAGTTATAATGTGTTCAAGGGTCTATATACATCAATTGAGCGCTCTAATGTTGCATATGTGGTTAGAAACTGTTGTCTTCATCGGAAGAGGTCAAGACTTGTGGTACTTCTATGCTAATTATAGGAGTTTATGTATCAGTATCACGAAAGTAAAGGTAACATATTTAGGTTCACATGAAATCCTTCAGGGTAAGATATTCTGGAATGTGGTGTTTGTGAGAATATATTAGGGAGTATTCAGTGGCTTATGGTTCTTAGGTAGTATGGATTTATGCTTAGGTCTCGTGTGGCAAGGCTAGGTTTAGGAATTGTGGTGCTACATCGAGAGGGAATATCAAGTCGGAGATGAATCAGAAGGTTAGATAGATGGAGTTTCTTGATAGTATACCGGACCGGTATGGAAATGATGTGATTAATTAATTGTGTGTGTTTGAGGTAATGAGTTCTTACAAGTATTTGGTAGCTATGCTCTTAGGTTTCGACTTCTTGCTTAGCTTGGTCTAGTTAGAAGGATCCAGTCGTGGCAGTTTAGTTTGTGCAAATGGAATTGCGAGAGTTCTTGTTGGGTTTTACCGTGGGTTGGAGATGTATATTTTTTATGGGCATGCGGAGCATGGGATGTATAATGATTTTTTTTTCTAGATGGGACTAATGGAATGTTCTTGACCGGTTGAGTGCGTAAATGTCCGTGGTTCAGAAGAGAGATAAAGTTATAGGTTATCCTCAGATGGTATGTTATATGCGGTATGTTGTGGAGGGCCGAGACTTGAAGGTGTTAGGTTTCAGTTCGGATTTGAAAGGAAGTTCATAAAACTCTTATGTAGCGGGTAACCTCAAATAGTTAAGAGAACGATATTTTTAATTGGAAGCGATTTGATGATAGTATATGTTCAAAAAAAAAGCGGGCAATGTGATTAAGTTGATGGAACTTCAGTAGTATTATGGCACTTTTTTGTTGGGTTGGCTGGTGATATTCGGGTTTGCTTGGTGGCACAGGGAAATTTTAGAGTATCTATGTTGGAATTATTGGGTATTAAAGGTGCGGCATATGTTCAGACGTCTAAATTTGGATCAGGTATGATGATTAGTGTGTTATATGGGGTTAGGGACTGGGAGTTCTCACGCAGGCTATGTTATGGGTTTGGATCATGTGTATTGACACCGTTTAGCGGCTATCGAGATTTGGAAGCTCGAGTGGATCTTTCTTTGCTATTATGTTAGATCTTGGATGTGATATTTGTAAGGCCTTGTGAAAATTTATTCACAAAGCCTAGTATTTCGTGGTGTCGATTTCCGTACATGTGTTGGGAATGTGTACAAGTTCTTCGTGATGAGCTTGCTTGCAGCGGTTCAGACCTTTTTTTTTTTTACTGATTTTGCACTTAAAAATCAAGAATCAAAATTTTCTAGAAAATTTCTGTTATGCGGTCCAGAATGCGCTTGCAAATAAAGAATGTGGACAACATTTGTGCCGCGGAGTTAATCAGAGAGTTAGTCAAAATTGAGGTTAAAAGTGCGGTCAATTATGCGATCACATAATCAATATGCGAACTGTATAGTCATTGTATAAGTTCCTCAAGGATTTGTGAAGGTTAGTTCCGTGGTTAATTATGTGATCGCAGAATAGGAATGCAGACTACATTCCCGTTGCATACTCAGGCAGAGACGTTCAGTGCTTTGAGACAATTTTGCGGTCCAATCTTCGGACCGTATCTCAACTCTGCGAACGCATAGTGCGACGCAGATCCTGCTCGGGCTTCTATTTTTCGAAAATTTTAAACCCTACCCCTTTTTAATAAAACACCCCTAACCCCTTATTTTAAATGATCTTCTGGGAAAAATAAGAGAGAGGGAAGAGAGGGCTCTTGAGAGAGGAAGAAAGCTTCATCAATTTGATTCTTCAAAACTACCTGGGCCGGGAAAATTCTAATTGATTGTCTTCATCCCCATTCTTGCAGGTAAAATTCCTAACCCTTTTCCTTGATTTTTTGATTTAAACTAAGGGAGGGAGTCTCATGCATTGATTTTTGAAAGTAATGGTTGAAATCACACATGCATTCCTTTTTAAACCTAAAACATAGCAAGGGAAATTGGGTAAGAGTAGAGGTTTGCAAGAGAAGAGTTGAGAACCTAAATAAGTTTGAGTAGAAATTGTAAACCCTAATTCTAAGTCATGTGTTGTAACTTGTGCAATAGATTGATGTTGCTAGACTATTTGGTGAACTGAAACTAGAATCGAAAAAGGGAATTCGGCTCCAAGTATGTATGGCCAACCTTGATCCTTGTAGAATCGCCTTGTTTGGTGTACAGATGTTTGGTATGTGATATCTACGTGGCTTATTCATGAAATTATTTTGATTTGTATTATTGCGATTATGTTGGTAAGAGTGTAGGAACAAATGACAGAAGAAAATCCTAAATGATGCAACTGAAATAACTGTGATAACCACATCTATGGCTTATTGTGGGCATTTGTCGTTGTGATGAAAACACATGTGAGTTGTTGGGCATGATGGAAATAGCATTGATGGTTATGGAACTACTTGTAAATTGTTGATGTTATTTCATAAGAAGTGTTGTTGTTGATCTTTGTGAATTGTTGATTGTTGTTGTGTTTCTGAATTGTGACTGTACAATGGGATCGGGTTGTGTGCCGCAACACAAAGTTATAAGGTGTGGGTTGTGGTGAGAGATTGAAAACTTTTTGGCTTGATTGTTCCTTTCTTCTGCATTTGATTGTTGTTTCTATTATTGTTACCTACTTGTATATGCCTTGAGTTTACTTGGAGAAAGTTGTTCATACATACAAGTTACAATTCAAGTGTACCGACGTCCCTTTTGCCGGGGACCGCTTCATTCCTGTTATGATTGTAGGTGGATCCATAGCAGGTACTCCAGTCCACCAACCGTAGCCCCTCATCACTTCACGTCAACTGAATTGGTGAGCCCCTTTCCTTTTGGGGCCCTACGTGGCTTGCCGCTTCTATTTTTCGATCTTGTTTTTATATTTGTATAAGGTATAGCCAGAGCCTTGTTACCGACAAGTACTATATCATCCTCTTTTCATGTGTAGAGGCTCCATAGACAAGAAATGTGGGTCATGAACTTATGTCATATGTATCTTGCACGTTGACTATGTAAAATGAAAACCATGCTAAGAACCATGTACCATGTGTATGTTTTGTAATAAAAAGGTGTTTTAATTATAAAAGGTAATTTCATATGGCTAATAAGTAATAAAAAAAGGGGTAACACGTGGGGTAGGAAAGGCACCCAGGTCCGCTTGACTGGGGCTATCCAGTCGAGCGCCGGTCATGTCCCTCAAATTTGGGGCGTGAAAATGTTGGAGTTCGGACTGGTTGTCTCGGTGTTTGTTTATTCTGGACTATTACGCCATGGGCTATGCCGGAAATGCCACCTGTTGAGTGGCGAGGTGCATTAGATTATGTTCTAGTAGACTGGGCTATATTTCAAAACCCAACGGACGGCCGGGAAGGATTGCCTTTCTTAATTGGGCCTTCGTGATGGATGTCGGTACAGAGGTTGCTATCATTGATTTAGTTCCGGTGTTGAGGGACTTTTTGGATGCATTTTTTGTGGCCGGGTATCTCACATGTCAAGGTTGTCAATTTTGGTATTGATTTGATGTCGGGCACCGTATCGTATGGAACCGACAGGTCATATATTAGTGAAAAGGAACAACTTCGGGTTCTTTGGTAAGAAGTTCGTTGGCAGGATAATGTGGAAGTGTGTTCTAACTTGAGTCAGCTTGGTTGGACCGAATTGTATCATTGATGGGTAGGTTGATTCGATTGTTATTGAGTTTATTTGTATTCTTGGGAGGTCTTTGAGCTACTTGTCTATGCTACGAGATGTCATGATTTGTTTGTTATGGGCATATATGGTGCCGTTCTATTGGGATTCTTAGTGGAAATCGAGCGGGGAGAGTAATTAGGTGTTTATCGGTGAATGGTGCATCGATTATTTCCTTTGAGGGTTGTGTGGTGTATGTTATTTGTTTCACCACGGGCATGATGATTTGCTTTGGTTCTAGATATCAAATTGTGTGTGGTTGTCGATTTCGAGCATAGTGACTTGAGGTGTTCCATTTGGAGCAGTGTTTGGATATGTGGAGGTATGATCTTGTGGGTTAGATTCATGTGTTCTATTTCTATGATGTGGGACGGGTTCTCAGCATTGTGTGTGGTGGTACCGGTTAGCTTGCGGTATATCTTTCCATTTGAGTCAGTTTCCATGATTTGAGTATGTTCGGACTGTTGCTTATTAGTGTGCCTATTATACAAGTTGTGGCTTAGGCTTGTATTGATGTGTCATGTAACCAGAGTGGTGTGTTGGACTAGAGGAGATCGCTGGGATCATTAATGAATATGAGCGGATTTGATTTCAGCATGTTGGAAGGATAATATCGAGATTCTGCTCGGAAATTGCTATGGTATTTTCAAGGAGAAGTGGCTTCATGAAGGGTTGGTATGAGAAACGGCTATTGTTTATTGTGTGTTTCAATTATCGTTGGTAGTATGTGAAAGTGTTGGATTGAGACTTTAGTGGATAAGAGGTTTTCTATCGGTAACTGGTTGTTGTGGATAGCTGAGGTGAATGTAAGTTATCGCTACGTGTATTTGAGTTAAGTAGTTCATCATATAATTGCACCTGAGGTTGCAGGAATAGGGTATTACAGCTAGTTTGAGTTCATTCAGAGTATCGGTGTGAGGTTTTGATCGTATTGATGGTTTCAGAATTTGAAAATTGGATTCTATGGCTTATGAGCAAGACTGGGTTGTTTAATTTTAGTTGTAGTGAGATATCAGACCTATATGAGACAAGATGAACATGTGTTTAAGTGGGGGATGATGTAACGACCTGACTGGTCGTTTTGAGCTTTTGCACTTTGATCGCCAGTTCTCGGGCATGGCTTTCCATGTGTAATGCATTATGACTTATGAAGATCGTTGGTTTTGATTTTCAGGAGAATCAAAATAAATTTGAAAGAATAATCTTAGTTGAAAGCTTTGAATTTTAAAAATTTGACCAAGAGTTGACTTATTTGCATATGAGCTCGGATTAGAGTTTTTATGATTTGTTTAGCTTCGTTGGGTGATATATGACTTAGGAGCGTGACCGGAATTGGTTTTCGATGTCCGATGTAGATATTAGCTTGTTTTGGCGAAGTTAGTACTTTGGCAAATTCCGGTTGATAGGTTGGATTTTGATCCAAGGGTCAGAATGGAATTCTGAGAGTTTCTCTAGCTTTGTTATGTTATTCTTGATGTGTGTGCCAAATTTAGGTTATTCAGAGATGATTTGGTTGGATTTTAATCGAAAGCGTGTTTCGGAAGTTTTATAAGAACTTAGGCGTGGATTCGATGGGAATTGATGATTCTAGTGTTGTTTGATGTGTTTGATAATTTTAATGAGTTTATGTGATGATTTAGGATGGTTTGGTACTTTTGGTTGAAGTCCCGGGGGCCTCGGGGTGATATCGGATGGTCAAACGGATCAATTCTAGCATTTGGAAGTTGCAGATTTTCTAGCTAATGTGTTGCAGAGATTTTGGTCATTGCGGTCGCGGGAGGGTGTCGCAATCGTGTAAGGGAAAATTTTGAGACTTGAACTTTGTTCATTGCGTTCGCGCTAGTGATTTGCGTTCGTATAGGGTTGGAAGGCAAAGCATCACGTTCGCGGAAGGGTGCCCGCGTTCGCATAAGAGTATTTGAGGTCTCGTAATATTTGTTGTTCGTGTTCCTGGAATAAGGCTCGCGTTCTCGTAGTTGTACCAGTTAGAGCACCGTGTTCGTGGGTGAGTCACCGCATTCTCGAAGGGTGAATTCTGGTCCTAGCCAAGTTGTTCATCGCGAACGCGAGAGAGCCCTCGCGCTCGCATAGAGTAAAAAGTCCCCGGGTCAGAGTGGTTTTTAAAAAATTTCCTCCTCTAGTGTAAGTTATTTTTCACCATTATTGAGTTTTTTTTGACATGTCTTGGACAGGAATTGAAGAGGATTGATTGGAGGTAAGTTCTATGAACTAAAAATATGATTTAATTGTAGACCAACCTAGAAATTCATGAAAACATAGCAAAAAGGAGAAGAACTAGGGCTTTGAAATTGGATAATGTAAATTGGATTTTGACGGGTGATTTGTGATTGGATTTGAGTGTTCTTGGTATGTATATACTCATCGCGAGATAAGGAACCCATTGATGTGAAAATTTATGACTTTTGAGAAGTGGGCCCGGGGCTCGGGTTTTGCCAATTTCGGGATTTTTGATTTTTTTTTCGAGTATTTTTGATTGGGTATTGTTCCTTTTGCATATTATGATGTATTCGTGTGATTTTGGATAAATTCGACGCGCGGGAGGCCGATTTGAGAGGCTAGGGCATTGCGAGCTAGGGGATTTTGCCAGATCGAGGTGAGTAATGATTGTAAATTATATCCTGAGGGTTTGAAACCCCGAATTGCACACCGTAGTGCTATATTTAGGTGAGACACACGCTGCAGGACATATAGATATTATCCTCCATTCATATCTTAGATCGTGCTATATGAGGATTCATTTTCCTAATGATATGTTATATTTGTAATGATGCCCATGAAGGCTACATCCACCCAGAAATGCAAGTCCGTGGCTGATGAGACTCCAAATTGAGCGCCAGGAGTTACTAGGTCTTGGGGAGAGTCTCATAGTGAGACTCTATCTCAGACTTCACATATTCAGACCTTTCCAGAGGAGATTTAAGGGAAACCAACTCCAACACCCACTTTAGTACCCCCAGCTCCTTAGCCAAATACATTGGGTTAGGAGATGAGAAATGTTATTCAGTTATTGACTTGATAAGTGTCCGCAAACACTCAACATCAAGAGGTAGATATTGGTCATGCAGATAGGTCCATCAGTGTGAGGGTTCATGATTTCATTAATTTGATTGTTCCGATATTTAGTGGATAAGATTCATACGAGAAACCTCTGGTATTTATCAATAGGATGCAAAGGACTTTTAGGGTAATGAAGGCCACTGCGACTGAGTTAGTTGAGCTAGCTTCCTATGGACTTCGTGATGTTGATACTAATTGGTACGAGTCTTGGGAGTTGTCTAGATGTTAGGATACCATTCTAGTAGTATAGAAGGAGTTTACATAGGCTTTTCTTCAACATTACTTTCCACCAGAGCTTAGACGGGCTAGAGTTTATAGGTTCTTGATCCTTCGGTAGGGAAATATAAGTGTTTGGGAGTACAAAATTTAGTTTGATTCTTTGGCTAGGTATGCTCCCACTATTTTAGCTAAGATGGAGGATGGGGTTCACCGATTCATGATGGAGTTGGAGTCGTACCTGCTTAATGATTGTATGTCAATCTCACTTCATCCAGGCATTGATACTCCTCATATTCAAGCATACAATCAGGGTGTAAAGGAGGGTAAGCAGAAGCAGATGGCCGATTGTAAGCATGATAGAGGCCAGAGTAAGAGAGTGGGACTTCGGGTCCTTCTTGTGGATCTCGAGGTGGTCAGAGACAGCAGTGTTGATATCCAATTTTCACCTTATGTATTTTTATACATAAAATGATTTTAAAATAACATGTATATGAATATATAAGTATGCCCGAGTGTATTTGTATTTCTCCTAATTTTTAAAGTTTTTTAAAATTAATTCATTGTCTATTTTAGCAGTATAAAGACCAATAATTACTTCCAAAATCATTAATTTTAGTGAATAATTTATTTTATTCCAATATTTATACTAAAATATAGCTAGGTAATTTTTGTATATTTTTATAAATTTATTTTTGAATTTAAAAGACTAAATTGCATATAATTGTAATTGTAGCGTGCATTAAGACTAATAGCATTTTATAATTGTTAAATTGGGACCCATATTTTTAATTCAATATATATATACTATTAATTTTTTCAGTACTTTTAATTTGCTTTTATAATCATCGTCACTATTTTTATAAAATAAAGAGGGAAAATTGGCTATTTAATATTTAGCCCCATTTTTATTTAATTAACAGCCGCATTAAATTTCAATTGTAGCCCCTAATTTGACTAAATTAAACTAGCCCAATTCTATTTGGACCAACCCACGACCCAAGTCCAAACGACCCATCCGGTTCCTACTATTGATCCAGGTCGTTGATCATTTTGATCAACGTTCATAAACCACCCTTAACTTTTTAACTCCAAATGACTACTGTAATCCCTCATTTCCCATCTCCCAGTCGCCTTTGATGCCTCTCGTCTCTCAAACTCTTCGAAACCCTAGCCTCCTTCTACCCCTCTTCAACCACCACTGCACCGGAATCCGTGGCTTCTCAGGGCATCGATGGTTGGTGCTCACTCCTCTCCTTTGGTAAACCATGGTTGTTCGAAGCTGCATGACCTGACCTCGATGGTTCTACTTCAGATCCTTCTTGGATTTGTAGACTTATGGCTTCTCCGACAATTACTCTGGCATATTTAAGCACTATGAGCCTTTTCGACTGAGGATCTGACTTTCCTCAAGACCTTTCTTATTTCTATGGTTTTTTCTGAAACCCTAAGTTGTTTGAGGTTCTTTACTTGCTTATTTTCTTAGATCTGGAGAATATCTGTGTTCTATTGAATTTTTTAATGGTTTTTCCCATATTCTCTTTTCAAAATCGTTTAATTTCGATTTAGGGTTTCTGAAAGGTTTTTCAAAAGCATCTTTCTAATTCTTTTTGTTCTTTCTTTATGTGTGTGTGTATGTGTGCTCGTATGTCTTCTTTTACCATGTATGTACCATTCTTCAACTTTTCTTTTTCTACTATAAGTGTTAATCCTATTAATCCTTATTATGTTTTCTTTACTCTTCTATTGTATTTGTTTATCGTAAGTTCTTTGATGTTGTTGGCTTTATTAGACTATGGTTGTGTTCTTACTAAGCATGATTCATCTGTTTTGCCTAAGTTTGTATCACTTTTTCTACTGAACTTGTTTAAGTTCTAAGTTATTCTCAAAAAATTTTCTCCATGCTCTTAACTGTGTATCGTGTCTCTCATAAGTCTCTGGAAAAGACTTCTGAGCCTCTATCGAGTAGCTTGCCTTCTCATCTCTATTTTGTGATTCATCTTGAAATCCCAGAATTTGGGGTTTCCTTTGGAATTTTTGATCTTTTTTGTGCAAGTTAGGGTTCCACTTTGGGACCCTTCACCCTCAAAATCATTGTGAGTCTGCAAATTGGACTTGCAGCCTTTCTTGCTTATGATTCTGAACCTCTCTTTGATCAAACTCTCTTCTAAATAAACTTCTAGATTCACATGTTTGGGTGCTTTATATATGAGAACTCTTATTTCAAAAGTCTTTTACCAACTAATTGGTTGATTTCAAATTCCTTCTAATGAGTCCTGACTGATTGTTATTGGTTTTCTCTAATTGAACCTTTTTTAACCTTTTCTCGACTTGGTTCATTCGAACAGAGCTTGTCACTTTGATTTTGCTGGATGTCTGATTGATTCCCTTTCCCTTTTCTTTACAAACCAAGTACTAATAGAATTTTTCCTTAAATAAACTCTATGTATTTTCCCTTTTTATGCTACTGTGAAAAGATTTTAATCAAATTTCTTTCCTTAATTATATTCTACCCGTTTGAAATCAAATCAATTAACTGAAGTGAGATCATATGAGACTGATTTCGAAGTTATTTCCTTACCTTTCTTACTCTACAGACGTCTCTGTATTGATCCCTCAGACTCTACCGAGGTTGTCCGTGAGTTCTGAGACCTATATAACCAAGGGCTCTCATACCAACTTGTCAAGACTCGGATTTCCAACCATCGGGAGTCGTGATGGAACCTACTAATGGAACAAGGCCAGCCAAACTTTAAACATCCTCAGATAACTTCTCAACAATATAATTAAACGAAAACAATTAAATAAAAGCATAAGACTTTAAGCTTATGTAACTGAAATAAAAAATGCGGAAGTTTAAAACAATCTCTACCTAGAGTTTTGTGTCACTAGCTCTCGGACTACTAAAGAATGCTACAATCAAGTGTGAATAGAAAATACAAAGTGTCTATCTTAGAACAATGAAAACAAACTAAAAAATGGAAAGGGACTCTGGCTTGCGAATGCTAGCTAGGCTACCTCGTATGGCCCAGGAATGAAGTCAGCTCCGGAATAATACGCTATTGATCTTGTCCAAAAGCTGCTTCGATATTGTAATCCGGTGTTGTATCAACACAACCGACCCCATGTGCTGGTAAGTGCCTGGACTAACCCCCGCGAAGTAGTGACGAGGCTGGACAAGACCTACCATAAACAAGCTGTGCATATATATACACACACACACATACAAAGGCAACAGAAATAACAATAGAGAACATCAACTAAAAAGGGGAAAGGGGAATTCTCGGGGAAGATACGGTGAAAATATCTCAACGGATATAACAACGAAACTACCTCAATACCATAACTCATATATAAGTGGTTGGCGTCTCACACGATCCCATTTCTTAGTTCATAGGGAGATGGTGTGCCACACGATGCCAAAATATGTATTCATAAGTGGTCTGCGCACCACACGATCCCATTTCATAATTAATAAGTGGACAGCGTGCCACACAATCCCTAAATATGTATTCATAAGTGGTCGGCACGCCACACGATCCCATTTCATAACTCACAAATGGACGACGTGCCACACGATCCCATGTCATAGTTCATAAGTGGACGGCGCGCTACACGATCCCATATCATAATTCATAATACATATAATCTTCTAAAAGAGGCCCCATTAGGGAAATTCAACAATACAACGATTTAACCCGGCAAGGTAAAAATCATAACACTTTCTCTTTTAATCACTTCTTTCTCAATTATCAAATTCTAGTTCGAGACAACGCTCCGGTAATGTACCACTCGCAATTCTTCCTCAACCGTTCATATTATATGAAACTTTGCAGTTAGACAAGAGAGATATTTCACAAAGTTTGGATCAAAGGGAATACCCTTCTACACTTTTGAGAGCACTCCGAGTTCAATACCTCGAGCTTTAGTTCAGTACTTTCAACATACTTACACACATTATTGTTTTGAGTTCAATACCCTTGCAACATTTTTCTCTTTTTTGGGATCTTTTGGAACTTTTTCTTGCAACTTGGATTTATTCCAGACTACTTTTATTTGTTTGTTTTCCCTGAAACTGGTATGTTCTAATTTAGCTTTCCTACCTCACCCCTATGTATTTATTTTTTAAAGTTTTTCTGCAATCATGTTTACCTTGTTGTTAATTATTAATGTTAATTATGTGTGTGCTTCCCTTGCATCTGCTTTCTTTAATGAATCCCTACCCATATTCCCTTCTATGCGTTTGAGTTAAGGTTCATGGCCTGGCAATATCAAAATTACTGCCCGGGTCCCAAACCTTATCCTGAATGGATCCTAACTCCCAATCTTGGCTGACAGACGGCACATGCACTTACTCTTAGATTCTAAGTTCTGTCCCCCTCTTATGAGCAATGCTTTGGGACCCTGAGTTCCCTCTGAACTTGGACATTTGAGGGCCGACTCGTCCACACTGCACTGTAATCTTATTTCTGAATTATTTTGGGGTGAAAGCACTGCTCCGAGTTGCTTTGGGACTCTTGGGAAATTTGACACACTCCAAATATGAGAAAGTTATCTGGAAATCTGATCCTGGAAGTTGGCTCATCTCATATTATTGGAATTTGAGCCGGAATTAGGTTTTTTAGATGTAGCTGTAATTGCTGATGTAATTTTTTGATTCATTCGGTTTTTAATAACTTGTAATAACTATTCGGTATGGATAGTGAAAAGGGATGGAATGAATGCATGCAAGGGGTAGGAAACACGCCTATTGGTCTTTTATAATTCTGCATTTCTGCACTTGGAAAACCTGCCTATAGGAATCCATTATAATTCTGCGTTTTTCCATTAGAAAACCTATCTATAGGACTCTCTTATAATTTTGCATTTCTGCACTTAGAAAATCTACCTATAGGTCTTTCGTAATTCTGCATTTATGCACTTAGAAAATCAGCCTATTGCACCTTTATAATTCAGCATTTCTGCATCTACAAAGCATGCTTATAAATCTTTCTGTACTTCTGCATATGTACACCAATAGGCAAACAACCTTAGGCCTAATAATAATAATCAATTTATTTAGAGATCATGTCAATAGGATTATCGCAACCTTTTATTTCAATGACACTTAGAAATCATGTCTATAGGATCAATTAACTAAACCAGTTTCTAATCTAATATCATTTTTTGAGTCTGCAGATCCCTCTTACAAAATCAGAAAAATTTTGTTTAAAGTTAATACAGCTTTATTCGAAGTCATGCGTATAGGCCTCACCTAGGCAAACTGTTAGGTAATTAATAAATTGTATTAGTCTTTGTCAACTACATCTAGACAAGGCTAAATTCGGACTCCTCATCCGAGAAATATGTGATGAATCAGCCTATCTTATGCATTAAATTTAATTCAAACAAAACCAATACTTTTAAGTTATGCTAATTGATTTTCTTCTTTGAATAAGGAGGCCTACCTGAGCCATAACTGTTGTTTGTTTCCTTTTTAATTTCTACTTGTTATTGCTTGTCTCTTAGATTTTATCCTTCTGAAAACAATGAAAAGCCCCAACTGCCTCCCCTTTAGGGTTAGAAGTCTCAATGACTCCGAGACGGATAGGATTGGGACGGGTAATAGCATGCAATAAGCAATTATACCATTCCACGCTTTAATACCTTACAGGTGGGAAGGGTAGATAAGGAGATGATGATAGATACGCTAGTATCTCATGCAGCCCCTCTTTCGAGGAGTGATTACTGGATATTGCATTTACGTGATCCATATAAATCATAAACCTAGGAATACCCTCCCTTTATTTGCTTTTTATTTGCTTTCTCCATAATTTCTTAAATCTTTTTTCATAAATTTCTGCCTTCTTTAAAAGTTTGAGCTTATTTGCCAAGCTGTCCCTTTATTTGAGCCTTTAATTGCTTATTTGATTACATGCATTCATAATTATAATATGGTTGGGAACCACATTAGTGGATCTTGAAGGGTGCCTAACACCTTCCACTCGAGATAATTTCTAGCCCTTACCTAAACTGTGGTTTTCCAATTCGACCTCTTCCTTAGTGTCCTAATACACTTAATCATTAGGTGGCGACTCTTCAAACCCAAAAATCCAGTTTCCAAAAGGGAACGGGTTGTCCTCCCGAATGTCACAAGCCCGATTTCGACCATAGAAAAAAGGGGGCGCTACAGCATGGCGACTCTGCTGGTTATTTCTTTAGGCTTTTAGCATTTCATGTTATTTGCGACTTTATTACTTTTATTGCTTTTATTTAATGTCTTTGTCTATGAAACTGACTTGGCCCTTTGTTTCTTTTCTTTAATGCTTTCTTTTAGCGCTTTCCTTCAATACTGTGGTAATTATGAGAAATTATTGCAGTCATTAATTTATAAACGTGCAAATACATGAAAACTTGTTTCATTCTTGTAATTGCATCCTCAACGTCATATTCCACTCATGTCAAACAAATACCATAGCAACACTTTAATGAGTGGTGCGCCCTTCCTATATTATTATCCCCTAAGTTTGACAAAGGCATATTTGCGGTAAAACCAATGGATCAGCGGTGGAGTCGACGGTTTCATGCCTTTCCCTCTTGAGTTTTCCGCTCAAGGGTACCAGTCTAATACCCCATAGAAACCTTACTCTATTTAACTGTGCATGCATCATGGTCAAACCTAGCTAAGTCAGTTATGGTGTTCACATAATGACTCTTTACGATAGACTTGTCCAAAGTGCACTAGGTTTCCTTCAAATCCAAACGGACGTCACCATATTCTGTGCATTTATTTGGAGAACAAAAAGCTGTTTATGCTAATTAGTGGTATTAATAATCAAGTCCAGAGGGGAAGGGTCTAACACTTTGTTTTGTAGAAAATGAGGCAAAAGTTCCCAGATTCGGCGTGGTAACCAACATTCACCCAAGGTTGCTAAGCTTGTGGGAAGACTCTCATCGCAAATATTTGGGAAATTCGGCTTCTCTTTTGGAAATCCAACCCGAAAACAAAATGATAGGGGCTGCAACTCTATTCTGGCATAGCGATAGATCTGTGTTTCGCTTTGGGGACATTGAAATGACACCATTGCTCGAGGAAATAGGAGGGTTAGCTGGTATTCCTTGGGAAACTCCGAGTTTGCTTATGCTATAAAATCGCAAGGGTAGGCGTTTCCTTAAGATGATGGGACAAAAGAAACATCCTGACTTAACCTTTTTGAAGGACTCTTACAATCCTTTCGACTATCTGTACGAGAGGTACGTCCATGACAAGTCCTACCACACTTACCCAGATGAATTTGCCGTTACCTCATTGGGGCATATCCACATAAAGGTCTCCGTCTTTATGTTCTACTTTTTAGGGATGATAGTATTTCCTATGAAGAAGGCTAGGATACATACCAGACTAGCAATAGTCACCAAGACTCTAATTGAAGGGATTGGCGGGCAGCCTTTCAACATAGTACCAATGATTGTCACGAAGATATACCGAGCCCTGAAAAACTATCAACAAGGGGCTAGTCACATTGAGGGTAGTAACTTACTACTCTAACTTTGGCTCATGGAGCACCTCCAAAAGGGTGAATATCAGTAAGAGATTTTATGCAGAGACTGGGATGATCATACCGTCCTCTAAGGCGAATGAACTATATACCTAACATGTTTGCTCAACAAAAAGATGGAAAGGGTAGGTAGAGTTGTTTGAAAATCTAAAGGAAGACCTAGTGCAGTATATGTTCGAGTGGTTCCCTACTGAAGAGTTCATCGTCCGATCTCGGGATGCACCTTTTCTTATACTCATCGGTATAAGGGGAACTTAACCATATGTCACTCTCCGAGTCCTGAGGCAGGTAGGGAGGAAGCAGGTTATACCAAGGGTGGACAAGATTAGTCACTTAAGGGCCGACTTTCAAGACGAGGATAGCCCTCAAAAGTGCCAGGCCTAGCACATGTGGCACTGCAAAAACATCATGGGAAAGGATTCCATAGAACCAAACAGATATAATGCTGGTTATACCACATACTATCCAAGTTGGTTGGAAGAGGATCATGGTAGGTTGGGACAACACGGGTCTGGTTCGAGGTCATAGGGTCATTGACGAAAAGGCTGAAGTACAGGTTAAGTACAATCAATTGAACAAGAGGATCCAAGAGTGCGAAAGCAAATATCGGGAAATTCAAGAAGCACATCAAAAGTTTATTGAAGAATGGAAAGATATGGCTGTCAGCACCAATAAGAGACTGGGGTATTTGGAGCGGGGTGTAGTAGTGTTTGAAAGGAAGTTCATCCAGAGGATTAAAAACTACTAGAATCCTGAAGGAAATGAAGAAGGACACTTGGCTGGAGCCTATTTGCTGCTGGGAGTGCGTGAGCTGGTAAAGCTGTTCAATGGAGCTAAAGATGACGAGTCTGGGGAAGGTCCTTCTGGGACCAAGTAGCTAGGAGTCTTTTCTTTTGCTTTAAAAATGTAATAAGGCCTATGCCCATTAGTGACATTTTTTCTGCAGTTTTTAGTGATGTTTTGGGATTCTTATTATTTTTACCAATAAAGTGAGGCATTTAGCATTATAAGTTCTCCAAATCGACGTGTCACTAGGCCAACCTTAGGCAATAGCATTGCACCCAAATTAGGACACAATTTACATTCTTAAACTATGTGTTTAAATATTTCAATGGTTTCTTCTCATAACCCTCACTAACTTGTTACCTTTTTATTTTTAATTTTGTTTCATTCCCCTCCCCAAAAGGTTAGTTCGTGCACTTTAGCATCATTATCCTACTCCGCAAGATCCAAGGGCCCTCCACCTCCTCCTTCTCCGAGTCCTATCAGAAATAAGAGCGGAAGAAAAATTGAGGATTTGAACAACTCAGCGGAGAGGGTAGAGATTCCTCGGGGTATTAAGGTTTCCAAAGAAAGTGCCGCTCAGCTCGAACAAAAGTTATTGAAATTTCAGGAAGAACTGGACCAAGTTATGAACTTGGCAAACTAATCATTTTCCCTCACTGACACAAATGTCAACTTTCCCAATGCTAAAAATCCTACACATCCATAGAACATTTCGAAACCACAAAACTATCCTACTCATGCTCAGCATTGCAACACATGCCATACTTCGAACAATACCCTACTACTTATCCCTGAACCACTAAACTCCACAAATGATCATCCCCACAACACTCCCATTTATGTGGAGACCATACCACACTATACTCAACCTATTTCAAGCACACCAGAGCCTAATGAAAAAGACTCTCTGATCAGGAAGCTGGCCGCAGAACTCAAGAAGCTGACTAGCCAAGACTAGGGTGTTGAAGGAAACAAAGGTATCGATGGGCTGAATTATGAAGACCTTTGCATTCAGCCAGATGTCAAACTTCCTGAGGGGTACAAACCTCCCAAGTTATAGACGTTTGATGGCACAGGATATCCCAGATTTCATTTGAGGACCTACTACGACAAGTTGGTCGGGGTAGGAAAGGATGTAAAGATTAACATGAAGCTCTTTTTGAGAAGTGTGAAAGGGGATTCTCTATCTTGGTACATTAGCCAAGACCCCAAGAAGTGGACGAACTGGGTAGGTATGGCATCTGATTTCATTGACAGGTTCAGATTCATTACAGAGAATGTGCCAGATGTATTCTACATCCATAACTTAAAGTAGAAACCTACAAAGACATTTCGCGAGTATGCTATTCGTTGGCCCCAGTGGACGAGAAGATGCGGGAAGCGAGGCTGAGGTGGTTCGGGCATGTACGGAGGAGGGGTCCCGATGCCCCGGTGAGGAGCTGCGAGCGGCTGGAGATTGCTGGTGGTCGGCGGGGTAGAGGGAGGCCTAAGAAGTATTGGGGAGAGGTGATTAGGCAGGACATGACTAAAATGCAGGTTACCGAGGACATGACCCTCGATAGGGGAGTCTGGAGGTCTAGAATCAGGGTTGCAGGATAGGGGTTCTTAGAGTCCTTCGTTCGCCTCACCCGGGGTTGGGTGTGGGATAGTAGGGTTACCCATCGATGTCTAGTGTTTTAGCCTAGGTCCCCTCTTGGTTGCGACGGTATTTATGTTCCTTATGTTTACATAACCATTTACGTTATTTCTGCAGGATTACTTATGCTTTGTTTTGTTATTTTGTTTTGTCTTGCCTTGGTTACTAATTTTGTCTTTGTTTTCCAATGCAGCTTTTCATTCTGTCCTATGCGCCGAGGGTCGCATGGAAGCAGCCTCTCTGCCCTTTTGGGTAGGGGTAAGACTGCCTACATATTACCCTCCCCAGACCCCACCTGGTGGGAGTATACTGGGTAGTTGTTGTTGTTGTTGTTGTTGTTGTTGCTATTCGTTGGAGATCAGAGGTTGCTAAGGTCAGGCCGGCCTTAGAACAAGAATAGATGAACAGGTTTTTCATACAAGCTCAAGACCAACGAAATTATGAGAGGTTGATGTTGATTGAAAGACAAAACATTTATGACATCATCAAGCTAGGAAAGAAGATCGAGGAAGACATTAAGAAAGGTATGGTCACTAACTTTAAATCATTGCAGGCCACCAACAAGGCTCTACAGTCTGGTGGCGCATCTAAGAAAAGGGATGTGAGTGCCGTGATGGTTGCACAGAGAACAAAATCCCCAATAAAATACAAAACCTAACCTATATCTCCTCTCACATATCAACCTACCCCAAATTACCAAGCACCCTCGCCTTCTTACCAAGCTAAACCACTTACCTACCAATAATCTCCACCCCGCAATCAACTTACCTCACCAAGATATTCCCAACCCACACATGTCTACCAAGCATACATCACCAACAAACCCACTATCAATAAACTCTCACTCACCAAAGCTTCCCTAGACTCCGACAAAACTTCGACCGCAGGCCTCCCAAGCAATACAGCGTTATTGCCGAACCAATTGACCATCTGTATGAGATGCTCAAAGATTCAAGTTACGTCACCCAAATCCCTTCCTTAACTCCAAAAAATCCTTCCCAATGGATCAACCCGAAAAAAACTTATACATACGATTCTGGCGTAAAGGGGCATACCATTGATGAATGCCATTCTCTGAAGGATAAAATCCAAGCATTTATTCACAACAAGATTATCGTGGCAAAAGACCCTTCTCCTAATGTTCACAACAACCCTCTGCTTGACCATAAGGGTGGAGGCATTCACATGATCGAGATAGAAGACGATTGGGACCCTAAACGATCGATTGGATTGATTGCTGAGGGTGACGAGCCAAAGAAACCAACAACCACACTTAATCCGATTGTTGTCCAGATTCAACCCTCTGGGGAGGATGAACTAAACATGTCTATACCACTTGAGTTCGAAACACCTTCTTCTGCAAAGGCACCCGGACCAATTGAGGTCGAGTTTGTATCCCAGAAAGAACTTGTGCCATTTAAAGTTGATGTGTTACCTCTCAAAGCAATGGTACCCATTACTGTAGCAATGTAAGCCATTCCACCATTCTATTAGAAGGCCATTCCTTGGGATTACACCATCGAGGCGAGAAGGAACGGGAAAACCAAATCTGGAAAAGCAATTGCAGCACATGGTATGACCAGAACTGGCAGGGTTTATACTCCAGAACATCTAGCTGAGAGCAGTAAGCAAGCCTCTAGACGACTATTGATACCCAATTTGTCCCTATGTATTTTTTATACTCATAATAATTTTAAAATAACATATATATGCGTATGTATGCGTGCCCAAAGGTTTTGGTCTTCTTCCTAATTTTTAAAGATTTTTAAAATCAATTTATTGTCTATTTTAATAGTATAAAACCCAATAATTATTCGCAAATCATCATTTTGTGGACCATTTATTTTTCACCTTTTTTATCTACACTAAATATTGTTAGTTTCATTTTTTCACATTTTTTACAAATTTATTTTGATTTTCTAATACTAATTGCAAAAAACTAACAATTATAGAATATTTTACAATTAACTATGTTTTACAACTATAAAATTAATTCTGATATTTTTATCATAATATTTATATGTTATTAATTAGTTCTATGTTTTTAATTTTTCTTTTAGATTATTTTTGGCTATTTTTATAAAATAAATCGTAGAAATTGGCTGTTTAAAATTGGCTAGATTTTATTTAAATCCTAGCCAAAACTGTACCCCTATTCAGCCCAATTTGAACCCAATTTTAAATACAATCAAACAACCCATAGCCATTTGATTTTGACCCGGTAAACCATTAATTTAATCTGAGCCGTTGATCAAATGAGATCAACGGCCCAAATTAGATTACCTTAAATTAAACTTAACGACTCCCCCCCCCAATACCCTCTCATTCACTCACTCGTCTCTATATCTCTATCTCCCACTCTCTCTGGAACCTTCCACCTCCTTTCCTCTCCGATCAGCTCCCTTCACCTTCTCCGGCCACTTTCTGACCTAATTCCATGGTGGTTTCACCATCCACCAGTCTCATAAGGCTCCTCACACTTGATTACTAAAGTTCCATGACCTTTGCCATGAAGAATCGACCCTGGATGTTTGTCAATTCAAGTTCTACGGCCATCTCTGGACATCTCCGACTCATCTCTGGCGTGTATTAGCCTTAGGAGTCCATCTCGACTCAGACCGGCCCTTTTCCAGTCCTTTCTTGTTTCTAGGGTTTCTTTGAAACCCTATGAAATTTGAGGTTTTCTTGTTTCTCTCTAGATCTACTTTAGATCCATGTTATTTCTGAGGTTTTCAAAGTATTTCTTACATCATTTTGTGTTTCTGCTTTCAAAATTGTTCGTCTTCTCAAACCTAGGGTTTCCTCAATTATTTTACTTGTCCCACTGTGATTTCTTACTTTATTTTGCTTTGCTGTAACTCTTAAGTGTTTCCGCTGTGGTTTCTATGTATTTTTCATTACTTTATTCCCTCTTAGGGTTTTCCTGTCGATCTCTTTTACTGTGTTTTCTTTCATTATGTTTCAATGAAACGTATATGTTCCTTTCGTTCTTCATGAATTTACTTTGCCTGATTTTTTATGCTTTCATCTTTACATTTGACCTATGGCGGAAACCCTAAAATTTTGGTGTTTCCAGACCCCTTGTGTGTGATTGATTTGCTTACTGTGTTTGAACTAGTTTGACTACAAAAACCCAATTTCTAAAGTTTGGCTCATGTTTATTGTGTCCTCTGGTTCTTTCTATGCTTTGAAAGACCTTCTATTTCATTTCTATCATGCTATCTGACACTCTCTTTTAGCTATGTTCTTCAGCTCTTGATTACATGGCAACTTTTGTTTTTTTAATTCTAGCCTTTGCGTGTTTAAGTTTATGCACTCTTTAAAGTCATACCTCTCCCTCTAGTCTTTTTACTACTTCTAGCATTACTATTCGTGTCTAGCTGGCTGAAAGCCAAGGCTAGACTATAGAACCCTGCTTGCTTTTCTCAAGTGTTTGATGAATCTTGGGTGAAGTCTCTGGTTGTCTGCTTGCTGCTATTAGTCTGCCATCGTAGAATTATAACTGGTATGCCCTTATATGCTCTATAAGCATCCTTATTAAGTTTCTCTGCTTCTACCCCTTTCTTTGTGTGTTCATTTATGCTTTCCTGCACTATTTAATTACTTTCAAGCATGTTTATCTATTTCCCCTGTTCCCTTTGTATTTGAGTTTGTCATGGGTCATAATAACATTGTAAATTTCTATATGTGATTCAGGACTAGACTCTTTTGAATATCTACTCGACTACTTTCCTATTCCATTTCCCCTAATGTGCTGAGCTCTAATTTGGGCCTGTTGATGTCCTGATCATCATTCAGGCTTGAGTTTGACTCTTTAAGAGTCTGCTCTTATTTGTCTGAATCTGAGTGGGAGGTTAGAGGTGTTTCGGTCCATGCCATGACTGGGTAAGACAACCTCCTATTGAGGTTTCTCTCTCACTTTACACCTATTCATAGCTCTTATGTTCTACCCCCTTATGGTAAGGCATGCTTAGCGACCCTAGAGTTCCCTGTGAACTTGGATTCCTAAGGGTTGGTATTTTACACATTGCACTACTATGTTACAACATTCAATCTTTAGAGTGTAAGCATTTCCTAGGCTCTCAAAGACCATTGGAAAACACTCTAAGAGAAGGCTTTGGAATCTGGAATCCGGATTTGGTAAAACACATGTGTTGGATATTAAAGGTTTCATTGAGCCCCTCGGGCCTGACTTTAGTTTGGATATATTTATTTCTGTCTTTTTCTTCTCAGTTCTGTAATAAATATGTAAAAAAACTCAGGGAAAGTATTAGTAAAGGGTGTGGGGGGGGTTTATGTTGCCTGCGTAAGTCAAAGGGTAGAAATGCCGCCTATAGGTCTTTTATGCTTTGAATTATCTAGAAATCATGCCAATAAGATTTTATAATGCTTAAAATCATCTAGTTACCATGCCTATAGGTTTAATACTTCCAAGTCACCTAGATAACACGCCTATAGGGTTTAACATTTATTCATGTTGCAAATCATTAGAGATCCTGCCCATAGGACTTTGCATTCACCTAATCAATTGCATATACACACCATGTTTATAGGAAATGCATATGCGTTAGGCAAATTTTTGGGTAACTAAAGGTTCATCTATTTACCAACTCTTTAAATCCATAGATATCATGCCTATAGAACTCCGTCTCAACTTGCCTGATTCGTTTAAAGCAATAAGAATACGTTAATTGGTCCTTAATGTCTTAATGTAATGATTTCAATAAAACTCTTGTAAACCAGTATGCTTTTAAACTCTTCAAATTTGCATATTTTCCTAAACAGTTCTTTTAAACATTTTACTCAGCCACCTCCCTCCGCCCCCCCCCCCCCCCGAAATTGTCTTTAAAATAGTCCTGTAACTCACTATTTTCTTTAGATACTCCTGCCTCTAAAACACTTTCATAACTCTTCTGAATTTTTCCTACTCAAATAGTCTGTTGATTTCAAATCCATTTACAAACTTATTGCAGTCTTTACTTTCTTTTAAACTCTTATGCAATAAGACCTCAATAGCTAAAAATCAGACCGGATGGGCTTGATGCAGGCTTTTTATCCTACTTTATGAGTTAAACTGATCCATACGCTACATAACTTTAGTTAAAGACCAAAGCAGTATGTGCAACTCAAGCTAAACTAATTGTTGTGTGATCTACGGGGTTTGCATGAGCTTTTGAGTGTTTCCTTTGAACCCCACTTATTTTCTATTTGTTTTGATTGAAGCCTTAGTATTTTATCCTTTTAAACTCCATATATGCCTGTATCCCTTTCCCCCCTTTAGGATAAGAAGTCCAAATACCATGGATCTGATAGGTCGTGACGGGTAATAGCATGCAATAAGTAAACGAGAGTAATCGCGTTTAAATACCTTAACTGGGTATGAAGGGTAGAATACGGATATGATGACTGGTGCATTTATCTCGTGTGAGAATGATTGTTGGATATTGCACCAAAGTGATCCATATTATGTTTAACCCTAGGACCCTTTCTTCTTCTTTATTAGTGCCTTATTTTAAACTAATGTTTTCAATCAAAATCCCTCTATTAATAAGGACTTGTGCCTTTCTTCTTTCAAAATCTTCAACTTGCTATGTTTTCCTATATGCAAACATTACTTGCTTACTCCTCCTCTTCATAAAGTCATAATTAATCAAACTGGGAACCACACTAGTGGATCTTCGGGGGTGCCTAGCACCTTCCCCTCGAGATAATCTCAAGCCCTTACCCGAACTCTGGTTTTCTTTCAAATCTTTCTTATTTTCTTTAAAGTGTCCTAATGCACTATAATCATTAGGTGGCGACTCTCCAAAATCCATAACCCAAATTCTCCAAAAGGGGATAAAAGAGTCATTCCACCCATATTGTCGTAAACCCGATTTATCCTTAGAAAAAGGGGGCGTTGACAACATGGCGACTCTACTGGGGACTTTCTTTATGTCTTTTACCATTACTTGCTTTTGTGACTTTATTGCTTCCTTAGTCATATTTATTTCTTGTCCTTGGTTATTTTATCATAATTACTAACTTGGCTCTTCGTGTTTTTCTTTAACTTCTTCTTTCACTCATTATTTCAATTCCATTATAATTTTCAAGTATTTATTGTAATCTTTATGAACGTGAAAATACATGTAATTTGTTTCATTATTGTAACTGCATTCCTCAGCATTATATTCCACTCGTGCACAAATAAATCCTATAGCAACGCTTATAATGAGTGATTGCCCCCTTATGATATTATAAACCCTCTAAATGTGGCAAAGGCATATTTGCGGTAAAACTAGTCGATCGACGGTATAGTCGACGGTTCCGCGCATTTACTTCTTGACTTGTCCGCTAAAGGCTACCATGTCTAGCACTTCAAAAGTAGAAACCTTATTCCATTGAACTGTTCATGCATCATGGTCAAGTGTAGTCGAGTAAGTTATGTTGTCCACATAATGACTCCTTAAGATAGCCTAAAGCAAAGTCTACCGGGTTTCCTACAAACCCAAAGGGACGCCTCTATGTTATGTGCATTTATTTGGAGAACGAAATGTTGTTTGCTAAATATTAATTTAAATGGTCGAGTCTGGTGGGGTTCGGGGCCGAACATTTTTTTTGCAGAAATATGAGGCACGAGGTTCCGAGATTCGGTATGGTATCCAACATCCACCCAAGGTATCTAAGCTGGTGGGAAGATCTTCGTGGCAACGATCAAACCCTCGTACGCAAGTAATTAGGGAATTTTCCCTCACTTTTAGAAATACAGCCTAACAACAAGATCATAGAGGCTGCCACTTTGTTTTGGGATAATGATTGATCAGTGTTCCTCTTCGGAGAATTGGAAATGATCCCTTAGCTAGAAGAGATATGAGGCCTAGGTGGTATCCGTTGGGAGACGCCACGATTGCTTATGCTGGAAAAACGCAAAAGTAGAGGCTTTCTTAAGATGATGGAACTCAAGAAAAATACCGACCTCTCTGTCGATGCCCCCTTTTCTTCTAAAGGAGAAATCGGGTTTACGACATTATGTGTGAAATGACTCTTTTGTCCCCTTTTGGGGAATTTGGGCTATGGAGTTTAGAGAGTCGCCCGCTAATGATAATAGTGCATTAGGACACTTTTAGAGAAAATAAGAAGGATATGAAAGAAAACCAAAGTTCGGGTAAGGGCTTGAGATTATCTCGAGGGGAAGGTGTTTGGTACCCCTCAGGATCCACTAATTTGGTTCCCGACCTTGCTTAATTGTGACTTTAAGAAGAGAAGGAATAGACAAGCAAAGTTTGCACATAAGAAATATAAACAAGTTGACAATTTTGAAAGAACAAAGGCGCAAGAGAAAAGAGAACTTAGTTTGAAGAAAATGTTAATTTAAATAAAGGAAAAAGAAAAGAAAAAGGGTCCTAGCCTTAACTATTATATGGATCATCCGGTGCGATACCCCGCAAATATTCCTCAGAAGATGGGTCGCCTATGATATTAGCACATCGTCATCATTTCCATATTCTACCCTTCCCACCCCGTTGAAGTATTTAAACGCGATTAGTCTCGCTTACTTATTGCATTCTAATACCCGTCCTAACTAATCAGTCCCGGGGTATTTGGACTTCTAATCCTAAAAGGGAAGAAACGAGATAGAGGTATATATGGAGTTTAAAAGGACAAAATACTAAGGCGTCAACCAAAAACAAATAGCATATAAGTGGGGTACAAAGAAAACACTCAGAGGCTCATACCAAACCCCGTAGATCACAACAACAATTAGCTTAACATGACTTGCATATACTGGTTTGGTCTTCAATTTAATTTAAGAAGTGGACAGATCAGTTTAACACATAGAACTTGATAAAAGGTCTACATTCGGCAACTTGGATCCAATTGTTAGGAGTTGTTGTATTTTTTAAAATAAGTTATGGATTGAAGTCCTAATGCAGGAGAGTTTAAAAGAAAATAAAGACTGCAGTAAGTTTGTTTGGATTTGAAATCGGCATACTGTTTGAGTAAAAATGCAGAAGAGTTATGAATGAATTTCAGAGGCAAGAGTATCATAAGATAAAAGTGAGTTCAAAAAATTATTTACGAATTTTATGAAAAAATGTAGACGGAGATTTGGAAGACAGTTTTAGTGACAAAATACGAATTTAGAGAATCGCAGACAGATTTGGGTGAGTTTTATTAGAAAATGCTGGGACTGCTTGCTAGATTATCCGAATTTTAAGACAGATTTAAACGGGATAAAACTATAGGCAGGATATCTACATCTTGGCTTTTTATCGACTGATTACTGCCTTTAACTCAGTAAAGAAACGAGCGTTGGATTACCCTACTGTTTTGCCTACCGTTTTATGTATTTCCTAATGGCGTGATTTATATATGCAAGATGTTGTTTAATGTGTCATATAGGCATGATATCTAATGATTTGCAATATGACTGAGTATTAAGGCCTATAGGCATGACATCTAATTAATAGAAAAGAGTACAAAATACTATAGACATGATTTCTAGGTGATTTCAAATATTAAGCCTATAGGAATGATATCTGAACGATTTAAAGCAGTAAAATTCCTATAGGCATGATATCTAGGTGACTTGAACTAGTAGAAGTCCTATTGGCATGATTTCTAAGTGTTTCAAAGTGATAAGACTCCTATAGGCATGATTTCTACCCTTTAGCATGCAAACAACTAAAAATAAACCCCTCTCATACCCTTTACTGCTATGTTCCCCAAGTTTTATTACAAAATTATTATTAAATAGCAACGAAAAAAAAAAAAACATCACAGCCCACAGCTAGATCCAAACTGCCTAATGCAATCTTGGTATCCAATACATGTGTTTTACCAAATACGGATTCAAGATTCTAAGGCCTTCTCTTAGCGTGTTACAAAGTTCCGAGGGTCTTCAAAAGCCTAGGCAGTGCTTACACTCTAAAGATTGAATGTTGTAACAGAGTAGTGCAATGTATGGAATTAACAGCCATTAGGCATCCAAGTTCAGAAGGAACTCTAGGGTCCGTAAGCATAGCTTACCATTGGGGGGTAGGGTGGTTTAGGGGATTGGTAAGCGGGTGGTGGAATTTGGTATGTGGCTGATGGTTCTTGGTAGTTTAGAGTAGGTTGAAATGTGAGTGGAGCTGAGGGATAAGTTTGGTACTTCATATCGGAATTGTTCCATTGCGTAGCCATTACGGAATTTACATCCTTTCTCTTTGACGAGCCACCAGACTGTAAAGCCTTGTTGGTAACTTTCAATGCCTTGAGGTTAGTGACCATACCGTTTTTGATGCCTTCTTCAATCCTTTCTCCCAACTTGATGATGTCAGAGAACTTTTGGCCCTCTATTAGCATCAGTTTCTAATAGTACTGCGGATCTTGAGCATGGACGAAGAACATGTTCAGTTGTTCTTCCTCCAAGGCCAGTCTGACCTTAGCAGCTTCTGACCTCCAACGAGTAGCATACTTGCGAAAGGTCTCCGTGGGCTTCTTCTTGAGATTCTAGATATAGAACACATCTGGTGCATTCTCAGTGTTGAACCTAAATCGTTCCATAATGTCAGATGCCATGTTCACCCAATAAGTCCATTTCTTTGCATCCTAGCTAATATACCATTATAAAGCATCACCCTTCAAACTCCTCATGAACAACTTCATGCGGATTTTCTCGTCCCTTACGACTCCTACCAACTTGTCACAATACATTCTCACGTGGACCCTGGATCACATGTACCATCGAACATCTCGAACTTGGGAGGTTTGTACCCCTCCGGGAGCTCAACATCTGGCTGAACACAGAGATCTTTGTAATTCTACCCTTTGTTACATTCAAAACCGTGAACTCGGCTAGTCAATTTCTTGATCTCAGTGGCCAAATTCTGAATGAAGAAGCCCCTGTCATCAGATTCAGGTGAACTTGTAATTGGCTGACTGTAGTGCAGTATAGTGTCAACAAAGATAGGAGTGTTATGGTGTTTTGTGGTGATTTGTGGTTTAGGAATGAGCAATGGAGTGTTATGAGAATAAATATAAATAACATATATTTGTCAACAAATATAAATCGCTTCCTAATTTGAGTGCCTCGTTGTGCCCGAGGTAGACCTAGAGACAAATTAAATTTGGAGAACTTATAATGCTAAATGCCTCATTTTATTGATAAAAACAAGACAAGTGAATGATAAAGATGTCACTAATGGCCGGTGGCCTTATTATATAAAGAAAGCAGAAAAATAAAAATCCTAACTACTTGGTCCCGGAAGGACCCTCCCGAGATTCAGTACTCTTGCCTCTCTCGTATAGCTGCATCAACTCCCGCATTCTTAATAGCAAATAAGCTCGAGCCAGATGTCTGCTTGCACTTCCTTCAGCATTCTGGCAATCTTCAATTCTTTTCAAGATCTTTCCTTCTAACTCCACTATACCTCGCTCCAGATATCCCAAACGGTTGTTGGCGTTAATAGCCATATCTTTCCACTCGTTGATCAACTTCTTGTGGGATACTTATGGATGTTCATTCTCACATTCTCGCATCCTCTTGCGCAGTTGATTGTATTTGACTTGCACTTCAGTTTTCTCATCAATAATCCTATGACCGTGGATGAATCCTGGACTACCCAAGATAATGTGATCATCTTCCAACTAACTAGTGTAGTGCGGTACACACCCGGCATGGTACCTGTCTGGTTTAGTAGACTCCTTCCCTAAGACTAGCTTGCAGTGCCACATAAGCTGAGCGTGACACCTGTGCGGGCTATCATCATCTTGAAAGTCAGTCGTGAAATGACTCATTTTCTCTATCCTGGGTATGATTTGTTTTCTTCCATCTTTCCTCATGGCCCAGAGAGAGTCATAAGGATGAGTTCCCCTCAGACCAATAAGTACGAGGAATGGTGCGTCTCGAGAATGGACAATGAACTCCCTTGTTGGGAACCACTCGAACATCCACTGAACTTGCTCTTCTTTTAGATTATTGAACAACTCTACCCATCCACTGGTGTCTTCTGGCTGAGCGAACATGTTAGGCATGAAGTTCATTCTCTTTGGATGAAAGCGATATGGCCATCCCAATCCTGCGTATGATTTCCTGTTTGTAGTCGCCTTTCTGAAGGTGTCCTATGAGCCAAAGTTGAAGTAGAAGATTACAACTCTCGAAGTGCGGAGCCCCTTTCTGACACTTTCCCAAGGCTCGATATATTTCCGCGAAGATCATGGGCACTATGTTGAAAGACTGCCCGTCGATACCTGCCACTGAGGTTTTGGTCACCATGGCTAGTATGGTGTGGATCCTAGCCTTCTTCAAGTAAATCATGAACACAAAGAAGTTCTATGTATATTTCCCAAAGAAGTGAGGGCGAACTCGTCAATGTAGGTGCGATAGAACTTGCTGTGGCCATATCTCTCATACAAGAAGTCAAAATAGGAGTCTTTTAAGCAAGAGATTGTTAATACCCAATTTTTTCCTATGTATTTTTATACTCAAAATACATTCCAAATAGCGAGTATATGCATATATAAGCATCCCCAAAGGTTTTGGTATTTTTCGAAATTTTTTAGATTTTTAAAACCAATTTATGGCCTATTTTGCACAATAAAATCCAATAATTATTCCCAAAACTTATCATTTTGGTGAATAAATTATTTTATTCTCACATTTACGTAAAAATATTATTAACATGATTTTTACATAATTTTACAAGTCCATTTGGTGTTTTTAAACTAAAATAGCATGAAATTGCAATTTTAGCCTATTTCTCGATTTAATAGCATTTTAATAACAAAGTCATTATAATATTTTAAAATTAATACCTACATATGGTTTATTAACCCAGTACTTTTAATTTGATTTTTAAATATTTTCTGCTTTTTTTATATATCATGGTAAAGTGGCTATTTCAATTTTGGCCTCATTTGCTTTCAATTATAGCCTCATTTGCACCCAAATCCACCCGCTAATTAAACGACCCAATTTCATTTCCTACCCAACCCCGGCTCAATCAAACGAACCCGCCCAGTTGGGGGGTAGAGAATAAGAGCTAGGAGTAGGTGTAAAGTGGGAGAGAAACCTCACCAGGAGGTGGTCATAACCAGTCATGGCATAGACTTGAACACCCCTAACCTCCTAGTCAAATTCAGACAAATAAGAGCCGACTCTTAAAGAGTCAAACTCAGGCTTGAATGATGATCAGGACATCAACAGACCCAAGTTAGATCAGCACATTGGGGAAAGGGAATGGGAAAACAGTCGAGTAGAGAATCAAAAGAGTCTGGTCCTGAATCACATACAACAATTCATAATGTTGATATGATTGAGGACAAACTCACATACAAAGGGAATAAGGGAAAGGGATTAACATGCTTGAAAGTAATTAAATAATGCAGTAAAGCATAAATGAACACTCAAAGAAAGGGGTAGAAGCACAGAAATTGCATAAGGATGCTATAAAACATAGAAAGAGCATACCAGTTATAAAGCTAGGATAGCAGACTAACAGCAACAAACAGACAGCCAGAAATAAACAGGAACAAACTCAAGAAACTCCAAATGTATAAGAGCATGCATTGTAGATTTCTCAATAGAATGCAGAGAAGAGAGCTTTGAGTGTGTGTGTATTTTTGAACTCAGTTGTTCATGTTTTTTTAAAGAAAATGAATATGGTATTTATAGTTTTAAAGCAAGAAGGGAATAAGGAAAGGAAGTAATTCAGTATCAATCAAAATCAATCAGAATAATGGAATCCTTTAATTAATGAGTCGACCTTGAATAGTAAAGGGTAGGGTTTTATTTAAGGAATGACAATCAGTAACACATTGTACAATAAAGAGTAAATACATAAAAGAAGTTCTTCAAATACGCGGTTCAGGTAAATAAGGTAAGAATATAATCAACTAACACATAGTAAATCAAGGAATTAAAGATTCAAACTCACTAATGAATCAAGTCAAAAAGTAAGTCCAAATTAGACAAGGAAAGAATCAAATAAGCTCACATAATGGTTGTCTTAAATCAATCCCCAAAAAATTAGGGTTGTTTTTGAAAGAGAAATGTTTGACTATAAAGAGTGCCTAACTTTAAGCATACAAAGCTAGAATTAAAGAAACAGAGTGGTCATGCAGTCAAAAGTAGAAGAACATAGCCATGAGAGAAATTAGAAGATCTTGCAAATCATAGCAAGACTCGGAGAACATGAGACGAGCTTAGAAATTAGGGTTTTAGAAATCATGCAGGAAGCAACACAAGAAGCAAAGAAATTGCACATAAGTGGCTGAAAACCCCCAAAATCTAAGGTTTCCTCCACGGATTAAATGAAAAGACGAAAGCACAGAAAATCAGGCAAAGTAAACTCAGAAAATCACGTAATAGGAGTATAAGGGCACATGGAGGGGGGGTGGGGAGTAGAGGCCACCCAGGGCCTGAAATGCCATGGTTTTCGGTGACATACGGTGGAAACCGGTGGGAAGGGACTAGGGTTTCGGAGAGGAGTTGAGAGAGTCTGAGAAAATGAAGGGATTCAAAGGAGACTGCTTTGTGAGAATGATTAGGGTTAGGGGAGTCGGCTTTGTTAAAAAGGGAAGGGCAAACGTGGACCGTTGCTTAAAACAATCAACGACCATGATTTAAAATGGAGTCTGGGCGGGTTCGTTTGATTGAGCCGGGGTTGGGTAGGAAATGAAATTGGGTCGTTTAATTAGCGGGTGGATTTGGGTGCAAATGAGGCTACTTCACCCAGATATTCCCAACCCGCACCTGTGTACCAAGCATAAAATTCCTAGCCTTCTCACAACCCGTTACCACCTACCCGTGAAAACTTTCCCTGACCCATACCAAATTTCGACCACAAGCCTAGCAGACAATATAACGCCATAGCCGAACCAATTGACCAATTATATGAAAAACTCAAAGCAGCCGGATACGTTACCCTTATCCCAGCCGTAACTCAAGAAAATCCTTCCCAATGGATCAACCCAAACAAGACTTGTGCATACTATTCCGGGACGAAAGGTCATACCATCGACGAGTGTCGCTCGTTAGAAGACAAGATTCAGAATCTGATAAATAACAAGATAATTATAGCAAAGGAGCCCACTCCTAATGTACGCAAAAACCTTCTGCCTAGCCAAAAGGGTGGAGGCATCCATATGATTGAGATTGAAGATGATTGGGACCCCAAGGGTTCAAACGGTTAGATATGAAGGAGATGAACTTAAGAAGCCAGCAGTTATTCTTAACCCCATTGTTGTTCTGATTCAGCCCTCTGAGGGCGAAGTGGTAAATGTGTCTGTACCACTTGAGTTTAAAGCATCTTCTGCAAAGGCTCCATAACCAATTGAGGTTGAGTTCGGGATTCCAAAGGCACCTAAGCCTTTTGAAGTTACCGTATTACCTCCCAAGGTGTCTATTCAGGTCTCCATGATAGGATTTACCCTATTCAAGACGAACGCCATACCTTGGGATTACACCGCTGAGGCTAGAAGAAAGGGAAAGACATATACTGGGAAGTAATTGCCGCACAGGGAATGACTAGAACAGGCCGGGTATATACCCTGGAACATTTGGCTGAGTCTAGCAAGAAAGCCTCCGGGAGGGCTGTTGAAACTACACCCGATGAGCTATAGAGGAAGGTACGGGCCAAAGAATACTCAGTCGTCGAGAAACTAAACAAAACGACAACATATATTTCTATTCTAGCTCTTTTGCAAATCTCTGAGGCACATAAAAATGCTTTAATGGAAATACTGAGTGAAGCTTAAGTTCCTAGAAACATAACATTAGTCGAAATGGCCAATATGGTAGGCAGGTCTGGAAATACATATGATCACCTTCCACCAGGATAAGTTACCAACAGAAGGGCTTGGTCACAACAAAGCATTTCACATCATTACGCAATGCGAGGATCACTTAATCACCAGGATCTTAGTCGACGGGGGATCCAGCCTCACTATTTGTTTATTAATAACTCTCACGACATTGGGTAAAGGATTGCATGAGATCAAAGACGGAGCTATCAGTGTCAAATCTTTCGATGGATATCAGAGGTCCACCATTGGAGAAATTAGCCTATGCCTACAGATGGGACCCACCTGGTTTGATGTTGAGTTCCAAGTCATTGACGTACCAACATCCTACAATTTGTTGCTGGGACGACCCTAGATCCATGCCATTGGGGCTGTGGCATCAACTTTGCATCATGCTGTAAAATTTGAAGGGAATCCTCAGGAAGTAATCATTCATGGCAACGGTAGCACCCCTATATACAGTCGCCAGGCCATCCGGATGATCGGAGGAAGAAGGAGAATTGGTGGAGAAACATGCCATCACATAGAGTGAGTCAACGCCATAGACAAAGAGAAGTGGTGGGATAACAAGATGAAAAACATTCTGAATTGGAGCGGATACGATCCCGGAAAAGGACTTGGCAAGAATCTCCAGGGTATCACCATGCCTACAAAGTTGAAGAAGCATGGTACCACTTTTGGCCTGGGTTATGAATATACTTGGGAGGAGTTCAACCACTGGTCGCCACTATGGCGCGGTCCCTACTACCCACTGGAGCACCCTCTACCTTAGTTGGAGCAGAACGTTCAGCCAGCTGATGTCATATATTGATCAGAGGAAGATGAGATATTAGCAGCAATGAACAACCTGTTTCTGGGGGATAATATGGATTGATGTGTTATCTTCGAGGAGGAAGGGGAGGAAGGCCCTTGCATTCAAGATGTGAACCGAGGCAAACACCTCACCAATTGGTTAGTCAGGACCACTGGTGCCCGAAGAGCCTCGTGGTAGCAAGGCTAAACAATGCATATTCATCACATTTTACTTTTAGTTGATTTTAATTTTTTGCATTGTCTTTACTTTTGAAAAGAGCTCTGATGTTTCAAATAGTTATGAATTTAATCAAAAGCAATTTCCAAGTTTATCTTCATATCTCGCTCTTATAACTATTCTCTACCATTTACTTTATTTTACACCACATTACTATTACATATCTTGATGATGAACCAATGGCTGTAACTTGGAACGAGGCAATGCGAAAAATGGATATAGATTCAGAAAGGGATGAAATACCAGAAGACGCTGTCAGAGAGGTCGATAATTTTAAGAACATACCTCAGTCCAATTTTGACGAAACTAAGGTCGTTAATCTGGGAGACTCAGAAAATGTCAAGGAAACACGAATCAGCGTACATTTGTCACCGCTAAAAGAAAGCGTACACAAATTTCTTAAAAGAGTATGAAGACATCATTGCGTGGTCCTACGACGACATGACTGGTCTCAGCACATCCATTGTGGCTCACAAGTTGCCGACAGATCCGCGTGCCCACCGGTAAAACAGAAGCTAGGGAAATTCAAACCAGACATGAGTTGGAAAATCAAAGAAGATGTTACCAAAAAAGTCAAAGCCAGGGTTCTCAGAGTGCTGGAATATCCGACATGGTTAGCCAACATCGTGCCGGTACCAAAGAAGGATGGCAAAGCTAGAGTCTATGTCGACTACCGGGATCTCGACCGGGCCAGTCCTATGGACGACTTCCCTTTGCCAAATATACACATATTAATCGACAACTGCGCCAAACATGAGCTGTAGTTGTTTGTCGATTGTTTTGATGGATACCATCAGATATGGATGGACGGAGAAGATGCAGAGAAAATGGCATTTATCACGCTACGGGGGATGTTTTGCAACAGAATGATGTCGTTCGATTTGAATAATGATGGTGCTACCTACATGAGTTCCATGACCACAATTTCTCTTGATATGATACATAAAGAGATCGAGGTTTATGTAGACGACGTCATCATCAAATCCAAGAAAGCTAAAAATCACATGGAAGATTTGAGAAAATTCTTCAACAGATTGAGGAGATACAACTTGAAATCGAACCCAGCCAAGTGTGCATTCGGGGTCCCCGCTGGAAAGTTATTGTGCTTCATTGTGAGTCGCTGGGGAATAGAATTGGACTCGTCAAAGGTCGAAGCTATTCAAGAGTTGTCACCGCCAAATAACATGAAGGACGCAATGAGTTTTCTAGGAAGACTCGTCTATATTAGCCGGTTCATAGCCCAGTCCGCCGTTATTTGTGAACCTATTTTAAAAACACGGAAGAAGGATTCCGCCACTAAATGGACTGATGATTGTAAAAAGGCCTTTGACATAATCAAGGAATATATGTAAACACTGCCAGTCTTAGTTCCACCCGAGCCAGGGAGACCTCTATTGCTTTATCTTGTAGTATTGGATGGGGAATTTGGTTGTGTTTTTGGACAACTTGACAAGTTAGGAAGAAAGGAGCAAGCAATCTACTACCTCAGCAAGACGTTTACCCCGTACGAGACTCGGTACTCCTTATTAGAGGCACTTGTTGTGCTCTAACCTGGGTAGCTCAAAAACTGAGGCATTATTCTGTGCTTACACCACTTATCTCATATCCAGAATGGATCCATTGAAATATATCTTTCATAAGACCATGCCCATCGGCAAGCTCGCCAAATGGAAAATATTCTTGAGTGAGTTTGACATCATTTATGTTACCCATAAGGCAATCAAAGGACAAGCTCTGGAAGATCACCTCGTGGAGAATCCTGTAGGAGGAGAATACAAACCACTAAAGTGGTATTTACCCGATGAAGAGATAGCTTTCGTAGGAGAAGACATTGCAGAATCCTATGATGGTTGGAGGATGTTTTCCGACGGAGCCGCAAATTTCAAAGGAATCGGTATAGGAGCAGTCTTGGTATCAGAAACTAGTCAGCATTACACAAATATCCGCCGAACTCAGATTCCCGTGCACCAACTACATGGCCTATTACGAAGCCTGCATCTTAGGGCTCAAATTGGCAATCGACATGGACATTTAGGAACTATTAGTGATCGAAGACTTGGACCTAGTCATAAATCGGGTTTGAGAAGAATGGGTAACCAAGAATTCAAAAATACTCCCACGTCTACACCATGTACAGGAGTTGAGGAAAAGATTCATAAAGATGGAATTCCAGCACGTTCCCAGAACACAGAATGAGTTCACTGATGCCCTAGCCACTTTATCGTCCACGATCCAGCGTCCAGATACAAACTTTATTTATCCATCCCATGTCATGATTCATGACCAACCAGCTTATTATGCTCTTTTCGAGGAAGAAGACAATGGGGAACCTTGGTTCCATGATATCAAACTATACTTGACAACATGAGAATACCCAGAACTTGCCAATGCAACTTAGAAACGCACCCTCCGGAGATTATCCAACTTCTTTCACGGCAGAGGAATCCTGTATAGGAGGGCTCCCGATTTGGGATTATAAAGATGTGTCTAGGCAAAAGAAGCAACCAAACTATTGGAGGAAGTGCACACAGGGACCTGCAGGCCACACATGAATGGTTTTGTTTTAGCAAAGAAGATACTCTGAGCATGGTATTTTTGGATGACAATGGAAACGGACAGCATCCAGTAGGTTCGGAGATGCCACCATTGTCAGATACATACAGATATGATAAAAGTACCTCCAAATGAGATTACTTCAACAAGCTCACCGTGACCGTTCACCGCTTTGGGAATTGATGTTATCAGAGCAATCGAACCATCCGCGTCAAATGGGAACATGTTCAACTTAGTGGCAATTGATTACTTCACCAAATGGGTTGAAGTGGCATCCTACAAAGCAGTGACCAAGAAGGTTGTAGTAGATTTTGTCCGTGGCCGTGGTCTATCGGTTCGTAATTCCGGAATCAATCTTCACCGACAATGGCTCTAATCTCAACAGTGACCTAATGAAGCCAATGTGTGAAACATTCAAGATTAAAAACAAGAACTCTATGGCTTATGGACCTCAAATTAATGGAGGTGTATAAGCATCCAATAAGAACATCAAGAAGATACTAAGGAAGATGATCGAAAAGTACAAGCAATGACATGAGAAGTTTTGTTCGCCTTATTGAGATATCATACCATGGTCCGCACATCATTTGGGGCCACTCCCTACACGCTAGTCTATGGTACAGAGGCAATCATCCCCGCCTAGGTGGAAATTCTCTCCTTGAAGGTCATACAAGAAGTAGAGTTAGATGATGCAAAATAGATCAAAAGTTGCAATGAGAAATTAGCCCTCATCGACGGGAAGAGAATAAATGTTTTCTGTCATGGTCAATTATATCATAAAACAATGTCCAGAGCCTTCAACAAGAGAGTCAAACCAAGGAAGTTCACGCCAGGATAGTTGGTATTGAAGAAAATATTTTCGCATCAAGATGAAGCCAAAGGAAAATTCTCCCCCAATTAGCAGCGCCCGTACATGGTTCATCGGGAGTAGCCCGTATTCTTACAGAAATGGTCGAAAAAGTCTAGCCGAAGACTATAAACTCAGACGCAGTGAAAAGATACTACATTTGATCATATGCTTTTTCTCTCATGATGTAATTTGAACTACGCCAGACCTGATTCCCGTTTAAAAGGGGATACGTAGGTAGCACTATGAGTTTAGTCACATTTTAATAAAAATTCCATTTTTTCCCTGCAATCATAACTGGGGCAGAATTTTGAGGAAGACCCTCAAAATTCCGAAGTAAGTTTTTCAGGTTTTTCATCAGCACCAACCTAGTAAACTAGGGAAGAATTTTCAGGAGGACTCTCAAAATTCTGGAATAAATTCAGTTTCATACACTCAGCACAGCCGTCAGCAGCACCAGCCCAGTAAACTGGGGCAGAATGTTGAGGAGGACCCTAAAAATTCTGAAACAAGCAAGGTCGCCGCATCTTCAACCATGTTGCACTTGTTGGTTCATCCAAAATAAAATCATTAGATATATATATATATATATTATATTGCATTTACTAAATTCATGCATAAAAATCATCTGCATCACCATCGCTTAGCAACGCTACCCTCATGATACATGACACCAATAGCCGGTGGATACGAACTAACCGCCCCTCTACAAATCTTACGATTTTTCTTTGGATGTAGGAATTCAGGCCATGAATCAAAGTACATTCTCTCTTCAGAATCAAAACCCTCCAAAGGGTCACTATCCACACCCAACACTCCCCAGCAGTCCTAATATCGCAAACCGCCTACCAGCTAAGAAAAAATACTACTATTCATTCTTTTACACTCATGCAATGCATAAGGCTATTATCTGCCTTTCAAGACTAAGCTCTGTCTCCACATACATCTTTGCATAGGGCTATTTATCTGCCTTCCGAGGTTAAGCTCTACCTCCATATTGCATAAGGCTATTATATGCCTTCCGAGACTAAGTTATGTCTCCATCTGCATTTTGTATAAGGGGACTCTCTGCCTTCCGAGGTTAAGCTCTACCTCCATATTTCATAAGGCTATTATCTGCCATTCGAAACTAAGCTATGTCTCTATCTGCATTTTGCATAAGGCTACTCTCTTCTTTCGAGGTTATGCTCTGCCTCTATGTTGCATAAGGCTATTCTCTACCTTTTGAGGTTAAGCTTTACCTCCATCCTGCATAAGGCTACTTATCTGCCTTTTGATACTAAGATTTGTCTCCATCTGCATCGCATAAGGCAACCTATCTACCTTCCGAGACTAAGCATTGTCTCCGCCCTGCATGGCTGAAATATCGCCGCTTTATTTTTCTACTGCCTGAAATATCAACACTTGCATTTTAAATTCTCAATCTAGATGAAAGATAGCCATCCTTTGCATTTATTTGGCGGAAAGATCGCCACCATTTGCTTTCATTTGGCTGAAATATGTCCACCTTCTCATGGGCTGAAAGATCGCCAACTTGTTCAAAGGCGTCATAGTTCGGAGCCACCATCTGCATAGATCAAGAACACTATTTCATGGCCTGCGAATCTTTACTTTTATGCTCTTCATGGCCCAGGACATCATAGTCTGAGGACGTCATTCTAACCGTTCGAAGACAACATTTATGGTCCAACGGGAACTTGCATCACATTTAAATTATGAACAATATATGCGCACATCACTTATTTGCGGGTACCTCGGCTACGAATAGGCGTCTCAGCAGGATCACTCCTGCTCCGGGTTTTTCCTCAACCCATCTAAACCCGAACATCTTTTCAATCCCAACCATCGCGTCCGTCCTTTCGAACCTCCATCGACACATTCCTTCAATTGGATCCCAAATTATATATGGCCTTATTCCTGTAAAATCAGGGATATGCAGGCAGCTGAGAAACCGGAGTGCAGTCAAAATTCCTTTGCGATCGCCATTTTCGGTCAAAATTGGCCATCTTTCCTTACCCGACAACTCGTTCATTCTCCTTAGATAAATAGGGGCAGATGTTGATACCCAATTTTTCCCTATTTTTTTTTATACTCAATATACTTTCACAATAGCATGTATATGCGTATGTAAGAAGGCCCAAATGTTTTGGTATTTTTCCTAATTTTTTAAAGATTTTTAAAATCAATTTATTGTCTATTTTAATAGTATAAAACCCAATTATTATTCTCAAATCATCATTTTGTTCACCTTTTTTATTTACACCAAATATGGTTAGTGTAATTTTTGCACATTATTTACAAATTTATTTGGAATTTCTAAAGCTAATTGCACGAAATTACAATTATAGCCTATCTATACTACCAAATTATTTCTGAAATTTTTAGAATAATATTTATATGTTATTAATTAGTTCTATGTTTTTAATTTTTCTTACTGTGTTTGAAATGCTCTTACTACAAAAACCTTAATTTTTAATGTTCGTCTCATGTTTTCTCCGTTCTCTGGTTCTTGCTAAACTTTGCAAGACCTTCTATTTGATTTCTATCATGCTATCTGACACTCTCTATTAGCTATGTTCTTCTGCTCTTGATTGCATGACCACTTTGCTTTGTTTAATTCTAGCCTTTGAGTGTTTAGGTTTATGCACACTTTATAGTCATACGTCTCCCTCTCAAAATAACCCCCAATTTTCGAAATTGATTTCAGACTATCATTTTGTTAGCTTAATTGATTATTTCCTTGTCTAAATAGAGCCCGTTTTCTGACATAGTTCAGTATTGATTTTGAATCTTTGATTCCATGATTTACTATGTACTAGTTGATTTACTTCTTACCTTATTTATCTAAACCGCGTATTTGAAGAACTTCTCTTATGTATTTACCCTTTATTGCACGACATGTTACTTGATATTCTTTCCTTAAATAAAATTCTGCCCTTAGCATTCAAGTTGAACACCTTTATTAAAGAAATTCCCCTCCAATGATTGACTCTAATTGATACTGAATTGTTTTTTGCCTTGCTTACTTGCCTGTTTTCAAATTATAAATACCGTATTCCTTTTCTTCTAACACACAGACAATTGAGTTCAAAAAACATACACACACACTAAAAAGCTCTCTTCTCTTTACTACTACTAGCATTACAGTTTGTGTCTAGCCGGCTGAAAGCCAAGGCTAGAATATAGAACCATGCTTGCTTTTCTCAAGTGTTTGCTGAAGCTTAAGTGAACTCTCTGGCTGTCTGTTTTCTACTATTAGTTTGCTATCCTAGAATTAAAACCGGTATGCCCTTATATGCTCTATAAGCATCCTTATTCAATTTCTCTACTTCTACCCCATTTTTTGTGTGTACGTTTATGCTTTCCTGCACTATTTAATTACTTTCAAGCATGTTAATGCCTTTCCCCTGTTCCATTTGTATGTGATTATGTCCTGGTTCATAACAACATTATGAAGCTGTATGGGATTCAGGACTAGATTCTTTTTAATCTCTACTAGACTGCTTTGCCATTCCCTTTCCCCCAATGTGTTGAGCTCCAATTTGGATCTGTTGATTTCCTGATCATCATTTAGGCCTGAGTTTGACTCTTTAAGAGTATGCACTTATTTGTCTTAATATGAGTGGGAGGTTAGGGGTGTGCCAGTATATGCCATGACTGGGTATGACCATCTCCTACGGAGGTTTCTCTCTCACTTTACACCTACTCCTAGATCATAAGTTCTACCTCCCAATGGTAAGCCATGCTTAGAGATCCTAGAGTTCCCTCTAAACTTGGATGCTTAAGGGATGGTAATTCCGCACATAACACTACTCTGTTACAACATTCAATCTTTAGAGTGTAAGCATTGGTTAGGCTCTTGAAGATCCTTGGAACTTTGAAACACTCTAAGAGAAGACCTTGGAATCTGGAATTCAGATTTGGTGAAACACATGTGTTGGATATTAAAGGTTGCATTGAGCCTCCTTGGGTCTAAGTTTTGTTTGGATTTATTTATTTTAGCCTTTTTCTTCCCAGTTCTGTAATAAGTATGTAAAAGAAACTCGGGAAAATATGAGTAAAGGGTGTGGGAGGGGTTTATGTTGCCTGCGTAAGTCAAAGGGTAGAAATCCTTCCTATAGGTCTTTTATGCTTTAAATTATCTATAAATCATGCCTATAGGTTTTTCTAATGCTTAATATCATCTAGTTACCATGCCTATAGGTTTAATACTTCCAGGTCACCTAGATAACATGCCTATAGGGTTTAACGTTTAATCATATTGAAAATCATTAGAGATCCTGCCTATAGGACTTTTCATTCACCTAATCAATAGCAATTAGACACCATGTTTATAGGAAATGCATATGCGTTACGCAAACTATAACGTAACTAAATGTTCATCTATTTACCAACTCTTTAACAGGCTTTAAAATCCAATATAGATATCATGCCTATAGAACTTCGTCTCAACTTGCCTGATTCATTTTAAGGAATAACAGTCCGTTAACTGGCCCTTAATATATTAATGTAATGTCTTCAATAAAACTCTTGTAAACTAGTATGCTTTTAAACACTTCAAATCTGCATCTTTTTCTAAGCAGTTCTTTTAACCATTCTGGCTAAACATTTTACTCATACCCCCCCCCCCCTAAAATTATCTTTTAAAATAGTCTTGTAACTCACTATTTTTTAAGATAACCCTGCCTCTGAAACTCTTTCATATTTCTTCTAAATTTTTCCTACTCAAACAGTCTGCTCATTTCAAATCCATTTACAAACGTACTGCAGTCTTTACTTTCTTTTAAACTCTTCTGTATTAAGACCTCAATAACTAACAATTAGACCTGAGGGGCTTGATGCAGACTTTTTATCCAACTTTATGAGTTAAACTGATATTTCTGCTGCTTAACTTTAGTTATACACACAAACCAGTATGTGCAAGTCATGCTAAACTAATTGTTGTGTGATCTACGGGGTTTCAATGAGCCTTTGAGTGTTTGCTTTGTACCCCACTTATTTACTATTTGTTTTGATTGATGCATTAGTATTTTATCCATTTAATCTCTATATATGCCTCCATCCCTTTACCCCTTTTGTATTAAAAGTCCAACTACCCCGGGACTGATAGGTCGGGATGGTTATTTGCATGAAATAAGTAAACGAGACTTATCGCGTTTAAATACCTTGACGGTGGGGGGGGGGGAGGGGGGAAGGGTAGAATATGGATATTATGACTACTGCGTTATATCTCATGTGAGAATGATTCTTGTATATTGCACCAAAGTGATCTATATTATGTTTAACCCTAGGACCCCCTTTCTTCTTCTTTATTAATGCCTTATTTTAAACTAATGTTTTCAATCAAAATCCCTTTCTTAAAAACGACTTGTGCCTTTCTTCTTTCAAAAGTTTCACTTGCTATGTTTTCCTATGTGCAAATTTTACTTGTTTACTCCTACTCTTCTTAAAGTCACAATTAAGCAAGGCTGAGAACCACACTAGTGGATATTGGGGGTGCCTAACACTTCTCCTCGAGATAATCTCAAGCCATTAACAATACTCCGATTTTCTTTCAAATGTTTCTTCTTTTCTTTAAAAGTGTCCTAAAACACTATAACCATTAGGTGGCAACTCTCCAAAATCCATAACATAGATTCCCCAAAAGGGTATAAAAGAGTCATTCCACCCACAATGTCGTAAACCCGGTTTCTCCTTAGAAAAATGGGGCGTCGACAACGACCAAACGGCACTGAAACTGGACCTGATGACCTTTGGAGGAAGATACATGCCAAAGAGTATTTGATCATCAATCAACTGAACAAGGCGCCAGCCCAGATCTCCATCTTAGCTCTGTTGCAAAGCTCTGATGCACGTAAGAATGCCTTATCGAAGGTACTGAGCGAGGCATATGTGCCCAGCAACATAACTGGAGGAGAAATTGAAAACATGGTAGGGCAAGTATTGGAGAGTCATAAAATCACTTTCCACAAAGATGAGCTGCCACCAGAAGGGCTAAGCCACAATAAGGCATTGCGCATCACTATGCAATGCGAAGATTATTTCACCACCAGAATTTTGGTTAATGGAGGGTCCAGCCTCAATATTTGTCCATTGGTGACTCTTAAAACATTGGGAAAGGGCCTACATGAGAACAAGGATGGGGCCATCAACGTTAAACCTTTCGGTGGTTCCCAAATGTCCACTATTGGGGAAATCAGTTTATGTCTGCAAATGGGATCGATTTTGTTTGATGTTGACTTTCAAGTGATAGATGTCCCACCGTCTTACAATTTGATATTGGGTTGGCTTTGGATTCACGCCACTGGAGCCGTAGCATCAACCCTACACCAAGCAGTGGAATCACCAAGAGGTAATTATTTATGGCGATGGTAGCAATCCCATATACATTCCTCAGACCATCCTGACAATAGGAGGAAGAAGGAAAATAGGCGGAGAAACATACAACCACATTGAGCGGGACAACACCGTGGACAAAGATAAATGGTAAGACAATAAGATTGAAAGTATAGTGAATTTGTGTGGATACATACCTGGCAAGGGACTTGGCAAAAACCTCCAGGGGATCGCCAAACCCATCAAGCTGAAGAAATGTGGTATCACTTTTGGTTTGGGATGTGAATACACTTGAAATAGTTCAACCTCTGGTCTCCACCATGGCGTAGTCCCTAGTACCCACTAGAGCATATGAAACCTCGCTTGGAGCAGACTTTTCAGCCCCCCGAGGATATATATGGGTCAGAGGATGAGGAAGTAGTGTCAGGGATGAGGAATTTGTTTTTGGATGATGATGACATAGATTGATGTGTCATTTTTGAGGAGGAAGGGGAGGAAGACCCTTCTATACAAGTTGTGAGCCGAGGAGCACGCCTCAACAATTGGTCCATCAGAACCACCAGAGCCCGGAAAGCTTTGGGGTAGCAAGGCTGAACAAAGCACCATGCATTATCTTTCACTCTTTTCGACTTTCTTTCTGCATTTTCTTTAAAACAAGAGCTCCAATGTTCATAAAAATTATGACTTTATCAAAGCATTTCACTTATAAATCTTGATCTTATTACTTTATCGTTTACTTTATTTACACATCATTACTATTACTTATCTTGATGAACCGACAATTGTGTCTAGCAATGAGGCAACGCAGCAAACAGATATAGACTGAGAAGAAGATGACATACCAGAAGAGGTCATTAAAGAGGTTGAGGATTTTGAGAATATGCCTAAGTCTAACTGGGACGAAATTGAGGTTGTCAACTTGGGGGGGGGGGGCCAGAGAATGTCAAGGAAACGTATATCAGTGTTCATCTATCACCATCATAAAAGAAAGAGTACACACAATTCCTAAGGTAATATAAGGTCATATTCGCCTGGCCGTATGATGATATGACCGGTCTCAGTACATCTACTGTAGTTCATAAACTACCAACACATCCAACATGTCCACTGGTAAAGTAGAAGCTCAGGAAAATCAACTAGAGATGAGTTTGAAAATCAAGGAAGAAGTCACTAAACAAGAGAAAGATAAGGTCCTTAGAGTAGTAGAGTATCCAACATGTCTAGCCAACATCGTGCCAGTACTGAAGAAGGAAGGGAAGGTTAGAGTTTGCGTCGACTAACGGGATGTAAACCGGGCCAGTCTGAAAGATGACTTCCACTTGCTAAACATACACATCTTGATTGACCTCTGCCTACGCACGAGCTGCAGTCATTTGTTGATTGTTTTAACGGATACTATCAGGTATGGATGGATGAAGAAGACGTGAAGAAAACGGCTTCCATTATGCCGTGGGGGATGTATTGTTACTAGATGATGCCGTTTAGATTAAAGAATGCTGGGTCCACCTACATGAGGGCCATGACTACTATTTTCTGTGACATGATCCATAAAGACATCGAGGAATATAAAGATGATGTCATCATTAAATCCAAGAAAGCCACTTACCATACGGAAGATCTGAGGAAGTTCTTCAACAGACTGAGAATGTACAATCTGAAACTGAATCAAACCAAATGCGCATTCGAGGTTTCTGGTAAAAAATTGCTTGGATTCATTGCAATTCGACGAGAAATAGAACTAGATCCGTCAAAGGTCAAGGCCATTCAAAAAATTCAACTTCCGAATAACAAGAAGGACTTGATGAGTTTCCTGGGGAGCCTCAACTATATCAGCCGGTTCATAGCTCAGTTCATTTTCATTTGTGAACTGATCATTAAGATATTGAAGAAGGGTGCCACTACCAAATGGACTGATGATTGTCAGAAAAACTTCGACAGAATCAAGGAATACCTGTCAACACTGCCAATTCTGTTCCCCCCGAACCAGAGAGACCTGTATTGCTGTACCTTGCAGTATTGGATGGGGAATTCAGTTGTGTATTAGGACAGCACGATGAAATGGGGAGAAAGGAGCAAGCCATCTATTATCTCAGCAAGAATTTCACCTCGTTTGAGGCCCGGTATTCTCTATTAGAGCCCACCTGTTGTGCTCTGACTTGGGTAGCAACGAAGTTGAGGCATTATTTTTGTGCTTATACAACTTACCTCATATAATGAATGGATCCCCTGCAATACAGATTTCAGAAGTCTATGCCCACTGGAAAACTAGCCAAGTGGCAAATCCTGCTGAGCGAAGTCGACATTTTTTACGTAACCATAAGGCAATAAAAGGACAAGCATTGACAAATCATCTTGCTGAAAATCCCGTGGATGAAGAATAAAAACCTCTAAAGATGTATTTTCCTGATGAAGAGGTATTTTCATAGGAGAAGATATTGCAGAATCATATGATGGTTTGAGAATGTTTTTTGATGGAGCGGAAAATTTCAAAGGAGTTCGCATAGGAGCAGTCCAACTATCAAAAACCGGCCAGCATTATCTGGTATCCGCCAAACTTAGGTTCCCATGCACCAAAAACATAGCCAAATATGAAGCCTGCATCTTAGGGCTCAAGCTGGCCATTGATATGAACATTTAGGAGTTACTAATGATCGGGGATTCAGAATTACTCATACATAAGTTATGAGGAGAATTGGAAACCAAGAACTCCAAGATTCTCCCTTATCTGCATCATGTACTGGAGTTGAGGAAGAGGTTTACAAAGACAAAATTCCAGCATGTTCCCAGAGTCCAGAATGAGTTTTCCGATGCATTGGCTACCCTATAGTCTATGATTAAACATCTAGATAAGAACTTCACTGATCCTATCCCAGTAAAAATTCATGATCAGCCAACTTACTTTGCTCATGCCGAGGAAGGAGTAGATGGAGAACTCTGGTTTCACGATATCAAGGAATATTTGACAACAGGAGAATATCTAAAACATTCAAATGCTAATCAGAAGACGCTTCGAATATTATCCAATTATTTCTTTCACAATGGAGGAATCCTATACAGGAGGACTCAAGATTAGGTACTATTAAGGTGTGCTGAAGCAAAGGAAGCATCCAGGCTATTAGAAGAAATTCATGCAGGACCCGCGGTCCACATATGAATGGTTTTTCCTTGCAAAGAAGATACTCCGAGCAGGTTATTATTGGATGACTGTGGAAATGGACTGCATCGAGTATGTTCAAAAGTGCAATCACTGTCAAATATATGTAGACGTGATAAAGGTGCCTCCAAACGAGCTTACTGCAACAAGCTTGCCACGGCTGTTCTTCGCTTGGGGGATAGATGTTATTGGACCAATCGAATATGTCGCGTCTAACGGACACATGTTCATTCTCTTAGTAATTGAGTATATAATCAAATGAGTAGAAGTAGCATCATATAAGGTAGTGACCAAGAAAGTTGTGGCAGATTTTGTCCGCGACCGCATCGTTTGCCAGTTCGCCATCCCAAAATCAATCATTACAATAATGGTTCCAATCTCAAAAGTGACCTGATGAAAGCAATGTGTGAAACATTCAAGATCAAACACATGAATTCTATGGCCTACGGGCCCCAGATAAATTGAGATGTAAAAGCGACCAACAAGAATATCAAGAAGATACTAAGGAATATGATAGAAAAGCATAACCAGTGGCATGAGAAGCTATCATTTGCTTTATTGGGATACCGCACCACAGTTTACACATCAACTGGGTCTACTCCCTATATATATTGGTTTATGGTACAGAGGCAGTCATTCTCGCCAAAATGGAAATTCCCTCCTTAAGGATCATATGGGAAGCCGAACTTGACGACGCAGAATGGGTAAGAAGTTGCTACGAGCAGCTAGCTCTTATAAATGGTTAGAGAATGAATGCACTTTGCCATGGTCAATTGAATCATAACCGAATGTCCAGATCCTTCAACAAAAAAGTCAAGCCGAGAAAGTTTACACTGGGGTAGATGGTTTTGAAGAAAATATTCTTGCATCAAGATGAAGCCAAGGGAAAATTCTCTCCTAACTGGCAAGGTCCATACATGGTTCATCGTGTTCTAACCGGAGGAGCCCTCATACTCACAGAAATGGACGGAGAAGTCTGACCAAAGCAAATTAATTCAGATGTAGTGAAGCGGTACTATGTTTAGCCACTTATGATTTCTATATGATGTAATTTGAACTACACTTGACCTGATTCCCATTTCAGAGGGGATACGTAGGCAGCCCTATGGGTTCGGCCACAATTCAATAGTACTTTCATCCCTCCCCCCCTCCCCGCCATGAGAATCTGGGGCAGAATTTTGAAGAGGATCCTCAAAATTCTAAAGTTAATTTTCAGCCATTTATCGTCTGCAGCCATCACAACCACCAGCCCAGTAAACTGGGGCAAAATTTTGAGGAGGACCCTCAAAGTTCCGGAGAGGCAGCGGGTTACAATGTCTTGAAACTTAGATATACAACGCCAAGCAGGACAAGCAAAGTGCACGGGAGGACAAACTAACCTTCCCCCTTTTGCAAAACTCACGGTTTTTATTTGGATGTAGGCACTCAAGTCACAAAATCATCAGATATTTATGCACTCATATTTTTCATGAATAATACCCTCAAATTCATCACATATTTACAATGGCTATCCGTATGCGACATCCCCAGCAGCCACAATATAGAAATCAGCTATGAGCTATCATCTATCAGCTAAGAGATTTCATTACTATTCACTTTTTATTTTCCGCATTGCATAAGGCTACCTTTCTACCTTCTGAGGTTAAGCTCTACCACCATCTTTATTTCTCTACATTATATAACGCAAACTTTATGCCTTTCGAGGTTAAGTTCTATTTCCATATTCATTTCTCTACATTGCATAAGTCTACTTTTCTGCCTTCCGAGGTTAAGCTCTACCTCCATCTGTATTTCTTTACATTGCATAAGGCTACCTTTCTGCCTTCCAAGGTTAAGCTCTACCTCCATCTGCATTTCTCTACATTGCATAAGGCTATTTTTCTGCCTTTCGAGACTAAGCATTGTGTCCATTCTGCATTTCTCTTTATTGCATAAGGCTACCTTTCTGCCGTCTGAGACTTAGCATTTCTCCATCTTACGTTTCTCTACATCGCATAAGGCTAACTTTCTACCTTTCGAGGCTAAGCTTTGTCTCCATCCTGCACGGCTGAAATATCGCCACCTTTATTTAAATCTTGCATTGGATAAAATATCGCCACCTTTATTTAATCCTACACGTCATGGTCCGAGGACGTCATCCTAATCGTCCACGGACAGCCTTTGTGGTCCAATGGGAGCATACATCATGTTCAAATTAATGCACGATATATGTTCGCATTGCTCATTTGCTGGTAAATCAGTTAGCGATGGTCGTTTCAGTAGGAGCGATCACACTCCAGTTCCCGCAACCTACTAGACTCTGACCATCTTTCCCAACCTGAACATCGCGTCCGTTTTTCGAAAATTGCCATCGGCATATTCCACAAATGGATCATGAACTACATATGGTATGATTTAGTAAGACCATAGATATGTAGGAAGCTCAAGAACCGGAGCTCTGTCAAAATTCTTCAAATCATTTCGTTCGATCAAATTAGCCATTATATCTTTACCCGACAACTCTTTCATCCTTCCCGGATAAAGAGGGGCAACTGTTGATTTTTAATTTTTCCCCTATATATTATTATGCACAAAATGCTTTTAAAATAACATGTATATGCACATATAAGCATGCCCATGTGTTTTGGTGTTCCTTCCTATTTTTTAATGATTTTTAAAATTAATTCATTATCTATTTTAGTAGTGTCAAGACCAATAATTACTTCCAAGATAATCAATTTCGGTGTATAATTTATTTAATTCCCATATTATAATAAAATATAGTTAAGGTGATTTTTATTTATTTTTACAAATTTATTTCATATTTAAAATACTAAATTGCATATAACTATAATTGTAACCTACTTTAAGATTAATAGCATGTTATTATTGTAAAATTTGGACCAATATTTTTAAATCAATATTTATATACTATTAATTGTTTCAGTACTTTAATTTTCTTTTAAAATCATCTTCACTATTTTTATAAAATAAAAATAGAAAATTGGGTATTTAATATTTAGCCTCGTTTTTATTTCATAAATAACCCCATTACTTTTTAATTGTGGCCCTTAATTTGACTCAAATAAACCAGCCCAATTCTATTTGGACCAAACCCACGACCCAATTCAAAATACCCACCCGATTTCTACTATTGATCCAGGTCGTTGATCATTTTTTATCAACGGCCATAAACAACCCTTACCTTTTTAAATCCAAACGACTACCCTAATCCCTCATTTCCTATCTTTTAGCCGCCTTTGACACCTCTCATCTCTCTAACTCTCTCATACTCTCCAAAACCCTAGCCTCATTCTACCCCTTTAAACCACCACTCCACCATAATCCATGGCTCTTAGGACATGGATGGTTGGTGCTCCCTTCTCTCCATCCGTAAAACCACAGTTGTTCGAAGCTTCACGACCTGACCTCAATGGTTCTCCTTCAAATCTTTCTCAGATCTGTTGATCTATGGCTTCTTTGGCCATTACTCCAGCATATTCAAGCACTATGAGCCTTTTCGACTCAGGATCGGACTTTCCTCAAGACTTTTCTCATTTTTAGGGTTTTCTCTGAAACCCTAAGATGTCCAAGGTTCTTTACTTGCTTATTTTCTTACATATGGAAAATATCCGCGTTCTATTGAACTTTTTAAAGGTTTTTCCCAAATTCTCTTTTCAGAATCAATTAATTTTCAATTAGAGTTTCTAATAGGTTTTTCAAAAGCTTCTTTCTGATTCTTTTTGTCTTTCTTTATGTGTGTTTGTATGTGTTATGCTCTTATGTATTCTTTTGCCATGCATGTATTGTTCTTCTACTTTTCTTTTTCTACTATACATGTTACTCCTATTAATCCTCGTTATGGTTCCCTTACTCTTCTACTGTATGAGTTTATTGTGAGTTTTTTTATGTTGTTGGCTTTACTAGACAATGCTTATGTTCTTACTAAGCATGATTCATCTATTTTTCCTATATTTGCATCATTTTTTCTTCTTCTGAGTTTTTCTCAAAATGTGTTCTCTCTTAACTGTGTATCATGTCTCTCATATGTCTTTTCAAAATACTTCTGAGCCTATATCGAGTGGCTTGCCTTCTCATCTCTATTGTCTGATTCATCTTGAAACCCAAGTATTTAGGGTTTCTTTTGGCAATTTCGATTTTTTGTGCAAGATATGGTTCCACTATGGCACCCTGCACCCTCAAAATCATTGTGAGTCTGCAAACTGAACTTTCTACCTATCTTGCTTATGATTCTGAACCTCTCTTTGATTAAACTTTCTTATAAATAAACTTCTGGATTCACATGTTTGTTTTATTTATATATAAGAACTCTTCTTTCAAATAGCATTTACCAACTAATTGATTGATTTCGAATTCTTTCTAATGAGCCCTAACTGATTGTTATTGATTTCCTCTAATTGAACCTTCTTTACCTTTTCTTGACTAGGTTCATTTGAACGGAGCCTGTCACTTTTATTTTGCTGGTTGTCTGATTGATTCCTTTTCCTTTTTCAGAAAAAGACTTTTGACTTAAATAAAATCAATGTATTACCATTTTTATGCTACTGTGAAAAGATTTTAATTAATTTTCTTTCCTTAATTGTATTCTACCCGTTTGAAATCAAATCCCTTAACTAAATGGAGATCATATGAGACTGATTTCAATTATTTCCTTACCTTTCTTACTCGTTTTCTGCACTATGAAAGGAATTGCCCTTCTACACTTTTGAGAGCACTCCGAGCTTAATACCTCAAACTTTAGTTCAGTACATTAAACTTACCTGCACACTTTATTTCTTTGAGTTCAATACCTTTACAACGTTCTGCTCTTTTCTGGGATCTTTTGGAACTTTTTCTTGCAACTTGGCTTTTTTTAAACTAATTTTATTTATTTCTTTTTCTTGAAAATGGTACGTTCTAATTTAGATTTCCTGCCTCACCCCTATGTGTTTATTTACAATTTTTCTGCAATCCTGTTTACCTTGTTGTTCCTTATTAATGTTAACTATGTGTGTGGTTTCCTTGCATCTGCTTTCTGTTATGAATCCCTACCCCTATTACCTTATATATGTTTGAGTTAAGGTTCATGGTCTCGCAGTAAACACAATATTAATTCTGAATTATTTTGGGGTGTATGGACTGGGGAAGTCCCTTTGAGACTCTTGAGAACTTTGACACACTCCAAATACAATAAAGTCATCTAGAAATCTGATCCTGGAAGTTGGCTCATCTCATATTATTGGACATTGAGCCGGAATTAGGTTGTTTAGATATAGCTGTAATTGCTGATGTAATTTTATGATTCATTCGGTCTGTAATAACTTGTAATAACTATTGTGGATGGATAGTGAAAAGGGATGGGAATGAATACATATAAAGGGTAGGAATCATGCCTCTAGGTGCTTTATAATTCTGCATTTCTACACTTAGAAAACGTTCCTATGTTACTCATTTATAATTCTGCATTTCTGCAGTTAGAAAATCTTCCTATAGGTCTTTCATAATTCTACATTTCTGCACTTAGAAAACTTGCCTATTGGACATTTATAAGTCTTCATTTCAGCATCTAGAAAGCATTCTTATGTCTTTTAGTACATCTAAATATGTACGCCACTAGGCAAACAACCATAGGCCTAAAAATAATCAATTCATTTAGAGATCACGTTTATGGGATTATCGCAACTGTTAAAATCAATAAAACTTAGAAATCATGCCTACATGATCAATTAACTGAAACAGTTTCAAATCTAAAATCAGTTTTTGAGTCTGCATATCCGTCTTCCAAAATCAATAATCCTTTCTTTAAAGTTAATACATCTCTATTAGATGTCATGCCTATAGGCCTCATCTAGGCAAATTGTTAGGTAATTAATCAGCTCCATTTGTCTTTGTCAACTACATCAAGAGAAGGATAATTCGGACTCCTCAACTGAAAAATATGTGATGGATCGCCCATCCTACGCTTTAAATTTAATTCAGACCAAAACAATACTTGTAATTCATTCTAATTGATATGTTGCTTTGAATAAGGAGGCCTACCTGAGCCATAATTGTTCTTTGTTGCCCCTTTTAAGTGCTACTTATAATTGCGTGTCGCTTTTATCCTTTTGAAAACTCTGAAAAGCCCCAACTCCCTCCCCTTAAGGATTAGAAGTCTTAATTCCTCCGAGACTGATAGGATTAGGATGGGTAATAGCGTGCAATAGGCTACGATACCATTCCGCGCTTTACTACCTAACGGATGGGAAGGGTAGATATGGAGATGATAACAAATGCGCTAATATCTCATGTAGCCCCTCTTTTGAGGAGTGATTACTGGATATTGCATTAACGTGATCCATATAAATCATAAACCTAGGACTCCCCTCCCTTTGCTTGCTTTTTATTCGCTTTCTCCATAATTGCTTAAATCCTTTTTCATAAATTTTTCCTTATTTAAAGTTTCAACTTATTTTCCAAGCTCTCCCTTTATTTGAGCCTTTAATTTCTTATTTAATTATATGAAGTCACAATTATAACATGGTCGGGAACCACACAAGTGGATCTTGAAGGGCTCCTAACACCTGCCCCTCGAGATAATTTCTAGCCCTTACCCAAACTGTGATTTTCCAACTCGAACTCTTCCTTAGTGTTCTAGTGCACTTAATCATTTGGTGGTGACTCTTAAAATCCAAAAACCCAATTTCCAAAAGGGAACAAGTTGTCTTCTTAAATGTCACAAGCCTGATTTTTACCATAGAAAAAAAGGGACGCGAGAAGCAGTACCCGAGGTATCCAGTCCAGCCATCGGCTAGTGTACCTCATCAGCTTACCGATAGGATATTTGATCGTTTCACTTATCCAGTTCCCAGTCAGAGTTCCTGGGACTCTAGTTTTCAACATAAGGGTGAGTCAAGTCAGATGAACCCACATTTTCCACGATGTGCTTAGTGTGGTAAGTAGCATGCCGAGCAGTGCCTAGTGGGGTTCGGTGTTTGATACACTTGTGGTTATCCCCGCCAAATTATGAGAGATTTTCTGACAAGAGGTAGTGCAAATATATTTTAGCCAGTGGGACTTGTAGTTGGTTCGCCATCATCAGGCTGCCTCATAGGAAAGGTTCACAGACACTATCCGATCATGGTAGAGGTGGAAGTGGAGCATCTAGCTCAAACGATCGTCAGAACCACATTTATGCATTAACGGGTCGACAAGATCAAGAGTCGTCAACTGATATTATTACAGATATGTTATCTATCTCCTCATATGATATATACTCATTGATTGATCCAAGTTCTACCTTATCGTATGTCATTTCATTGGTTGCTAGCAAGTTTGGGATAAAACTTGCGTTCATTAAACCATTTGAGGTGTCTAAAACTGTTGGGGATCTAGTGATATCTAGAGGAGTATGTTGAGATTGCATAGTAGTAGTTCTTAGACGTTCTACAATAGGAGACCTGATTGAGCTAGATATGGTAGAATTTGATGTTATAATGGGTATGGATTGGTTAGTTTCTTATTATGCTTACGTTGATTGTAGATCAAAGATAGTTCGGTTCCAGTTTCTAGGGGAGCCAATTTTAGAGTGGAAAGGTAATACTGCATCACCGAGAGGTAGGTTTATTTCATATCTCTAGTCAAGGAACATAAAGGGCTATATTTACCACTTAGTTCGGGTAAAAGATATGAAAGCAGAGTCATCGGCCCTTCAATCTATCCCGGTGGTTAATGAGTTTCCCGATGTTTTCCCCAATGAGCTTCCAGGCCTTTCTCCAGAACGGGAGATTGAGTTTGCTATTAATACATTACCAGATACTCAACCGATATCTATTCTTCCTTATAGAATGACACCTGCAGATCTGAGAGCGTTGGAAGAACAACTGAGGGATTGCTTGAAAAAGGCTTTTCAGGCCCAGTACATCATCAAGAAGAGAACCTGTGTTATTTGTGAGAAGGAAAGAAGGTTCCTTGCAGATGTGTATTGATTACAGACAGTTGAATAAGGCTGTCAATCAAGACTAATTACCTGCTCTCGAGGATTGATGATTTATTTGATTAGTTGCAGGGTACCAAGTGTTTCTATAAGATAGACATAAGGTCGGGGTACCAACACGTAAGAGTTAGAGAGAAGGATATTCCAAAGACAACATTCAGGAGTAGATACGAGCACTTTGAGTTTCGGGTTAGTAGTTCGGTTTGACCAATACGTCAGTAGTATTCATGGACTTGACGAACCGTGTATTCAGACCCTTTCTAGATCTCTTCGTGATTGTATTTATAGATGTTATTTTGATTTATTATCATTTAGAGGCTGAGCATACAGATCATTTATTTCCTATGCTCAGAGTTTTACAAGAAATGAAGTTGTGCGCAAAATTCTCTAAATGTGAATTCTGTAGAGTTCCTTTGACATATTATTTTGGATAACGTTATACATGCCGATACATGAAAGATTGAAGCAGTGAAGCCTTGGCTTAGACCCACGACACCGACGGAGGTTCATAGCTTCATGACTTTGGTAAGTTATTACAGGAGATTTTTAAACGGATTTTCTTCACTCTTAGCACCATTGACAGAGCTAACTCAGATGGAAACTAAGTTTTAGTAAACTAATGTTTATGGCCGGAGTTTCTAGGCGTTGAAGGACATATTGACTTTAGCATCAGTTTTGGCACTCCCAAAGGGGAGTGATAGTTATGCTATCTATTTTTATGCTTCTGACAATGGATTGGGTTGTGTAATTATGCAACATGGTAAGGTTGTAGCTTATGCTTCTTCACAGGTAATAAATCACTAGAGGAATTACCCAACCAACAATTTAGAGTTAGCCGCTGTGATTCATGCACTAAAGATGTGGAGGTACTATTTTTATAGTATTCATGTCTATACTATATGGATCATAAGATCCTTGAGTATGTCTTCAAGCAAAAGGAATTGAAATTACGTCAGAGGCGATCGTTGGAGCTACTAAAAGACCATGATATTGATATTTTATACCTGTTGACACCCAATTTTTTCCTATATATTTTTATACTCAAAATACTCTCAAAATAGCATATGTATGCATATATGAGCATCCCAAAAGATTTTGCCTAAAATTACTTTAAATTGTAGCCCAATTTCGACCCCAATTAACCCAACTGAACGACCCAATTACTCGAACCATTTCCAAACCCACCCGACCATTGTTTTAATCCAGGTCGTTGATCATTTTGATCAACGGCAAAAATTTCCCCACTACTTTTAAAATTTCACAACACCCCAAACACTACCTCATTCACTCAAATCCAACCCCTCTAGAATACCTTCCTCTCAAACTCTCTCTAGCCCCTCCGAAACCCTAGCTTTCTCCCATCGATTTCAACCATATTTCATCGGAATTAATGGAATCCCCAGGCCCTGGATGGCCTGTACTTACCTCCACGTGCTCTTGTACACCTGCTACCGGAAGATTCAAGGTCTGAACTTGATGGTTTTCACTCATATCGTCGCCGATTCAAGTTTCATGTCCATCTCCGGAATGTCTTGGTCCTATCAGCATATCTCTGGCACACCTAGCTCATAGGAGGCCTTTTCTAGGGCTTTATCACTTCTAGGGTTCTTCATATACCCTAGTCCTTCGAGGTTTTTTTATATTTCTCTAGATCCGCTCTAGATCTATTCTTGTTTTATGGTTTTCAAAATTATTTCTTAAAACTCTTTCAAAAATTCTCTTCCAAAACTATTCATCTTCTCCGATTTAGGGTTTCTTTGATTTTACTTGTTTTACTATTATCTTATGTGATGTTCTTAGTGTATTCGTCTTAATGTGACTCATGTTTGTTTCTACTTTGACTACTATGTGTTTTCTTCTACTATGTCTCCTCCTAATGTTTCCTTCTATTTTCTTTTACTGTGTTTTCCCTCAACAAGTTTTCATGGAACAATTAAGTTCGTTTGCGTTTATCTGAGTTTTCTCTTGTCTGATTTGTTCCTTTTCGTTCCTCCAATAGACTAATGATGAAAACCCTAGAATTTGGGGGTTTTCAGACCACGCGTATGTGACTTGCATGTTCTCATCTCTGAAATAGTTTGATTTCAATTTTTGAAAGTCATCTCTGTTTTTATATGGTCCTGACCTTTCTGCCAAAAGCATTTTTACACTAGATTTTCCTACTGATTCTTTACAATGACAGTACAGCCTTATTTCATGTTTTACGTGTTCATATACTCCTTATATACTATGAATTCCCCCCTAAAGTGGTTTTTAAAATTTTCAATTTGTTCAAAATTTCTTTTGAATATAACTTAATTGATTTTTTTCCATTTTTGCACGCAACTTGACCTAAGTAAAACCTTCCTTTTTTTTCAGTCTTGATTCATTTACTGTTTGTTAATTGGTTTTCTTACCTTGTTTGCACAAACCGTTTATTTCTAAAACCTCTCGTTAAATAACTTTTATGTACTTACCCTTATTTGTATACTATGTCCAATTTTGTTTATTTGATCCCCTTCCTTAAATATTTCTCGTCCTTTACTGATTAAATTGGGATTCCTTAAATAAAGGAACCTCTTTTAACTGATTGATATTAATTGATAATCGACTAATTTTCTTTCCTTGCTTGCATGTGTGATTTCAATTATAAATACATGCTCTTTTTTCACTTCATCATGGAATTCTAACTGCAAAACCAAAATCAGAATTCACCTCTCTGTCTTCTTTACTACTACTATTAATCTCTATATCTCTACACTACTACTGAGCATTCTACATGTACTTCCTACTGTCTGAATTTCTAAGCACTTGGGAGTTTCCATGAGTATGTTCCTACTGTTCTTGGTTGTCTATTTGTTGTTACTATCCTGCTATTCTAGAATTTACAACTGGTATGTTCTTCTAAGTTAAATAGCATCATGTTCAACTTCTCTACTTTTACCCCTCTTTCTTTGTGTGTTTAATTATGCTTTCTTGCACTTTGTAACTACCTTCGAGCATGCTATGTCTCTTATATTATGATTAATCTATTTCCCTCTATTCCCTTTGTGTGTGAGTATTTAGGGTCATAGTAGCACTGTGAATTGGTGTCTCTGATCCAGAACTAGACTTTTCGGAGTCTTTACTCGATTGCTTTCCCATTCCCTTTCCCATCAATGTGTTGAGCTCTAATTTAGGTGAGTTTGTGTCTTGATCACCATTTAGACCTGAGTTTGACTCTATAAGAGTCTGTTCTTATTTGTTTGAATCTGAGCAAGAGGTTAGGGGTGTGCCAGTCTATGCCGTGGCTGGGTATGACCACCTTCTTCTAAGATTCCTCTCTCACTTTACACCTACTCCTAGCTCTTATGTTCTACCCCCCTCTGGTAAGTCATGCTTAGGGACCCTAGAGCTCCCTCTGTAAATGGATACCTACGGGCTGGTAATTCTACACATTGCACTATTCTGTTACCACATTCACTCTTTAGGGTGTAAGCATTGCCTGGAATCTTGATACTCTTTGGAACTTTGAAACTCTCTAAGGGAAGGCCTTGGAATCTGGAACCCGGATTCGATAAAACACATGTATTGGATATCAAGAACTCATTAGGCAGTTTGGATCAGGTTGTGGGCTGCGATGTATTTTATTTTTACTTTTAGCTCTGTAATAATAACTTTGTATTAAAACTTGGGGAATATAGTAGTAAAGGGTATGGGAGGGTTTTAGTTGTTTGCATGTTAAAGGGTGGATATCATGTCTATAGGACTTTTACTAATTTGAATCACTTAGATATCATGTCTATACGACTTTCATTACTTTTAATCACTTAGATATCATGCCCATAGGCTTTTAACGTTCTAATCACCTAGAGATAATGTCCATAGGCTTGCATTTTTCTTCGTTCTATCATATAGAAATCATGCCTATAGAATTGCATAGAAAATAGGCAAACCATAGTTGACATAACTCTCGTCTGCCTGAAACGTTTAAAATAGCATTGAGTAAACAAAAATCGAAGTAGAAATCATGCATATAGGATCTCAAGCTCGCTTAAGTCGTATAATCAGTAATGTGGAAATTATTTCAATATTTTTAACATAATTCGTCCAAACCTGTCTGCAACTCTAAGAACTTGTATTTCTGTCGCTTAAATCGTTTTCAACTCTCTGTCTAAATTTTCATTCATGAGGTTACTTTAAAACAACTTTAAAACTCTCGCCCTTTTTATGAACGCTTTACTTCTAATACTCTGCGGCACATTTCTCTAAACAGTCATAGCGATTTTTCCAAAACCATTTTTTAACTTCTACAACTTATGCTTCTTTCAAAACTTGTCTATGTTAGTCCTTAATTAACAATTTGGTAAAATACTCCAGATCCTAACAATTGTATCCAAGTTGCCTAATGTAGACCTTTTTTCTAATTCTCTGTGTTAAACTGATTCGTCAGCCACTTAATTTTAATTTAAGACCAAACCAGTATATACAAGACATACTAAACTATATGTTGTCTGTTTAAAGGGGTTTCTATGAGCCTTGGTTTGTCTTCTTGTTCTTTCCTCTACTTGGTATCTGTTTTGGATGGCGAATTAGACTTTTATCCTTTAAATCTCCATGAAAAGCCCCCATCCCTTTCTTCCCTTTTTAGAATTAGAAGTCCTAATATCCTAGGACTGATAGGTCAGGACCGGTACTAGCATACAATAAGTAAAACGAGACTAATCGCGTTTAAACACCTTAATGGGGTGGGAAGGGTAGAATATGGAAATAATGACCGGTGCGCTAATATCTTGTATGAGAATGATTGCTGGGTATTGCACCAAAGTGATCCATGTTATATTTAACCCTAGGACCCCTTTGTTTTTCTTTATTAATGCTTTATCTTAGATTAATATTTTCAACCAAAATTCCTCTTTTCAAAACAACTTGTATCTTTCTCCTTTCAAAAATTTCAATTTGCTATGTTTCCTATGTGCAAACATTTCTTGTTTACTCCTACTCTTCTTAATGTCACAACTAAGCACGGCCGGGAACCACACTAGTGGATCTTGAGGGGTGCCTAACACCTACCCCTCGAGATAATCTCAAGCCCTTACCCGAACTCCGGTTTTCTTTCAGAATCTTCTTGTTTTCTTGTAAAGTGTCCTAATGCACTATAATCATTAGGTGGCGACTCTCCAAAATCCATAACCCAAATTCCCCGAAAGGGGATAAAAGAGTCATTCCACCCATAATGTTGAACCCCGCTTTTTCGCCATTTATAAAAATGGGGGCGTCGACAGCATGGCGACTCTGCAGGGGATTTTTTTAAGGCTTTTACCATCACGTGCTTGGTGACTTTTTTGCTTCCTTGGTTTCATTTACTTTCAGTCTTTAATCGTGTCATCAAGAATACTAAGTTGGCTCTTCATGTTTTTTTTTCCTTTTAATTTGTGCTTTTACTGCCTTATTATTTAAATTCTGTTGTAATTTCCGAGCATTTATTGCAATCTTCATTTTATGAACGTGAAAATACATGCAATAATGAGTGGTTGCGTCCTTCCAATACATGCAATAATTAGTGGTTGCGCCCTTCCAATATGATGTTGTAACTTCATTTCTCAACATCATATTCCACTCATGCCAAAAAAAATCTTGTAGCAACGCATATAATGAGTGGTTGCGCCCTTCCAATATTATAAGCCCCTAAATGTGGCAAAGGTATATTTGCGGTAAAACCAGTCTACCAACGGTGTAGTCGCCGCTTCCGCGAGTTTCCCTCTTGAGTTGTCCACTCAAGGGTACCTTGTCTAGCACTTCAAAAGTAGAAACATTATTCATTAAATTGTTCATGCATCATGGTCAACCCTAGCCGAGTTAGTTATGTTTTCCACATAATGGCTCCTTAAGATAGCCTAAACCAAAGTCCAACGGGTTTCCTCGAAGCCCAAACGGACACATCCACGTTATGTGCATTTATTTGGAGAACTAAATGCCTTTTGCTAATTATGGATTTAAATAGTCGAGTCTGGTGGGGTTAAGGACCTAACACTTTTTTTTGTAGAAAATCAGGCACGAAGTCCCTAGATTTAGTATGGTATCCAATATTCACCCGAAATTGCTAAGCTGGTGGGAAGATCTTCATGCCAGTGATCAAACCGTTGTCTGCAAGTACTTAGGGAATTTTCCCTCACTTTTGGGAATTTATCCTAACAACAAAATCATAGAGGTTGCCACTTTTTTCTAGGATAGTGATCGATCGGTGATTCGCTTCGGAGATTTAGAAATGGCCCCTTTACTAGAATAGATATGAGGTTTAGTTTGTATCCCTTGGGAGACTCCGGGTCTGCTTATGCCGGAAAATCACAAAAGTAGAGGATTCCTTTAGATGATGGGACTCAAGAAAAATCCCTACCTAGCTTGTTTAAAGGACTCATACATACTATTTGATTTCTTGTATGAAAGTATGGCCATAGCAAGTCTTATCGCACCTACACTAACGAGTTCGCCCTCACCTATTTGGGGCACATACAAAGGAGGGCCTTTGTGTTCATGTTTTGCTTCTTGGGTATGATAATATTTCCCATTAAGAAGGCTAGGATCCACACCAGACTAGCCATAGTAACCAAAACCTTAATGGAGGGTATTGACGGACAGGCTTTCAGCATAGTGCCCGAGATCATTGTGAGATTTATCGAGCCTTGGGAAAATGTCAACAAGGGGCTCCACACTTCGAAGGTTATAATCTATTACTACAACTTTGGCTCATAGAACAACTTCAACAAGGAGACTACAGACATGATATCATACGCATGGTTTGGGATGACCATATCACTTTTCACCACCCAAAGCGAATGAACTTCATGCCCAACATGTTCGCTCAGCGGGAAGACGCGAGTTGATTGGTAGAGTCATTTTAAAATCTAAAGGAAGATCGAGTTTAGTGGATGTTCGAGTGGTTCCCAACAGGGGAGTTCATTGCCCGTTTTCGAGACGCGCCATTCCTCAAATTCATTGGTCTAAGCGGAACTCATCCTTATGTCCCTCTCTGGGCCATGAGGCAAGCTGGAAGGAAACAAATAATACCCAGGATAGAGAAAATGGGTCATTTCAGGCCTTATTTTCAAGATAATGATAGCCAACACAGGTGTCATGCGTTGTCATGCTCAGCATCTGTGGCAATGCAAGCTCGTCTTAGGGAAGGAGTCTATTGAACCAGACAGGTATCATGTCAGGTGTGGGCCGCACTACACGGGTTGGTTGGAAGATGATCACATTGGTTTAGGTCATCAAGGATTTGTCCACGGTCATAGGAGTATTGTTGAGAAAGCGGAAGCATAGGTCAAATACAATCAGCTGCGCAGGAGGATGCGAGAATGAGAGAATGAACATCGGTAAATATATGATGCCCACAAGAAGCTGATCAACGAGTGGACGTATATGGATGTCAACGCCAACAATCGGATGGGGTATCTGGAGCGAGGTATGGTGGAGTTGGAAGTAAAGTTCTTGAAAAGAATTGAAGACTGTCAGAATGTCGAAGGAAGTGCAGCCGGACATCTAGCTCGACCCTATCTGCTGTTAGGACTGCGCGAGCTGATGCAATTGTACGAAGCAGGCAAGAGTACCGAATCTGGGGAAAGTCCTTTTGTGACAAAGTAGTTAGGATCTTTTATTTCATGCATTCCTAATGTAATAAGGCCACTAGCCATTGGTGAAAACTTTTATCATTCAGTCGTTTTAAGACTCGTCTTGTTTTTTCAATAAAATGAGGAATTCAGCATTATAAGTTCTCCAAATTTAATTTGTTGCTAGGCCTACCTCAAGCACAACGAGGCACCCAAATTAGGAAACGAATTATACTATTGCACAACATGTTTAAGTATCGCAATTTTATTTCTTAGAATCCGCACTAACTTTTACCTTTTATTTTTCTTTTACATTTATTCCCCTCCCCGAAGGTTAGTTCGTGCATTCTGGAACCATCAGCATACTCAACGTGATCCAAGGGTCCTCCACCGCCTCCTCCCCAGAGTCCTACCAGAAACGGGAACAAAGGCAAAATGGGAGATGCAAGCGCTAGAAGGGAACTTGAGGAAACTTCTCAAAATGTTGCAATTACAAAGGAGACTTCAGCTCATCTTGAGAAAACTTTGCTAAGATTTCAAGAGGAGTTGGACCAAGTTTGGAACCTGGCAAGTCTGTCAATCACTCTTGTTGCTCCTTATGTTAACACCTATTACCTCGCACCTCCACAAAATATCCCACAACCTACAATGCAACCCACTTATGCCCAAGCTTGCAACACATGCAATAATACTCCACTGCTCATTCCCGAACCACAAAGCACCACAAAAGACCATAACACTCATATATTTGTGGACATTATACCCCACTACACTCATCCAATCACAAATGCACCCGAATCAGATGACAATGGCTCCGTCATTCAGAATTTGGCCGCTGAACTCAAGAAATTGACTAGTCGGGTCCAAGGTTTCGAAGGTAGCAAAGGTGTTGAAGGGTTCAATAATGAAGATATTTGTGTTCAGCCGGATGTTGAGCTCTTAGAAGGGTAAAAACCTCCCAAGTTCGAGATGTTTGATGGTACAGGTGATCCCAGGGTCCACTTGAGAATGTATTGTGATAAATTGGTAGGAGTCGGAAAGGACGAGAAAATCTGTATGAAGCCGTCATGAGGATTTTGAAGTTCCATGCTTTATCATAGAATATTATCCAGGATGCAAAGAAATGGACAAATTGGGTGAATATGGTGTCTGCCTTTATGAACCGATTTAGGTTCAACACTGAGAACGCACCAGATGTGTTCTATATCAAGAATCTAAAGAAGAAACCCACAGAGACCTTTCGCGAGTATGCTACTCGTTGGAGGTCGGTCAGGTCGGCCTTGGAGGAAGAATAGATGAACAGGTTCTTTGTCCGTTCTCAGGATCCGCAGTACTACGAATGGCTGATGTTATTAGAGGGTCAAAAGTTCTACGACATCATCAAGTTGGGAGAAAGGATCGAAGAAGGCAACAAAAATGGTATGGTCACTAACCTCGAGGCATTGGAAGCTACCAACAAGGCTTTACAGTCTGATGGCTCGTCGAAGAAAAAGGATGTAAATTCCATAATGGCTTCGCAAAGAAACAATTCCCCTATGAAGTACCAAACCTATCCCTCAACTCCACTCACATATAAACCTACCATAAATCACCGAGCACTCTCACCTACATACCAAATGCCACCATCTTCCTAAAAATCACCTCCACCACCCACATACCAACCTACCTTACCCAGATATTCCCAACCCGCACTTGCATACCAAGCATAAAACTTCCAACCTTCTCACTACTCGTCACCACCTACCCACCAAAACTTCCCTTGGCCAAGACCAAATTTCGATCATAAACCTCCTAGACAATACACCGTCATTACCCAACCAATTGACCAACTATAGGAAAAAGCCATAACATCCATTTACGTTACCCCTATCCCAGCCGTAACTCCAAAGAATGACTCTTAATGGATCAGCCCAAACAAGACATGCGTATACCATTCCGGGATGAAAGGTCATACGATCGACTAGTGTTGCTCGTTGAAAGACAAGATTCAGAATCAGATTGATAACAAGGTCATTATAGCAATGCAACCCACTCCTAATGTCCGCGACCGTATGCCTGACCACAATGGTGGAGGCATCCATTTGATCAAGATTGAAGATGATTGGGACCCCAAGGGGTCAATCGGTTTGGTAGCTGAAGGAGATGAGCCTAAGAAGCCAGCAGTTACCCTCAATTCCATTGTTATTTAGATTCAGCCCTCTGAGGGCGATGTGGTAAATGTGTCTGTACCACTCGAGTTTGAAGCATCTCCTACAAAGACGCAAAAATCCATTGAGGTTGGGTTCGAGATTCCAAAAGCACCTACACCATTTGTAGTCATTGTGTTTCCTCCCAGGAAGCCAATTGGATCTCCATGACAGACGTGACCCCATTCAAATAAAATGGCATACCTTGGGATTACGCAACCAAGGCTAGAAGGAAGGGAAAGACATTTACTGGAGAAGAAATCATCGCACAAGGCATGACTAGGACAGGCAGGGTGTACACCTCAAAAAATTTAGCTGAGTCCAACAAGCAAGCCTCTGGGCGGGCTGTTTAAACTACACCTGATGACCTTTGGAGGAAGATAAAGGGCAAAGAGTATTCAGTCGTTGAGCAATTGAACAAAGCTCCAGCATAGATTTCTATTTTGGCTCTTCTACAAAGCTCTGAGGCACATAAAAATGCCTGAATGAAAATACTGAGCGAAACTTATGTTCCCAGTAACATAACATGAGGCAAAATGACAAATATGGTGGGGCAAGTGTTGGAAAGCCGCAATATCACCTTCCACGCGGACGAGCTACCATTTGAAGGGTTCAGTTTAAACAAAGCATTGAACATCATTGTGCAATGCGAGGTTTATTTTATAACCAGGATCTTAATCAACGGAGGATCCAGCCTTAATATCTGTCAGTTCATAACTCTAATGACATTGGGAAAAGGACTACATGAGATAAAAGATGGAGCTATCAGTATTAAAGCTTTTGATGGATCTCAAAGATCCACCATCGGAGTCATTAGCATGTGCCTACACATGGGACCCACCTAGTTCAATGTTAACTTCCAAGTCATAGACGTGCCAGCATCCTACAATTTGTTACTAGGGCGACACTGGATTCACGCCACAGGAGCTGTGGCATCAACCCTGCATCAAGCTGTAAAGTTCGAATGGAATCATCAGGAAGTGATCATTCACGGCGACGGTAGCGACCCTATATACAATGTCCAAACCATCCCGATGATCGGAGGTAGAAGGAGAATAGGTGGAGAAACATACCATCACATTGAGAGAGTCAACGCCATAGACAAACATAAGTTGGGGGATAACAATATTGGGAGCATTCTGAATTGGAGCGGGTATGAGCCTGGAAAAGGACTTGGCAAAAATTTCCAGGGCATCGCCAAGCATATCAAGTTGAAAAATCATGGAACCACCTTCGGCATGGGCTACGAGTACACCTGGGAGGAGTTCAATCATTGGTCACCACCGTGGCGCACTCCCTACTATCCATTGGAACATCCCATACCCGAGCTGAAGCACAATGTTCAGCCAGCCAACATTATATACGGATCAGCAGAAGGTAAGACAATGGCAGGAATGAAGAACTTATTTTTGGAGGATGATATCGACTGTTGTGTTATCTTTAAGGAGGAAGGGGAGGAAGGCCCCTCCATTCAAGTTGTGGATCGAGGAGAACACCTCACCAATTGTTCAGTCAAGACCACCAGTGCTCGGAGAGCTTCGGGGTAGAAAGGCTAAATGACGCACTATGCATCGCATTTTTACTTTTTAGTTGATTTTACATTCCTGCATTGTCTTTACTTTTGAAAAGAGCTTCGATGTTTCAAGAAAGTTATGAGTTTAATCGAAAGCATTTTCCAAGTTTATCTTTATACCTCGCTCTTATTACTTTTCTCTACCATTTACTTTATTTTACACATAATTATTATTACATATCTTGATGATGAACCAACGACCGTAACTTGCTATGAGGCGATGCAACAAACAGACATAGATTCAGAAAAGGATGAAATACCAGAAGAAGTTGTCAAAGAGATCAACAATTTTGAGAACGGCTATATGTCCAACTTGGACTAAACTGAGGTTGTCAATCTGGGAGACGCAGAGAATGTCAAAGAAACATGTATCAACGTACATTTGTCACCATTAGAAAAAGAAAGAGTGCACAGAGTTCTTAAAAGAGTATGAAGATATCTTTGCATGGTCCTAGGATGACATGACTGGTCTCAACACATCCATCGTTGCTCACAAATTGCCAACAGATCCTACATGCCCACCGGTAAAATAGAAGCTCAGAAAATTCAAGCAAGACATGAGTTTGAAAATCAAAGAAGAGGTTACCAATCAAGTCAAAGCCAGGGTTCTCGGAATGGTAGAATATCCGACCTGGTTAGCCAACATCGTGCTGGTACCAAAGAAAGACGGGAAAGTTAGAGTCTGTGTCGACTACCTGGATCTCAACCGGGTCAGTCCCAAGGACAATTTCCCTCTGCCAAATATACACATATTGATTGACAATTGTTCCAAATATGATCTGCAGTCGTTCGTCGATTATTTTGCTGGATACCACCAGATATGGATGGATCAGGATGATGCACAGAAAACGGCATTCATCATGCCATGGGGAATGTACTGTTACAGAATAATGTCTTACGGTTTAAAGAATGTCGGTGACACCTACAAGAGAGCCATGGCCACTATCTTTCATGACATGATACATAAAGAAATTGAGGTGTAGTGGATGACATCATCATCGAATCCAAGAAAGCTACAGATCATATGGAAGATTTGAGGAAGTTCTTCAACAGATTGAGGAGATACAACTTGAAACTAAATCCGGACAAGTGTGCATTCGAGGTCCCTGCAGGAAGGTGATTTGGTTTCATTGTGAGTCGCCAGGGAATAGAATTGGATCCGTCAAAGGTCAAAGACATTCAAGAGTTGCCACCACCAAAGAGCAAGAAGGATGTAATGAGTTTTTTATGAAGACTTAATTATATCAGCCGGTACATAGCCCATTCCACTGTCATTTGTGAACCCATCTTCAAGATGCTAAAGAAGGATGCCGCCACTAAATGGACTGAGGATTGTCAAAGGGCTTTTAACAGAATCAAGGAATACTTGTCAACGCCGCAAGTCTTGGTTCCACCTTAGCGAGGGAGACTTTTATTGCTTTACCTTGAAGTATTAGATGGGGTATTTGGTTGTGTTTTTGGACAACATGATGAGACGGGAACGAAGGAGGAAGCCATCTACTAGCTAGGCATGAATTTTACCCCATACGAGGCTCGATATTCCTTATTTGAACGCACTTGTTGTTCTCTAACCTGGGTAGCTCAGAAATTGAGGCATTATTTCCATGCTTACACCACCTATCTCATCTACAGGATGGACCCATTGAAATATATCTTTCAGAAGCCCATGCCTACCGGCAAGCTCGCCAAATGGCAAATCTTATTAAGTGAGTTTGAAATTAATTATGTTAACCAAAAGTCAGTCAAAGGGCAAGCTATGGCAGATCACCTCGCCAAGAATACTGTAGGATGAGAATACGAACCTCTAAAGACGTATTTTCCTGAAGAAGATGTAACTTTCATTGGAGAAGACAATACAGAATCCTATGATGGTTAAAGGATGTCTTCGATAGAGCCGCAAATTTCAAATGAGTTGGTATAGGAGCAGTCGTGGTATTGGAAACCGGTTAACATTTCCTAGTATCCGCCAAGCTCAGATTCCCATGCACCAACAACATGGCTGAATACGAAGCATGCATCTTAGGGCCGAAATTGGAAATTGACATGAACATTCAGGAACTATTAGTGATCAGAGACTCAGACCTACTCATACATCATGTCCGAGAAGAATGGGCAACCATGAATTCCAAAATACTCCCTTATCTACATCATACATAGGAGTTGAGGAAGAGATTCAGAAAGACGAAATTCCAGCACGTTCCTAGAATACAAAATGAATTCGCTAACGCCCTAGCCACTTTATCATCTATGATCCAGCATCAAGACACAGACTTTATTGATCCCATCCAGGTCAAGATTCACTACCAACCAGCTTATTCTGCTCATGTCGACGAAGAAGCCAACAGGAAGACTTGGTTCCATGATATCAGAGAATACTTGACAACAGGAGAATACCTAGAACTAGCCAATGCTACTTAGAAACGCACACTCCGGAGGTTATCCAACAACTTCTTTCATAGCGGAGGAATCCTGTATAGGAGTACTCCCAACCTGGGATTATTAAGCTGTGTCCAGGCAAGAGAAGCAAACAAACTATTGGAGGAAGTGCATGCAGGGACCTGCGGACCGAACATTAATGGTTTTGTTTTGGCAAAGAAGATACTCCGAGCAGGGTATTTTTGGTTGACTACGGAAACAGACTTCATCCAGTATGTTTGGAGATGCAACCGTTGTCAGATACATGCAGATATGATAAAAGTACCTCCGAACGAGCTTACTGCAACAAGATCACCATAGTCGTTCGGCCGCGTCAAATGGGCACATGTTCATCTTAGTGGCAATTGTTTACTTTACCAAATGGGTTGAATCAACATCCTACAAAGCGGACCAAGAAATTTGTAGCAAATTTTGTCCGCGACCGTATAGTTTGTCGGTTCCGGATCCCGGAATCAATCATCACTGTCAATGGTTCCAATCTCAACAACGGCCTGATGAAGACAATGTGTGATACTTTCAGAATCAAACATAGGAATTCTACAGCTTAAAGACTGCAGATGAATGGTGATGTGGAAGCAGCCAATAAGAACATCAAGAAGATACTAATGAAAATTATTGAAAGGCACAAGCAGTGGCACGAGAAATTGGCATTCGCCTTGTTGGGTTATCGTACCACGGTCCGCAAATCAACTGGGGCCACTCACTGCATGATGGTATATGGTACAGAGGCAGTCATCCCCGCCGAGGCAGAAATTCCCTCCTTGAGGGCCATGCAAGAAGCAGATCTAGATGATGCAGAATGGGTCAAAAGTCTCTATGAGCAATTAGCCCTTATAGAAGAAAAGATAATGAATGCAGTTTGCCACGGTCAATTATATCATAAAAGAATGTCCATAGCCTTCAATAAGAGAGTTAAGTCGGAGAAATTCACACCATCACAGCTCGTATTAAAGAAAATATTTTTGCATGAAGATGAAGCCAAAGGGAAATTTTGTCCCAATTGGCAGGGTCCATACATGGTTCCCCAAGTTCTAACTGGAGGAGCCCTTATTCTAGCATAAATGGACGAAGAAGTCTGTCGAAGCCAATCAACTCAGACGCCGTGAAACGATATTACATTTGATCATATGCTTTTCTTTCATGATGTAGTTTGAACTACGCCTAACCTGATTCGTGTTTAAGAAGAGATACGTAGTCTGCCCTATGGTTTCGGTCACAATTTAATAAAAATTCCATTTTCCCCCGATATTAGAACTAGGGCAGAATTTTGAAGAGGACCCACAAAATTTTGAAGTCCATTTACCAGTCTCTTCATCGGCGCCGACCTAGTAAACTTGGGTAGAATTGTAAGGAGGACCCACAAAATTCTGGAGCTGCTCCGCCTTTAGTCATTCAGCACTGCCATCAGCACCGCCAGCCGGTAAACTGGGCCAGAATTTTGAGGAGGACCCTCAAAATTCCAGAATAAGCTAAGTTGTCGTGTCTTTGAACCACGTTGCAGTTGTTGGTTCGTCCAAAATAAAACTGTTTCCAATTCATACTTACATTATACTAAATCATGCATAAATATCATTCGCATCACTGTCATTTAGCAACATTACCCCAATGATTCATAACGTCAAGGGTCAGGGGATATGAACTAACCTTCCCCCTCTACATAACTCATGATTTTTCTTTGGATGCAGGTACTCCAGGTCGCAAATTATTGAAAACATTCACACACTCTTTGAGGTTGAAAGTCTCAGAACAATCGCTTATTCCCAAGTTTACTATCTACACCCAACATCCCCAGCAGTCACGATATCACAATCATCTATAAGGTAAGAGAATTTATTGTTCGCCCCTTTACATTTTTCCATTGCATATGGCTATCTTCTGCCTTCCGAGGTTAAGCACTACCTCCATCTGCATAAGGCTATTTTTCTGCCTTTCGAGACTAAGCTCTGTCTCCATCTGCATCGCATAAGGCTACTTATCTGCCTCTCGAGACAATGCTCTGTCTCCATCCGCATTTTTGTATAAGGCTACTTACATGCCTTCCGAGGTTAAGCTCTACCTCCATCCTCCATAAGGCTACCTATCTACCTTTTGAGACTAAGCCATATATCCATCTACATTGCATAAGGCTACTTATCTTCCTCTCGAGGCTAAGCTCTATCTCCATCTGCATTTTTCCATAAGGCTATTTTCTACTTTCCGAGGTTAAGGTCTACCTCCACCCTGCATAAGGCTACTTATTTGCCTTCCAAGTTTAAGCTCTACCTCCATCCTAAATAAGGCTCCTATCTTTTGAGACTAAGCTCTGTCTTCATCTTCATCGCATAAGGCTACCTTTCCACCTTCCGAGAATAAGCATTGTCTCCATCCTGCGTTGCTGAAATATTGCTGCTTTATTTTCGAATGGCTGAAATATCGCCACCTACATTTTAAATTCTCGCTCTGGCTGAAGGATCACCACCCTTTGCATTCATTTGGCTGAAAGATTGCCACCTTATCATGGGCTGAAAGATCACCAATGTATTCAAAGGCGTCATAGTTCGGAGGCACCACCCCGCATAGCCCGAGAACACCATTTTAATGCCTCCAAATCATTACTTTTATGATATACATGGCCCAAGATATCATAGTCTGAGGATGACCTAACCATCCAAAGACAACATTCATGGTCCAATGATAACTTGCATCATGTTTAAATTATGCACAATATACACTACATCGCTCATTCACAAGTATATCGGCTAGCAAAGGGCCGTCTCAGCAGGAGCGCTCCCGCTCCTATTTTTTGCAACCTATTCGACTTCATAACGTTTCTCAAATTAGACCATCGCGTCCATTCATTTCCTAATACCCAACATTGGTTCTTTAACTACATATGTCCTAATTTCTGTAAAACCAGGGATATGTAGGCAGCTTAGAAACCGGATCACGGTCAGAATTCTTTCACAATCGCCGATTCTGGTCAAAATTGGTCATCTTGTCTTTACCCAACAACTCTTTCATCCTCATCGAGTAAAGAAGGGCAGATGTCGATACCCAATTATTCCCTACATATTTTTATACTCAAAATACTCTCACAATATCATATTTATGCATATATCTGCATCCCAAAAGATTTTGGCATTTTAAAGGATATTTAAAACTAATTTATGGCCTATTTTACACCATAAATCCCAATAATTATTCCTCAAAACTTGCCATTTTGGAGAATAGTTCATTTTATTCTGAAATTTGCATAAAATATAATTTAAATGATTTTTGTGTAATTTTACGAGTCCATTTGGTATTTTTAAACTAAATTGCATGAAATTGCAATTTTAGCCCATTTCCGGATTTAATAGAAATTTTAATTACAAAATCAACCTCAATAATTTTAAATTAATATTTATATAATGTTTACAAACCCAGTGCTTTTATTTTGATTTTTTAACATCTATTACTATTTCTATAAATTCAAAAGGAAAATAGCTATTTCAAATTTGGCCTCAAATTGCTTTCAATTGTAACCCTATTTGGACCACAATTCTAACCCCAATTCTGACCCCAGTTAACCCAATTACCCGACCCATTTCCAAACGCGCCCGGCAATTTTTGATCTAGGCCGTTGATTATTTTGATCAACTACCATGATTTCCCCACTTCTTTTAAAATTTCACAACACCCCAAACCCTACCTCATTTACTCAAATACGACGTCCCCTAGAATACCTTCCTCTCAAACTCTCTCTAGACCCTTTGAAAGCCTAGCTTTCTCCAACCGGTTTCCACCATATTTCACCAGAATCCATGGCATCCCCAGGCCCTGGGTGGCCTGTACTCACCTCCACATGCTCTTATGCACCTGCTACTGGAAGATTCAAGGTTTGAACTTGAAGGTTTTTGCTCAGATCGTATCTAATTCAAGTTTCACGGCCATCTCTGGCATGTCGTGGTCCTATGAGCCTATCTCTGGCTCACCTGGCTCAGAACAGACCCTTTTCCAGGCCTTTCTCACTTCTAGGGTTCTTCTGAAACCCTATCCCTTCGAGGTTTTCCTATATTTCTCTAGGTCCATGCTTATTTTATTTGTTTTACTGTGATTTTATGTGGTGTTCTTACTGTATTCGTCCTAGTGTGACTCCTGTTTGTTTCTACTTTGACTCATGTTTCCTTCTATTTTCTTTTACTGTGTTTGCCCTCAGCAGGTATTCATAGAACAATTAAGTTCCTTTGGGTTTCTCTGAGTTTTTCTCTTGCTTATTTTGTTGATTTTGTTCCCTACACTGGACTAATGACGAAATCCCTACAATATGGGGGTTTTCAAACCACGTGTATGTGACTTGGATGTTCTTACCTCTGAACTAGTTTGATTTCAATTTCTGAACGTAATCTCTGTTTTCATATGGTCCTGACCTTTTTTCCAAAAGCTTTTCTACACTAGATTTTCCTACTGATTCTTTACAATCACAGCACAGCCTTCTTTCATGTTTGGCGTGTTCATATGCTCCTTAAATACTATGACTTTCCCCCTAAAGTGGCTTTTCAAATTTCCAATTAGTTCAAAATTTCTTCTGAATATAACTTGATTGATTTCTTCATTTTTGCCCGTGACTCGACTTAAGTAAAACCTTCCTCTTTTTTCAGATATGATTCATTTATTGTTTGTTAATTGGTTTTCTTACCTTATTTGAACAAAACGTGTACTTCTAAAACATCTCCTTAAATAAATTTTATGTATTTATCCCTTATTTGTATACTATGTACAGTGTTGTTTATTTTACCCCTTTCCTTAAATATTTCTCGTCCTTTACTGATCAAATTGGGATTCCTTATTTAAATGAACCTCTGTTAACTGATTGATCTTAATTGATACTCGAAAAATTTTCTTTCCTTGCTTCCATGTCAGATTCATGTATAAATACATGCTCTTCTTTTCACATCATCATCAAATTCTGACTGCAAAACCAAAATCAGAATTCACCTCTTTGTCTTCTTTACTACTATTATTACTCTCTATTTCTTTACACTACTATTGAGCATTCTACATCTGTACTTCCTACTGTCTAAACTTCTATGCACTTGGGGAGGTTTCTTGAGTCTGTTCCTGGTTGTCTATTTGCTGTTACTATCCTGCTATTCTAGAATTTACAACTGGTATATTTTTCTATGTTAAATAGCATCCATGTTCAACTTCTCTGCTTCTATCCCTCTTTCTTTGTGTGTCTATTTATGCTCCCCTGCACTTTGTAATTACCTTCGGGCATGCTATGTCTCTTATGTAATGCTTAGTCCCTTTTCCCTCCATTCCCTTTGTTTGTTAGTATTGTCCTAAGTCATTGCAGCACTATGAATTGCTGTCTGTGATCCAGAACTAGGCTTTTTGGAGTCTTGCTTTCCCATTCCCTTTTCCCTCAATGTGTTGAGCTCAAATTTGGGTCTGTTGGTGTCGTAATCACCATTCAGACCTGAGTTTGACTCTATAAGAGTCTGCTCTTATTTGTTTAAATCTGAGCAAGAGGTTAGTGGTGTACCAGTCTATACCATAGTTGGGTATTACCACCTCCTGCTAAGGTTCCTCTCTCACTTTACACCTACTCCTAGCTCTTAAGTTCTACCCCCATCCAGTAAGCCATGCTTGGGGACCCTAGAGCTCCCTCTAAACTTGGATACCTAAGGGCTGGTAATTCCACACATTGCACTACTCTGTTACTACATTCACTCTTTAGGGTGTAAGCATTGCCTGGGCACTTGAAGCTCCATGGAACTTTGAACACTCTAAGAGAAGGCCTTGGAATCTGGAACCGAGATTTGGTAAAACACGTGTATTGGATATCAATATTGCATTAGGTAGTTTAGATCTAGCTGTGGGCTATGATGTATTTTATTTTTACTTTTGGCTCTGCAATAATAACTTTGTAATAAAACTTGGCGAATATAGTAGTAAAGGGTATGGGAGGGTTTTAGTTGTTTGCATGTTAAAGGGTAGACATCATGCCTATAGGACTTTTACTAATTTGAATCACTTAAATATTATGTCTATCGGACTTTTATTACTTTGAATCACTTAGATATCATGCCCATGGGCTTTTAACATTCTAATCATCTAGAGATCATGTCCATAGGATTGCATTTTTCTTCATTTGAGCGTCTAGAAATCATGCCTATAGAATTGCATAGAAAATAGGCAAACCATAGCTGACATAACTCTCGTCTGCCTGAAACGTTTAAAATAGCATTGATTAAATAAAAATCGAAGTAGAAATCATGCCTATAAGATCTCAAGCTCTCTTACGTTGTATAATCAGTAATTTGGCAATTTTTTCAATGTATTTAACATAATTCGTCCAAACCTGTTTGCAACTCCAAGAACTTGTATTTCCATCGCTAAAATAGTTTTCCAACTCTCTATCTTAATTTTCATTCATAAGGTTACTTTTAAAATCTCTCCCTTTTTATGAACACTTTACTTCTTAAACTGCTCCACATTTCTTTAAACAGTCCTAGTGATTTTTCCAAAACCTTTTTGAACTTCTGCAACTTCTGCTCCTTTCAAAACTTGTTTATGTTAGTCCTTAATTAACAATTTGGTAAAATACTCCAGATCCTAACAATTGGATCCAAGTTGCCTAATGTAGACCTTTTATCTAATTCTATGTGTTAAACTTATCCGTCCGCCGCTTAATTTTAATTTATGACCAAACTAGTATATGCAAGACATGTTAAACTCTATGTTGTCTATTTAAAGGGGTTTCTTTGAGCCTTGGTTTGTCTTCTTGTTCTTTCCCCTAGATGGTATCTATTTTGAATGACGAATTAGACTTTTATCCTTTGAAACTTCATGCAAAGCCCCCATCCCTTTCTTCCCCTTTTAGGATTAGAAGTCCTAATACCCTAGGACTGATAGGTTGGAACGGGTACTAGCATGCAATAAGTAAAACGATGCTAATCGCGTTTAAATACCTTAACGGGGTAGGAAGGATAGAATATGGATATGATGATTGGTGCGGTAATATCTCGTGCGAGAATGACTGCTGGGTATTGCACCAAAGTGATCCTTATTATATTTAACCCTAGTAACCCTTTCTTCTTCTTTATTTATGCTTTGTCTTAGATTAATGTTTTCAACCAAAATTCCTCTTTTCAAAACAACTTGTGCCTTTCTTCGTTTAAAATTTTCAACTTTCTATTTTTCCTATGTGCAAATTTTGCTTGTTTACTCCTACTCTTCTTAAAGTCACAACAAAGCATGGCCGGGAACCACACTAGTGGATGTTGAGGGGTGCCTAACACCATCCCCTCGAGATAATCTCAAGCCCTTACCCGAACTTTGATTTTTTTTCGAAATCTTCTTCTTTTCTTGTAAAGTGTCCTAATACACTATAATCATTAGGTGGCGACTCTCTAAAATCCATAACCCAAATTCCCCGAAAGAGGATAAAAGAGTCATTCCACTCATTATGTCGAACCCCGCTTTTTCGCCTTTCAGAAAAACGAGGCGTCGATAATGCCATCTAGGGAACGCGAATGTAGTAGCCGATGCCCTCTACCATAGATCTATGGGTAGCTTATCATATTTACAGCCAGAGAAGAGTGAGATAGCCCATAAAATTCATCAGCTAGCTAATGTTTGAGTTCGATTACTAGATTCAGGTGATACCGGAGTTACTATTCAGGACACGGAAACATCCTCTTTAGTAATTAAAGTGATGGAACTCCAGTATACGGATCCTATGCTAGCTCATTATAGAGATAAAACCCCTCAAAAGGATAAGATACTATTTCATATTACTGAAGGTAGAGTCCTGGGTTATCGAGGTCGATTATGTGTTCCTAATATGGTAGGGCTGCACCAGCAGCTTATGGGAGAAACTCACTATTCTCATTTTGTCGTTCATCTAAGAGCAATGAAAATGCATCATGATATAAGAGAAATATACTGGTGGGATAAAATGAAGAGAGATATCGTAGAGTTTGTTGCTTAGTGCCCTAATTGTCAGCAGGTTAATATTGAGCATTAGTAACTCGGTAGATTAAAGCAGGATATAGAGATTCTAACTTTGAAATAGGAAGTAATTAATATGGATATCATCATAGGCTTACCTCGTACCCATCTTATGTTTGATCCTATATGGGTTATAGTTGATAGACTTACAAAATCATCCAAATTTCTACTTGTCAGAACTACGTATTTAGTAGAGGATTATGCAAGGCTTTACATTAAGGAGATAATACGACTTCATGGTGTCCCTATATTGATTATATCATATATAGGTGCTTAGTTTACATCTAATTTTTAGGATCCCTTCCGAAAAGGATTGGGGACTCAAGTAAGTCTTAGTACAACAATTCATCCCCAGACAAACTATCAGACTGAGCGTACTATTCAGACACTAGAGGATAGCTAGGGGCTTTTGTGATAGACTTCAGGAGTAGCTTGGATGATAATATTCCACTTATTGAATTCGCATATAATAATAGCTATCATTCCAGCATTCAGATGGCTCCATACAAAGTTGTGCATGGATGGAAGTGTAGGTCACCTATCGGATGGTTGGAGGATGAGGAAACTAAGTTAATATGACCCAAATTGGTACAATAGGCAATTGAGAAGATTAATCTTATACAGGAAAGACTATTAGTAGCTCAGAGTCGTCAGAAGTCCTATGAAGATAATCGATGACGTAACTTGGAGTTTCAGGTAGATGACTGGGTATTCCTAAAGGTATCACTGATGAAACACGTTATGATATTCAGTAAGAAAGGAAATCTTAGCCCTCGGTACATTGAACCTTATAAGATCATACAGAGTAGGCCAGGTAGCATATGAGTTAGACTTGCCTTCCAACTTGGAGTCAGTACATCCAATCTTTCATGTGACTATGCTCTGTAAGTGTATCAGATATCCTTCTAGAGTCATTACAATTGACGATATTCATGTCACAGAGCAACTGTCATATGAGCACACTCCTAATTCTATACTAAATAGACAAGTTTAGAGATTGAGAACTAAAGACGTATCTTTAGTTAAAGTACTTTGGAAGAACAATAATGTGGAGAAGATGACTTTGGAAGCTGAAGAATACATGAAGTCTAGTATCCTCACTTGTTTGTGCTTGTGGAGGAGGATCAGACAAAGACATCACAGCCTTAGGTACGTATATGGTACTTGATTCTTATGTTAGTTATTGCCATTGTTCGTGTGAGGCCATTGGTGTTATTGATGATTGTGGCCCTGTGTATCTTTGTAATATTGAATTTTCTATATAACAAGTTGGTAGTGGAATCATTATAGATTAAACTATGCCAAAATTTCTATATATCTCTGGGAGATTAACATTCAAGGACGAATGTTTCTAAGGGCGGAAGATTATTACACACTGTGCGTCCCAATGTGACATATAATGAATATGAGCCGTTTTAATAATAATTTAAATTATTTTAGAGTCATAATATGTCTATATATCATGTATTGGATATAAAATATAAAGTTTTTGAAAAATCGAATTTAAGGTACGGAAAAACCGACTAAGGATTCTCCTTGTAATTGAGCTTTATGAGAAATGAATTTTGTGTGCGATATAAGATATTTTTGGCATATATTGTATAAAGGTATTGGAATATAGTTTCCAACTCAAATCACTTAACCATTCATTCATACGACATCCAGATAAAAAGATATAGGCACCGGAAGATGGACCAATGCGAGGATGCGAAGCTAGCACCTCTTTGCCTTTCTAAAAGTTGATATATAGGTATTAACTCATCCCTCCCTAAGTTTTTACATAGAACCCGACCATAAAACTCTTTAAAACCTAAACATGACCTCTCTAATAGGTATTCAAAGAATACTAACATCCCGGGTACGAAATCGAGAAGCGATAATATCATAATGATCCCTACGACGCAAGTATCATTATACCGCATCTCTCTTATCAATGGAGTTCGCATTTTTAGGGTACTTCATAGATAAGAAACATCTAATTTATGTATTTAAGTTCTTAAATATCAAGTAGGGTTGATGAATTGGTTTCCCAATAGTTAGAACTCATGGGACAATGATCGGAAGATGTGAGTTCGATTTTTTCCACTTTTAGTGGACTGTTTTGTAGTTAACTCATGTTGGCATATTGTGCAGCTGATTTATGAGTTTGGAGGGATATATGGATGTGGAGAAATTCCAAATGTGGTAGGGTAGTAGGTTGGTCGCTCGTCGTTGCAATTTCTGGGTAATTGATAACTTGTTGATTGGGTGTGTTATGGTATATTTGGGGTTTTGTTGTATTGAAGGTCCCGAATTGTAACTAGGTTGGTTTGAAGTTTTTGATTGCATTGTGTTTGTATATTTCCTATAGTAGGCTTCAGGGAGCAGTAAAATTAGGGGAAACGCTGCCTATTTTTTTTAGAATCGAGTTATTATTTTAGATATGTAATATATATACTTGTGCCACCTAAGACGTACATGTATTTATTTATTATAGGGTAGATGCACTAGTTATCATAAGTTTGTTGTTGAGTTGCATTTAAGTCTTGAGGTATGATAAGGCTATCACTTCTTTCATTTTGGCGTGATCCATATGATACAACAAAATTACCAAGCATACAACTTTCAAAAATTACTCTATTCTTAGAAGTGCTAGGGTTGCCTATGTTTTGGATTCCCCATATGTCCTATTATCATATTGTGTGTTCATGGGTTTCATGACATTTTGAGATATCTTATTGACTCACTTTATTATGCATTGTATACATTTATAAAAGTATACTAACTCATTATGGCGGTATTTACGCATATAGTATATGTCTATGGGGTATGGGGAAAGGTTATGGTGTTATATAATCACCACCTCCTAATCAGCTGGTATACATTATTGATTTTGCCCACAAAGGCTGAGATGATATGCAAAGGCTTGATTATGTTACGTACGCATATACCTATGCATGATATCACATTTGTATGCATACGCATGACGTTATAATGTTTCATAATTCACAAAGCTATTCAGACTTACAAGTTGAGTTCTTTATTCCATGTTTCTTGCATGTCTGTTATATACTATTTTTATGCGTTGCATACTCGGTGCATCATCCGTACTAACACCCCTATTGCCTGGGGGCCTCCTTTTTATGCCCGCAGATACAGTAGATTGGCTGACGGTCCCCAGCCTTATGATCCTTGCTAAGCGAGAGTTGGTGCGCTCTATTTGATCCGAAGCTGTTATTGAGTATGACGGGGCCCAGTCCCATCCTTTATATAGTTTTACACTCTGCTAAAGGTATGTGGATAGTCATGTATAGTTGGATAGTATGTAGCCTTATTAACGCACCCTATCATGTTTCATACATATATATATATATATATATATATATATATATATGTGTGTGTGTGTGTGTGTGTGTGTGTGTGTGTGTGTGTGTTTATTTTTAGCTGTTATCTATGACATACAATTATTTTATATTAATATCTTAGACGTATGTAAAAGGGTGTTAGATAGTTTGAACTCGAGCACTCGTTGCGCCCCATCAGTTTGAGTCGTGACAGCATAAACCTGAACTCTCGGTACGAGTGGCCAAATGGACCGTGGAAATCAACGGGTACGATATAGAGTATCGACCCTAGACATCCATTAAATCTTAATTTTTTGCAGATTTCATGGTTTACTTTACGCCATCCCTAGTACCCTATGTCGAAAGAGAGTTGTTGGTAAACTCTGGGACGTCTTCGAGAACCTAGACCCCCTTTATGGACGCTGCCTCGAACGCAAAAGACTCCGAACTTGTCATGGTATTAAAGCCACCTACAGTTAATATAGTTAGAATATCTTTTAGAACTGTGAAATTTACTAACAACGAGGCTAAATACGAGACCATGATTGCAGGCCTTGAAATAGCCAAAATCTTGGGGGGCGGAGGTAATCAAAGCTAAGTGTGACTCCCTCCTAATGGTGAACCAAGTACATGGAACATTCTAGGTCAGAGAAGAATGAATGCAGAGGTACCTGGAGAAGCTGCAAGTGACATTACATCAATTCAATGAGTGGACTTTGCAACACGTACCTCGAGATCGAAATAGTGAAGTCGCAAATGCCCTTCCTAACTTAGGATCATCGGTCGAGGATGACAAGATCAACTTGGGGAAGTCGTACAACACATGAGATTGGTAGTGGAAGAAGTTCATGCCGAGATACACTCAACAAGCCTAAATTAGGATTAGAGAAACAAATATATAGAATATTAAAGGTCGGAAAGCTGCATTCAGATCCAAAGAATCAAGGGCCCGGCGTACGAATGCAACCCTATTTAGCTTGTCCGAAGATGGAACCCTGTTCAAAAGTACGTTCGATGGCCCGCTAATGATATTTCTAGGACAAGAAGATACCGAGTACGTCCTAAGGGAAGTTCAAGAGGGCACATGTGGAAATCATTCAGGTGCCGAATCATTGGTTCGAAAGATGGTCAGAGTCGGCTACAACTGGATCGACATGGAAAAGGACGCAAAGGAGTTCATACAAAAATGTGATGAAGCCAAAGACATGCTCCGATGATTCATCAACCTAGGGAGCTACTGCATTGATTTTCTCACCATGGCCATTCGTGAAGTGGGGAATGGACATAGTTGGCCCTCTTACATGAGCATCGGGTGAGGCTCAAATTATTTTGTTTATTCTAACTATTTCTCCAAGACGTACGAGAAGTTTAGTTAGAAGAAAGTCATAAATTTCATTTGGGACCACATCATATGCCAGTCTGGAATGCGCTCAGAAATTGTGTGCGACAATGGGAAATAATTTATCAACAGCAAAGTAACCAAGTTTCTCGAAGACTATAAGATAAAAAGAATCTTATCAACACCTTATCCCTTAGATTGCTTTCATTTTTGGCCCAACAGGCTTCATCTTCTTATCGGGGTAGCCATTTAGCTTAAGAGAAAAATCAATGGGAAGACCTTATTTTGTCCAAGGAGTGGCGATTAACAGATCGCCATTTCACCCTTTGCAAGACAAAGTCACCATATTGGGGCTGAACAAGCAGAATTGACCAACAAAACCATACTCTGAAACCTCAAAAAGCGGTTAACCGACGCCAAAGGAAATGGAAGGAAATCCTACCCGACGTCCTATGGGCATACCGTATGACCTCAAAGTCCAGTATCGGTTCCACCCCCTCTTATTGGTTTATGGCGCCGAAGCTCTAATACCAATCGAAGTCGGAGAACCAAGTATCATATTGAGATATGCGGCCAAGGGATTGAATGATGAGGCCATGAGTACAATCCTAGAGCCATTGGATGAAAGGCGTGAAGCCACCCATGTCCGGTTGCTACCCAAAAGCAACGAATCAAGAGATACTACAACACATAAATATCGGTGACGTAGTACTAAGGAAGGTCACACTGAACACCCAAAACCTAAATGAAGGGAAGTAGGGGCCGAACTTGTCACGGCCCAAAATCCACAAGTCGTGATGGTACCTAACCCCACCTGCTAGGTAAGCCAACTATGAACTATTTAATTTCAATAATATTAATTAAACAAATAAGCAAAGGATTTTTCTAAATCTTTTACAATTCCAAAGGACTGACGGTACAAATAATGGGCTTATAAGAATAGAGTTTATAAATCTGATATGCAGGAAATACATCTTCTGTTTGAAAAGTACATAAATGGAATTTTATAATCTAAGGCTACTGTGAATTAGAGGCAGCTACAGTAGGAATGCAGGTATGCCTTCAAATCCAGCAACCATCGAACTCAGTAACATCGGCATTCAGGATGTGCAAGCAATGTACAGAAAGTGCAGTATAAGTACAACTGACCCCATGTACTCAAAAAGTAACAAACCTAACCTCAAGTGAAAGCAGTGACGAGCCGGAATGCAGTTCGGAGTCGACAAATCCGACTTGATGAGGAACACACATCCAAATTGTGCCTATCAATGAACCCCAAATCATCTCTATTCACCTACAATAGATAAATAACCCCCTGAAAGTCCACAATGACTGAATCACAACACGTACTAACCTCTTACTAACCTTGGCTACATTTCCACAGTCTACAACCACGAAACAATCTACTCATGTGAACTTTCAGTCTCTAAATCCATAGAACATACGAATCACCAAACCTGATCTCAACTCCACCGTCTGAATGTCCACACTCCTCCAATTACACAGCCATCCTACTAGAAATACTTCTATAATTCTTCAATTCCACAGAGAAAAATTTGAACATCAGCAGTTGATCAAAACAAAGAACGCCGCAATACTAATAATGTGTTCATAAACAAAAATACATTGCCCATTATGAAATGTATACTCTCATCGCTATACTAAATAGCAATGCTATTTACCAAGTCATTTGAAACTGACTATGCTGTATAAGGACTCCTGACCTTTCTGTCAAAACTGACATGTGACCTTGCACATGCCAATCTCGATCCCGCATATACCATGCCATCATATGAAAAATACGAGAACTCCATAATCCACTCCGAGTCACAAGAAACTACATACTCAATTATCCAAGAACTTCCATTTCATTTCATCCGAGGAAAATCACTATACATCACATGCTTATCATGCAAGTAGGAAATATACTCCTTGAATCGTGGTAGAAACTATTGAGATCTCTTCGAAAACCATTTGCACATGATTAAGCCTTCTGAACTAAATCTCTCTAACTCAACCAAACCATGCCGATCACCAAAAACCCAAGAGCATTTCCATGAAACACATATAGAAACCCACGATATCATAAGCACCCAAAGAACTGATCATATCCATTACCATGTCGATCCAACCTACAACCAAGTTGCCCTATTTCTCCAAGTCCCTTCTGAATTACCTTCAAATTGATACATCTTCTCGCCATAATACCACAATCCTCAACCAACACTCAGTACATGAGACCCTAGCATAAAACCATGTTGCCCTAAGGCTCATAAGCTATTGAATGCTCTCTTAAGCACCCTAAAAGTATCACAAGCAAGATACCCACAATAAATAGACCTTCCGTGAATTTAAAGCTATTCATCTTACTTTCCTGATACTGAATGTAGAATCCATAATGATATAGAAATATTATTAGTTTCGACACCATCCAATGTAACTCTCAACTTCTAACCATATACAAATCCGTAACATTCTCAATTGCCACATATAAATCTTGAATTCATTAGAACCATTCTTGAGAGTCATTCACTCTACTCGAATCTCAATAGCACCACCCAAGGAATAAAGCATTTGATATAATACCCACACTCTGTTGCTACCCAAAATCCCGCATTGAAATTCAACTAAATCCTTCATAAGCTTATGTAACACAAGGCATCTAATATCGTAAATCATATGCAAATCTGGCATTCACCCTTTTAACAGTCAAGCCAACTCTCATAAATGATACATACTCAATTTAAACACATATGATTCACTAGTAAAAGAGAACTAATTATACAACAATATTGGGATCACGCAACCTTCAGGACACCTCGCACGAGATAACCCACCTGCCTTGCCTCAAACTAACATCTCTTTTTACCCTTCACAGTCATAACAATTATGCAATAACTTAATCTTCTTGAGTCTAAACTCATATCATGACATGAAAATCTACTTCGATCATCAACTAAACAACATGAAAGGATCCTTCAACACACTCATAAAAATCGAGACTTTACGTCAAATCAAGATGGAAATCGAGTACCTAATATGAATTTCTACACCTCAAGCAAACATTTCTTGTCACATTCAAGCCATATGAACACATCTCGCAGTCATATCATACTCATCACGTAGCCACCCAGCCACAAATTCCACTAATAAGGATACTACCGGACATATAAATTCCAAAGCACGTGCTCACACAATCAACAACTATGTGCTCAAAATACTGCTAAAACCCAGACTTAAGTCCTCTATACTGGCCCATCATCATCATACTGAAATCACATCTTTCACCTTATCCCCAAGAATGATAAGTCGTCGATGCACAGTTGATATCAAGGGCTCATGTGTGCATACGAATGAGTGGAAGAAATTCAAAGGATTATGCTTCAAGCTAAATCAATGTTGCACGATAAGAAAAAAAAGATAAGACGTATATCCTAAATTTCATATAGCCTCTCCAAGATAGATATGAAAGTCATCATGCTGATTCGTAAGACTCTACAAGGCACTTGCTCATTACTTGTAGAACCTATGAACCTAGAGCTCTAATACCAACCTGTTACAGCCCAAAATCCACTAGTCGGGATGGCACCTAACCCGGCCTTCTAGGTATCCAACTATTAACTATTCAGTTTTAATAATAATAATTAAACAATTAAGCAAGGGAATTTCTGAATCTTTTAAATTTCCCAAGGACTAGTAGTACAAACATGAGCTTCTTAGAATAGAGTTTACAAAGCTGATATGAAGAAAATACATCTTCTGTTTGAAAAGTACATAAATAGAATTTAATAATCTAAGGCTACTGTAAACAAGAGGCAGGTACAGCAATAATGCAGGTACACCTTCAAATCTAGTAATGATCAAACACAGCAACATCAACATCTCGGATCTGCACGCAATCTTCAGGAAGTGCAGTATGAGTACAACCGATCACATGTACTCAAAATGTAACAAACCTAACCTCGTGTTAAAAGTAGTGATGAGCTAGAACATAGTTCGGGTCCAACACCAATATCAAATAATAGTTCATAACAATGTAAAGCATATAAATAAGGAAGTAACTCATAGATAAAGTGTTCAGCTTTTTTACAGTTTTCCCAAAATAGTTCCAACTTTCAATAGTATTAGTGAAAACCCAAATTCTTTACGGAAAACATCATAAAATAAAAAATAGTTTGAAAAATTATATTTTCTTTTCCAAAGCTCCTTTTCAAAATAAACCAGATGTTTCATTTTTTTCCAGATAAAAAGTGTGAGATACCTCTTTATGACCACATATCAATGGGTGTAAAATGTCATGAATGAGGTGATACCGTACATCATGAGAAAAATGTGTATCTATGCATGTATGTCATATATGCATGCCAATGTTTTGTATCTCATAGATAAATCATGTACTCACAGTCTCAGAGTACTCTACCAGACATTCCACTCATTATAGTCAACCACTCGATACTGTATATAGCCTATACGTCCAGGGAAGATCTATCTCGTAATATCAACATCAGTGGTTAAAAGTCACCCAGTACTGAGGAAAACAAGCTAATCCAGCCTCATGGAGAAGATCCATCTCCATACCAAGGGAAGATCCATCCATGAGTATAATCAACTACGCTCAATGGGAGTGTGTACAGACTCCGAAGGGGCTTCTTCAGCCCAAGCACTATAACAAGCCAATCATGGCATAAATCAATCAGGCCCTCGGCCTTACTAAATAATCAATAAAATATGTTGCGGCATGTAGCCCAATCCAAAAGTCATCCCTCATAATCAGGATCTCGGCCTTACTCAGTTATCAATCTCTCCAATCTCACCCACGGGCTCAGCTATGAAAAATAATCCGAAACAATGATGCGATGTATCAATTAGTAACAACTGAGACTGAGATATGATATGAATGCATGGATATGACTGACTACAAAATGCAATATAATAAATGAGATGACAACAAGAAACGACCACTTTGGTCCCAACAATATCAGCATAAAGCATAAACATGATATCTATCATGGTGTACAATTCAATTATTTTATCACATGGTGAACACAGATATCAACAACATAGGTCCACTATACAGTGTCACGAAGACAACGGAGTCAACATTCACAAGGTGCACGCCCACATGCCCATTACCTAGCATGTGTGTTACCTCAACACCAATCTCATAGCACAAAATGTCGGGGTTTCATACCCTCAGCAATATGTTTAGAAGAGTTACTTATCTTAAACAAGTCAAATGCGACATCGAGCAAGCCAGGGATGCTCCAAGAATGCCTTCACGCATGTTTTGACCTCCGAACGGCTCAAAACTAATAAAAGACAACTCAAACACATCAAACAATGCTAAAGGAACCAATCACAATCGAAAAAGGATGATTTCTTAATCAAAGTCCCAAAATCGACCTAAAAGCCCAACTCAAGCCTGCACTTTGAAACCTAACAAAACTCACAAAATTCATCAACCCATTCAATTACGAGTTAAACCATACTAGTTTCACTCAAATCCGAATCTGAATCGGTGTTGAAAACTCAAAAATTCCTATTATGAAACTTTAGGACAAACCTCTAATTTCTTCTTTAAAATTCATCATCTAAAAGCTAAAATCGAAGATAGATACATGAAATATAACTAAAACCAAGTAGAGAACACTTACTCTAATTTATATGCTGAAAATTGCCTAAAACATTTCTCAATTCCGAGATCCCAAACTCAAAATATGCTAAATGTAAAACCCCTCATTTTAACATTGTTCTGCGTTGTTTATTGTGCCAAAAAATATCGAAACTCACTTTCGATGCCTTCAATGGATTTCTTCTGAAATTCTATTCAAGTTAGGCTGTTGAATCACTCCATTTGACCTTATATTGAATGAGATATATTGGTTTACATATTTGAAAATAGTTCAGATTTTTAAATATGAAGTCAGTGGAAAGTTTGTAATTAATCTGAAAAATCTGGCAACCCAATTCACAGTAAAATGACCATAAAATCCTCATACGATATTGAAATTTGACGATTATTTTTACTATGGCACTATAATTACGATACGGATCCAATGCTTCAATCAAAATAGAAATCGGACCTCATTTGCTTAATGTGCTACCATTGCTTGCAGAAGCGACATCGAAAAATAAGAAAAATACGCGCAACACAACCCAAATCTATCCAAACTCACCCGAGCCCCTCGCGACCCTGTCGAAACATACCAACAAGTTCCATATCATAATACGGACTTATTCAAGGCGTTAAAACATGCATAACAATATCAAAACAACGAAACATACCTCAAATAAAACTTAATGAACTTTAAAACTTTTGACTTACAAAAACTCATGCCGAAACATATCAAATCAACTCGGAATGAACTTGAATTTTGTACACAAGTCCTAATACATCATGCGGAGCTATTCGTGCCCCCAAACTACCGAGCAAAGTGAAAATTCTCATATTGCTTGGTTGAGTCATTACAAAACTAGGAATGGCCGTACCTAATTCTCGAGATCACCGGAAAGGGATCGTACAAAATCGGGGCAATGAACAGTAAACAATTGTCGAATAACTGGAACATAACTCACTTTAAGTGGTGTTATTGCTAAGGTACGACCTCGTTCATTCCTTTTACTTATTTGAACTAATATTTGAAGGTAACCAGCAAGGAGCGGTACAAAATTTAGGCCTAAAAGCACACATTGCCCTCTTTTTCTCATGAACCATTTTTGTCCCTAATGGATTTTCTCGCAAGGTTTTTAATGACGAAACAATTGACCCTGATAACTTAAAATAGAATACCGGTCATGAATCAGTGTCAAAGATCGTATAATTAGTATTCGAGGCTTCTCTCTATGATTAAACTCGAATACTGAGGGGCATTACCCTTAGATATCGACTTTAGCAAGGAAGAAAAATTTGTAATTGAAGGCTCTCGATCGATAAGATTTATTATAAGGACAAAATGGTGAAATGAATCATACCCACATGGACTACTCAACCCCTGGCACAAAGAATGTACAAATAACTATTATGCACTAGAATAAAAACAAGTCCCTTCCTTAGAAATAAATGTCTTGCCCTTTAAAACTTTTCTTGCATTTCTCAAGAAATTTCCTTCATCCGATCCCCTAATGGTATCAAGCCCAAGGGACACCTTGATACGATTTCATAAATCATTCCCACTCGGGGACTTCCATCCTAAAACAGACTCGGATGGTCCAGGTCATCGGATCTCGGGGTAAAAAACCTATTAGGAAACGTCCGAATTTTAAAGGTTATGGCCTCAGGGATTGTTATCCTACACAAGTCCGAATAGCTCGAGGTGAAACACACAAACTAAAAAGGCTAATAGCTCGGAGATATCCAATACTCGTAACAAAAGAAACTACGCCTTAAAATTTCTTAATCGGTTCTAAAAGCTACCATCGGCAAACTATAATCCAGAAAAGTATAAGTACTTTGGGGTAAAATTTTCAGTCACACCGAACCCCCATGATTCCTTAAAAACAAAATAATGTTTAAGGCAAGGCTTGCTCCAATCTCCGAGCATAACCTAAATATTTCATGCTAAGGCATTTTAATCTTTGCAAATATAAATGACAAAGCAAAGGAAAAAATTCAGAAACTGCTAAAGAAAAAAAACGTTTATATATATATATCAAAAATTCTCTTTACAAAGGCTAAACAGGCCCGATGTAAATTTTTAGAAAGGCCAAACAACCTCAACAAAAGGATAACACAAAAAGAAAAAAATAATAAGAGCCTAAGTGGCCTAGTCTTCACCATTGCCTTAAGGGTCTTCTCCACTCTTGGATCCACTTAAACCCTTGAACCATAATCATCCTTAGTATAAGCCAACATTTTGGCCTTGTCTTTGAGCTCCTACCATTCACAATATCAGCCGATAAGTCAAAATCCCGAGCATGAATTCCCTCAAAGGCCTCTTTCGAGATTGCCGCTTTGCGTGCTCGATGATATCCTTTTCTCAAACTTGAGCCACCTCGGCATCAGCCTTATAAATGGCCACCATCTCATTAGCGTCGACCTCGGCCACCTCGACCTCCGACTTGGCCGTCTCAAGGTCATTTGCCAGATTTTCCTGGTCGGATATGGCCAAATTTAGTTGAGATTAAAGCTCCTCGATCTTTTTGGCCTGCACCGAGGCCTTTTCCTTTGCAGCCTGAAGCTAGACCTTAGCAGAAGCAAATTGTACCCAGATAGTCTCCTTTTCCGAGGCTAAGTGGTCCATGTTCTTTTTTCTATTCTTCGGCTTCGGCCTTTACCGCATCCACCTTTGCCCAGAGCTGACCGATCTGATCAAGCTTCTTTTAGACTTGCGAGTTCAGACTGTTAGCCACTGTATCTGACTCATCGTCACTAACCTCAAATACTCTTCTAACTTTCTTGACAAAGTCGGCATGCTCCTTCCGAGCCGCCTCTAGCTCAGCTTGGAGTTTCTTAACCTCTTCCTCACATTGCTCGCGGAGTATTTTGTAAGCATTCCTTTTCTCAGTGAGCCCTCGAGTCTCGGCCTCATATTGAGTTATGTCTTCTTGATATCAGAGAAAAGTATAGTGATGAAGCACTGAGGTCTAAAAACACAAAGGAAAAAAGTCATAATTACTTACGACTTAATCCAAGTACATAATAGAAATCATGAGGAAGCATCTTAAGTTCCCTGGTTTAAAGCCTATTGGGCTTCGTTGAACAGGCAGGGCGCATCTACCTTGCTTATCTTGGCTTGATCCCCTTTGGTCACTAGGCACCAAAGATAACTAGCAATCCTTACGAGGGCAGAGAGGATCTGGGCATCCTCCGAAATAGACATAATAATCGACCACTTTCGGTCAGGATCCACTTTAGGTCAGGATCCACATTCGGAGCTAGGAAACGGTTAACTAGATTCGGACTTGAAGAAGGCCCGCTGGTTGCCGAAGATGGCCTCTTCCTTGGCACTAGTAATCACCTAACTTGGTGATTTCCTCAGAGGTGGTAGAGTCTAAACCGTCAAAAAAGTTGTAAAAATGGTATGCAACCCAGTGTTCCCCTTGTTAGGGCGTCCTTTCAGTATCTGGGCCTCGTTTATCATAGAATCAATAAATGAAGGCAACTCGGAGAGATAATTTACTCCAAGTAATTATTCGGGGAATTATCCTCTGCCTGAGAAGCACTTGCTGTGATATCTTTGTAGGACTCCCTTACTTGGGGCAAAGCGGTCTCGCCCCTCTCTTGTTCGGAAGCCTCGACCACTACCTCTTCATCGGCCCCCTAGTTTGAGGTAACTCGGTGTCGCCTCGCACGTGCGCCACCAGTTCAGATGCTTTTTCTTCTTCTTCTTCATCGAATTCATCCCTCAACCGGCGGAGGGAATCCAATGATTGTTCTTGAGAACTGGTGCTTCTTTGGATTTTCACACAAGCCTCCTCGTAGTTTGTTTCTTCTCCGATCTCGGAACCCCTTTTTCTCTTCTTCTCCTTACCTTGTCTCGGAGCAGGGGACTTGATGGGGATATCCTCATCACCGGATGGAGGTCTCATTGTGACATCGTTGGAAAGACATGCAAAGAGAAAAAATATGAGTAAGAACTCGATGACACAAACGACAACCAAGTATATTCACTTAGGAAAAGAACATCACCATAAGCGCAAGCCTCCCACCGGCCTTTTAAAAGTTAGCGCCATGCGTGCTCGGAGTATGTCTTTTTAGATACAATGCCCTCGACCCACTCCTTGAGCTTAGGGAATGCATTCGAGACTTGAGCAACAACTACATCGCCACTGAACATCGATAAGAAAGAAGGAAAGGAGAGTAAAAAAATAAAATTTTGAGAAAAACATAACTTTACATACGCTTTGTGTTACACTTGTCGGGGAATGATTGTACTCGGCTGGGATCAGGTCCGAGGTCTTCACTTTGACAAAACAACCTAGCCCTCGATCACGTTCTTCAACAATGCTCGAGAATGGGGCTTTACTTGCCCGGCATGCAAGTTTAATCAGTCCCTTCCGAAAGCATCGGGGATTGTACTGGCGCATAAGGTGTTTGATTGTGAATGAGCATCCATCAATTTTGCTCACGAAAAACCGAAAGAGTATCACGATCCTCCAGAATGACGGGTGAATTTGGTTGAGGCATACCCCGTATCTTTTGCAGAACTGGATGATAATAGGGTCCAATGGGCCCAGCATAAAGGGATAAGTATAAATACGTAAATATCCCTCGACGTGGGTGGTGATATCTTCCTCGGGTCCGGGAACCACCACGTGCTTATCAAACCAGTTGTACTTTTTGACCCTGGGAAGAATTTCTTGACTGATCAAGCAGATGAACCTCAATACATTCTCACACTGGCTCGGTACGGATAGATTTTTCTCAATCTTGAAATCAACGGCAACCAAGCACCCAACTGGTATGAACGTGCTCGAAGGGGTTCCACTACTGGTTCCTCGTCAGCACTATGTGGAGTAGTCTCCTCGACACCCGACCATGATGTAGAACTAGCTTCTTTTTGGGGAACTGTTTTAAACATTATTGCCATTTCTTTTTAAATGGAGGGAAAGAGATGAAAAAGAGGAAATGAAAAGGATGCGCTTGATTTGGAATTAAGGCAAAGTGAAAGTTCATACAAAGATCTCCAGAAATCAGAATACAAATGCTAGAAAATTCAGAGATTTCTTAGGAACAAGAGTAGAGAAGGTTTGAATGTAAAGTTTTAATGAATGAGGATGAGGGTATCTACTGTTTCCGAATGACGGTTTAAAATTCTAAGCGACGGTTCAAATCCAGGAGCGGCCGACCAACAACTGACGAGCATTTAATTTCATTAAGACATGACTGACGAGATGTTTCGTCCATTTTGTCGTTTCTAACGCGAAATCTCAAGATGAGAATTGGAAGGTCATATCGTTCCTCGTTGTTTATTCTCCGAAAAATGAGGGTACTATCTGTATACGGTCGAGTTCGGGCTCGAAACATAAGGAATTAAATATCGACCCTGAGTCCGATCGAACAAAAACATGAGGTCATAATATCCGTCCTAGAGAACATTGGGTCCTTTATTCATGAATCGACCCTGCCCCCAACGAGCTCGAGGAAACATTTCTAATATAACCAATAGAAGACTAAAATAGGAGAAGGCCGAAGTATACGGGACCGGTCAAGTATTATATCGGGAATCTCGACACGTATCAATAAGGAACCGGCAAATCAACAAATGAGGAGATTTTTATCTTTTATAGAATTGTACATAAAGTAGAATTCGCCTATAATATAAAGGGAGCCTAATTACTTGTAAAAATACATTGTTACATGCATCCCAAAGCAATATAATATTATATTCTTTTTGTAAGCTACTACTCTTGTGTATCTGATATCGTTTGAACTGTATCCAGTTCAAGTGAGCTTACTTTTCAAGGATACAAGTCGTACGGTTTGAATTTACTTTAACATTGTTCGCTTGAATTACAATTCAAATGATCGCTTTGTGTCAAATTATTCCTTGTGTCCTTAAACCCACTTACAAATTCAATTATTTTCCGATTTTGATAGTAAACAAAATTAATATATAATATTAGTTGGTTTTACAGTTATATATTTATAAATATTTTATAAACTTTTTAATAAAAATATGAAATTTACGCGGTTCTCTGGAACCGTGTAACTATACACCAGTTCTGCCACTGGCTATGGAACAAGCTTCCCACACTTTTTGTATAAATCACCCTTTCATTGACCACAAAAATGGCAGTATCTCTAGGCAGTTAATTGGGAGGAAGCAAACCACAAAAACATACAATATATAAAAGATCTTGCCATATACACAAGAAATTCCCACCTGAATATTTTGATGATGACCAAAGGACTGTGGTTCGAATATCCGCTATGTCACAAATTGAATAGAAATAAAAAAACAAAAATGCACAAAATCGATTGGATAATCTTCCAACTTTAAATTGATAAAGTACCTGGATATTTTCGATATGTATTTCATAAATGACGTGTAGAAAGTTTACATGTTACTGATTTTGGTAGAACTAAAAATTTCTTTTAAAAAGTGTTTTCCGAAAATGAGTCATTTTCATTTGATACGACCCAAATTATTTTTTTAAAAGTGTTTTCCTGTAAAATAATTCATTTTCTTATATTTATTTTAATAGATAAAAATAAGACATTTTTATTATGGTAGGAAGAAAATATTTTGCCACCAAAAGGAAGAAAATTTCCCATACTTATTAGCGAAAGTCATTTGCCTTATTAATTTTCTCAACTCTTAATGTTATAATGCTTCATCAATTAACATTTGCTTAGATATTCTTATTAATTTCTTATTATTTTTTGAATATCTTACAATCAATATTTAATCAAATATCGGAAAAAATTTGCAATAATTTTTTTTATTAAAACAACTTATACGTTGAAAAATTCAATAACATTTTTCATCGTATCAAACAAATTAACCCAAATCAAGATTAAGTATTTTATAATTGCCCAAAGTGGGACTTCATATTCCTCCATATAGCGCCCTTTTTGGAGTTGTCGTGTACGCAACTATTGGGCTTTCTCGAGCAAATGCATGCAAATATAGGCATCATGTTGCACGTGGCTTAATCAATGCAATTTTTAGCAGCCAGCTTGTCCGCAGTACGCATAATGATTAAGGACTTTTAATCCCTTATTTTAAAAGGTCAATGAACACATAATTAATTAGAATTAACGAAGCGTAAGAATGGTGCATTCTCTATCCAAGCATGATGTAACAATGACTTCTGCAGAATCGGTAATTTCCAGCTGCATAAGCTCGACTTTTAATCATCTTCCAAGAATATAACGAGATAGATTAAAAGAAAAGAAAGAGAAAAAACAATTTACCATACAAACTGTTAATTAAGCTGGAAATTAATGGTAAAAACCTAGTTTAATAGTATTGCCAATATCACCACCTAGAATATAACAAAGATGCAGCTAATGTCCACTCTATGTATTTCCAAAGAATGAACAATTTTGCGAACGAAATCCAGATTTAGTTTACCCCAATACTACATGTCCCTGCCGCCATTCTAATCCAACTTCACCCTAATTAATGATCAAACATGCTGATATCTCCTTTTATTAAGGAAAATATCTTGATAATGAGAGTGAAATAAATAAATTAGTTACTTTCAACAAAGAAGTGGTACGTACATAATATGTAAACATATCCAGTCTATTGGCCACTAAGAGTACAATTGAACGGTTTATTGCTTGACCTATACTATAGACATAAATGTAACCACTAAAAAGAATGAGATTACCATCATTCTGAATCCACTGAATCTAAATCTTGAATTCGTCTATTTTATTTAACTAGTTGACGTTGCAGATCCTCGAAACTCCAATCCCTTCGCATCCCAGGGCTCCTTACTAACCTGGGTGGACCACCTGGAAACTCAACTGGACCGCTGTTATGAAGCCGGCGAGAACCTTTTTTAACCTTGTCCACCGAACCCCGAGGCGAATGACCCATGTTTTCAGGCCTAGGTGCTAAATTCCCTTACCAGCTCCTTTCAACCCTGAAGTAATCAGATTTTTCTTTACTATTTTTATCAACATTGAATCTTGCCTTTAATTCGTTTTCTGAATCTGTCCTCAGAATCTTGCAGGTCAAGCAGCTGAGACTCATATTTGAATATATAAAAGAAGAAGAAGAATAAGGATAGATTGCTTTTGTGGATTATAGAATAAGGATAGCCTGAGTTACCTAAAGAGAGAAAATAAAAAATGGAAATGAGTCATTTACGTTGTTCAATTATCATTAAATTTCGGCCCTTCATGCAATAATGAACGTAACAGAAAATGGGGGATTTTGTTACGAACTGATGTTTCGGAGATTGCATGAGTTGTATTAGCTTTTCTTTTAGCCATTTAATATTACATTGAGACTCTAATTATTTGGTTGATAATGGCCAATCGTTTGTCTTCTGTTCAAGATTTGGATCCGAAAATAAAGCTGAATCAATTTTTAGTTAATGGCTAAATACTTTCTTTGGCTCAAATTAATTTTGACTAAGCAGAGTGGTGGGGCACTCCAATGCTAATCCAATGGGTCACTTTGGGTTCAACCCATTTTGACCCGTGTATTCCTCAGCCGCTTATCCAACCTGTTTAAACTTGGGTGGGTTACACATAAATAGATAAGAATTGACACCTCTATTGGAGGAGCAGATACAGCAAGAGATTTAGTGTCTCGCCAAAATCAATCATCACAAAAACACTTGCAAAACGGAAAAAAGGGAAGAAGAAGTATACCAAAAAGAGCACTCAAACAATACTAGACAATAGTAGTGTGATTTTGCTGTCATCAACCACTTGATTATTATAGGCATTTACAGCCTAATGCATTCATCTGTACAATGACCTTGACAATGAACGTCTATCCGACCTACACAAACCATTTTCACACCTGTGAGCTATTGCCAATACATAAGTGTACGTAGGTGATTAGTTAGATCATTAACCTAAGACAAAGAATATTTATAATTGGATAGTGAGTTTGTTGTATCGCTAAAGCCTCAGGTCGACGTTTTACATAACCGCGCCATTCCATCATCTAAGTTTAATGTAAACCAGATCCAAATCTCAAGATTATGTTAGTTCTATGTCCCTAATAATGCCGAAAACAAACAAATACTAATGTTGGGGCGCATCATGTTATTTATCCTAGTGATAGAGTAGAAGTAAATGTGTTAGGCCGTCTCAGACCATATGGTCAACAATATTACACTCAAGTTGCCAATAGCGGTGACGACACTTTAAAAAAATAATAATAAGGTTGCCATCTATATATTCACTGGGTTGCATTATACATACCAGCAAAAATACAAAGAGACTTCAATACAAAAATGTGTAGTAGTCGATACAAGGTACATACACAGAACAAAGATTATACAACTTAGCTCACAAATAATTTTGTATTATTATTGACCAAAAGTTGTCAAAACCTTTTTGATTAAAATAATTAATAATAATGATGAGGTCAATCTTTGTCAAGCACAATAAAATTGTAAAGAGTTAAATTTGGCTCTCAATGTCCCCATGATTAATCGGTACACCCAATGAGTTGACATCGACCAGAGTGAGGGCACGGCCCGGACGTGTGGATGAAGGCAACGTCGTTTAGGACCTAACGTCTTCACTAAGCAGAACCCACCCACTTTTGTATCTTTTTCTTTGATTATTTCGAGGAAGTTCCCATACTATATAAATGAGACATTCACATTTTAACAACATCATGATTATTCTCGAATACACAACTTCTCACACTCTCTCTCTCTATCTCAGTCTCTATCTCTTACAATAGCTTATCTCTTATGCCAATATTATTTTTTGCCATCTCTCATATCTAGGTCTCAATACATTTGATTGCGATTTACCCTTATTCTTTTTTTATTGTTTTAAAGCTTACAAAGTGTACAAATAACTTTTGAGCCAAACAATTTGGCGGCGTCTGTGGGGATTTCGAAAATCAAAATAATAGTTTGCACCTAATGAACGACAAAAAACTATTCTCTACACCATCCGAACAAAAATGACTTTAAACAACGTAAGAATGAAAGCGATAGAAGATGTTGCAACCAACCTCATCGGTCCTCTCAATGAAGCCGGTGAAGAGGGTGTTTCGATTACAACCCCTAGCACCACAACGAGTGGGGAGATCCCACCTCCCCTACCTACAGATCTAACGATCTTGTGGGACAAAAGGAGCTTCTACTTCTGCAACCAAAGAAGTACCCTCAGAGGTCAAAAAGCTACTGGAAGAATGGCTAACATGTGTCACCACAAAGTAACATTGGATGTGCACCGACAGTAGATCTTACCGCCATCATGGCTGAACCAGAAATGGCACGATCAAATGACATGCCAGGCAAAGCATAGGCCAATGATGGCACAATCACAGCCATTCTTAAGAAGATGGAGCAGATGGAGAACGATAATCGGTCACTTCGTGACCAGATGAAGGAACACCAGGAGAGGGTAGACAAGATCCCCGGTGCGCCAAGTTGCTGCCAAAACGCGACTTGGGGAGATTTGTTGAACAACCCCACACTAAAGAGGCTACACCGTACTCCATTCCGAAGACCTTTAAAATTCCGCCCTACCTAAGAGTATACGACGGGACCACAGATCCCGAGGATCATCTGATCCATTATGTCATTGATGTAAAGGGCAACGACCTATCAATGGAACAGGTACCATCAGTGCTGCTGAAAAAGTTCGGCGAACCCCTGATAGGAGGAGCCTTGACGTGGTACTCCCAGCTACCGGCTAAGATCATTTAAACATTCGAAGAAATAGCGGACAAGTTCGTCACCGTCCATGCAGGAGCAAAGAAAGCAGAAGTAAAAGTTAACAATATCTTCATCGTCCGTCAAACCGCAGGAGAAGGACTCAAGGACTTCCTAGCTAGGTTTATTAGGGTGAGAATGAGCTTAACCAATGTATCGGAAGGCATGGCGGTGGCCGCTTTCCAGAATGGACTAAGCTGAGATGGTTCGAAGGTGACCAAAAATCTACAAAGTCGTCTCATGAAGTACCCTCCTACCACATGGAAAGAAATCCATAATGCCTACTGTGTCTAGGTAATAGCAGATGAGGACGACCTCAATGGGTCCAAAAATTAGAAAGGATCGACGCATCAAGGGATGGCAAGAACAAATTCTGCGTCTCAACAAAGAAAGGCACCAGCCTTACGTCAGATCCTCCCATCCGTCGCCACCACGACACATGGATGCACTACAATGACATGTCACTCCATTCCAAAATGAAAGGGGTATGCCTCTTTTATTATCCGCCCATAACGTTTGCATGTCTCCTTCAGAGATAGTGTATGCACTAGAGAAGCTAGGCAGCAAGGTACAATGGCTTACGAAGATGAAATCCGACCCCACCACAAGGAAATCAAACGTACTATGTGAATTCCATCAAGAAAAAGGGCACAAAACCGAAGACTGCATAGGCCTGCGGCAAGAGGTGGTCAGAATGCTGAATCAGGGGTACTTGAGGGAGCTACTCGGCGACAAAGGGAAAACAAACTTTTCACGTGGATGTGAGCAACCCCCTGGGCTGCCGAAGCCGCCCTCCCTGGCACATACAATTAATATGATCATCGGAGGTGGCGACGACATAGCAATCAACCACATCAAACTCACCACCACATAGAAACTAAAGCGACCAACTGCCCACGAACAGTACGACGACTTCGAAGATAGTATCACCTTCGATAAGTCTGATGTCAATGGTTTGTCTTTCCCTCACTTTGATGATTTAGTTATCACTTTACGTATCACAGATACATATGCTAAAATAATCATGATTGATGACACGAGCGGCGCGTGTATTATCCACCCGAGGGTCCTCATACAAATGGGACTCGAGGACAAGATAATACCGCGCTCCATAAAACTAACCGGTTTCAATAATGCAGTGGAACGGACCTTTGGAGAAATATCCTTGCCAGTTTAAGTGGGGGGAGTCATGCTGGAAGCAACTTTCCACGTAATGAACCAGGAAACGATATAACACCATCATAGGATGCCCATGGATAAACGCCATGTGAGCGGTCCCATCAAGCTCTTATCCCAGCTACAATCAGATCATGATGGCCGAGGAGGACCAGGAAAAAACAACTTTCATCACCTACCAAGGGACATATTGCTACAAGGTAATGCCCTTCGGGCTCAAAAATGTTGAAGATAGGTACCAGAGTCTGGTCACCAAGATGTTCGAAGAGCAGCTCGGTAAGACCATGGAAGTCTACATCGATGATATGCTGGTAAAATCTACAAAACAAATAAGACCACATCAACCACCTGAAGAAAGCTTTTGAGATATTGAGGAGATATGGAATGAAGCTGAACCTTGAGAAGTACGCCTTCGGCATGGCCTCAGGGAAATTACTAGGGTTTCTGGTATCACAACGAGGCATCAAGGTCAACCCAGACCAAATCAAGGTGATAGACACAATACCTGAGGTGTTGAACAACAAAATACATGCACAACAGCTAACAAGGCGAATAGCCGCTCTATCCAGATTCTTCTCGCGGTCCTCCGAAGGTGCCATAAATTTTTCAATGTACTGAATAAAGACCAATGGCTACAGTGGAATGAGGAGTGCGTCGAAGCCTTGAGAAAGCTAAAAGCATACCTATCCTCACAGCCCCTGCTAGTCAAAACAAGTTGAGGTAAACCCATACTGGTGTATCTGGTCGTATTCAAGGTCGCCGTTAGCGCAGTCTTGGTCCGGGAAAACAATGGTACGCAATCTACTATTTATTAAATTAGAAAAATTGTAGTGGACGCCGAAACACGGTATCCACACCTTGAGAGATTAGCTCTAGCATTGGTCATGGCTTCACCGAAGCTCCGGCCGTATTTTCAATGTCACTCCATAAAAGTAGGGACGACCTTCCCGTTAAGGAGCGTCCTACACAAGCCTGAATTGTCATGTCGGCTCACTAAGTGGGCCATTGAGCTTAGTGAGCTCGACTCGTATCACCTGAGAACCGCTACGAAGTCGCAAGTACTTGCTGATTTTATATACGATTTCAGCACAGAAATCCTGCCATAGATGGAACATGAGGCACAATGTGCCTTCTCCAATACCAACCTATGGACTCTCTATGCCGACGGTGCCGCCAATGTCTTGAATCGGGACTAGGACTCGTCCTCGAGGTTCCAACAGGCGAAATAATTTACCTGCCCATACGATGCCCTAAAATGACTAACAACGAGGCCGAGTACGAGGCCGTTATTGCAGGTATGAAATTGGACATCAAGTATGGGGCTCGACAAATCATCCACCATTTTGACTCCCAACTCGTAGTAAACAAGATCGCTAGGAATTACCAGATAAAAGAGCTAAGGCTGTAGAAATACCAACCGGAAATCCACAGGCTAATGCCCGAGTTTGACGAATGTTGCTTCGAGCAAATTCTGAAGGCACAGAACATCGAAGCAAACGGCCTAGAAAAACTAGCCATGGCTACTAAAATTTCTACAAAGAAAGCGTGGTCACCATCCTCTATTCAGCCATCGACCATACTAAGGTATTCTTTTGAAATCTGACTTTGGACTGGGGCAAGCAATTTGTATCTTATCTGCACGATGGAGCACTGGCACTCGACAAAAAAGAAGCAAGGAAACTCTGCGTACAAGCTGCCTGGTGATGCCTGATAAACAATGACATCTACAAATGGACATTTGGTTGACCCCTGGCCAAATGCATAGGGCCGCATCAAACGCGGCCAGTGCTCGAAGAAGTGCACGAGGGCCACTAAGGTGCCTACACAGGTAACCGCGCCCTCGTGCGATGCCTCATATGGGCCGGCTACTACTGGCGTACCATGAAGAAAGATGTAGCAGAATACATTCGCTAGTGCGAACACTGCCATAAGTACGCCCCCATGATACCAACCAGGAGAAACCTCTCCACTCTGTCACATCCCTATGGCCCTTCATCAAATGGGGCAGGTGCGTACCTCAAATACGCGAACAAGAATTCATCACCTTCATATGGAAAAATATCATATGCCGTTTCGCCATCCCAAAGGAAATTAGCTGTGACGAGGGACGACAATTTGTCGGTCAAAGAATGACAGAATTCTTCGAAAAATGGCATATAAGGTGAATACTCTAAACGCCATACCATCCCGCCACCAATGGCCAAGAAGAATCCTCCAACAAGACAATACTAAATATGCTAAAAAAGAAACTTGAGGAGGCCAAAAAGCTATGGCCTGAGCTACTGCCAGAAGTATTATGGGCCCATCGAACCACACACAAATCCAGCACAGGGGAAACACCTCACTCACTGGTCTACGAAACCGACGCGGTCATACCAGTCGAAGTCGATGAACCATGCTTGAGGTATTAGCACACCAGCGGAACACAAAATGACATGAGTAGGCTCCAAGACCTTGATGAAGCCGAGGAATAAAGAGAAATGGCCCACATCATAATGGTGGCCCAAAAATAATAGGTCGAAAGGTACTACAAAAAAGGTCCAAAATAAGACCACTCAATGTGGGAGACTATGTCCTCAAAACCAAGACATGGGCATCCAAAGACCCAAGTGAAGGAAAATTGGGCACTAATTGGGTCGGACCTTACAAAGTCATAGCAGCAGCCAATAAATGAGCATTCCAAATTGGAAACAATGGAACAAAAAATGCTACAATACAATTGGAATGTCACCCACCTCAAGTATTTCCATTTCTGAAAGGCGTCTCCCGAGTTGTACTCTTTTTCCCTTACCCTAGTTTTGTCCCAATTGGGTTTTCTCATGGAGGTTTTTAATGAGGCGACGGAGGGGACACTTGGAGATATTAGTGGAACAAGTTTATCATGTCAACCTCTCCATACACTCTCCAGGCCAACATGATAAAAGGATCGGACTAGCATGATCTCCACTGTATAAACAACTACGGCTATCTCTAATGTATAAACGGCTACGGTCATCTCCAATGTATAAACGGCTACGGCCATCTCTAATGTATAAATGGCTACGACCATCTCCAATGTATAAACGGCTACGACCATCTCCAAGGAATAGGCAGCTACGGTCATCTCCAATACACAAATGGCTACGGCCATCTCCAACGCATAAGCAGCCAAGGGCCATAGACTTCATCATGGCTAAGGCCATCACCGCCAACAGTAGACCCAGTTTGACTATGACAAGCAAGTGATTCGACGACAGTTGAAGTCACCCATATGGCCAAGCCCGTCAACAAGTTATAACCAAGGTCATCAACTTAATTCTAGCCCAGGCCATCGACTTCATCATGGCTAAGGCCATCGCCGCCAACAGTTGACCCAGTTCGACTACGGCAAGCAAGTGATTTGACGACAGTCAAACTAACCCATACGGCCAAGGCCATCAACAAAGTATGACCAAAGTCATCAACTTAATTCTGGTTCAGCCCAATGACTTTATCGTGGCTAAGGCCATCACCGCCAACAGTCGACCCAGTTCGACTACGGCAAGTAAGTGATTCGACGACAGTCGAAGTCACCTATATGGCCAAGGCCATCAAAAAATTATGACCAAAGTCATCAACTTAATTCTGGCTAAGGCCATTCCCATGATACGGCCAAGGCCATCACCTCCAACAGTCGAACCAGTTCAACTATGGCAAGCAAGTGATTCGACGACACTCGAAGTGACCCATATGGCCAAGGCCATCAACAAGTTATGACCAAGTTCATCAACTTAATTCTGGCCCAGGCCACGACTTCATCATGGCTAAGGCCATCGCCGCCAACAGTCGACCCAGTTCGACTATGGGAAGCAAGTAATTCGATGACAGTTGAAGTCACCCATATAGCCAAGGCCATCAACAAGTTATGACCAAAGTCATCAACTTAATTCTGGCCCAGGCCATCGACTTCATCATGGCTAACACTATCGTCACCAACAGTCGACCCGGTTCGACTACGGCAAGAAAATGATTCGATGACAGTCAAAGTCACCCATATGGCCAAAGCCATCAACAAGTTATGACAAAAGTCATCAACATAATTCTGGCCAAGGCCATTGACATTATCATGGATAAGGCCATCACCTCCACCAGTCAACCCAGTTTGACTATGGCAAGCAAGAGATTCGACGAGACTTGAAGTCACCCATATGACCAAGGCCATCAACAAGTGATGACCAAAGTCATCAACTTAATTCTAGCTAAGTCCATCGGCATGATATGGCCAAGGTCATCGCCGTCAAACATCGACCTAAATATACCATGGTAGACAAGCGAGTGACTCGACGATAGTCGAAGTCACACTCACGGCTAAGATTGTCGAAATTATGTGGCTAAGGTCATCCACGCTATCATTGGCCAAGGCCATTGAGATCGTCTACAATAAAATTAATGACCCAAAATGAAGACACATTTATGCCTAAGGCCATCGATGGTTAAATAGCGACCTCGTTCGATCGATCTCCACCAAACGCTGACCTAGTTCAACTGCGGCACAAAGCACTTGAACAACAAGCACAAACGCAATGAAAATTCAACATGTATACAAGCACTCGCCCTATTGAGACTAGGCACCAAAAAACAAAAAGAGCAGAGGAAAAAGTAAATTAGCAGAGAGCTATATTTCATTATCTCCAAAAAAATACATGTACATAAAAGGCCTCGGTGATATACAAAATATATATATATATACACAATCCCTAAGATCCTTTGCCGCTTCATCCATCACACCCTTCTTGGCCACTATTTGGTCCATCATCGCCCCCGAGCTAGTATATCTTAGAGATCCAGGAGCCAGACTCTAGACGGTTGACGAGTTCAGAGTTATAGCCCTCCCTATCAGGGGAATCAGAGCTATAACCACAAGTCGCATGAGCGACGCAAGCTAAGCGTCGTTGCACCTAAACCTCCGCCTCAGTGGCCCGACCTGCAAATAAGTACTCCTCGAGTAAGACCAATCTAGCCTTGGCATACAACCATATTTTATGCACCTCACGATGTGCATCATCTTCGAGCTTTGACAAAGCAACCCGCTCAAGGGACTCAACCTCAGCCGCCTTGGCGTCGAGCTCAGTAGTCAAAGCTGCGACTCTAGTCTGCAACTAAGCCGCCTCCGCCGCTACCCCACGGCTGATCTCCAGCTCCTCTTCTTTTGACTGAAGAAGAGTCTCTAGCTCGATGTTTCGAGCCAAAGCAGCCATCAGTTGCTCGTCTACCTCCTCCAACTCGGCCACCCTCCGCTATAACTGAGCTTCATATTGTTCAAGACCCTCACGGAACACTCGAAACTGAGGGTCCTACTTGAGCACATCTGCCAATGCCTAATGCTTGGCACGACATTATTTGTACTTATTTGTCATTTTATTGAAGGCGGCCGCCTTCTTTTGCTCACGCCGCCTCCTCTCCACCCCCAAAATGAGAGTCTAAAAAGAAGAGAAAGAAAAAGAGGAACACGAGTCAATGCGTACCAATGTCATCTTCATGACCCATAAAAAAAAACTTAAAGCTACCTGCAGAGCTGCACCAGCGACCCTCCTACACAAATCCCTGTTACTAACGCCTTTCAACGTTTCATGCTCCACAGCCATGCATAACAAGGTCATTTTTGTTGCGGCTTGCTCACTATTTTCTGACAAGTTTTGCCCGCCAGGGATCAGGATTTGGCGGTTGGACCTGCCAGCCATAATCCCTATACGGGTATAACCCCTCACCACCTCGTCCGCATCTCTAACGGAGACCTCAGGGCTCATCCTCTCAACCTCAATGCCCACTTCTCCAAGTGCTGATGGTGAACCGCCCTCTGAAATGTGAGTTGAGCTGATAGCAGCGGCAGTTCTCCTTCGAGGAGCCAACCTCCCTGAACGGATGGCCTCGGCCATAAAAACTGGCCTTAGCTCTTGACGGGGCTCGCTAGGCCTCTCATCTTTTGTAGCTATTCCCTTACCTGTTATCAATTGCCGCCTTTTCCTCTCAATGGCTCCTTGCTTTTCGAGGTCTCCTCCACCAACTGCAAAGGCGACACTAAAGGAAGTGCTACACTTGTAAATGTTGCCGAGTGCGTAGCTTCCTATTTCGGGACCATGGGAACGCCATCATGGAATAAGCCGCAGTGTATATCTTCTCCCTCAGAATCAGCTTCCGCCCTGGGCAAAGTAATAACGGCCGCTCTCTTCTTAGGAACGTTGCGACCTACCAACACGAGTGAGTCAGGTAACAAAGCTTAAAGAAGTATCCTACTTAAAGCTGAAGAATTACCTAACGGTCGTATTGTTGGAAAAACGTGGCCCAGGTACGGCACTCCTCTGCATTGGTTATCAATTTCTCCACCCACGATTTAAAGTTGTCTACGGTCTGGGGCGAAGAAGCTCTCACTATTAAAAAAATGCCATAATGGCTGAACGGCTAAAACATCTTACAACAAAGAATTCCACATACAAGGATACTTACGTTCGGAGTTCCACCTTTTGGGGAACCCATTAGGGTTCGATACCAGGTGCTCCATTCTGATATAGAAGTACTTGCGCCAGAAGTCGCGATTGGCCTTGTCGTCAGCCTTCACCACTACATCCTTTGAACCATGACTCTTTAATTGCAACATGGTACCCTCAGGTAACCAGTGCTGAATAATTGTAAAAGATGGTGGATAGATATTTCACACCCAGCCTTGTCAGCATACGTGCTCAAAATCCTACACACCTTCAAAGTGTAGGGAGTAAGCGTAAAAGCTCCGACGCTAAAAGATATAGCGATATGCTATAACCGATTAAGAACGGGTACTCATAAAAAGTACAATATCCGGGTCTATATACGTTGTCATAATCTGTTCCAACAGAAACCATTTCCACATGGCCTGGAATGTTATGCGTCGCTTGAAGATTATCCAAATGTGGCTGCAATAACTCGCTATGCTCCAAATTTGGAGGCGGAATTGTTTGCATAAAATGAACAAGTTGTTTCTCTGAAGGCAGAGGAAGTACGACGGTAGTTGTAGCCTTCTACTTGTCGTCGTCCCTCGAGATTTATATGAATTGTGGGTTCATGTCGAAGCCCAACTTGACTTATATAAATCTCTTCATGCTAATGGGAAAATATCTTAGGTGAGACTCCGAGAGGTGCGTATTAAAGTGCGTGCTTTTCAAAGGCATGTGGGTACGACCCCATTACGCCTGGCGGAGACGACGTCAATTTAGACAACGCTGACAAGCTACCCTCTTATTCTTGGTACAATGAGGAGTATGCCATGGGGGGTGATATGGCATACGAATCAGCTGTATTTATTTTGCTTTGCCATTTTTGTAGGGGTGTTCTTGTGCCCTTTGTAAAAAACTTTTGTAATATAACAGCTGTAATAGAGCAATTACTTTTTATTATGTACCTCTGAATTGTTTTCTTGTTGTGTTTGTTTATTTGGCGATGTCCTTTGTCGTAGTCATGCTTATTTCGATTTGTCGAAATGTTACCTATTGTGTTTCGAGCGATATTGCTCTTATGCCGAACGTTTTCCTTTAGTAACGGCCATAGCCATAGGGATGTTTCTTTCGATCTAATGTCGAAGTGATATCCCTTCGTGTTTCGAGTGATGTCGAACTTATTTCAATGGCGATAGCCTTAGCCGTGGGGTGTCATTTTGACTTAATGTTGAAATGTTAATCTATCGTGATTCGAGTAGTTTCAAACTCTTCTATGTCAATAGCCTTAGGCGTGGGATGTTACTTTGACATAATGTCTAAATGTTAACCCGTCGTGGTTGGAGTAATGTCGAACTCTTCTTTGACGATGGCCTTAACCATGGGGTGTTATTTTGACTTAATGTAGAAATGTTAATCCTTCGTGGTTCGAGTAATGTCGAACTCTTCTATGGTGATTGCCTTAGCCGTGGGGTGTTATTTCAACTTAATGTCAAAATATTAACTCATCGTGGTTTGAGTAGTGTTGAACTCTTCTACGATGATGGCCTTAGATGTGCGATGTTGCATATGCCTGTTTCACTCATACATTGGAGATACTTGTCGATTTCATACATTCATTGGAGTAATTTTATTCATGCATTAGATATACATATCGAGTTTGCACACTCAATAGAGTAATTCATTCATGCGTTGGAGTTACATGTTGATTTTGTACATTTAACAGAGTAATATCCTTGTACCTAGTCCCTTCATTGCTCGGCCTGAAGATGTTATCGGTAGGCTGGGCGAAGAATTATACCTTGAACATCGATACGTCCCCCTCATCGCCTCGTTAAAAACCTCCCCAGGTAAAACTGATTGGGACAAACACCAGGTAAGGGAAAAAGAGTGCGATTTAGGTGGCGTCATTTGTCAGAAGTGGAAATATTTGAGTTGAGCGACACTTCAATTGCTTTGTATTAGTTTTCCTTCCATTATTTCGAATTGGAATGCTCTTTTGCTTGCTTCTGCTGTGATTTTACATGGCACGTCCCAGTTTGTTCCTAAGTTTCCTTCATTTGGGTCTTTTGCTACCTTTGTTTTGGCCTTGAGGACGTAGTCCCCGACTCTGAGTGGTCATACTTTGGCCTTCTTGTTGTAGTACCTTTCTGCTTGACGTTTTTGGGCTTTCATTATTATGTGAACCATGTCCTTTCGTTCTTCTACCTTATCCAGGCCTTGTATTCTGTTTTCGTTGTTGCTCGGTCCCCTTTCATTGGAGTACCTCAGGCTTGGTTCTCCGACTTTAACGGGTATAACTGCGTCAGTACCGTAGACCAGTGAATACAGTATCTCACCTGTGCTGGATTTTGGCGTTGTGTCGCAGTCTTATAACCCCTTTGGTTGCAGTTATGGCTATAGCCCTTTGTCTTCCTCGAACGCTTTCTTTAATATATTTAATATTGTTTTATTGGAGAATTCTTCTTGACCGTTGTCAGCGGGGTGATATAGCATGGAGACTTCAGCTTGATGTGCCATTTTTCGAAGAACTCAGCCATCTTCTTCCCCATGAACTGAGGTCCATTATTGCAACTGATTTCTTTGGGGATGCCGAAGCGGCATATGATATTTTTCCAGACGAACACAATGACTTCCTATTCGCGTATTTGAGCGAACGCACTTGCTTCCACCCATTTGGAAAACTAATCAGATAAAACGAAATGGAAGCTTATCTTACTTCACCATGCTAGGAGGGGTCCGAGGATATCCATCCCTCATTTTATAAGACCATGGAGAAGTGACGGAGTGCAGGAGTTCGCCGCCTGGTGTATCATAGGGGCATATTTTTGGTATTGCTCACAATTCTTGACATAATTTGTGGCCTCTTTTTTCATAGTGGGACAGTAGTATCCAGCACGTATAAGACATCTGACAAGGAACAGGTTGCCTATTTGGGCACCTCAGTGACCCTCATATACCTTTTCGAGCACACACCTTGTTTGATTTGGTCCAAGTCATTTGGTCAAAGGATCGCCGAATGTCCTTTTATAAAGGCCGTGGTTTATGAAGTTGTACCTGGCCTCTTGTATTCGAAGCTTTTTGGCTTCTTATTTATCTTTTAGGAGTGTTCCCTCCTGCAAATATGATATGATGTGGTTGCGCTAGTCCCAAGTTAAATTTGTCGAAACACGTTCTCAAGTCGCTAAAACTAAACGTGTGTTCATTTCTGTAGGTTTTGATAAATGACAAACCGACTCGCATGGAACATCGACATATGCCAAAGTCCAAGAACATGAGAAACAAAAGAGCAAGATCAAGAATAACAACAAAGTTATAAATGAGTCACTTTATAGAGTGATCTCGATCCGACAACTTATTCAAGTCTTGGCTTCTCTCGTAAAATCATTTTCATGCATCGTTGAGTTAAACCAAAATGATTTTCAAACATTTTCATTTTAGCCAAAATGATTTTCAAACATGTTTTTCAAATCTGGACATAAATAATCGATTATGTATTTCTTATAATCGATTATGTTAAGACAGTGTTAACCGAAATTTTCAAGACAGCAATATAATCGATTATGTCTTACTTATAATCGATTATGTTAAGGCAATGTTAACCGAAAATTTTCAAGACAGCAATATAATCGATTATGTCTTACTTATAATCGATTATGTTAAGACAGTGTATAACCGGATTTTCAAAGCAACAAAATAATCGATTATACGAGATAGCATAATCGATTATTCACTGACCGTTGCCAAAGTATTTTTAAAACGCTGAAATATAATCGATTATACATAAGGCAATAATCGATTATGCTTGCACAGAATCTGCATCCGATTTTTTAACGTTAACCGATAATCGATTATGCAACTTCAATAATCGATTATTCTACTTAAAATCGCATACGATTTTTGAACGATCTGCAGATAATCGATTATGCAGATCATATAATCGATTATGCAAGCACAAAATCAGCAATCAGTGATCGGCAATTAAGCAACGGTCTTGGTGACTTTGAACACTATAAATACACCTCTAATTCACGTTTTTAAACACAACAACTGATTATAATTCTTGCATAAAGCTTACATACTCTTCTCTCATCATTTCATATCTATTTCATAATTTTTGAGAGCCAAATTCTTGAATAAACTGTTGTGTTCTTGAGTATTATTTTTACTCATATCTACTCTATAAAGAGAGTCTTGTCTTGAGTGCTAAGTGTTTGTACACACTTAAAGGGATATTCAAATCCCTTGTTGTAAGAAGGAATGGTAGTTCCTTGGTTTGAAGTCTTGAGGTGCGGTATCCTCGAGCAGGTTGAAGTCTTGTAGAGTGTATATCTACGAGCAAGTGTAACGGTTTGTTAGGCACCCGTAAGCTTAACGAAGTTAGTGTAAAACTCGAGAGAGTCTCTCGGGGACTGGACTAACCACACGTTGTGGTGAACCAGGATAAACTTGGTGTGTTCTCTCCTTACTTCTTTATTTACCGCACTTATTTTACTCCTGCAATTTTAATTCCGCAAATTTACATTGTTTTTTATTATAACGCTATTCACCCCCCCCCCCCTTTTGTGTTAAGCGTATATTCTAACAATTGGTATCAGAGCCATACTCTCTGAAAGACTTAACAGTTTGAGAGAAACTTTCCATGGCTTCTACTCGTAGTGTTTATGCAGGACTAGGTGAAGGACAATGCTTCACAAGGCCACCACTATTCGATGGCACAAACTATGCTTATTGGAAGGAAAGGATGAGAATATTTATCCAATCAAATAATTTTCTACAATGGAAAATTATCAAGAATGGAGAGCAAATTCCAACCAAAAAGGTAGAAAATGAAATGGTGCCAAAATCGGAAGATGAGTATGATGCAGACGATATTAGAAAGGTGGAGAACAATGCAAAAGCCATCAACATGATGTACTGTGCTGTAAATCCTGATGATTATCGGAAAATCTCATGTTGCACCACGGCTAAGCAAATGTGGGATAAATTGGAAATTACCTACGAAGGTACGGACCAGGTAAGAGAAGCTAAAATAGATTTTCTAACCCATGAATATGAACTTTTTCATATGAAGGAAAACGAGAAGATAGATGATATGTTCGAACGATTTTCAAAAATCGTTAATGATCTTCATGCTCTTAAGAAGACTTTCACGGATAGGGAACTTGTCCGTAAAATTCTTCGAAGTCTCAGTCCGGAATGGCGCTCCAAAGCCGACGCTATTCAAGAGTCAATCGGCATTACAAATGTCACAATCGACGGGCTTAGAGGTAATCTCAAAACCTATGAATCTACTATTCTTAACCCTCCTGTGGATGATCAAAGGAAACGAAGAATCGCCCTAAAAGCAAGCACGGCTCAACCTCAAAATAATGAGGATTCAAGCGACGAAGATAACGAGTTCGGACTCGTTATTAAGAAATTTCACAAGTTCATGCAAAAGAAGTATGAACGAAAAGGTAAGCAACAAGGAGACCAATTAAAGTGCTATAGATGCGGAGAAATCGGGCATATCAAATCAAATTGTCCAAATACCAAAAAGGAGAAGAAACACGTCAAGAAACAAAGTGTTAGAAACACGTTCTCAATGCAATATACTAAACGTGTACTCTTTTGTAGGTTTTGATGAATGACAAACGAAGCAAAAATTGATATATGACGGAATTCAAGTACAAGCGCACAATGGTTGCGAATAAGATTTTCAAGATATAGATTTTAATTGTTATTGAGTTGTTCTAAATTGTAATCTCGATCCTATAACTTGACTCATAGTATGGCCTCTCTCATAAAACTATTTTCCAAAATCATGCATATTTAATTCTGTGTCAAAAAGATTTTAAATCATGCATATTTACATTAGACAAAATGTTTTCTAAACATGCCTCAAAAATCTGGGCTAAAATAATCGATTATGTACTTATGATAATCGATTGTTTCTGAGCCAAGACTGCATGACAATCGATTATGAATTAATGGTAATCGATTGTGACTAAGACAGTGAACATCAGGTTTTTCCAAATCTGCATGATAATCGATTGTGAACAAATGACAATCGATTGTTGTTGAGGTAAAGTTTTTCAATACTCAAAATAATCGATTATGAACTAATGGTGATCGATGTGTTGAGTTGATGTCTTCCAGTGATTTTAAATTTAATTAAGTAATCGATTATGTCTTTAGATAATCGATTATCACTGAGACAGTAAGTTTTATGATTTTCAGAAAATAACAAGTAATCGATTGTTGCAAAGGACAATCGATTGTTGAAGCTGGCCGTTGTCAAATGATTTTCAAATACCATAAGGTAATCGATTATTGATTTTATATAATCGATGTTCTGCTTAAAATCTGGAAATGATTTTTAGAACGTTGCTGAAGTAATCAATTATTGATTTTATATAATCAATGTTTTGCTTAAAATCTGGAGATGATTTTTAGAACGTTGCTAAAGTAATCAATTATGAACTTAGTGTAATCGATTATCTGATTTTGAATATTGCCAGTAATCGATTATAGATTATGTATAATCGATTGTGAAGCGTTAAATCTGGGATTGATTTTTAAACTGACTGGCAGATAATCGATTGTTTGGTCTTAATAATCGATTATCACTGAGTAATTTCAGCAACTCTTAATTGGCAATTAGACAACGGTTGAACCAACTTTTTCAACTATAAATACAGCTTCATTTCAGTGTTTTAAAAACAACAACATACACAAACTGATCATTACATTGCTATAAGCTTTCATTCAATTGTTCTTCATTTTCTACTCATTTCATAAAGCTTTTGAGAGCCATATTATTGCTTAAAGTTGTTGTGATCTTGAACGTATTCTTTTACTCATATCTACTCAATAAGAAGTACTTTAGTTAAGTGAATGTCCAAGTATTTGATATACTTGTAAGGGAATTGCGATTCTCTTGTTTCAAGGAACTTGCGTTTCCTTGGGTGAAGTCTTTGAGATTGCGATCTCCGAGCAACTGTTTGAGGCTTGTGTCCTCAAGTGTGTAACGGTTTGTTGAGCACCCTTAAGCTTAACAAGATAGTGAAAAATCTCGAGAGAGTCTCTCGGGGACTGGACTAACCACGTTGGTGGCCAACCAGTATACATCTTTGTGTAAGTTTATTTTTCTGCATTTATTTTACTTCCTGCAAAGTTTAAATTCCGCAAGAAAACGCTAAATTCTATTAATACGTTATTCACCCCCCCTCTAGCGTAAAGCGAATTTTTTAACAATTGGTATCAGAGCCCAACTCTCTGAAAACTTAACCGTTTGAGAGAACCATCCATGGCTTCTACTCTTGACTCTTTTGCAGGAATTGAAGAAGGACAATGCTCTACACGACCTCCTCTATTCAACGGCACAAACTACTCATACTGGAAGGAGAGGATGCAAATCTTTGTGCAATCAAATAGCTTTCATTTGTGGAAAGTATTCACCAATGGAAACCAAATCCCAACCAAGAAGGTGGAAGACGAATGGGTTCCAAAGACCGAAGAGGAATATACCGCGGAGGATATTCGTAAGGTTCAAAATAATGCCAAAGCTATAAATTTATTATATTGTGCTGTTAATGCTAACGACTACAGGAAGATATCATGTTGCAAAACAGCAAAAGAAATGTGGGATAAGCTTGAAGTGACATACGAAGGAACCGACCAGGTACGAGAAGCTAAAATTGATTTCTTAACTCACTCTTATGAACTATTCCACATGAAGGAAGGAGAGAAAGTAGACGAAATGTTTGAGCGATTCTCAATGATCGTGAATGATCTACACGCCCTCAAAAAGATGTTTACGGATAGAGAACTTGTCCGGAAGATCCTCAGAAGTCTCACTCCGGCATGGCGATCAAAGGCCGATGCAATCCAAGAATCCATTGGCATCACAAATGTCACAATTGACGCATTAAGAGGTAATCTCAAAACCTATGAATCAACTATACTTAACCCGTTTGTTGATGATCAAAGAAGGCAAAGGATTGCTCTAAAGGCTAGCCAACCACAAATTGATGAGGAAGGTGACAACGAGTTTGGACTCGTTATCAAAAGGTTTCAAAAATTCATGCGCAAAGAGTATGAACGCAAGAACAAAAAGCAAGACGATCAACTAAAATGCTATGAATGCGGAGAAACCGGGCACATAAAATCAAATTGCCGTAACATCAAAAAGGAGAAGAAACCCTTCAAAAAGCAACGTGCATACATCTCTTGGGGAGGAGATTCCGGAGATGAAGCAAGCGAAGAAGAAGACGATGAAGCAGCAAATTTATGTCTCATGGCTCAAGAAGACGGCAAAGACGAGGTAAGTCAAATCTCTTCTCAAAATTTCTTTACTCTTGATGAAATGAGAAATGCTTTTGATGAACTATATGCTGAATTTATCAAAGCTTCAAAAACTGTCAAAAGTGTTAAAGAAAGCGCTTCTCTAAAAGAAAAAGATTTTCAAACACAGCTTTCATTAAAAGAAAAAGAATTAGAAAAACTGGTTTTCGAAAATGAGAAGCTAAAAGAGGAAAACAAGTTTTATGGAAAAAGAAGTGCCGATAAACCTGAAGGTTCTACTAGAAACTGTTCTTCTTGTGTGCTTCTTAAGAATGAAGTAGCTAGACTTAAAGGCACATTAGATAAGTTTAATTCTTTGCATAAAAACTTGAATGATGTGCTTGTTAATCTAAAATCAACTAAACATGGAATAGGATTCAAGAATGAAGAAAAGGTTGGTGCTAAACCACAACAACCTAGAGCTCAACCTAGGACTAATAACCAAAATGTTTATCCTAGAAGTAGAAATCCTAGAAATAACTTGCATGTTAGACCAAATAGTGAAAATGCTAGAAGACCTAGAAATGATGCATATTTTAGGCCAAACCTTGAAAAATTTAGAAGACCAAGAAATGACCCTCCACCTAGAAATAGATATTCTAGAAATGATGCATATTTTAGACAAACTTGTGAACCTCCTAGAGCTTATAATAGGAGAAACAATGGTGTTCAAAGTAGAGTAAGCAACCTTCATTCATCTAGTTACTATGTACCTAGAAAAATGCATAATCCCAACGTGACTTGTCATTATTGTAGACGTATTGGTCATATTGCTCCCGCTTGCTTTACTCGTCATAGACATATAAATCAATTGCATCATTATAACATGCCTAACCCTCAAGGACCCAAGATGGCATGGGTACCTAAAGAACATTAATTTGTTTTGTAGGTGTGCTTGAAGGGATCAAGTGTACTATGGTACCTTGATAGTGGATGCTCCAAACACATGACGGGAGATGAATCCAAATTCCTTCAACTAGAGCACAAAGAAGGAGGAAGTGTCACATTTGGTGATAACAATAAAGGAAAAATCATCGGCATTGGTTCGGTCGGTAAGGACGAAAACTCCTCTATTACACATATACTACTTGTGAAAGGTTTGAAGCATAATCTGTTGAGCATAAGCCAATTATGTGACAAGGGAAATCTTGCTCTATTTAATTCGGATGAATGTCTTGTATTTAGACGTAGTGATTTCAAGATCATACTTCATGGTTTTAGAATTGATAATATCTATATGGTTGATCTTGCAAACTCCTCACCCGAATATGTTGATTGTTTAGTAAGCAAAGAGGATAACTCTTGGCTATGGCATCGTAGAGTAGCACACATGAACATGCATCTTTTGAACAAGCTTCTTTCTCAAAACTTAGTAGTTGGTCTTCCCAGTTTAAAGTTTGAAAATGATTCTATTTGCGATTCTTGTCAAAAAGGGAAGCAAACCAAAGCATCTTTTAAATCCAAGAATATTGTTTCAACGTCTAGACCTTTGCAATTACTTCACATGGATTTATTTGGTCCCTCTCGTATTGAAAGTCTTGGTAAAAATAAATATGTTTTTGTAATTGTTGATGACTTTTCTAGATTTACTTGGACTCTATTTCTTGCAAATAAAAGTGATGCTTTTCAAAATTTCAAGTATTTCCATAAGCGTGTTCAAAACGAAAAGGAATCAACCGTCACTTCGATTAGAAGTGATCATGGGGGAGAGTTTGATCACAATCTCTTTGCGGATTTTTGTGACGAACTCGGAATCGAACACACCTTTTCCGCTCCACGGACACCACAACAAAATGGGGTGGTGGAAAGGAAAAATAGGTGTCTCGAAGAGATGGCAAGAACCATGCTCGACGAAGCTAAGATTCCCAAATATTTTTGGGCGGACGCCGTGAGTACAGCTTGCTATGTTTTAAATAGAGCAGCAATTCGGCCGATACTCATGAAAACCCCATATGAACTTTATAAGGGTAGAAAACCCAACATTTCTCATTTACGTGTTTTTGGTTGTAAATGTTTTGTTCATAATAATGGGAAGGACCAATTGGGTAAGTTTGATGCTAAATCGGATGAAGGTATTTTCATTGGTTATTCCTCACGTAGCAAAGCATATAGGATCTTTAACAAAAGAACCCAAATTGTGGAGGAATCCCCTCATGTTGTGTTTTCCGAAGATAATACTCGCTTGGCGAGAAAGGAATCCGGTTTTGATCTTGCAGGTATCTTGGATAGCTTGAAAGATAAAATCCAAGAAGAACCTTCAAAGGAAAACAAAAATGAAATTGGGGAACAACCAACGGAAGAAGCGCCACAATTAGAAAAAGGAATAAATACGCCAAACGAGTGGAAAACGATCAAGGATCATCCTCTCGAACATGTAATTGGCTATGTTGGAGAAAAGGTAAGTACCCGAAACTCTCTTAAGAACACTCTAGGACACAATTCTTAAGAGTTCACGGCATTACTTGTTAACACTAGTGTAATTTATTAATTTCGCTATAAATTACTAACTTGAGCGTCGGAGACATTTAAATCTATTTTGCAGGTATCACCCCAAAGGTAGGGGGAATTATGAAGTTTTAGCACAAAATAATCGACTATTTCAAGCCACTAATCGATTATTTTCTGTGCAGTACATCGATTATCAGTATCAATAATCGATTGTTTATGACTGATTATTACTATTATGCATCTGTGTTTAATTTTTTACTTCCTAAATTGCATAATCGATTTCCGCCTCAGTCATTCAGCAATGCTTTCTACAACAATCGATTATTTTTTCATACAATCGATTATTTGACAAATTCTGATATTCTCCAAGTTCACTGTATCAAATTAGTTCCCTAAATAATCGATTACCAAGAATTGACAATCGATTACTTCATATTAATTTTCTGTTACCGTTTGGCTCCTGAATCGATTCCTGTCAGGTCTTAAATGCTCCATAATCGATTACAAAAATTTAACAATCGATTATTTCATTCAAATTTTTTACCGTTTGACTCAAGAATCGATTTGTCAGATTCAAAATCTCAATCAAACAGTAAATACAATCGATTATTTCAGTTCAGTAATCGATTATCTAACGGTCAGTAATTTTAATTCTTACCGTTTTCTGACTGCTCCTAAACCAAAATCTCAGCAAATGACTCCATTCAATGCTTGATAATCCTTTCCTCTATAAATAGGCATCATAAGAGCTCACATTCACCCACTCAAGCACTATCTCTAGTATTCAAAAGCTAAATCTCTTCTATTTTCTTTGCCAAATTCCAGCAGTCTTTCTCCTAACATGTCTGGACGATCTTCAAAACGTTCCCGATCCAAACATGGCGCATCAGCCTCAACCGCCCCTCCTCCTTTAAATTTTCCATACCAAGACGGTTCCGTCTTGTTCTTTGAAACGGAAAATAAACTCACAAGGTTCCTATCAAAATTTGAGAAACGCACCATTCTTCCTCCTCGGTTCTCAAATAGTAAACTCCTTAAGCCTTTCACCCCTGCCGCAAATATGTTAAATGAGTGTCAACTATATGACTTCTTGCTTCTCACTCATCCTCACATAAACACAACTCTCGTTCAAGCTTTTTACTCAAACCTCCATAAAGATGAAGATGGCGAACTTGTCACCTCCATTAATGGGGTTCAAATTCTTCTCTCTGAAGAGAATCTCCACACCATTGCCCGCCTTCCAAATGAAGGTGAAGACCTTTACCGGTATATTGATAAGGCCGGGGCTCTCTTTGATGAAACCATCCTTCTCCACCAAGCCGGTATAACCTCCTATGATCCATCTATCTCTACCCGTCGTCCTACCATAACGGGAATGGATCCAAACTACCGGTTGATTCTTTACTTCATCACCCGAGTCCTCAAGCCTAGACGGCACAATCACACCACCATCTCCCAGGAGGATACCAAACTTCTGCATGCCATTGTCACCGGAGCCAAAATAAATTGGTGTCGGCTCATCAAAATTCATATGCTCGATGCCATCGGTGATGACATGCCTCTTCCTTATGCCCTCCTCATTATGAACTTCCTTGAAGCATCCGGATTTGTCACGGAAAATGGTCCTCTCAAAAGGAGTACCAAAATTTTGGAAATGTCGGAGTCTTCTTTCCATCATGATGGTGATCATGCTCTAGCTCCTTCTTCAAGTCGTCCACCCCGTCGTGCTCGTTCGTCCCAAGAGCCTACTCTCCAAACCATATCCGACCAGCTTGCTCAACTCACTCATGAGATCCATGGATACTTTGATCATGTCAATTATCCATATGCAGCTCTTGTTCCTTTTGAAGCAGCGCCGGATAACAAGGCGGACAACGACGGAAATGAATAATTTTTTTTTGTGTTTTGTGTGGTTTTTGCTGTTGTTCTCTTTGGTTCCCATTGATGTACCCTCTTTTTTTTCCAATAAATAAACCTTGTTTATTTCATCTTTTTGCATCTTTCCTTACTATTTTTTGCTAATGGCAAAAGGAGGAAGAAAACGGGATATCGGGCATGCACCACCTCTTAATTCATTGATTGCTTATAAGCTAAAATTGAGGGGGAACAAGAACAAAATTGCATAATTGTTACTTGTCTTGAATTGTCAATATCTTCTGCCTAAATTGCATATCCCGCTTAATGTTTGCCATTATCAAAAAGGGGGAAATTGTTAGAAACACGTTCTCAATGCAATATACTAAACGTGTACGTGTACTCTTTTGTAGGTTTTGATGAATGACAAACGAAGCAAAAATTGATATATGACGGAATTCAAGTACAAGCGCACAATGGTTGCGAATAAGATTGAAGTTCAAGATATAGCTTTTAATTGTTATTGAGTTGTTCTAAATTGTAATCTCGATCCTATAACTTGACTCATAGTATGGCCTCTCTCATAAAACTATTTTCCAAAATCATGCATATTTAATTCTGTGTCAAAAAGATTTTAAATCATGCATATTTACATTAGACAAAATGTTTTCTAAACATGCCTCAAAAATCTGGGCTAAAATAATCGATTATGTACTTATGATAATCGATTGTTTCTGAGCCAAGACTGCATGACAATCGATTATGAATTAATGGTAATCGATTGTGACTAAGACAGTGAACATCAGGTTTTTCCAAATCTGCATGATAATCTATTGTGAACAAATGACAATCGATTGTTGTTGAGGTAAAGTTTTTCAATACTCAAAATAATCGATTATGAACTAATGGTGATCGATTGTGTTGAGTTGATGTCTTCCAGTGATTTTAAATTTAATTAAGTAATCGATTATGTCTTTAGATAATCGATTATCACTGAGACAGTAAGTTTTATGATTTTCAGAAAATAACAAGTAATCGATTGTTGCAAAGGACAATCGATTGTTGAAGCTGGCCGTTGTCAAATGATTTTCAAATACCATAAGGTAATCGATTATTGATTTTATATAATCGATGTTCTGCTTAAAATCTGGAAATGATTTTTAGAACGTTGCTGAAGTAATCAATTATTGATTTTATATAATCAACGTTTTGCTTAAAATCTGGAGATGATTTTTAGAACGTTGCTAAAGTAATCAATTATGAACTTAGTGTAATCGATTATCTGATTTTGAATATTGCCAGTAATCGATTATAGATTATGTATAATCGATTGTGAAGCGTTAAATCTGGGATTGATTTTTAAACTGACTGGCAGATAATCGATTGTTTGGTCTTAATAATCGATTATCACTGAGTAATTTCAGCAACTCCTAATTGGCAATTAGACAACGGTTGAACCAACTTTTTCAACTATAAATACAGCTTCATTTCAGTGTTTTAAAAACAACAACATACACAAACTGATCATTACATTGCTATAAGCTTTCATTCAATTGTTCTTCATTTTCTACTCATTTCATAAAGCTTTTGAGAGCCATATTATTGCTTAAAGTTGTTGTGATCTTGAACGTATTCTTTTACTCATATCTACTCAATAAGAAGTACTTTAGTTAAGTGAGTGTCCAAGTATTTGATATACTTGTAAGAGAATTGCGATTCTCTTGTTTCAAGGAACTTGCGTTTCCTTGGGTGAAGTCTTTGAGATTGTGATCTCCGAGCAACTGTTTGAGGCTTGTGTCCTCAAGTGTGTAACGGTTTGTAGAGCACCCTTAAGCTTAACAAGATAGTAAAAAATCTCGAGAGAGTCTCTCGGGGACTGGACTAACCACGTTGGTGGCCAACCAGTATACATCTTTGTGTAAGTTTATTTTTCTGCATTTATTTTACTTCCTGCAAAGTTTAAATTCCGCAAGAAAACGCTAAATTCTATTAGTACGCTATTCACCCCCCCTCTAGCGTAAAGCGTAGTTTCTAACACAAAGAGCATACATCTCTTGGGGAGGCGACTCCGGAGACGAATCAAGTGATGGAGAAGGAAACGAGACCGCAAACTTGTGTCTTATGGCACACGAAGAAACTCAAAATGAGGTATGTACCACTTCTAAGAACTATTTCACTTTAGAAGAATTGCAAGATGCATTTGATGAGTTGTATAAAGAGTTTATTAGCGCTTCTAAATCTATAAAGGATTTAGAAAAACAAATTTCTTCAAAAGAAAAGGATTTTGAAAAACTAACTCTTGAAAATGAGAAATTAAAAGAGGAAAGCAAGTTTTATGGCAAAAGAAGCACCGATAAACCCGGAAGCTCAAATAAGGATTGTACTTCTTGCAAATCTCTAAAAGGAAGAAGTAGAAAGTCTTAGAAGCACTTTGCACAAATTCAATTCTTTACACAAAAATCTCAATGAAGTGCTTGTAAATTTGAAATCCACTAAGCACGGTATAGGCTTTAAACACGAGCCAAAAGAAAAAGTTGAGTCCATTCCTAAACCACCTAAGACTCAACTTAGGCAAAATAAAATAAATGTCAACACTCAACCTAGAAAGTTTAATCCTAGAATTGCAACTCATCCGAGAACAAATGCTAGAAGAGTGAATATTGGCATGTATAGACCACCCAGACAAGATTTTCGAAAACTACATCAAAACTGTATTCCTAAAAATAGAGTGAATATTGGCATGTATAGATCACCTAGACAAGATTTTCGAAAACCACATCAAAACTATACTCCTAAAAATAGAGTGAATAATTTTAGACCCCCAAATTATTATCATCCTAGAAGAATGCACAATCCGAATGTCATTTGTCATTATTGCAATAAAATTGGACACATTGCTCCCGCATGCTTCACTAGACATAGACATTTCACTGCAGGTCAATCACACCACCATTATGCACCTAACACACAAGGACCCAAAATGGCTTGGGTACCAAAATCTCATTAATTTGTTTTGTAGGTGTGTTTGAAGGGATCAAGTGTACTCTGGTACCTTGATAGTGGATGCTCCAAACATATGACCGGAGATGCATCAAAATTCCTTCAACTAAAACCAACGGAAGGAGGAAATGTTATTTTTGGAGACAATAACAAAGGAAAGATTATCGGCATTGGATCGGTCAGTAAGGATGAATCCTCCTCCATTAAGCATATTTTGCTAGTTAAAGGTCTTAAACATAATCTCTTGAGCATAAGTCAATTATGTGACAAGGGAAATCTTGTATTGTTTGACTCCGAAGAATGCCTAGTTATCCGTCGTAGTGATTTTAAAATTATTCTTCGTGGTATTAGAATGGATAATATCTATATGGTTGATCTTCAAAATTCTTCATCAAGTTTTGTGAATTGTCTTTTGAGTAAAGAAGACGACGTGTGGTTATGGCATCGTCGAGTAGCTCATGTAAATATGAATATTTTAAACAAACTAGTTTCCCAAGAATTAGTAATTGGTCTTCCAAACATGAAATTTGAAAAAGATTCTATTTGTGATTCATGTCAAAAAGGGAAACAAACAAAAGCCTCTTTTAAATCCAAAAATGTTGTTTCAACCACTAGACCTTTACAACTTCTACACATGGACCTTTTCGGACCTTCTAGAATTAAAAGTCATGGTGGTAATCTTTATGCTTTTGTTATTGTTGATGACTATTCTAGATTTACATGGACGTTATTTCTTGCTCATAAAAGTAATGCCTTTCAGGCTTTTAAGAGTTTTCTCAAACGTGTTCAAAATGAAAAGAACACAACCGTCACTTCCATAAGAAGTGATCATGGGGGAGAGTTCGATCATAATATCTTTGCGGATTTTTGTGACGAACTCGGTATTGAACATACCTTTTCGGCTCCACGGACACCACAACAAAATGGAGTGGTAGAACGTAAAAATTGATGTCTCGAACAGATGGCTAGAACCATGCTCGATGAGGCCGGAATTCCCAAATATTTTTGGGCGGATGCCGTGAGTACCGCAAGCTATGTTTTAAACAGAGCTATCATTAGACCGATACTCATGAAAACTCCCTATGAACTCTACAAGGGAAGGAAACCTAACCTATCCCATCTTAGAGTCTTCGGTTGTAAATATTTTATTCACAACAACGGAAAAGAAAACTTGGGAAAATTTGACACGAAATCTGATGAAGGAATTTTCCATGGTTACTCATCACGTAGCAAAGCATATAGAGTTTTCAATAATCGAACCAAAACTGTTGAGGAATCTCCTCATTTAGTATTTTGTGAAAATGATGCTCGCTTGGAGAGAAAGGATTCTTGTGTTGATCTTGCAGATGCTTTAAAGAAAATCAATCTTCAAGACGAGGTACAAAAGGATGATCCAAAGGAAGTTCAAGATGAAGTCATGGAACAACCTTCGGAAGAAGCACCACCACAAGAAGAAGAATCGATGATGCCTAAGGCTTGGAGGACGTCTAAAGACCATCCTCTTGACAAGGTAATTGGTAACATCGAGAAAGGGGTAAGTACACGAAACCTTCTTAAAGACACTGTAGGACATATGGCATTTGTTTCACAAATAGAACCTAAAACCATTTCTGAAGCAATTGGGGATGAGCATTGGACCTTGGCAATGCAAGAGGAGCTTAACCAATTCAAACGTAATGATGCTTGGGAATTGGTGCCAAGACTCGATAATCACACCATAATTGGTACGAAATGGGTTTTTCGGAATAAATTAGATGAAAATGGTATAATCACTAGAAACAAAGCTAGGCTAGTTGCTAAGGGAAATAATCAAGAAGAAGGCATTGATTATGAAGAAACCTATGCACCCGTTGCACGCCTAGAAGCCATTCGTTTATTACTTGCTTTTTCATCATCTATGAATTTCAAATTATTTCAAATAGATGTCAAAAGTGCCTTCCTCAATGGGTTTATTCAAGAGGAAGTGTACGTTGAACAACCCCCGGGCTTTGAAGACTTCAAATCTCCCGATCATGTCTTCAAGCTTAAGAAAGCGCTATATGGACTTAAACAAGCTCCTCGAGCTTGGTACGAGCGCTTATGCAAATTTCTTTTGGACAATGAGTTTGAAAGGGGGAAAGTTGACACTACACTGTTTATCAAAAAGAAAAACAATGACATTCTATTAGTTCAAATTTATGTCGATGATATTATTTTTGGTTCTACTAATGATTTTTTATGCGAGGAATTCTCTAAGTTAATGATTAGCGAATTCGAAATGTCAATGATGGGTGAGCTAAACTTCTTCTTGGGGTTGCAAGTGAAACAAATGAAAGAAGGAACTTTCATTTATCAATCTAAGTATCGCAAGGAGTTGCTAAATCGCTTTGAAATGAGCAACGCCAAAGCAATGGCCACTCCAATGAGCACATCCGACCATCTTGACAAGGATGAGAAATGTAAAGAAGTAGACACCAAGAAGTATCGAGGTATGATCGGATCCCTTCTCTATCTTACTGCTAGTAGACCGGACATCATGTTTAGCGTGTATTTATGCACTCAATATCAATCATGTCCGAAGGAGTCGCACCTAACTGCGGTAAAACGGATAATGAAGTATCTTGTTGGAACTACAAATGTGGGACTATGGTATCCCAAAGGGTCTTCTTGCCAACTTGTTGGCTATTCCGATTCCGATTTTGCGGGGGCAAATTGGACCGCAAGAGCACTAGTGGCACTTTCCATTTGCTTAGTAGCTCTCTAGTTTCTTGGTTTAGCAAGAAACAAGTAAGTGTTGCGTTATCCACAACCGAGGCTGAATATGTAGCCGCGGGGAGTTGTTGTGCTCAAATCCTTTGGATGAAACAACAACTCTCGGATTATGGTCTTAGTATTGATCATGTTCCTCTTCGATGTGACAACACTAGCCCCATAAGCTTGACGAAGAATCCTATTCTTCACTCAAGAACGAAACACATAGAAATTAGACATCACTTTATAAGAGATCACGTTCTCAAGGGCGATGTCGAAATTGAATTTGTTGAAACCAAAAATCAATTGGCCGACATCTTCACAAAGCCTTTAGAGAAAGAGTCCTTTTTCCGCATTCGTAGTGAACTCGGAATTCTTGACTCCACGATGATCTAATTCATGCATTGCATTTTCCTTAAATAATTACTGACTTGAGCGTCGGAGGTGCCTAATTCTTTTTTGCAGGTATCGCCTAAAAGACAGGGGGAACTTTTGGGCACTGGTACCAAATAATCGATTATTGAATAAGAACAATCGATTATTTCTAACATCTCGGTTTGCAGGAATTTGGCAATAATCGATTATCATATATTATTAATCGATTATGTTGAGATTCCGTGTTACAGGTCTTATAATAATCGATTATTTAGTGCTGCATAATCGATTACCTTTTACCGTCTCGGCTTTTCGTCATATCACTGGACTGAAATAATCGATTATCATATTAACCAAAATCGATTATTCCCCGAGCCCGGATCCTCATAATACTTTCTGTCTTCAAATAATCGATTATCTCCTATCGCATAATCGATTACTTCTCTGACTACAATTAAAAATATTGGCAATAATCGATTATTCAGCCTCCATAATCGATTAGCAACGGTCCGTGTATAAAATTTTGTTACCATTTCTGACTGTTTGGCTTATGAAATCTGCAGCTTTTTTGCTCCATAAATGCCTCACTTCTTCAATTCTATAAATAGGTGTGTTCATCCTTCAAATTTCTCACTTCAAACTTCATTCTTAGCTTCAAACAATCTTCAAAAGCCCTCAAACTTTCTGTAACAGCCCTCCTTCCTCCATAAAAATGACGGGCAAGAATTCCAAGCGCTCTCGTTCCGGCAAACAAATTGCCTCCTCTTCCGCCGCTCCTCCACCCGTTTTCCACTATAAAGACGGCTCTTATTTGCATTTTGATACTCAACCCGAACTTCTTCGATTCATTGAAAAATTTGAGAATCGAGAAATCCTTCCGCCTCGTTTCTCAACTACTCGATATCTTCGAAATATCGCGCCCCCATCAACAGAAAATATTCTTATACAAAGCCAACTCATTGACTTTCTATATCTTCAAACTCCTTACATTCACCCTACTCTAATCCGTGCCTTCTATTCAAATCTACAGAAGGACGAAGATGGTGACCTTGTCTCTAGCATCAATGGAGTTCCAATTTTTGTAAATGAGGAAAACTTGCAACTCCTCACTAACCTTCCACGAAATGGTGAAGACATCTCCCTCTACACTAGAGAAGCAGGCGCTTTATTTGATGAACAACTTCTTTTCCACCAAATTGGTATTGGCGACTGTCCGGAGAATCGTCGCCCAACCATTACGCACATGCTCCCCAAATATCGTCTAATATTTTATTTCATCACCCGAGTTCTCAAACCCCGAAAATTCAATCATACCACCCTCTCTCATGAGGATTCAAAACTCTTGCATGCAATTATCACCGGGGCTCGCATCAATTGGTGCCAGTTCGTCATGACTCACATGTATGATGCAATTGGGGACGATAAGCCACTCCCATATGCTTTTCTCATAATAGCTATTTTTGAAGCCTCCGGTATCGACACCTCCGTCGGTCCTCACAAAAAGGCAACAAAGCATTGGGAAATTCAAGAATCTTCATTTCCCAATATTGGTGAACATCCTCCTCCTCCTCCTACTCAAATACGTCGTCCTCAAGCTCCTACTCTTCAAACCATTTCGGACCAACTTGCTTCTTTATCAACCTCAGTGACTCGTATTGATCAAAACGTCACTCGTTTGACATATGAGCTTCATGGGTACTTTGATCATGTCAACTATCCATATGCCCAAATTGTTCTTCCGGATGAAGTGCCGAATGCCGAGCCGGATGTTAATGATGAAAATGAATAATAAATTTTTTTATGTATCGTTTAAATTATATTCTGTCTATTTATCTTGCTTTCTCATGTATGTTTAATATTTTTAATGAAAGTTCATTATTTTTGCTAATGTCAAAAGGGGGAAGAATAAGGGCTATGCACACTAATACATATTGGTATAAATTGAGGGGGAACTCATAAATTAAGGGGGAACTTATACTTATGGGCGAACTTATACTTATCTTATGCATATCCTGATATTGGTTTGCCATTATCAAAAAGGGGGAAATTGTTGAAACACGTTCTCAAGTCGCTAAAACTAAACGTGTGTTCCTTTCTGTAGGTTTTGATAAATGACAAACCGACTCGCATGGAACATCGACATATGCCAAAGTCCAAGAACATGAGAAACAAAGAGCAAGATCAAGAATAACAACTAAGTTATAAATGAGTCACTTTATAGTGTGATCTTGATCCGACAACTTATTCAAGTCTTGGCTTCTCTCGTAAAATCATTTTCATGCATCGTTGAATTAAACCAAAATGATTTTCAAACATTTTCATTTTAGCCAAAATGATTTTCAAACATGTTTTTCAAATATGGACATAAATAATCGATTATGTACTTCTTATAATCGATTATGTTAAGACAGTGTTAACCGAAATTTTCAAGACAGCAATATAATCGATTATGTCTTACTTATAATCGATTATGTTAACGCAGTGTTAACCGAAATTTTTCAAGACAGCAATATAATCGATTATGTCTTACTTATAATCGATTATGTTAAGACAGTGTATAACCGGATTTTCAAAGCAACAAAATAATCGATTATACGAGATAGCATAATCAATTATTCACTAACCGTTGCCAATGTATTTTTAAAATGCTGAAATATAATCGATTATACACAAGGCAATAATCGATTATGCTTGCACAGAATCTGCATCCGATTTTTTAACGTTAACCGATAATCGATTATGCAACTTCAATAATCGATTATTCTGCTTAAAATCCGCATACGATTTTTGAACGATCTGCAGATAATCGATTATGCAGATCATTATAAGTTATGCAAGCACAAAATCAGCAATCAGTGATTGGCAATTAAGCAACGGTCTTGGTGACTTTGAACACTATAAATACACCTCTAATTCACGTTTTTAAACACAACAACTGATTATAATTCTTGCATAAAGCTTACATACTCTTCTCTCATCATTTCATATCTATTTCATAATTTTTGAGAGCCAAATTCTTGAATAAATTGTTGTGTTCTTGAGCGTATTATTTTTACTCATATCTACTCTATAAAGAGAGTCTTGTCTTGAGTGCTAAGTGTTTGTACACACTTGAAGGGATATTCAAATCCCTTGTTGTAAGAAGGAAAGGTAGTTCCTTTGTTTGAAGTCTTGAGGTGCGGTATCCTCGAGCAGGTTGAAGTCTTGTAGAGTGTATATCTACGAGCAAGTGTAACGGTTTGTTAGGCACCCGTAAGCTTAATGAAGTTAGTGTAAAAGTCGAGAGAGTCTCTCGGGGACTGGACTAACCACACGTTGTGGTGAACCTGGATAAACTTGGTGTGTTCTCTCCTTACTTCTTTATTTACCGCACTTATTTTACTCCTGCAATTTTAATTCCGCAAATTTACATTGTTTTTTATTATAACGCTATTCACCCCCTCCCTCTAGCGTTAAGCGTATATTCTAACAAAATTTACAGAATGTACCTCGACTTGATCTATTGATGAGTGGAGGAGGCTGACCACGTTTCTTTGGTGATATTTCTAGTTGCTCCTACCAGCTTGGAAAGACCGTCTGCTTTGATGTTTGTGCCCATGGTATTTGGTCAAGTTGGCATTCGTCGAATTCTAATAATAGCTTGTGGATTTCTGTCTGGTATTTTTGTAGCCTCTTGCTCCTTGATCTGGAAATTCCTAGTAACTTGGGTTACGACAAGTTGAGAGTCACAACAAAGGATGAATCGATGTGCACCATATTTGATGCCTGATTTTAGTCCTGGATTTACATCTTCATACTCGAACTCATTGTTAGTCATTTCAGTGCACCGATTGGAAAATCTCTTCACCCGTTGGGACTTCGAATGTGAGTCCCAATCCAGATCCCGACGCTTTGGATATGACGTCGGTGTAGAGGAACCAGAGGTCGGGTCGCCCAGGGGAGGGGCAAAATGCTTCTTGCTCGACATCAGGCAGTATTTCCGCATTGAAGTCAGAGACGAAGTGGGTGAGTACTTGTGAATTTATCATAGTCTGCAGTTGGTATGTTATATCGTGCTGACTCAAATCTATGGCCTATTTGGCCAATCTACCCGATAGCTCGGGTTTGTGCAGGATGCTCCTGAGGAAAAAAGTCGCCACCACCTTTATTGGGTGACACTGAAAATATGGTATGAGCTTACTTTAAGCTACGACCAACGCTAGAGCCACTTTTTCGAGGTGGGGATATCTCATTTCGGCGTTAACTAAGTTTTTGATGATATAGTAAATCGGGAATTACGTACCTTTGTTTTTACAAACCAAAATAATGCTCACTGCCACTTCAAAGGCAGCTAGGTAGATAAGGAGGCATTCGCCTGGATTTGCCTTGGCAAGTAACAGTGGTGAGGACAAGTAGGTTTTTAGTTTTCTCAGGGCGTCGACATACTCTGAATTCCAGTAGAGCCCATTATATTTCTTTAGCAAACTACCGTGAGATGAAACATAATAGGATGGTTATCCGACCTGTCAGCTTTTGTACGTGTTTTTTGCTGGTTAACATTTTTGATAATCCTTTGATGGCCTTAATCTGATTTGGGTTGACCTTAATGCCTCTGTGCGGTACCTGGAAACCGAGGAATTTTCCCGAGGTTACGCCGAAGGCACATTTTTCGGGGTTTAGTTTCATGTCATAGTGCCTTAATATGTTAAAGGATTCCTTCAGATATGATATTCTTTCATTTTCGACTTAACCAGCAAGTCGTCAATGTAGACTTCCATTGATTTGCTGAGTTGGTCTTTGAACATCTTGGTAACCAATCTCTGGTACGTCGCCCCTGCATTCTTTAGTCCCAATGGTATGAGCTTATAGCAGTACGTTTCTTGATGAGTGATGAAGGCACTTGTTTCCTGGTCTTTTTCCTCCATGAGGATTGGGTTGCAACTCGAGTAGGCATCTAAGAAGCTTAGCATGATGTTATCACAAGAACGGTACTGCTCGCATGACGTGTATCCATGGGCATCCTACTATAGCGTTTTGGATATATCTTGGTCCATGACGTGAAATGTCGTTCCAGGGTGACTCCTCCTGCTAGGACGGTAGCACTATCTCTCTGGAAGTCCGCTCGACTGCATTATTAAAACTTGTTAGTGTTATGCAACGTGGTATTATTTTATCTTCGAGTCTCATCTGTAGAGGACTCGAGGATAGATAATACATGTGTCGCTCATGTCATATACTATTTACATCAGTATCTACAATACGTAAAGTGGTAACAACAGCATCGTAGTGAGGGAAAGAAAAACGGTCGGTATCTAACTTATCAAATACGATACTATCTTCGAGGTCATCATACCATTCATGAGTGATCGACATTTTGAGTTTATGTATGGTTGTGAACATTACATGATTGATTTCTGTGTTATCACCTCCGCCGATGAACATCGGTATAGTGTGAGCTAGAGAAGGCGGTTTTGGAGGTACCTGGAGTTGTTCGCATCCGCAAGAAAAGTTAGCCCGTCCTCGATCGCTCAGAAACTGTTTCAGGTGTCCTTGATTTAGCATTTTCAATACCTCCTATTGCAATCCTATGCGATCTTCTATTTTTGACCCCTTTCCTGGTGGAATTCGCAGAGAACGTTCGACTTTCGAGTGCTTGGGTCGGACTTCATCTTTTGCAACCATTGTACCTTTGTACTGAGTTTATCTAGTGCATACACTATTTCTGAAGGAGAGACAAGAAAATTGTGAGCAGATACGAGCGGAGGCATACCTTTCTCATGTTGATATGCCACAACATGTCGACAAGGAGCATCTGTATGCCATGGAGGAGGCGGGATAGATGTCCTAACGTAGGGATGATGCCTTTCTCGGTTGAGATGGTGCCCCGACTGATCTCTTTGACCGTTATTGTGATGATCTTTTCTTACTTCAGTTTGAACTTACATCAACTATTGGATTGGACCATTGAGTTCGTCCTCATCGGCTCTTACCTCCGCGCAATAGGCGTTATAGATTTCATCCCAAGTGGTTGGAGGATATTTCATCAGCCTGATTAAAAAAATTTCCCTAGCTCTCAACTCGTTCATGTTTAGTTTGTTTTGGAAGGCTGCTACCTCCATTCCTTCTGAAACATTTGGCAAGCTCATTCTCACCCTACTGAACCGAGCTGAGAAGTCCATGAGTCCTTCGTCGTGCATCTGTTTAATAGTAAATATGTCATTTACTTTGGCTTATGGCTTTTTGGCTCCTGCATTGGCGGTAACAAACTTGTCTGCCATTTCTTAGAGCGTTGCTATCAAACGTGCTAGTAGTTGGCAGTACCAGGTCAAGGATCCCCCTGTTAGGATTTTGCCAAACTTTTTCAGTAGCACTGATGGTACGTGTTCTTTCGAAAGATCGTTACCTTTTACGGCTGTAACCTAGTGGATGATATAATCATCTGGATCGATAGTGCTATTATATATCTTCAGGTATGGTGGTATTTTGAAGGTCTTTGGAATGGCGTAGGAGGCTGCTTCTTCATTGTATGGTTGCTTGATGACTGGACCAACATCCCATTTTGGCAACAACTTTGGGGCATCTGGTATTTTATCCACCCTCTCTTGGTGTTCCTTCATCTGGTCACGGAGTGTCTTGTTTCATTTTCCATCTCCTCCATATTCTTTAAAAATGTTGCGAGCGTGTCATTACCTGTGTCAATAGCAATATGAGTGCTACCTGTACGGGAGACATCTCGCTCATCAGCTATCGTTGTGACGTCTAAATGTGCAATATTTGTGTTATCCCTTTTGGGCGGGTTTATCAAGTATGTTGATCAGATTACTTGTTAGTCATTCTTCTAGTAGTCTCCTCACTGCCGGGGGTGCCTCCCCTATTGTAGATGTGGAGGCTTCCTTCTCGTGCGATGTAGTTACGCTTTTGTGCGGGGGAGCTGAAGCGTCTCCCCTAGGTGTGGTGTTTGGTGCCACATTTTTGTTATCTTCCCCGCTGTCTTCGTTGATGGTGTTCACGATGTTGGTTGTGACACCTGCTAATGCTTTTAGCCTTGCCTCTCCTTTTCTTACCATTTTTAGTTCGTGCAAAGCTAGGAAGAGGTGACAGTTGTTTTCTATGATCTCGATGAAACTGAAATCTAAACCAAAGATGTCCCTACAGACGGTGCCAAATTGTTTGACCAAACGATGTCAAAACCTTTTTGATTAAAAATAACAATTAATAATGATGAGGTTAATTTTAGTCAAGCACAATAAAATCTAGATCAAAATGATGGAAGGAATAAGCAAAATACACAATATAACAAGTATGTTAAAATCGAATAAATGCTCCAAAATGTGTAGACATAGATGCCCAATAAAACTGTCACGGATGGAATCGGAGTAAGGGAGAATAAGTGTGAGATGATTGGGGAATCTTAGAATTTTATCTGATGAACAAGACTGCTTTTGCATTCAATCTCACATGACTCTTTGAGAAAGTGTCTTTTTTCTTTTTTCTCCGTTCCCCCCTCTGCTTTACTTACCCTTCCTATTTACAAAGACAATATTCCAAAACTCCTAAAAAATACAACATAGAGAATATTCGGAAAGCATATTCTTACTGTCTTCCACTAAATTTATATTGTCGTGGACGTTATGCATCGACTGACTGCCCTTAGTCGTTATCTTTCACCACAATGACCATCAGACGATGCATAATAATCTCGTTCCTCAACCTACTCGATAATAATCGTGGTTGTCAAATTTGGACCCTCACAATTACCATATCTCATCCTTATATTGGGAAGTGACTACTTACCCAACTGATAAGGTCCCATAATGGGGATATCCTTATAATCAAACAGGATAAAGGTATCTTGAAGGCAGGAACCATGTTTCGCTAAACCATCGGCCACTTGATTTGCTTCTCCGAATAAGCTATTTACCTCAAAATTTAGTTTGGAGATTAAAATCTTTGCGGTGTCCTCTATTAATGCTTTGAGTTTGCAATTATATATGTGATACATTTCTTGTAATTATCATCCATTAACTGAAACCTTCACATAGCTCATTTGTAGTACAAACACAAATAACTGTTGATACAAGCTAAGATATTTTATTTTGCTTTCCGCTTGGGCATTACTTTGTTTCTCGATCTTACGACATGACTCTCATCTCCAAGTGCAACGTCCACCTGATGTAGATGAGTTCTTTTTTCTTTTTTTCATATATCGTCTCTGCTGGCCATTCTCTGAGTACAAGAAAATCCCCCTTGTTCCTGCAATCAACATTACTTACGATACGACTTTTTTTGGACATTAAGAAGATAGACTCGTACTTAAATAAGCGCTCTCTCTATATATATATATGCCCCATAAATTAATTTGCCAATCTTGCAGCGCTTCCGAATTCGTTAAAGTTTTCAGATTTTTATTAGTGATAAGTAAGCCATCATATTATATGAGTATATTCACAGTTTATGGTCTGTCCATTTTCCTTGTTCAATCGTTCTATTTAATACTTTTTCCTGTCAATCTAGTTTTTTTGGTTTTTTTTTTGTATGTATTTACGATCCATTCCCTTGTGATCGTCCTTGCAAAGGTTTACTAATCTGCCCAAACCAATATTACTATTATTGCATGCATGCAACATATATATAGAGTACAGAAATTTGCTGACCACTTGTATTAATACTTAAAATGCAAGCATCATACCTTAAGTTGCTATTAAAGGAAACGACAATACACTTAAGATGCAGCCTTTCTTTGCTGCATTTCTTTTGCCTTCACGATATATCATCTTCCCACCACAATTTGATTACATTATTTTTTAGGAGTTTAGACAAGAATAGGCAAATTTTTAGATTTCAATTGGTGATTAGAATGAGCAATCAAGGGGCGTAGCCACCACCGTGTCCACCGCCTCCTCCATATCCACCAGCATGCTCCTCCAGCGTAGGCTCTATAAGGAAATATTGTAAATATCTTTTGTGTATCTTTTTATTATTGGTAGAATATTCTCTCATTAATTGTACAATCCTATAGTTGGTAGGTTTTGATTTTCCTTCATTATTGTACAATCCTATAGTTGGTAGGTTTTGATTTCTCTGTACTCTATATATACTTTGGTGAGCAATACAAGAAACTTACTTCTCCAAAACTCTCTACATGTTACGCCAGTGGCTTATCGCCAAACAAACCCTAAATACATACTACCCGTCGCCGCCGTAGCTCCTCTCATCGGAGCCCGTCGCCGCCGCCGCTGCACTAATCGGCAGCCCTCTTTTTCTCGACGTCGTTCAGCGCCTCCTCTCCTTGCCTCGCGCTCATGGCCGCCACGACGTCAACCGCGCCTCTCCAGCCGATTGCAATAAATGCATCGGCTCAAATCCCACTCAAATTGGACTCCACTAATTACTTGGCGTGGAAATTTCAATTTCAAACCCTCCTTACGGGTTACAATCTCCTCGGCTTCTTGGACGGATCGAAGCCATGCCCACCGGCCACTATCGTCGACAACGACGTGACTTCCCCCAATCCAGCATATACTTACTGGATTCGCCAGGACAACCTTATTCTCAGTGCCATCATCTCGTCGATCACACCGACAATCATCTCCTTCATTGCCGCTGCGGAACCCTCTAAAGAGGCCTGGGACATCCTCGCGCGCACATACGGCACCGCTTCTCATGATCGTATCATGGCTCTCAAACACCAGCTCCACAATCTGGTAAAAGGTTCTAAATCTATTACTGACTTTATGCACGGTATTCGCGTGATTGTGGATGAATTATCTCTCCTGGGTGTTACCGTTGATTCTGAGGATCTTGTCATAAACGTTCTAAATGGTCTTGTTGACCCGTATATGGGACTCTCTCATGCCATCCAACCCCGTGAGTCTCCCATCTCTTTTGCTAAATTACATGACAAACTGTTAAGCATGGAGGCTCAGATTACCGCTCGTGTGCATGCCACCTCTGTCACATCCGACTCGGCTCCATCGGCTGCCTTCGTCGCCGGATAGCAGCCAGTTTTTCACCGATTTGGTAGCCGCGGGCACGGCCGCATTAGCCGCGGGTCAGTCTCCGGTCGCGGTGGTTACTCCAGCAATGGTCAATCTCACGGTACAATGGGAAGTGCCAACTGTGCAGTGAATTTGGCCACTCCGCGCGCCTCTGCCCATCCTATCCCGTCTCCAGCGCCAACCAGCCCCCTTATGGTGGACCATTGTCGCGGCCAGCTTATGCTTTGCCGCCCTATCCAGCTGCTCACACAGCCCATCACTCACCGACGATTCCCTCTGTATCTGATTAGATCCTGGACTCTGGTGCCTCTCATCACATAACCTCTGATCTTGCCAACATGTCTCTTCACAGTCCTTACACTGGCTTCGACAATGTGGTTATTGGTAACGGTGAAGGTTTGACAATTACTCATACTGGACAACTTAACAGTCATTCCTCTCTTTTATTACCTGGGGCTCTCTGTGTTCCACATATGCGTAAAAATTTGATCTCTGTTGCCCAATTATGTCGTCACAATAATGTTAACATTGTTCTTTCTGATACTGATTTTCAGGTGAAGGATCGTCACACGTGGGCAACGCTCGTTCGCGGCCCACTTAGGGGCAACACCTACTACTGGCCGGTGGCTCCCAGTCTCCCATCTACCCTCACGGCACAAAAGCTCTCTGCGTCATTGTGGCATTCTCGGTTTGGTTACCCGTCAGCTAAAACCCTGCAACATTTAGTATCGTCTAGCAGTATAGCGTCCAGTAATGTGTCTGATCTTGCCTGTGTATCTTGCAAACTTCATAAGTGTCATAAGTTACCTTTTTCTGAGTCAAGTCTGTCTTCTACTGCTCCCCTGGAGCTTATTTTCTCCAATGTATGGACCTCTCCGATTATTTCTAATGGAAGGTTTAAATATTATGTCATCTTTGTTGATCATTTCTCTAAGTATGTTTGGTTTTTTCCTTTACGGCGTAAATCTGATGTCTCACAAACCTTCCCCATTTTTAAATCCATTGTAGAGAAATATTTCTCTGCTAAAATCATTACTCTGCATACTGACAATGGGGGTGAATTTCTCGCTTTACGCTCTTTTCTTGCCTCTCATGGCATCTCTCATCTTACGTCACCTCCTCATACTCCTTAGCACAATGGCTATGCTGAACGCCGTCGCCGTCATATTGTCCATACTGGTCTCACTCTCCTTCATCATGCCTCTATACCTCTCATTTACTGGCCTTATGCCTTTGCTGCAGTAGTCTACCTCATTAATCGTCTTCCCAAGACAAATCTCTCGATGCGCTCCTCCTTTGAGTCTCTTTTCCAGAAACGCCCCAACCTTGCCAAATTACGTGTCTTCGGCTGTCAATGCTTCCCTTGGCTTCTGCCCTACACCTCACATAAAATGGAACCCAGATCTCGTGCATGTGTCCTCTTCGGCTACTCTACTACTCAAAGCGCCTATCTCTGCTACGGAATGGCACTTGGGATCTTGTCCAGCCTGATTCCTCGCAGAATGTTGTGGGTTGCAAGTGGGTTTATCGCATCAAACGCAAGCCTGACGGCACTGTGGATAAGTTCAAAGCCGGCCTTGTTGCAAAGGGCTTTCATTAGCGTCCAGGTGTGGATTTCCAGGAGACTTTCAGTCCGGTTGTTAAGCCGGCAACTGTGCGTTTGGTTCTCAGTATAGCTGTATCCAAGGGCTGGCCTCTTCGTCAAATGGATGTGAACAATGCCTTTCTCCACGGGAGGCTTACAGAGGATGTTTATATGGCACAACCACCGGGCTTTGTTGACAAAGCCTATTCATCTTATGTCTGTAAGTTACACAAAGCTATTTATGGTCTCAAACAGGCACCCCGGGCATGGTACAGTGCGCTCCGCCAAAGCCTTCTGACCATGGGTTTCGTCAACACTACCTCTAACACTTCGCTCTTCGTCTTTCAGCACTCTGGTATTACGGCCTATTTTTTGGTGTATGTTGATGATCTCATATTGACTGGTCATGATTCAGCTTTCTTGAACCGTGTGATTGACTCTCTTGGGTCTTAGTTTTCTCTTTAAGACATGGGTGATCTAAGCTACTTTCTTGGTGTTGAAGTTTTGCGCAGCTCCAAGGGGTGTTTTCTTTCTCAGCGTAAATATGTTGTTGATCTTTTGACTCATCATAATATGCTGGAGTCAAATCCTGTTCAGACGCCAACAGCGGCGTCAACTCGCCTTCATCTGGCCGACGGCTCGGCCCCTGCCGACGCATCCGCCTATCTACAGGCCCTTGGAGGCCTCCAGTATCTCTCCTTCACTCGTCCTGATATCTCCTTTGCTGTGAATAAACTCTCACAGTTCATGCATGCTCCTACTGTCACTCATTGGGGTGCAGTTAAGCGCCTATTCCGGTATCTGAATGGGACGCGTGACTTTGGCGTCTGGCTGCCTCCTTCATCTGCTATACCTCTGCATTGTTTCTCTGATGCCGATTGGGGTGGAAACTGTGATGACCGCTCCTCAACTGGTGCCTATGTTGTTTTTCTAGGGCCAAATCCTATTTCATGGAGCTCCAAAAAGCAGCGTTCCGTTGCACGATCATCTACTGAGGCTCAGTATCGTGCCATTGCTTCTGCTGCCGCTGAAGTACGTTGGCTTCATTCCCTGCTGCGCGAGCTTCATGTCCCTCTTCCGATGCTCCTGTTATTTACAGTGACAACATTGGCGCCACTTATCTCTGTGCCAACCCTGTGTTTCATTCTCGCACGAAACACATCTCCATTGATTATCACTTTGTTCGTCAATTGGTCCAGAATGGATCCCTTCGTGTTGCTCACGTATCCTCTGCTGATCAGCTTGCTGATGCTCTCAACAAGCACTTATCTCGTCCTCGGCTTCTTCTGCTGATGTCCAAGATTGGCGTGTCCTCCGGCTCTCCATCTTAAGGGGGCGTATTAGGAAATATTGTAAATATCTTTTGTGTATCTTTTTATTATTGGTAGAATATTCTCTCATTAATTGTACAATCCTATAGTTGGTAGGTTTTGATTTCTCTGTACTCTATATATACTTTGGTGAGCAATATAAGAAACTTACTTCTCCAAAACTCTCTACAGCCTCCACCTCCACCGGCACCACTACCGCCGCCACCGTCTCCATATGCTCCACCATTATGTGCTCCTCCTCCACTACCGTATCCACCGCCTGCTGCCCCCCCTGCTCCTCCAGCATAAGCACCACCGCCACCGCCTCCATGACCACCTCCACCACCATATCTACCACCTGGTGCCCCACCTGCTCCGTAGCCGCCGCCACTGCCTCCTCCTGCGCCTTCAGCATTTCCACCACCATGTGCTCCACCTGCAGCTGCTCCACCGCCACCACTGCCTCCACCACCTCCAGCACCATAACCACCACCCGATGCTCCTCCAGCACCATATCCGCTACCACTACGTTCACCACCACCACTTGCATGTCCAGCATCGTGTCCTCCACCAGCATAGCCACCTCCTGCTCCGCTTCCACCACCATCTCCTCCAGCTGCATAGCTAGAACCACCACCGGCTCCACCTCCACTGCCACCTCCGCTGGCATAACCATGGTCACCTGCAGCTCCATATCCACCACCTCCACCGGAACCCCCTCCGCCGCCACCAGCATAGCCTCCAATGCCATGACCTGCACCATAGGCGCCAACCTCACCCCCAACACCTACATGATCATAAGTGAGGAGGGTTCTAGCAGCTGAACATATTCCTATGCCCAATAACAGAAAGAAAACAATGTTAGTGACTTTAAGCTTCGCCATTGCAATGTAGTTGAATGCCACAAAATAGACTTGGGATAGAATGCAAGAGTCGGAGGCTATTTATAGATGTAGAAACGCGTCTATATTCACAAATCACATGCAAAAGAACAAAAGGCAACTCCTTTTGTCCCTACAATAAGTGGTCCACTTCACTAACATGTAAGATATATGGATTTATATCTAGATATATGGACTTATATCTACACACATATGAACAATATATGGATAATTATATGTTATGTGCTATCTTTTAGTTTGGCCTAATTATGTGGTCTTATGGACATTATGTTAAGGGGGCCAATGTATTGTCATACTAAAGTGTAGGACTAATGTGTAGATACCCAAAAGGGTAACCTTAGTTTATGATGGGCTAACTAAGGTTACATAAGTAACTATGGTTACTTGCTTATGACTCTTGAGTTATGTAACTCTTGCAAGACATAACTCGAGACATAACTCTTGTCTTGTAACTCTTGTCTCTTGGGTTATGTAAGTCCTAGAGTTATAAAGTGGGGTTATGGTTCCCATTCTAGTGCAAGACAAGTTCTTCTTCTTCCCATTGAATCAAGAACCATATTGTCCATTGTCTTGCAAATAGGGTGGAAAACCATAAACCAAATTTGATCATTGTCATATTATTGTTATTGTGTAACAATTCTCATATTGTTAAATCGTGTGGATTCATTCTTGTGGTAACATACAAACTTCAAGAAACTTGAAGAAAGGATCAAGAGGTTCAAAAGGAATCAAGGACAATTATCAAAGGTGGTTCATAAAATTCCACACATATGGATTCAGGTTAGCTTCCGCTCATGTAGTTTATATATCCGAATTATTCGATATGAAGGTTGTTGTCTTTAGTAGGAATCATAATCCTAACAATTGGTATCAGAGCCACCCTTCAATTTTGGATAATTTGGATGTTCATAAGGTTCATGTTATATTAGGATTCATGTTAAAGTATAATTAGAATTTTGTTTATGAAATTCTACCATGAAATAGCATGATAGCATGATCTTATGAATGTTATGATTGATTCAGTTTGATGTTTTTATATCATGTTAAAACGTTGTATATAGCATGATTTAGTTGGTAAATAACATGTTTTCATGTTTAAAGATTCATGTTAAAAATCATGTTATAATTCAGAAAAAGTATACACTGTACAATCGATTGTATACACTCCAGTGAGATGAAATGTTTTTAAATTACCTGACAATCGATTGTCTGGTTTTGACAATCGATTGTCTGGTCCAGTAACTTAGAAAAATTTTTCCTTGTCACATCCAGTGACTTAAAATTTTTTCAGAAAAAACCAAACAATCGATTGTCTGGTCCAGTAAAGTTTAAGAAAAACGTTTCAACTCTCTTAAGTTTCAGTGAATGTTAATTGTTTTATAGTCCATCAATTCTTATATATTATAGAATTGTCCAATTCAGTAAACAACGGTTAATATTCAAGTGTTACACATCAAAACATGTAACACATTAAGTTGAGATTCATAAAATGGCTTAAGGAACTAAAGTTTATAGCATCTAATATTTTAGTTATTCAATTGAAGCATTATGTTGCCAATGTAACCTCTATTGTGTAGATTGATTAATTTTAAAATATAAGATGACTGTGGATGTTAGTCTTCCATGCGTTTAACGTCGGCCCAAAGGAAGGTGTTATTTGGCAGGAATTCGAACATGCTTGTGGTGGTAAATATGAGACGATTATTTGGTTTTCCATGTGAATATTAAGTCGGCCCAAAGGAAGGCTTAATGTTTGACAGGAGTTTATTGTCTATGTTTGATCACTACACCAAGAGTACCACTTACAAGTTGTTTTTCTGTCCAAAGACTAAAAACAATGTTGTGCTAGGTATCTTGTAATGGGAAATGCCTAATTTTGAATCTATAAAGTTAAAGTTCAAGTTTTTGTAAGCATGTATTTAGTAATCCTTTTGTTCTATTTTGAGTAAATTCTTCTGCTTCTACGATCTCTGCCAATATCAATAGCATCCCTGTGCTTAACGGCACAAACTTTAAGGAATGGAAAGAGAACGTCATGATCGTTCTCGGTTGCATGGATCTTGACTTAGCACTTCGGACCGAGCAACCTACTCCTCTTGAGGATACATCCTCTCCTGATGACAGGAGGGTGATGGAGAAGTGGGAATGCTCGAATCGCATGAGTCTAATGATCATGAAGCATGCAATTCCAGAATCATTCAGGGGCACTATGAATGATGAACCTGTTGCCAAAGTTTTCCTTGAAAACCTCGAACAGCGTTTTATTCAAAACGAAAAGGTGGAAACAAGTGCACTATTGAGTAAACTTGTTTCTATGAGGTATATGGGCAAGGGAAACATTAGGAAGTACATTTTGGAAATGTCTCATCTTGCTTCGAAACTAAAGTCACTCAAGCTGGATTTACCTGAGGAACTGCTTGTGTACTTTGTTTTGATATCTCTACCTGCACACTTTAATCAGTTTAAGATCAGTTATAATTGCCTGAAGAAGAAATGGACTCTAAATGAGCTCATTTCACACTGTGTGCAAGAAGAGGAAAGGATTAAGCAAGATACGACTGAAAGTGCTCATTTGGCATCCTCTTCTAAGGAAACTAAGAAGAGGAAAAATAAGGAAGTTGCGGTTGTAAAGCCCAAGATTAAGCAACATAAGGAACCTAAGGTTGAAATTACTGAATTAGGTTGCTTTTTCTGTAAGGGAACTAATCATGTGAAGAAAGTTTGTTCTGGGGTTAATTTAATTTCGGTACCTAAGGATACTTGGTGGGTAGATTCTGCTGCTACTACTCACATAAGTATATCAATGCAGGGTTGCCTGAACTGCCGAAAACCAAATGATGGTGAAAGAAACATCTATGTGGGTGACGGCAAGAAGGTGCCAGTTGAAGCTATTGGCAAATTTAGGCTGTTGTTTAAGACCGGTTTTCATTTAGATTTGGATGAGACTTTTATTGTACCGTCTTTTAGACGGAACTTAATTTCAGTTCCCCAATTGGACATATCTGGTTGTAAATGTACATTTGGGGATACTAAAGTTAGTCTCTTTCGGAATTCAAATCTTATTGGTACTGGTGTTTTATCAACATTTGATAGCTTATATTTGGTTGATACAATAACTTCAAATAAAGAAACTTTGCATACAAGTTTAATGGTACCAAAAGTTCACTAATGAGAATTCTATTTCACTCTGGCATAAACGTTTGGGTCTCATATCCATTCAAAGAATTTAGAAACTCGTGTCAGATGGAATTCTTGATTCTCTTGATTCCTCAAATTCGGAAATTTTGTATTGAGTGTATCAAGGGAAACAAACAAACAAGAACTAGATTAGGTGCTAAGAGAGATTCGGACGTCTTAGAATTGATACATACGGATATTTGTGGGCCATTTCCTACTCCTTGTCGGAATGGTCAACAATACTTTATCAAATTCATAGACGATTACTCTCGTTATGGGTACCTATATCTAATTCATGAAAAGTCCCAATCCATATTAAAAACCGTAGCTTATATTCTTAATAGATTTCCAACTACAGCTACAATAAAAACCCCATATGAACTTTGGACTGGGCATAAACCCGGTATTCGGCATTTTCACATTTGGGGTTGTCCAGCTGAGGCAAGGCCTTATAGGCCGAATGAAAAGAAACTGGACGCTAAGACGGTTAGTAGCTATTTTATTGGATACTCTGAAAATCCAGGGGTTTTAAGTTTTATGATCCCACATCACGAACTATTTTTGAGACGGGAAATGCTAGGTTTCTTTGAGGATATTGAGTTTGGGGGGTGGGGAGATAAATAAAGTTGTTAGAGATTTTGTCTTTGAGGAAGAACATGTTCCCTCAAGTTGTTGATGCAACTCCGGTTCAAGACAATCTCGAAAATCTCCCCCATCAGGAACCTGATATAACTAATGAAAATCAAACTCAACAACCTCAAATAACTGAAATGCCATTAAGGAGATCCACTAGAGAGAGGAGAAATGCAATTTCGGATGATTATTATGTATTTCTCCAAGAACAAGAAAGTGATATTGGACTTGAGGAAGATGATCCAATCAACTTCCGTCAAGTTATTAAGTGTTCTAACTCTCAAAAGTGGATTGATGCCATGAATGATGAGATGAAGTCTATGAGCGATAATGACGTTTGGGAGCTTGTTACATTGCCCGAAGGTACGAAACCTATTGGTTGTAAATGGATTTTTAAAACCAAAAGGGATTCAGGGGGAAATGTTATTAAGTACAAAGCTCGTCTTGTCGCAAAAGGCTACACTCAGAAAGAAGGCATTGATTATAAAGAGACTTTCTCTCCAGTTTCATCGAAAGACTCTTTCAGGACTATAATGGCATTAGTAGCACATTTTGATCTTGAGCTTCATCAAATGGATGTTAAAACTGCTTTTCTCAATGGTGACATTGAGGAAACAATTTATATGGTGCAACCTGAAAACTTTGTTTCGGATGAATCAGAGAAGAAGGTTTGCAAATTAAAGAAATCCAACTATGGGCTCAAGCAAGCTTCTCGTCAATGGTATTATAAGTTTCATGCAGTTATTACATCTTTTGGTTTTGAATCGAATATTGCTGATGACTGTATATACCATGAGTTCAGTGGGAGTAAGTATATTTTTCTTATTTTATATGTCGATGACATACTGCTTGCCTGTAACGATATAGCATTATTACTTGAAACTAAGAAATTTCTTTCAAAGAAATTTGAATTGAAAGATCTTGGTGAAGCTTCTTTTGTATTAGGAATTCAGATACAACGAGATCGCTCTAAAGGTGTTCTCGGTCTGTAACAAAAGGGCTATATCGATAAGGTTCTGAAAAGATTTGGCATGCAGGATTGTAAACCAGGCAACACCCCTGTTACTAAGGGAGACAAGTTTAGCCTCAAACAGTGCCCAAATAATAATTATGAAATTTTTGGAAATGTAGAAGACGCCTCATGCTTCGGCGGTAGGTAGTCTGATGTATGCTCAGGTATGTACACGACCTGATATAGCATACATTGTTGGGATGTTAGGCAGATATCTAAGCAATCCGGGTATGGACCATTGGTAGGCAGCCAAAAGGGTCATGAGGAACATACATAGAACAAAGGATTACATGCTTACATATTGGAGTTCGGACCAGTTTGAGATCATCAGGTATACCGACTCCAATTTTGCCATTTATGCTAATAACATATGTAACCATGGTTGCATATGTTAATAACAACAGTAATTTGACGAAAGCAAAACATAAGGACGTCAAATTTCTGGTTGTTAAAGAAAGAGTACAAAATGGACAATTGTGCATTAAGTACATAAGTACAAACTCCATGCTTGCGGATCCGCTCACTAAGGAATTGACACCAAAAGTATTTCATGAGCATATTGCTTGTATGGGTGTCAAATCAGATAACGATTATGTATTTTAGTGGGAGTTTGTATTTCACATTTATGTATTGTTCATTATATTCAGAAATTCAGTAATTCAGTTATATCTGCGCAGATATTCAGTTTTAAAGTTTTTGTACTCTTACAGTTTAAGTTTGATCTCAATAAGGAGAACCAGTTAGAAATAGACATTCTATTGACCACACTTTATGTTATTTCCATGCTACATACCTACACTTGATCCATGTCGTTGGTTATATTGATATACGTGATCTATGATTGGTTCTAGTTACGAATGAGTAACGACGAGCTCTTAGGTCCTATGTTGGTATGATTGATGGACCGGATTGTTCATGACAATTTTATTGTGATAGCAATTTTGTGCACCTAAGGTTTGTAACATATAATATTAAGGTTTGTACATATGTTTGTATATCTCGTCCAAGTGGGAGATTGTAAGATATATGGATTTATATCTAGATATATGGACTTATATCTACACACATATGAACAATATATGGATAATTATATGTTATGTGCTATCTTTTAGTTTGGCCTAATTATGTGGTCTTATGGACATTATGTTAAGGGGGCCAATGTATTGTCATACTAAAGTGTAGGACTAATGTGTAGATACCCAAAAGGGTAACCTTAGTTTATGATGGGCTAACTAAGGTTACATAAGTAACTATGGTTACTTGCTTGTGACTCTTGAGTTATGTAACTCTTGCAAGACATAACTCGAGACATAACTCTTGTCTTGTAACTCTTGTCTCTTGGGTTATGTAACTCCTAGAGTTATAAAGTGGGGTTATGGTTCCCATTCTAGTGCAAGACAAGTTCTTCTTCTTCCCATTGAATCAAGAACCATATTGTCCATTGTCTTGCAAATAGGGTGGAAAACCATAAACCAAATTTGATCATTGTCATATTATTGTTATTGTGTAACAATTCTCATATTGTTAAATCTTGTGGATTCATTCTTGTGGTAACATACAAACTTCAAGAAACTTGAAGAAAGGATCAAGAGGTTCAAAAGGAATCAAGGACAATTATCAAAGGTGGTTCATAAAATTCCACACATATGGATTCAGGTTAGCTTCCGCTCATGTAGTTTATATATCCGAATTATTCGATATGAAGGTTGTTGTCTTTAGTAGGAATCATAATCCTAACATAACATCCTCACAGATTTGACATCATTTTATTTTAATTCAATCTCTACTCCAAGTAAACCAGCTAGTGTGCTTGTGCTGTCTCCCATATTCGTTTTAGTATGCAGTATAGTAAATATTTCTTAATACCTTACTTTTCTTAATTCTTTATTTCTGATATTTCTTGTAGCTGGAAATCCGACTCAGTTTCATGAATAATAATTACTCCCTCCGTTTAATATTGTCTGGTTAGTTTGATTTGGCACGGAGTTTAAAAAAAAGAGAATAATACTTTTAAATTTATGGTCTTAAAAAATTAAGCGGTAAAAAATTTGTGGGGCCATACCATTTGTCTAGCTAAAAAAACTTCTCACAAAAGACATAAAGGATAAAATGAAGATTTGAAAGTTAAATTATTTTCAATTTAGAAATATGTTATTTATTTTGGAACAAACTAAAAAGAAAAATAATTCAAACAATACGATTCTTTATATTTAATATACTTCATTTCGTGTCACGTTCTCTCATTTTGAATTGGGAAAATGTGATGCGTCATTGAATTAGGCCGATTAAGATTAGAGTTCTTATTCAACCAGGGCTTGCTAATTGTTGAGCTTTTATGAGTTTAACTTATATATATATTATTTTATTTAATTATTCGTACTCGAAATTGATTGGTCCGATTAATTTAGATTTGTGACAGCAAATTCACAATGGGATGCTTGAACCCGAAACCTGTAGTTATGCAATAACGGTTCTCTCTGTTGGGATGTGAGCAAGTTAAGTAACTCCAAGGGTAAATCCCACTATACCCCTTGATGATAAATGGTAATAGATACATTATATGTGTTTGCGAATAAATGTTACAAGTTACCTACCTTACTTATCAGGTTGCTATTTTCCACTTAATGTGAATAGTCACCTATGATAGTGTATAATTTGTTTTTGCATTGTTAGTATAAAATTTAAAATATTTTATATTAGAATACTTTAAAAGAAATTTCTTAATTAAAAGAGCGGGGACTTTTTACAATTCCTTAACCCCTACCTTTATGTTTTGCAAGATGTTTGCAGGTGTATTATTCATATATAACTTTGGTTAATTTATTATGTATCTCCCGGGAAAGCTACTACATATTTTATTAAAGCCATGAATGAGCATTAATTAAGAGGGCGATCCAATGTGCCCATATACGAGATCAGGCCATAATTAAGTAGATTAAGGGGTGTTTGGTATGAAAGGAAAATATTTTTCGAAAAATGTTTTTCAATTTTTCCATGTTTGGTTGGCTTAAATATTTTGGAAAATATTTTACTTATCAATTCATTATCCTCCAATTGAAGGAAAATATTTTCCTTATCAAGAGAATGGAAAACATTTTCCAAACCTCCTTCTCAACATTCTCCACCTTCATCAACCTACCCCACCCCGTCTCCAAAATTCTTTTTTTTTTTTCAGTTTTTCCGTTATTACCCACCCTACTACACCTCCAACCCCTCCCCTCTCCCCAAAATTTTTTTTTTTAATTTTTTTTTGCAATTTTAAATTTTTTTTTCTATAATCAAACATGATAGAGGAATCTTGAACGCAGGAAGGCAGGAACCATGTTTAGCTAAACTACCCGCCACTTGATTTGCTTATCTATATCGATCAGTGATTTACCTCAAAATTTTGCTTGGACATTAAAATCTATGCGGCCGGTGTCCTCTATAAATGCTTTTGAGTTTGCAATAAACTGCTGTGTAATTAAGCATATTTGCCACTATGAGGGAGTCCAATTGTTCAAGTTCTGTATTGTTTGTATTTTATATATACATGTGACACATTTCTTGTAATTCTCATCCATTAAGTTAAACTTTCACATAGTTCATTTGTAGTACAAATACACAAATTAACCGTTGATACAAGCTACTAAGATATTTTATTTTGCCTTCCACTCGGGCATTACTTTGTTTCTCTTATCACATGGCTGTCTCATCTCCAAGTGCAACCACCTGATATGTAGATGAGTTCTTTTTTTCATATACCGGTTCTGCCCTAAATAAGATATGCCCCATAAATTAATGAAAGAATTATGGCCCTTTTTACTTAGCATAAGAGCCCAATCGAAAATAGCCCCATATTTGAAACTCTTAATCATGTTTAGTCCATGTTGTACATAATTTGAAATAAATTTTTCGGTCTTTGACTCATTATTAAAGACACACTTTTAGAATTTTTATTATTTTCTTCTTTCTTCATTCCGAGCATACCAAATTCTCTTTCACCGTCTCTCGCTTCTCTCTTTCTAACCCACATAAATTCATCATCCTCTCTTAACCTAGTCCATGCTATTCCCCCTCCCTTACCCCATGTGCAGTCCTGCCATCAATGGCTCGAAGAAGGCTCGGGCTCTTACTCCGTCGTCCATGGTGGCAAGCAGAAGCATATTCAGAACTTTTGAAAGAAAAATGAAAATATACACAGATCTGAAAATAAATAGCTCTCAAACTTGATTTGCAACAAAAAATAACCATTAATTTTGGAAGATTTTGAAGCTTAAAAGTTTTGGTCATTATTATTATGACCTTGAAGTCACGAATCCAAAATTAGGTGTTTCTTATCTATGCGTTGCATTCAAAATCATTGGCGCAAAATTGATAATCTATTGACGAGTTGAATCACTCAATACCTTCTACTAGAACTCGAGGCTTAGATAAAAATCTTAACTATGTAATTTGTATCAACACTGTATAATAGTGTATAATTTTGTATATGGATATATAAACACCTCTTATACACTATTATACATGTTATAAAAGTTAATACATTATTCACAGTAAGTGTAGTATTGAACATTCTATATTTTCTAGTAGAAATATTGTATAACTGGTGTTTATATACACTTATACAGTATTATATAAATATGTATATTTATGTATAATGTTGTGTAATTATATGTATTTTTAGTTTATAAGGATGTATATACATTGTCAGTGTGTAAAAGGCCTCTACGAAAGTTTGACACTTCCTTCTCTTCTTCTTTATCGTGTATGTGTTGTATATTCATTTAACAATTTTTTTATCCCGTTGGATTGATTAAGCAATTGCACATAAAAGTGTTTGAATTTTTTAATTATTCAGAATTTTTGAGTTGTATTATGGCTTATTTGTATTTTTTTATCAAATGCTTAATAATCAAAGGAAATCAAGATAATGAAAACAAATGGTTGTATAAAGAGGGAGCAACAACCGTAGTTAATTGTGTGAAATAAGCCCTTTTTCAAAAATTAGCCTATTATTTGTGGGCTATAGATTTGCAAAATGGTATCTAGGCTATTATTTGTATATTGTAAGCTAGGTATGTGAATTGTATTTAAGTGAAATTATCCATAAATTAATTTGCCAATCTCGCAGTAGCTGCCGAATTTTAAAGTTTTCAGATTTTTTGTGATAAGTGAGCCATCGTATTACATGAGTATATTGACAGTAGAAGACTTGTCCATTTTTGGTTTCTTAACACTGAGGGGAGCAAAAATTTCCCTTGTTCAATCATTCTATTTAATAATTTTTCTTATCAATCTAGCTAGTTCTTTTATTTCCTTGTATGTATTATGATCAATTCCCTTGTGATCGTCCTTGCAAAGGTTTCCTAATCTGCCCAAACCATTATTACTATTATTGCATGCATGCAACATATATATAGAGTACAGGAATTTGCTGACCACTTGAATTAATACTTAAAATGCAAGCATCATACCTTAATTTTCTATTAAAGGAAACGATAATACACTTGAGGTGCATCATTTCTTTACTGCAATTCTTTTGCCTTCACGATATATCATCTTCCCGCGACAATTTGAATACATTATTTTTTAGTAGTGTAGGCAAGAATAGGGAAATTTTTAGACTTCAAATGGTGAGTAGAATGAGATATTAAGGGGCGTAGCCACCACCGTGTCCACCACCTTCACCACCTCCAGCACCTCCTCCATATCCACCAGCATGCTCACCTCCTCCAGCGTAAGCTCCACCTCCACCGGCACCACTACCGCCGCCACCGCCTCCGTATGCTCCTCCATGTGCTCCTCCTGCACCACCACCAGCTCCTCCTCCACTACCGTATCCACCACCTGCTGCTCCCCCTGCTCCGCCAGCATAAGCACCACCGCCACCACCTCCATGACCACCTCCACCACCATATCCACCACCCGGTACCCCACCAGCTCCGTAGCCGCCGCCACTACCTCCTCCTGCGCCTTCGGCATATCCACTACCATGTGCTCCACCTGCAGCTGCTCCGCCGCCGCCACTGCCTCCACCACCTCCAGCACCATAACCACCACCCGGTGCTCCTCCAGCACCATATCCGCTACCACCACCTTCACCACCAGCACTTGCATGTCCAGCATCGTGTTCTCCACCAGCGTAACCACCTCCTGCCCCGCTTCCACCACCACCTCCTCCAGAATATCCAGCACCATGGTCTCCTCCGGCGGCATAGCCAGAACCACCACCGGCTCCACCTCCACTGCCACCTCCGCTGGCATAACCATGGTCACCTGCAGCTCCATATCCACCACCTCCACCGGAACCTCCTCCACCACCACCAGCATAGCCACCACCAGCAACACCACCATCAGCGCCACCCCCAATGCCATGGCCTGCTCCATAGGCGCCTACCTCACCCCCAACACCTACATGATCATAAGTGAGGAGGGTTCTAGCAGCTGAACATATTCCTATACCCAATAATAGAAAGAAAACAATGTTAACAACTTTAAGCTTCGCCATTGCGATGTAGTTGAATGCAACAAAATTAACTTGGGAGAGAATGCAAGGATCGGAGACTATTTATAGATGTAGAAACGCGTTTATATTCACAAATCACATGCAAAAGAACAAAAGGAAACTCCTTTTGTCCCTACAAATTAAGTGGTCCACTTCACTAACATCCTCAAAGAATTGACATCATTTCATTTTTAATTCAATCTCTACTCCAAGTAGACCAGCTAGTGTGCTTGTGCTGTTTCCCATATTCGATAAGTGTACAGTATTAAATATTTCTTAACACCCTACTTCTCTTAATTCTTTATTTTTTATATATATAGTTGGAAGTCCGACTCAGTTTCATGAATTCCCCCGAGCTCTAATTATATATTTTAGTTCCACTTAATCGACACGGTTCTTTATGTTTATACTCACAATGTGGGATTAAGCAATACATTAACTAGGTTAATCCGATCGATTTAAGCAGTGATATGAGTGGAAGTTTTCCATTATGAGAAATAAAATAGTAATAACTGGAATGATAACGATTACTCCACCAATACAAGTTGAGCGTTTTGAATCGACTTTAATATCACTGGATTTGGATGCTTAGCCCACTATTTCCTACTCTATTATCCGCAATCCCATTGCATAATTATTTTTCAATGCATAAATTTTTATACCATCAAATTTAGTTAACCTACGATAAATAACATATAATTGTTCATATACCGAGAATGTGAAAATAGCACTGTGTTGTCCATTCTTTATTAAGTCGTCATGACGGAGATGGTGATACATCTATTTATACTACACAATGGAATAGTCTAGAACACTTCATCATCTACTAGTATCTAGATAATTCCTAAGTATTCTCATGATAATTCTAGACTTAGATATTTTACAAGATTATTCTACACACTTTGACTACTACATATTACAAGAAGTTTCTAGATAATGGACTACAATCTTGATCTAATATACTTGGATACTTGCAAGTCCAAATCCAAAACACATAACCCAAAATCAAGTTTATTTTTCAACAGCCCCCCTTAAACTTGATTTCGTCACTCCGAGCAGATTCTGTAATCTCTGAAATGTCTCGTGTTTTAGAGGCTTTGTGAAAATATCAGCAACTTGGTCAAATGACTTCGCGTACTTTATCTGCACCTCTTTATTTGTAACACACTCCCTGATATAATGGTATTTCGTATCGATGTGCTTGCTTCGATCATGGAAGACTGGATTCTTTGCTAGAACAATTGCAGACTTGTTATCCACATATATCTCTGTAGCTTCCTTTTGAGAAAACTTAAGCTCATTTAGTAACTTCCTGAGCCACACTGCCTGACAGGTGCACGATGTTGCTGCTACATACTCGGCTTCACACGTTGACAGAGTCACAATTGGTTGCTTCTTCGAATTTCATGTGAACGCCGTATCTCCCATATAGAACACGAAACCACTCATACTCTTACGATCATCTATGTCTCCGGCCCAATCACTATCACTGTATCCAACTAGCTTGAAGTGATAAGAAGGCGAATAAAGCAAACCATAGTCAATCGTACCTTTGATGTAGCGAAGTATCCTCTTTGCTGCCTTCAAGTGATTTATTATAGGTGCTTCCATATATCGACTTACTAGTCCTACTCCGTAGAGAATATCTGGCCTCGTGCAGGTTAGGTACCTCAGACTTCCAACCAAACTCTTTTAGAAAATAGACTCATGTCTTTCGACTAAAATCATCAATAGAAGAAAATATCTATTTTTACCAAAAGATGGTGGATGGATGGGTCCACACATATCCGTGTGAATAAGTTCTAGAGGTTTCTGCGCTCTACTAGAAGCCTCTACTGGAAAACTATTTCGAAAGTGCTTTCCTAGAAGACATCCCTCACATATTTGATCCGGATGATTAATTGGAGGAAAACCCTTCACCATTCCTTTACTTGATAAAACCTTTAAGCCTCCAAAATTTAAGTGCCCGTATCTCATGTGCCAAAGCCAAGAATTATCTTTGAAACATGCTTTTAAACATCTTGGAATGTCATGTTGAATATTTAGCAAAAACATCCTATTCGTTGACATTGGCACTTGAGCAATCAAACCTCCTCTTATGTCTCTTATAGAAAGACTACAATTTATCATGTGAATACCATAGCCTTTCTCTAAGAGTTGTCCAACACTCAGTATGTTAGACTTCATATTGGGCACATAATACATGCTAGAGATAAATTGATGCCTTCCATTTTTCA